>CM029114.1:23357158-23957158 GCA_016859345.1 Istiophorus platypterus | reverse complement strand
TCAAGGGTCAAAACAGAAACCCACACTGCAGAAGACAATCGATCAGTCCACATTTCCTGATCTCCAGTTGTTAAGCTAAGCTTGCTCTGTGAAGCGCAAAAGAAAATCATGTATATCAATGACTGATTAAGACTAAGGACTTATGTTTACAGGTACATTGGGGAACTTCTAATTAAGACATGAATTCTAAGTTTTAGGTTAACTATGGCAGTCTAAATTTTAACCACACTCAGTAGTGCTTCTCTTCTCAATCTCTCTGCCAAGCTTGAGGGGATTATTTTGCTGATGCAGCCAATTATGCATGAGCTGAAGTACAGCATTACAACACTTATGATTTCCATGTGACTGGGAAGGGCAGAATCATCATCTCCCCCCCTAAACATCACCTAACTGTCCTACCTGGGGGTATAAATTAGTGAGCTGTGAATCTACTGATCTCAACAGGGAAAAGGCAAATCAAGCAGTGGAGCTTATCAGCCAATACTAACACATTTTCCAGTGGGAAAACCCCTGATCAGTTTATCATACTACTGGCCTCTCCTCAGGAAAACTGCCAACTACAATTACTGATCCACTCCGCTGTCACAGACCATGCCCCCTGCAATATTACATTTATTCGCATAGGGTTATAGATGTGATCTGTAGCCCCAAGATCTTAGAGCAGAGAAGAACGATTGGCTGGAGATTCTTCCACTGGTAGATCAACATTTTACCGTAGACTAGATTTCGATTACCTCATTGAGTAATACATTTAACTAATACTAGGTCTTTTCAAAAAGTTTAACACTCATAACAGTTTACTAATATAAGTATGGTGTGATCATTCTACACTGTTCATGGATTAAATCATGCATTAATTGACTATAATCCTAATTTTGCCTTGTGTTATTGTTGAAAAGTCAATATTATGAGCATGCACATCTCTTTACAAAATCAACCACAATTCTTATTCCTTGAAAATCTTGAAACACTCAACAAGTAATAAAATCGATACTGACTCTGAATAGTCAGCAAAAGCTTTTGTGTTCTGATGCCAAAAATAGGTACAATGCAGTAAATAAATAATAAAAAAAAAGAAAACTTCCAAAAGTTGAGTTTTAATTGCTTCAGGGTATTTCAAAACACCTCTTTCTGTCAATAATCATAATGTATATTGTATATGTTTGGATATCATTCTGATCTCTATGAGACTTCTTCAGAGGTCTCTGACTGATATGATATGCAGGAATCTTTGTATAGGATGTTGTGTGAATCAATATCTTTGTTTTTTGATGTCAGTGTCTTTTTTTTTTGGCCTTTATAATCATCACATCTCCAAGCCATGGATTTTTTGTTTAATCTCACACAGGATAAACCTAATGGGCCTCCACTGCTTTCCTCGGCAGCTCAGTATACAAACATTTACAAATGTATGCCAATCACGACTACCAGCCAACCAGAGTGAAGTCTTCGGGGAGTGTGAGGAGACAGTCTGACTTTATTTTCTTCAAATAAAACCCCCTGTTTGTGCCTTTCACCAATGTAACCAATGCCGTTCAGCATCCAGAAATCTCCTAGACCAACATTCTCTTTAAATAGGCCTAGAGGCTTTTCTAGCATCTTTGCCACTACCTTGTTCCTCTGTTAGCATCGATACAAAACATGATCAATTTCTGTAACAAGTATTGTCCTCAGAACAGCGATTTAATCTGAGCTCAGCCCTGAAATGCTATCAGGACCAGTTCCCATGGAGTTTTTTCCCAATGTTTCATCCACTTTTTTTAGAATTTAAAAACACCTGTAATGGCAATGTTTCTTTCCTGTGGATCCATCTTGTGGCAAGGCTATCCTTTTGAATGTGCCTTAAATTCTGGAAAAAAACATAAAAGTTGAATAGTCACAGTTCATTTTGTGGGTTTATTTATATAATATAAAGCTGATCATTTCTTTCTGAATTTAGCCAAATCTGACATCCAAAATGAAGATTAGGTCTGAAGTTTCACTGTGTTTTTTTTTTCCCTGGACAATTAAAAATCCGGTAAGACTCTCTACAGCATTTGTTTCTGCATGGACTTTGACATTGCCTTATTTTGCCAGATTCAGTAAGGTAGAGGTGGACTCAAAATCACTGTGTACCCCTTTTTGTAATCTGTGGTGGAAATGATTCAGAGGTCAGCATGCAGAAGAAAAACTCCCTTAAATCACCCACATATTCTATCATTCCTGTCAATAACGCATCCCCTGCACATAGAGAGAGTGACCCACCCAATGACTCTGGGTCTCTTTAATATGGGGCAGCTCATCCAGTGAGTTGTACGTCTGGGGCACCACCTCAGATGACGCAAACCTCCTCGCTCCTCCTCCAGTCATCACTTAGGATCTGCAGTGCTTTGAGAATCCCACAGTCTTGACAGATGTCTGTTAAGCAGATGTCTGAAAACTGTGCTCCCTCTTGTTTTGACTTTAGCTAAGTAAATGACTGCATCAGTCCATTCAGACTGCTTATTTTTGACAACTATCACACAGACAGTACCCAAATCGTGATTGCAGGAAGGTTAGGAGTTCTTTTTCCACTTCCTTGGTGGGATGTTTGTTTTTTTTTCCAGCATCCCATGCTTCAGTAAGAGAAACATCTCTAGTAAGCTACTGCCAATGGAATGCAAAAGCTTGGAGAGATGCACAGAAGTGTTTATCTGCTACAATGGCAGACTGTATATTTGCGCATAATGCAAACATTAGCCCTAGCACATCATAAACATTCTGACCTTGTCACCGTGCAACTCTGTATTTGTTTTAGTTTATTGGCAGCAGTTTTTTTTCACCACCTTTTGAATGCCTACAAAGCCGATAGCCCATGCTCCTACAGGCCAGGACATTTTCAAATTTGCAATGAGAGTTACTGAATATAACTTTATTTCCCTTACTTAATCTGCCTTGATTTAATGCAAAATACAATGCCATTGTATAGTAAGAGAACAAAAATGCTGATGCATCAGAGGCCTCAAATCCCAACTGTCCTACTTTTAACAATGACGGCAATATACAATTTGCTTTATGTTAATTTTCTATTGATAACAGAGACCTAAACAACTCAGCTGGCGACTTATAATCAACATGCATAGCAGCTGGTTGCATGCTGATGCTAATCATGATAATAACCACCAGGCAGCAGCAATATCATAGCCATACACCATCTGCAGTTCTCTTTGTCAATACACCTAGTAATTCTTGTGAGGAAACGTTAGGCGCTGGCCTCTCTTTGGCTCCATTAAAGCTGTAGGCAACACAAATAGGAAATCTAACAATGATCAAAACATTTTAACACAGATTTTCTAGACGACTAAAACGTACAGTCCATCTAATTATCGGGATAAACAACATCCCTGTTGGGATGCTGGAAGCACCACTTGAAAGACAGGAACTCTGCTGATTTAATCTGGATGTCTAGTCATATCTTTTCATAGCCAAAGTATCTAGTAAGTGTCATAAACAATGTTAGGGCTCTTTAATTTCATCGCTGAAAGGGAAAATTAAGATTGCTACTGTAATGGGGGTCCTTTCAAACATTCCTCTAAAACACACACACACACACACACACACACACACACACACACACAAATAAACTCAAGACTTTCTCTCAAGAGGTTATGCTTGTTTGATTAAAAAGGCTGCTGGGCATGAATGGTGTGTGTGTGTGTGTGTGTGTGTGTGTGTGTGTGTGTGTGTTTGTGTGCAGGGTTGCACTGGAGAGATCTACTCAGACAAGTGACGTTGTTAACGTGTGGTTGATCTATAAGGTGCATGTTTTTTCTGCGTGTGTGTTAGTGTCTGTGGGGATCGTACTGTCTAAAGTCTTGTCAGGCCGCTGGCAATGCAATTCCTGCACAGAGAATGAAGTCCTTCATGAATAATGTTGAATACAGACTGTGACAAACCTTGAGAATTAAGTGACTTTAACCACAGCTACTGAGTATGCACATGCCCCAGAGAGCAAGAAGAATAAAACTAGCATGACACATTATCACTTGCATGAGTGTGCCTGTGTGTGCGTGTGTGTGTGTGTGTGTGTGTGTGTGTGTGTGTGTGTGTGTGTGTGTGTGTGTGTGTGTGTGTGTGTGTGTGTGTGTGTGTTTATGTGTGTCTACCCAAATCAAGGCACCGTAGCACAGCTGTATTTGGGCTAAAGCAACAGGAGATGAAAAGCAGGGCACTGGTCTCTTTGAAAACCTCTCCAAGGACTGTCACATACAAACCAACAAACAGCCTGTCATCAATAATGGATTCAACCTATTCATCTAAAGCATTATGTTTCTCAAGACTTTAACAGTTCAGTGGGACTATAGCAGTGCACTGCTCACAAAATGATGGCTCTTCCGGGGAAAGTGATTTTATATTGGACAGTGAAACTTTAATATTGATAATGATTGTGCTTTGTTCCGTGCTGTGCTGCGATGATGAGCTCAGTTTTGCTCCAGTCTATTTTGTCTTTGTTATCACTGTACGTTTCGTCACTGTTTGTGGTGGGTATGAGCTGATGAAGTTCTGAAAATATGAGTTGCTGAATAATGTCAGCATGTATGTTATTCCTGCTGTTTCCTCAAAATATAACTGACACTAGTTACACATGTATACCAGATGTGTTAGATTAGATCAAAACCATATCAGGTGACTGCAGTGTAAACAGGCAAAACTGTACTCATAACAAATTGTGTCAGCACAGGGTTTGGTGAGTGTTATTCATCTGCTACACAGGATGAGGAGACTCTTCACATTCATTATTATAAACATAATAAGGTGATACAATTTTCATCTTAAGCCATGAGTTTGCTCCAGTACCAGTGAGTCAGACAATAAAACTGTAAACGCACATCAAACTGACCTTCACAACATTAAACACAGTGTCTGAAAAACATTTGCACAACTGATTTACCAGCTGCAAAAAAACGCAGCAACAGCATCAGCTGTCTTACTTCAAAACTAGCATTTCTTCCCAACTAACTCCTCTGCAAAACCATCACCTTCCAGTACTTAGACCCATATAAAATCCATGGCCCTGACCACATTGGTAAGGTTAATAGCAAATCCTCTGCTCTCAGCTAACTAGGAGGCATCCTTCTAGAGATAATGAACATTTTCCACCTCATACTTTTGCAATTTGTGCAGCTTAGGCCACAAATAATGCCTGCTGATCTGCCCATAACTCTCAGTCAATTTTATTTTCAATCCCTTCAGTGTGTGCATATCTAACTGATGATGTTGCTGGGACTCCCATCTATACCTCTCCCTCCCAAAAAGAAATCAGGCCAACATGAGCGTAAGGCCATCCTGAGGGAATGAGGCTATTCAGTTTGATTATCAGACTAGTGAAGCACTGAAAACCAATAAATTTCAGTAACACTGAACAACTTTTTAATGGAAAAATGAACAATTTTTTGAGAGAACAAGAAAATTCCCAGATTTTAGAAAATAAGAGTGGCTCCTCTTAAAAGTCCATCTAGAATTCAAATTTAATTGAACTACGACATAGTCTTGCCAAACAAAATATATCATATGAACATAATTAAATTTGTTCTTTCACGTCTAAGAATTTCAGGAATAGTTCTCTACTGTATGTCAATCATTGTCTAACCATTAAGGCATCCACTGCACCGGTAACTGACGCTTACTGACTAAACTCAGCATGAAATCAGATTCATCATGCAGCTGTTGTAACGTACAGCAAAGAAAGGGGCTGGGAATTGATGTGTATACAAAACCCAATTGTGGTTAAAGCGTTTTCATTTTTATCCGTGTCACCCGAGATGCATGTAAAAACAGCCACAAGAGAGAGTTCAAACCCAAATATCATGCATTCTTAGAGTTGTGCTAATTTGCTAATGTTTCTCAACAAACTTCATTTGATTAGTTAAGTTAACACTTAATAGGATGTTCAATCAACTCATCATTTAAGCCCCAAGACTTGAACTCATGATTATAAATCCTGAAATTGTTTAAGATGTGATAGTTAGGAATTTTAAGTTGACAGGAAATTGACTTTTCTGGCTACAGTGGGTTAATGATTAAAGAATATTGATTTCTTTAGAGTAATTGTTAGATTTAACAGGGCTGTTGAGCATCTCCATCTCTCAAAATTTCTAAAATCATTTTCATTAGGAATTTGCCTGTGCATTGAGTATAACCAATGGATTGGTATGTGTGTCAGCTCCTTTTATGCTGAGAGCTGGAATATTTTTACAGTGCCCTTTTCAGCAGCACTGAGTTGGAGATAGACTGTCGCCAGTGGCTAGTCTTACCAAGGTGCGCGAACTCAGATTTGCCCTTTTCAATTTCTGTTTCCTCTATAGCGGGAGAATGATGCAGTATGCATTTTCTTTTATGGAGCACAGTCCTGGAGTAGTGCATACTCGGAGTGATATTTCTCTCTTCTCTTCCTCTCTCTCTCCTCCTCCTGCTTCTATCCTGCTTCTTCCTACCTCCTCTCCTATCCTTCCATTTTTCTCTCCTGTCATCATCTACCTTCATCCTGCTAATGTTTTCTGTCTCTTGTACTTTAATAGCCTTCGAGGCACAAGTATACATAAGGCAAATTAGGGTGCATTACATGTGCCACGTGCATCGCATCTTAAGGGTTTCATCATAAAAGTATACATATGGGGAAGTGTTGTTGTGTGATTACATCAATGTACACATGCACATGTAATATGTTATGTTATGATAAGATTGTCAGTTCTTGAATTTCATGCAAATAACTATTTTAACTGAGAGCTGGAGTTGCATATTTAATGGACGATATGGCCATTTAAAATAAAACTTTTCATCTCTTAATTATATTCTAATTCTGCTAAGCCCTTCCTCTATGCCTGTTCTGCTCCTCGATTTTTTTTTCTTTCCCATTCCACAGGCTTTTCTCATAACAATTTCCTTCCCTCCGTCATCCATCTCACTCTGTTTTGCTCCCTCCCTCCTCCCTGTTCATCTCAGAGGCATATGAGAAATGACACTGGACAAGTCCTGGCTGCTTTATTAATCCTTTAAGCTTCTGAAGGGAGGCACAAATGCAACTACTCCCATTCAAATCAGTGGCAGTAACTCCCAATTGCCGTATCTGTGGACTGCTTAAATGTGTTCCATTTTTACATACTCAGACCTCGAAAACGCATACTTAGAAGCACACATACACATGCATACCAGGCACACACAGTGCTGAATAGCCTTGGCTCCCTATGGCCAAGGATCTGCTAACCAGCTTGCTGCAGGAACAATTCATGGGCTGCTCAGTCAAACGGAACTCTAACCCATGGGCCCAAGGAACAGCCCCGGTCATAAAATATCTCACACACACATTCACTCTGCTGTCCACCAACACACACACACACTCTCTGTCTCTCTTTCTTCACCCAGACCATAAAATCATTGCAACAGATGAAGGCAAGGAACAGTGTTTTTCTGATGTTTTGCCTGTCACAGATTTCCATTACAAAGTCTTGCCATGAGTCTGGGAGACCAAGAGCCTATTGAAAAATGGACAGGCTACAAAATGCTGTAGTCAGAGCCCATCAATGTTGCGTTTTCCCCACTGAATGGCTTGTCAGTGAAGGGTGGAGATGAGCTTTGTGTGAGAGGTAGGACTGAGCTGTGTTGGGCCAGACAATGGGTGGAGAAATGATGTCAACTCGAGAGAGTGCATTCAAGGTTCATCATCTGGTGTGTTATAAAGCTTCAGAAAAAAATTATTCCTTTCATCTAGTCCCAAACTCTTCTCTCCTCCTTTCCTCAGAAATTTTATCTTTGTTCAGCATTTTCTCCCAATCAATTCTTTGTTGTTACGCTTCTTTTCTTTCCTTGCATAACTGAAGTGAATGCAGGGCTGTTATATACACTAAGGTTATTCTGCAAATTTTGAGTGCAAATAGAATAATTCTCTGACAATTTTATCTCCTGAACAGCAGGATTATATAAAGGCCACCTTAACTGTTGCTGATCTATCATTGAGTTTGATGGAAGCTGGGCAGGCTTAGGGGAGAAAATAAATCATATTCCTGAGTTTGAATGAAAACAAAATATCAGTAGGACAACAGGACAATAAAACATCCCCCAACTCTCGCTTTTTTTACATATCATGCGGTGGCATACACAGACATATTCAGGGACATCGTCTTTCCCAGAAAAAATACAGTTTCAGTCTCCTGTTTACCTAAGAATAACAACCACAGGCAAGTTTGTGATCATGAAAACAATTCAAGGGGCTGCACTGGTAGGGCCATGCTGGTTCAGGTAAAAAGAAAAAAAAGAAAAAATATCAAGGAAGCCTAGTGATACCAAAACAACATCAGCACTCTGGGAAATAATCACTCTATCTTGTCCAGTAATTTTAGACTTGGCCTCAAGGAAAACAGAGTTCAACTCACAGAGTAACCCCCCAGGGATGCATGCTCGTATATATCTAAATGACCAACATAACGCCCCCTGCTGGGATAACATCGGATTGCGTTCTGGCAAAAGTCGAGCCAGGTTCACCTTCTTTGCCGGACAACTCACTCTATCAACACAGTATTATCATTGAAACAAATGAGGAACCTGTGTATTTTCATGCAGTAATGTAGATATGAACACAGCTTTGCTGAGAAGGTCAGGCTGGGCTCTAGGAGATACAGCTCCTCAAGGGTGCTGGGACCTATATATAATTTGATTAAGTGATTGATGTTTGAGAACATTCACCATTAAATTACAATATCATGGTACTGAAATGAACCAAATGATCAAGCATCTACCTGGGCCCGACACTGACCCTGTGTCATGATCTAGTTTCCCATGGTGCATTTTACTAAATACATTAGTGCTCTCTCTAAAGACAGCATACATAAAGGAAAAAGAGAGAGGAAACTGGGGCTCACAATCCATTTCTGCGTTAGGTGCATCCATAGCAGGTTAATTCAGCCATTGACTTGTACCTTGTCTTCTACCAGCATTCCTAATCGGTTTTCTTTTGACAAGAAACACAATCTTTCCCTAACCTTAACCAAAGCTGAAGTGAAGGAAGGTTGTAGATGCCTAAATGGAACTTAACTTTCTCTGTAATTAGAGTGAGGACTTGTTGCATTCAGGGACAGCGGAGGAAAAAAAGGGTACTTCCCTGTCAACTGTGGCACATAAGGGCAAGGTCTTGGACAGGGCACCAGGGAGTGCACAAACAACATAAACCTGTCACAAGTGCACTCTGTTCATTCAGGAGAAGCACTATGGCTACATGGTTAGTACTGTCAGCTCAAAGTGAGAAGATCTTGAGTTTATATTTTGGCTCTTTAGTGCACAAAAGTTCAAGCCTCTCTCTGGATTCCAGGGCACTCTCAAATGATATACGTGAATGTGAAAGTTTCTGCCTCAGGCTCAGTGCATGCTGGGATAACCTCCAGCCTCTATTGACCCTCTATCGAAATATTCAGATGGATGGATCGTGTAAGTGAAGGCATCATCTCAGTTACATGATGAATACAATGTGCAAGAAAAAAGACAAGAAAAACAGAAAAAAAAAAAAAACACTTAGAATTGCTCAGTGACACTGATTACTCCACAGAAATCAATTAATATCCTAAACAATAATATTCATTTGGCACAGAAACACTCACACACACACACACACACACACACACACACGCACACACACACACTCACACACACACACACACACTTAGCACTCCCTCAGTTTGACATTTATTTGGCTGTTAATACTCACTGCCTTACTTCACTCTGTCGCTCTGTCTTGTCCATGTGAGAAATGAGCCGCAACAACCTGATCAATGGGACATTCATACAGCAGTGTTACTTTCAAGCAACTCCCCCTCGATGAAACGACACAGCAGCCTGCACAGCGCCATAAATTTACCTTGTTTAAACACTTTCCCCTTATTCTTCTGGGAGACAGCGTTCTTGTCCTTTATTTAAGGGAAATTGATGTGAGGATAGAACGAAGGAGTGATGTAAAGTGGCAAATGTTTAGGTCGTGTATGTTTTTGGTTCCCTGTGCAGAGGTTTAAAGTTCTCTGTGAATTAATATACTTTAGTGTATATGTGTGTATGAGTTGATATGATTGTGTCTGGCGGCCAAGGCACATATGGAGGCCATTATGGTGCCCAAACACTTGGGACTGCCAGTTTCTGTTCAATAAGAACACTGTTCATGTGAATTTTTCTGTGCCATCAGATTTTATCAATGGTACTTTCCCACCATTTATGATTCATAGAGGACAACTGTAATCCAGTTACATAAGCTATAAAAAATAGAAAAAAAGCTGTGGATTGGGATATTCTATGTATGGTCACTGGTCAGTAATGGTCTGGCCCCTGGACAAAAATATTTTGGGAATCAACAGTTTGTGGTTTGGGTGACTGTGACCGGCACTTAAGGGTTGCGCTGCAGTTGTGGGAATGCGTGGGCGGGATAATGGGAGCAGGAAGGAGGGAGAGAGAAATTTAGTGAGATGAAATTAGCGAGACAAGAAGAAGTGATGAAGGAGAGCTGAAGGGAGAAGCAAAGAGGGAGAAGAGGTAAAGAGTAAATGAGAGCGTATGGTAAGAAGGGGAATCAGAGAAGAGAGCATGTTTCTCTGGTGAGGAATGATATACTATTCTTGATTGATTTCAGGGTCTTATATGTAGATGTCCAAACAGAAACAAAGCAGAGAACAACATCCAAAATCAAAACATGCAAAGGAAAAAAAACAAAAAACATCCGTTTCATGCATCCTCTAACCTTGTTCTGTGACTTCAAACTACAGTGGCCTCAACAAAATTCACTTTCATGCCTTGTGAAGCAGCAAAAAAACAGTAGAGGAATACCACTGCTAATTTGAACGATATATTTCTGTCTGAGATATGGGTGAGTTGAAAAAGAAGTTGGGGTTTGAAGACAAATAGCTTCAATTTACAGTGGCAAATTAAAAGTCTTATCTTGAGAAGTCAGAGCGTATTTCCATTTCCCTTTACATTAAAGAATTCCCTGAGAAGTCTTCCTGGAAAGTGCATGAATATCTAATGGAGATTTGAAAGACGGTGAAGTCGTAGCTTTGTCATGCAGCTGTGGGTTAGAGAACGTTCATGGAAACTAAAGTTTATGGCAAGAGAAGGGGAACACCTTTAAATCACTATGCTGAAGATTTGCTCCAAATTACGGTTAAATCCCATATCACACACAAATCCACACACACATACCTGACCCCTCTTTCCTTGGATAAATAATTGATGTCTCCAGTTAAAGTGTCAGAGCAGGGGCCGCAGCGAGCACTTATTTATCGTCTTCCACATCATTAACAATGTCTCTCTCTTCCCTCCTCGGTCTTTCTGAGCAAACACTGGGATTTACTTTCATAATAAACATGTGGCTGTTTAACTTGAGCACATTGACATGGTTCTCCAAGGAACCCACAGTGATGAATGCTCTGACATGTTGATCAGGAAAATGAACTTTATTTATAGCAGAGAGAAGGAGAGAGAGTAATATTGCAAACATATTTCTATTCCAAAGAGATATTTAATTTCACTGAATATCATTATTTTCATATCTGATTATATGTATGGTCTGGAGTTCATTTTATGAACACTGATGCAGGTAGTGGATGTAAACCTTTAATTAAGGCTAAAAGCTATGAGGGAGACTCCATACTGCCATGAATGTGCTGCAAAACTGTACATGAGTTGGCTTTGATTTACTCTGAAAACAGCTGCCTTTCCACCCAAATGTTTGCTGAACAACTTAGGTGCTACAAAATATAATTCAATTGGTCGCCACTACTTTAAGGGTGAAAAAAAAAGAACTAAGTGAGAGGAGTGGTGGATTTTAAGTGGAGCTGAAGTTTGAATTCGCTTTGCAATGTGAAAAGGCACAAACAGGATTTAAAAAGATCAAATAAGTCAGAAGACAAAAATAAGCAGATTAAAGAAGAGAATAAAATTTCAAGTGCAGCTATGGTGCACTGCAAGATACGAATAAATGATCCCAAATGCATTTTAGTAAAAGGCAGTGCCAAATATTTGGCTTATTTATTGCTATATAAATGTAGGGAATAATAGATAATTTTTTCACATGTTCAAGGATAAATTCATTTGAGGACATTTTAAGGAAATGGCATCTAAGCTTAAAGCCTTTAAGTGAGCCTTTCACATTGCGTTGCTGGGAGACACACTTTCAACTTCAGTTTCTGTTCTCTTCTAACTAGATAACATCATTCTGTATAGCCTATGATCATCATTCCCTCACATAGTGTTGGTAATCAAATTTTTAGCAATTCGAGTTTTGTGCTCCTTAATAAACATTCAACATTTTGGACGACCTATTGTTCTGTTAAGTGTGTATTCCACTCGGAAAGAGTGTGCTAACAAGTTAGACTAATTAGCCTGAACGAGTGCTGTGTTTGTCCCATAAAATAAAGAGACTTTGTTAACGTTAGCTTTATTCTGTGGGTCAAGTTGTGGTGATGGCAAAACTGACAACAACATCATCCTGTAACCTCAGCAGTCTGTATGTTATCTTATAATATGAGTCATGACACAGAGTAGGCTCAGCATATGGAATAACTTATGGAGTAAAGGAATAGCTTACAGTGTGTCCAAACCCATTGATTTAAGTGGTAACAACACCGGATCCCCAGTTAGAGAACCACCTTTGTGTTGAATTGAGGTGATAAACTATTTTGAATGCTTTCCCAAGACATTGGCCTATTGACATTGTCACTCCTTCCCAAAAATTCACAACCACTGCTCAACAATAATATTCTATTGTACTGTAAAAAATATTTTTATTTTTTTTCCTTTGGGGATTTTTTTGGCTTTTTTAGTACTTCAAGTTTTGGATTTTTGACTTAAAATAACTTCCTCAATGAATGTGGCAAGTTCAAGCATCACCACCTCCCATTTGTTCTCTTTGTGGATTGGAGAATCATCTTGGGTGCTCTCAGTTGGATAAGGTGAAACAGAATGAGTTTATATCTTAACCTGTGAGAATAATACAGGGAGGAAGGAAAATATCATGAGTCAAGAGGCGAAGGAAAGGAGTAAAGAATAAAGAAGTGGAGGAAAATACATGAAGTAGTCTTCACAATCTAACCTTCACTTGGCTTTGTGGGTGTTAAATACTACCTAAATGCAATGGGAAAAATAAAAAGCCTGGATATTATTTTTCTAGGACCAATTAGTAAAGCAAAAACTTTCGCAACTCGAAATTCCCAGCTTGTCTTGCCCATATATGTCTTTTCATCCAAAGATTACAACAAAGAGATGAACTTGGCTTTTCTCGAATGCACAAATTAATGACCACGCAACCACAATTTTTTAGTCCAGTCTTGCCAAATGGGCATCATTATTGATATCCCGTGTTTTTTAGTCAAGGATAACTCCTCATGCCAAACGCGTATGAAGACTTTTTTGCAACCTTAAGGAATTTTATCAAGTTTTAAAATCTCCTATCAGCTTTTCTAACTTAATACGTCATGATTAACAAAAACATATCTTGTAAACCGAGTGTATACCTTGAGGGGAACTTGGTAAAACATCCAAGATCAGCATTTCTTCTTATCTTGAAAGCTGTGATGAACAAGAACCCCCCCCCCCACACACACACACACACACACGCACACACACACACACACACACACACACACACAAACACTCTTGGTTTCTTCTTCTCAGTGGATTATATGTTAACTCCCTTGAATGTGTGTGTGCCAGAAATGTTTGACATTCCTTCAGTGAAGCTATCCATGATATTGTTTACATGCTTGTGCTGATTTCCCACAAATCCCCGTTCATCTCCCACAACTACACTTTACAGCTCAGGTAAACGGTTATCCCCTAAGAGCTCAACTTTGACCCTAACAGGAAGCTTGACTAGAAATGAAAGCCCTCAGTGATGTCTGTGTGTGTGTGTGTGTGTGTGTGCTGGTTTATTGGGCATATGGAGGGGGGGAGGAGTAGCGCAACAGAGAAAGCAAAGAGCTGCATTTTTTGAGCTTATTGAATAAGTCGTTGATTATGGCTGGAGCCAGTGGCTAGAGAGAGTGTGTGTTTTCTGCCTGTGGTAGTTAATGTAATTGAGTGCAGCTGTCGGGCCTTCCTGCACAGAGCTTTGTGTCTGGGTAAGGTCCAGAGTTACAGCATGTTTAGCCAAGACATGCTTACATAGGGAAACAGAGTAAGAACAGGGCATCTGTGTTCTATGTACATGCATGTGCCGGCAAGTTAAGTAAAACGCTCTCTGAGTTATATACACTACACAAACACACATATGCTTTCCCATCGAGACTCCCGGCTGGTAGGGGTTATACATGAATGAGGACGTGCTTGCCAGTTAGAACAGCAGTGAACAACTGGGTAGCAGCTGTGTTGGCGGAGCACTTGGTGAGAAAGGGTGTGAGGAATGCTGTAACAATAACATAAAAACCAAGTAACAATCTTCTGAGCAACGAAACAGCAGCCTGACAAAAATTTTCAACTCATTTTATCAATTTGAAGGACAAGAAAAAATCTAATCAAGGTTCCTCAAGCTCAAACAGCTTGGAGAATACACTTGCTTTGTTTTAAGGTCAAGCATAATGTAATGCATAGCTAATCTGAGGCATGCACACTCTTATCGACTTTTACTGCAGTATACAACACGAAGAACGGATCCACTCCCTTGTATTAGGTCAGCAATTTGTGAATCCGCAGACACATTTCCAATATCCTTCACTCCAATCAGCCATCTTGATTGTCCTAGTTGCTTCATTTGAGTCAGTGAGAGAGAGAAGAGTTGAGACAAAATAAGAGAGAAGGAATGAGAAGCAGTACCCCTTTAATACAAGGTAATCTTGGCTCCTGTTAGTTTTCCAATCAGTGCTTACTTTAATAGGGCCTAGGCAAGCAGAAAGAGAGGGTCAAGGGGTTTTGGGGGATCAAGGGGTCACACATGTGCCAGATAAGCTGTGTGTGTATGTGTGTGTGTGTGTGTGTGTGTGTGTGTGTGTGTGTCTACTCATGCATCTGAATGTGGTATAGCTGATTCAGGCAGAGAGTGATAATAACCGAACAGCATTCGGAAACATGATGAAGACAGGAGATAAAGCTGCAAACACGCAGATGGAGGGAAGGGTGGCAATTAAGCTGATTCAGGAGAATGGAGGCGAGAGAATGAAAGGAGGACGGGGCTAAAAAGAGCAGCAGAAAGGTTGTTAAGTCTGCCAGTGGTGTAGCTGAGATATTCAGCAAGAGACTGGGAAGGGTGTGAAGTGAGCGATGTGGCGGAAGAAGATCCAGGATGTGGATAAAACAGAGAAGATTGAGGGAAGTGGAAGTTATAGTGGTGCTGGGGAGGGGATTTGGGGGGGGGGGGTAAAATGATTAGCGGAGAGAGTGGGTGGGGCGGCGGATGTGAAGACATGCAAAAAGATGCTGGAGTTGGAAAAGTCCTTCTGGTTCCCATGAACTCTAAGTCCCATGAGGCCTCTGCATAGGGGTGAACTCTAGGGTACACTACTTCTTGTAGATCTTTAAATAGACACTGTTGGAAAATTCCAAACAAATGAGAATAAAAAAAGAATTAGGAAGCCTTTAACTATTGCAAAATAAATCAGTGTAGGCACAGTGGTCAACACAATCTTCCAAATCTTGTCAAGCATCACAAGGAGCTCTATTTAGCTGCTTGACTTCACATGGGGAAAAGGAGATTCTCCCTTTCATCATACGGCTAATGGAGCTAATTTGTTCCACTGAGGGAAGTGTTCCTCATCCACAAACACAGCACTGCAGGAGCGGTTCGATTTATGCAATGAACTGCTCAACAAAAAGGCTACTGGAGAGGTTTTGGAACTTGTCGAAATAGCTGTTTGGCTAATTAGCACTACCTTCACTGGGAGCATTTTCTTCTAAATATTTCAACCTACATTGGCTACATGACACATACTGTAAATCTGCAGTCTTTTCTGTGAAATGTATTCACGCCGCATTAAACACTGAGCCAAATGTCTCCCAAAAAACACACTCAGGCAGGCGAAACTTTAAGACTAAGCTCACTGAATTAACATTTGGTATTCTAAAATGCTCCCATTATACTGCGATTCCTCCATCTCTGTATCGCAGTTGCTACTTGAGGGCAAGAAATGATTCAATAATACTAGAAAAATGAGGGGAATTTTTTCTTCCCACTTCTGGGTAGGAAGTGATTGTATTCTAAAGTTATTATTCTTTCTTTTCCTTAGTTATGCTTTGAGAATATTGCCTGTTTCTAAAAATAGCAACCATACATTTTTTATGGCAGAAGAAAAAACTCAGAGCCATTTGTTTATTTCTCCCCAGGATATCTTTTGGACAAGTGAAGCTGACGATGATTTGATGTATTTCTAAGTGTGTGTGTGGTTGAGTGGGTGGCTGTGAAAAAGAGAGAAAGAATTTTTCACATGAGTGTTTGTTGTAGTAAAAGGGTCATGGGACTTCCTGAATGGAATGCATCACATGGAGACACACACTGTATCACTGTAGATGTTGTAGACTATATCATTGTTACCCAATAACACAGTATTCCTCGGGGAGATTGGATATTGGTACCAGGTGGAGCATGATGTGATGCAGGTTCGTCTCAATGTTTCTCAAAATCCATCAGACATTGACGAGAAAGAAAAAAAGAAATACATTGATTAAAAAAGAAGGCTTTCCAAATTTTGTTTGCATTTGAGTTTCTCATTGTGAATGCTTGGCTTTTGAGATGTTTAATAACGACCACTGATTACAGGCTTTGGATGGTCCTTGCCTTCACCACCACACACATCAAGTTAGTTATATCTCTTTTTTTTGAGAGGCAACCATCCAAATAAGAATCTGTTGAAGTCTTACAACTGAGGATACTCAATCCAGTCAATACAAAGGTAGTAAATCAAGGCCGCAACTCACGCCCTTAGCTCAATGAATCTCAGACAATAATAGTAAACCACGTAATAAAACTCAATTCCCTCCATTGATGCTTATTGGATTCATACACCTCTGAATAATTTCCTCTCATTTAACCCAAAATACATCAAACTAAAATCCTCCTCCTGCTATTTCCATCACTAACACGCTCCAGTGCACCTCAATGTCCTGACAGCAACACCCCATACGGCTACCAGACTTTGTGCCGTAAGGGCCCCCGGAAGACAAAAAAAACAGCTGAATAAATTTGCATACCATTGCTTTGAATGCACTCTGAGCATTTCTTTTCTTCCCACAAAGAGGCCACCAGAGTGATCCCACAGCCATTGTGTCCCATTTTTTATCGCCTTCACTGCAGTGAAAGTTTACAAAGTGAAAGATGAGACACCGAGTGGCTCATCCGGCGATAAGTGCCTCACCTCCAACTTTTAAAACCTTGCTATCATCAAGCCTGCTGTTTGCAGTGCTTAACGTGAATGAGTAGATCAGCAGTTAATCCTATGGGCTTGTGTTGCTAAGTAGCTCATTGCTGTCGAGGTGCTAAAGAGGGCTTGAATGCTGATGTTGTCAGATGCGGACAAGGGGGGAGTAGATAAGCTATTGTTTTCCCAGGGAAAGCACAGAAGGCTCGATGTTACGGCGTAACACTGATGCAACCCTCCGAAAGAGTGGCCACCTTTGGAGTTCTTTCAGAATGGGGATTTCACCATGCGCACACACACACACAGAAACACACACACACGCACACACACACACACACACACACACACACACACACACACACACACACACATTGTATATTTACATGCACAAGTCAACCAGTAAGGCTCATGGATGCAGATGCACACATGCAGCTAATAAACACACAAACACAAACACACACACACAGACTTCAACTGCTTGTCTCAACTGAAGACAGTAACTAAGGACGCCGTGTGTCAGAAGCGTGCGCGATTATCACAGAACATCAATGAGTAGTTTACAACAACCTCTGTCCTCCACAGCTGTTTTGATATGCTTCAAAATAAAACCCATTCTCCATTCTTTTTGATTTCAGCCAGCTCCAAATATGTTTTGCTTTCTCTTTCATCAGAGGCTCCTCTTTGCTCATTTTTTCCCCTTTCACTCTGATCTTTATTTTTTGAGGATGAAATATAGTCATTTTTTTGTGAGGCTCAGATAATAAATGTTCCTCTAGGGCTGTTCCTACATCTACTATTCATTTCCTCTTCTCAGTCATAAACAGATTAAACTGCCTAACCGGTTCCAGATCAGAAGGTGAAGTGTATGTTTTCAGTTCTTTTTTTTCTTTTGTTTACCATGTGTAATGTTTAAACTCAAGTGTTGACAAAGTTGACTACTTGATCATCATCTTACGGTGAGAACATGTGCTGATAAGAAAAAAAACTGTTTAATCATATTTAAGATTAACTTAATGTGTTTGCCTTTTTTCAGCTAGTAGTGTTTATGTTTTAAAATTTTGAAATCTTGTGTTTTGTGTTTTTATGTTGTATATTGTGAGAAGTGATGCAATACCCCAAAAAACTGTTCCCTTGTTGATTACAACTGAATGAAATATCTTTCAATAAAATCTCATTAACTAATACTATTAGGTTGGTGATTGTGTGGGCAAGGTCTTAAAAATGTCCAGAGGGTAGATTCAAAAACCGTCAGACTTACACCCTTTCCATTACTAGTTGTCCTCAATGGCAGAGATTTAGTTTAAGTTAAGATGCCATGCAAGTCAAGGCAAATTTTATTTATCCAGCACATTTCATGAGGGAAAACTCAATGTTCTGTCCAGTTCTGTCTGAAAATTAAAAGGGGAGGAAATAAAAGGACCAATTTACAAGAGCTCTGTCACAAAAACAAACACTAAAAAAAATACTGACTTAAACTATTCAGTTTCAGAGGCACGATATTCATTATTGAAAGGCAACAGAAAATGTTTCGGGTCTACTCTAAAAGAAGTGGAAGCCGGAGTTAAACATTTCCTCATGAAACAACAGCATAGAAAATAAAAGACAGGTCCACCAGACTTTGATTTGACCCTCAATACTGCAAGATGACCGGTGGCAGATGACCCGAGAGGTCTGAGAGACTCATTGCTTTTAAAAAAGATCTAACGTGCATTGTGGAGCAAGGCCAGTCAGTCCTTTATGGACAAGCAGGAAAAAAATCAATTGCATTGTGTGCTGGAGGCAGTTGCAGTGATGTGAGGACAAGTAGGATGTGCTTTCTTGTTTTAGTCCCACCAGAGAGAAAAGCAATAGCCTTTCTGAGGTTTGCACAAGTCCCTCCAGGTCTTGTATACCTGCTTTTGTAACGGATGCAAATTATTTCTGTTAAGACAAACAGAAATTGAAACCTTATTCCAGTTAAAAGATTCAAATTAAAACATCTAGTCCGTTTTGAGAGTAACAAAGTACAAAAGTAACTCTCCCCAGTACAGACATTAAGTGTTTTTCTTTTTGAAAAGCCAGTACAGGTGTTCACACTTAAGTTCTGGGTGAAAGACAGCTTTTCCTATTAGCACTCTCTCATACTTCCTCTGAGCAACAAATCAGCTTCAGTGTGCTGCGGTTTCAGTGAGCAGGGGTTGTTTCTTTTTCTGTTCAGTCTTAGTTGCCAGCGCTATTACGATAGTCCTCTATATATTGTGGCCAACCCACCGCTGTTGCTTCCTTGAATCACTAGTTTGCCAAAGGATTAACTATCTGGATACTGATGTGAAAAAGTGGTTAGTCTTTAACAAGAAACCTAAGTCTGACATTATGGAAAATATTCCTATTCAATTTCTTACCGAGAGTTACTGCGGAGGAGATAATTGATACCACGTTCATATCTATTTGCTAAACATGAAGCAAGGGCCACTGGATAACATAGCTTAGCATAAGGTTAGCAAAGGTAACAAAGTTTACCAGCTTACTCAAGTTCACTAATTGACACTCTATATCTCATTTGTTTAATCCACATAAAACCGAATCAAGAAACAGTCCATATAACCCCAACATTTTAAACATATAAGCTATAACGTAAATTATGTGAATAAATTATTGAACCTTATGTAGAGTCGATGTCACGGCGACATCCAGGCTAACCTCTGTCCCATTAGCTTCTGTTTTTCAGTACAATTTGTTGTATTTCTTTGATTGTTCTTTTTTGGAGTTTACTTGACACAGTCTAAGACAAATCAACATGAAATTGAACTCTTGCTATCAGAAATGATAGCCTTTGTGATTTTAACAAAGTTTAAAAATGTCCACTTTGTTGTAAGCAAAAAAAAACCAAACTACAGCTCCTTGGAAAATTTAGGCAGTTACTTACAACATCATACCTTGATTTGTTGATATCCATAAATATGGGCGTGGCCGTTATGGACTGACAATCATTGACGATTTCTTTAAAGGGCTTTATTTTATTGTTCAGTATTTTTTAATCTACCTGTGACATTTAGTTGTGATTAGGGACATATTAAAAATTGGGTTTGTTTAAAAATATAACTATGAAATAAAACACTATAATGGATCATTAAAAAAAAAAAACACACATGAAGTCAGCCACATTACAAACTTTTGGGAAATGCTCTGGTCCAAGCCCAGATTCATAGTTATTAGCATATTTACAAATTCCAGAGGGATTTTGGGTGAGGTTTTCTCACTTTTGGGAAAGGATCCAGAAGTTCTGGTTTTACTTTGGCTCTCCGTGGGTACCAGTCGATGTTTTCTTTGGATAGAGCAATGGAAGCTGTTTCCCCTTTTCCAGTCTTAGCAAGCTAAGCTAACCAGCTGCCGACTGCGGCTTCATATTTACCTTACAGACATGACAGTGTTATCAAAAAGTAAGAAAGCTAATAAACACATTTCCAAAATGTCAAACTATTCCTTTAAATGCTTTTCTTCCTTTTCTTCTTTCCCTCTAAAAGCTGATGGAGTACATATTCACACTTCATTTTGGGGCTGAAAGGCGGCTTTCAGTTTATTAGTGCACTTGCCTCCCTTGATGAATCTATTGCCACTGATGTAGTTTGACTAAGTACGGGTCATTCAATCACTGTTGCACCATGTAGTTATTAATGCCATTAACCCAGATGTTCCTCCATTGTACTCATCCGACTCACTGCTGCTGCTTTCTGAAATGAACTGTTTGCTAAAGGGTTTTTCAAGGTACCAGTAAAGCTGCTTGGATGTTCAAAAGAGAAATTGTAAAAGCTCTTGATAAAAAGGGAATCGACTGTGTTTGTATAAAATGGTTATTATCGGTTGCTTAATATTTTTTAATACGACCACTATGAAAAAGTGATTGTTGTTTAACAGGCAATGTTACACTTAAACAAACACACAACCCCCAAACTCTGCTCTGGGTGGCTGGCAATCGGGGAGCTTGTTGAACTGAAAGGTGATTCAGATGAAGAATTCCTCCAATGTGCTTTTGGCTGGGGGTGAACAGATCACTCTATGCATCCATGAATATATTACTTCTGCTGCTGTTATTATCCCTGGCAAGGGGAATTTTGGAATATGGAATTTTGTGACCTGCGCCTGGCTTCCTGGCTTCTGTGCTTTTTATTGTCGCTGTCGCACAATAAAGCAGGTCTGAATGTTAGTTGTGAGGGTTTCTACCTGGATAAAATGTTTCTTCATCTAGAATGGCTAATAGATGTTTCTCGCTATAATCGGAGGAGGGAGTCCTACATGATGAAACATTAAAGAAATTGAAAATGGCTGGCTAAGGCTTTCTGCCGCACTGAAACCATCATTTCATAAATACAGCTCTGAATCGCAGACAGCATTACAGGCACATGAGCACTGATCACGTCTTTTCTGCCACAGACTGCATTCAGTGTTGATGGATTTACTATACTGTGAGACCTCAGCTAAACAGGACTGAGGCCATTTCTACATTCTTGTATCTGCATTCGACCCTCTGGATTTAGGACAGCACCCAGGGTGGCTTTAAAGACACCAAAACCTTGAAATGCACAGAAAGCCCTGCACACAGTTTCTGCTATCAGGCAAAGGTTGTGAAGAACTGGCTGCCTGTCAGCGTGTGTGTCACCCCTCTCCGTCATCATCAGCCTTCAACCAAAGAAAAAAAGTATGTGTGTGATTCTATGCACACGTGATGATGATGTTTATTAGCACTCGTGTGCACGCATCAGTCAGTGTTTTGTATGGTGGACCCCTCTTGCCGACAGATGGAAACCTCAGGCACAACGCCGGGGGTCTCTCTTTTCAAGCAGCCCCCCCCCCATCTTGTGCTCTCTTTTCTATCTCTCATTCACTCTCTCTCTCCCCCTTCTCTCTCCTGTTCCTCCTGTCCCTTTGCGCTCACCAAGCAGAAAGAAAGCTTCAATCTTACACAGACAGGCTCCAGAACCTGCCTGCAGGCAGTGGAAGCCTTCGTCTGTTACTAGGAAGAGACAAATCTAGCCCCACATTTGACACAATAACACAGTCTGAGAGGGAAAGGAAGTGCAGATGCAATATTCATATGAAAATTACAAGGCTAGCAGCAATGTAACATGGCACTGTGGCACTTAGGAATATGTTAGCAGTTTGCATATATGAGCACTTGGAGATATTTTGTCTTAGGTACTGCGGTGAGTTTGCAAGTGCTCTCATACAGTTTGAATGTGCTATACATAGGGTCCATGTTGTAGCACTGAGGAATTTGGTAAAAACTACTGTATGCATAAAATTTCCATTTGGAATGAGGCTACATTTTCTGGCTGTTTGACCAAAGTAAAAAAAGTAAGAATGCAAGGCAGGAGTTTAGTTTAAGATAAGAAAAGGAACAGTGCCTCACAAGGTTTCCTGTTCATGTAAACAAGGACTCTTTCATGTGTTATCAATGCATAGACTTCAGTTGCTTTTAGAACGAGGTCCCACATAATTAGTGGCATCACAAAATTAAAAAAAAAAAAAACATGATGAAACCAGGCTATAGATGATAATACTATAACAGGCTGGTGGTGAAAACTTCAACTGGTCATTTTATTTTATCTTAAATTGGATATATTGAGCTTTTCATTTGGAATGTTTGTATTTCTCTTTTTTTCCCCTGCTACCATGCTATGTGGCTGAGTGATCAATATGCTGCGAGCCCTGTGAATTGATCATAACCCACTACAGTGAACGGTGACTGTCCTCCCTGTTGCCTTTTGGTCAGCCTGCCATCAAATCTGCTGCAGGGTGCAACCTGTCAGATAACGCAGCTGAGGGGTTTTGGGCTAAAGAAACAGCACCATTTAAATCAATTTCAATTATTCTGTTTCCAGAAAGAGTGCTCCACAGAGAGAACATCAGTTATTATAAGGGATATTATAATTACAGCAGAGCCATAAATCTAAATACAATGAACAGTATCAAAGCACAGATGTCTTGAGTCTCAAAATAGAAATTAAAAAATTACGGGGCAGCATTTTAAGAACATATTTTGATATTTAAAACCGTAAAATGAGTATGGTTTGGAATTTAGTTACTTCTTGCTGAGTACCTAAAAACTGACATGCTGAGCAGCACAATTCTAATCTTTTAATGGAGATATGATTGAATTTCCTTGATTTTTTTAAGATCAGGGCGAGAAGTAATTAAGGGACCCCAGGAAGGCATGACTATATCCAGCTTCCAGTCACAAGTCTATATTCATTTTACAGACCCAGATGGGGGACAAGTTAAATGAAAACTGTAAGGTGTCTTGGTGAGGTCAGTCCAAAAAGACATTGGAGTGGTTAATGTATTAATTTTGAAATGGATTCAATAAACAATTGCTGGTCCACATGGAGAAAAAGGGTTTGACTCTTCAAACATACACTAAGGAAGAAACTTCAGACAACCCTTGGTTACGTGGTCAGTTTATGAAACATGTTTGTTTATATGTTTGAGTTTTCAAAGCAAAAACAAAGAAGACCATTTTTTTCAATTTTTGGTAGGTTTTTAATTGAGACTGTGAAAAATTACCCCACAGATCTGTGCAAGCAGCTTATTATGACCCATAGTCATGTTCTATGTTATGCTACCTCCAGCTGCCGTAGTAATAGAGGAAGTCAGGTGACGTAAATAGAATGACAAAGTTTAGGGTGGACGGATGGGTTGACAAACATAGGATACTTTAAGGAAGGGGACAGATGTCAATATTGTTTCTTTTATCCATCCTTGTTACACAACCTTAACTATGTGTTTATTATTGTATCCATGACAACAAAGGTCTTCTAACCTTAAGGAAGTGCTTATTTTAACCAAAGCCACAGTCTTTTCCTAAACCTAACCAAGTAGTTTTGTGCCTAACCAAAGAGTGACCATACCACAACCTTAACAGCATGTTTATTATTTTTACCATGACAACCTGTATGTTTTTTTTAGGTTGAAGGAATTGTTTATATCAAAAATGCCCTGCTCTGTAAAGCAAAACCATCAACAAACCAATGTTCAATAGACTAAACTATTAAGAAAAAAAAAACAACCCTGCAGTAATACTCAAAAATATCAGTTCAACATTGGCAAAACACTATTTTTCGAAACAGGTACATACAAGCTAAATGAGCACAGGCACAATGAAGATTTTCATCTAACAAATAATCAGTGATATTGATACAATAAGTAAAATCAGATTGAACTAGATAAAATTTCAGTAACAGGAATAACTTAAGGAGGATAAAATACTAAAACAATGAAAACAACAATTCAAAATGTGTTAATACCACTAATATCCCAGGGTGGGCTGGGCCAAGACACAAAAGACAGAAAGCTCACTATCAGAAAACACAGCAGGACACTTAAATGCTACAGCAATTTCCCCAATTTGCACAATATCATAAAAACATACCCCTGAACACACAGCCACTCTCAATTTCAGCCAAAATTACAATACCACCAGATAAGTTGTAGAGCCTAAGCCTTGCTCACTCTTGAACTCAGTCGACTGGAAACAATGAATGAGACACCAACTTTTCCTTCAATTGGGAGATGCACCACACCTGTGGTCTCACCCGCAGGCCCAAAAGAGGAGAGAGAGAAAGAGAGATACACAGATGAACCACGTGGGAAGCCCTTAGGATGTAACCAATACTAATCCAGCTGTGTTCCTTTAAACATACATTGTGAATCTTTTGAGGTTGTTGGCCCATAAGTCAGAAAACCACTGGACTAAACTACTTAACTGTAGTAAAGCTCCACTTTGACCAGCTACAACATTAATGTGATTTGAGATTAATTTAATTTATTAAATCACTCACAGGAGTTGATTTTCGGCAGGCACATCCTTTTACAGTTACCACACTGGCTTGGCAAATAAACACACACTGTCCAACTGTCAGGGCAAAATTCGCTTCATGTTTATTGTAACTACTCCTCAGTGGTGGTCCACAATATCCCACAGGTTTTCATGTGGCCACATTCAAACTGAATCTCCAGAAAATTGGCAAAAATAAAACGTGAATTAAAGTTTTTATCCACTACGTTTATTAAAACATTATGAGTCGGTGCATAACTCATATGAATTCCTTCTATCTGAGACTGTGTTATTGTGTCAAATGTGTGTCTCAATTTGTCTCTTCATAGATAAACAATTCTCCAGCTGAGTGCCATCAAACTCCTGCAGAAGAAGAGGGTGCTACAAGATGACCTCAATAAAAGTGTGCTGGCTCAAACTGCAAACAATGGAGAACTGTGTGGAAAACATATGGAAATATGCCATTTCTGTTTGTTTATATGTTTGTTTAAGGGAGGTTATCATATCCTCACCAGTCAACATCATGGATGGTATAAGGGAGCTTCCTAACACATATCTGATGCTTGTGTCTTCTGCAATTTTACGCCTTTCAGGGGAGCTGAAGCTTGGGTGATGTTGAAGTCATATTCTTTCTTCCATCCATTCCTATTGATACATTAACTTCACCTTAAGTGTAAATACTTTTTTATACTATTTTGGCTTTTTTCTTTCAAATTTTACAAATTCCCGCTAAGGTTTTTCATGTGCAAACTGAAAATGCACAGGAAAACAATTTTTAGACTCAAAGAAGACGTCTGATACTGCGAACCACCATATATTTACCTGTGAACTAGCAAATTTTAATTTCTCCCCTAATGTGTTTAAGCAGATAAAGTACTATCTTGAGGGCAGAGGTCAGTGTGTAAGGGTGGCTATGATACATCTTAACACTAACACAAGTTGTGAAAGTAATGCAAATAATCAAATACAAACTGGGTAATAAAGAAACTGTATAACAACTTCAGCTGCAAAATTATATCTGAATGCCGTGATCATTCCCCATTTAAAATCCTGAATGAGGTGCCAGACTCAAGCAGAAGTTAAAACACTGAAGCCTGTTCTATCTCTGTACAAACAGGCTCTCAGGGTTTTTAGACAGAAAATCCAATTCTTACCATCACTGCAATAAACTTGACAAATATGATATCCTTAGCCGGGAAAATCTTATGAAATACACCAACAGCTGCTGGATGTTTAAGATCCTGAATGGCAAGGCTCCCCTGCCGATAGATACCTTTATTGAGCTGAAAGTTTAAAGAACATATCTACCAGATGTGCTCTGACAGGTCCAACACTTTGGCCAGTGTAGGCTGCTTAATTTCTCAAGGCCTGGCTTTTGAACAGTCACATGTGAACATCTTTAATACTCGTGATATGTTGCTCATTTATCATACCATTGTTTTATCTGCTGCTAACTTTTCTCATATTTTTTACCCGTTGCCTAGAGGGTCAGTCTTGCCTGGCTTGGATATATTTGAAATACTTACCATTATTTTATTAACTATCTTATATGTTCTGTTATAATTGTGTCTTACAACCCTGTATGGCATGACGCATACATCAGGCGATTAATACCATTTTACTAACTTGTAACTGCATCTTTAAACATTTTACTAAGATCAACATAATGACTATTCAATCTAATTATAACTACTGTTTGTCACTGCTCAGCATCTTAGTATGTAATAAAAGATGATTGTTGTTGGTCTTTTGTCATGTTTTTCTCCTTGCATGGCTTTACATGTATGTACCAAACTGGTGTTTTTGTTTTTGTTGTTGTATTGTTTAGCAAATGTTTCGCTGCTGCCTGTGTTTGGTCTTGATAACTCTCTTTTGTTGCTGTTGCTGTCGTCTGCAGCGTTGCTTGAATTTCATCACTTTGATGGTTCTCCAAAGATCTTGTTAAATGACAGGCAGTTGAAAATTAGCCAGCTGGCCAACACTGGAATGTTCACAGAAATGTTGATAAATATGTGTCATCCTCATAAATAAGGGAATGAATTAATAAATGGAAACTAACTTTAAGGAAAAGATTAGCATATGATTCACATCAAACCACTAAGTTGCACTTCATTCCCTGGATGGAAGCACTTGCATTTATTATTGTATATTCTCCAATGTTCAGGTTTTGGGTCTGTATATCTATGAAGGGAATTAAATTAGTCGTTCTCCAGGCGTGAAGGGACATGGACTGTGTGTAAGATTATCATGAGATTGATAAAACACCTGTCATTGGGGCTGGCAACAGTTCACAGGATCCACAGCGGCAGGTCAAGATACTAGTCGACACACAGAGAAACTCCCCATAGCATCTACCAGCCTGATCCCCGGGGCCTGGACACCATCTGCGCACATCACCCATCTTTGTCTCTGCTTACTGCTCCATTGTGGCCCCAGCTTTCACTTTTCCCAGTTAAAAAAGAGGAAACTGGGTCTCCAAGTCTCCAAGTTTGATCCCTGGAGCTGAGAGCTACTCTGAGTCCCACATTCATCATCTCCAAGGCGGTGGTCACTGTGTGTGTGCATGTGTGTGTGTCTTCGTGTATGTGTGTGTGTGTGTGTGTGTGTGTGTGTGTGTGTGTGTGTGTGTGTGTCTTAGTGTATATGTGTGTGTGTGTGTGTGTGTGTGTGTGTGTGTGTGTGTGTGTGTGTGTGTGTGTGTGTGTGTGTTTCAGTGTTTCCTGCAGTAGAATCCAGCCCTTCAGAGTGGAGAGCAACTTTGTAAAGGATAATCTAGTCCTGTCAGCCCGTCGCTCATGCACACAAACACTCTCACACATACTGGGGGTAAAGCTTTATTATGATCACCAGCTGGAGAGACACCTTACTCCATCCATCACACCAGTGCAGTCTGGGACTGGATGACACACACACACACACACAAGCTCTCATTTCACACAATACACATGTAATCACGCACACGCTGTAATCAGCCCCGAGGTCAGAAGATCAGAGATGTTTTCCAGCAAATAGGAGTGATACAGTACAGAGATTAGGCCTGATACTGATCTTACAATTATATATATATATATATATATATATATATATATATATATATATATATATATATATATATATATATACATATTACGCCTGATGTGTGATATATATATATACATAAATATATATTTTTTTAATATGACTCACTGGAGAGAAAAAGGATGTATCTATTAAGTAGAGGGCAACATATCCTGACTTGTAGTCTATGTATGTATGAGTCAATGTCCACAAATTCTGACTCTTATATGTCTTATACTGCAGCTGGATCATATCTTTTTGTTAGACCTTCCCTGCTTAGTTAAAGGTCATGTCTTTCATACTCTACATCCATCCCCAGTTTGTAACGCAGGCTGTCTGTTTCCAAATCCATGTCAACATTACCCTGATGATCAGGGTTATTTTTCCGACTTGTAGACAATGTATAATTGAATTGTTTTTACGGGATGAGTAGTGCTCCTTGTACATTGATCTTGATGTGTTAAAATGGTGGACTCATCTTTAATGACAGTACCATCTTGCACAAATGTGAAAACCTTTTAAACACTGCATCATAGAATCCATGAGTTCAAAGTTGAATATTCATTAAAAAAAAAAAAACCAGAATCTACAGATATGGATGACTACATTCAGTTCATTTTCATATAGAGATTTTTTTTTGTAGCTTTGCACTACTGAATAAATCCCACATCCTATTGTGTCACACTATTTCAACCCATCAATGAGAAGTCTTTGAGTCGATTTTCAATGGCAAACTGACCTGATTCTGACAGTCTAACACAAGACATACTGTCACAAAACAAGCCAAAGCTGTGTTTTGGCACTTGCATGTAGTTTCTCAAATTGTCTGGATCAGAGTGTGTTTTCTCTGCAGAGGAAAGAAAAATAGAGCAAGTACAACATCTGGCCCCAGTGACAAAGTCACTCTGAACACAGATTTTTTTTTTCTTTCTTTCCATAATTCCTGTGCTCTGCAAATCTGTGTAATGTTTTGAATAATGATATCATCATTGCTCTGGCTGACATCTTACACTGCCAGACAAGCAAGCAATACACAGGTGGTAGGAGAAATGGGCTCCACGCCCACACATACATCATCCTGATGAGGGTTCTGTATGAAAGAGACAGGGAGAAGGGCTGCTGGTAGAATGAGAGTGAGGTAAATGATCAAGCTTAGTTTGGCTCTTCGATAAACTGCAAAGTTTTTTGTCTCTAATTTCTCTTCTCTTCTCTTCTCTTCTCTTCTCTTCTCTTCTCTTCTCTTCTCTTCTCTTCTCTTCTCTTCTCTTATCCTTCGATCCCAGGAGTTTAGTATGACCAAAGGCTGAACTCGTAAATTACTACCTTGGTCTTTAATGCACCAGGAAATAATTAAAAAATAAAGAGAGAGTGAGGAAAAAATGAGCGAAAGAGATGGTGGAGGGGGGGCAGAGGAAAGACATTGCACATTGTTGGCCTTTCTCACATGTGAAAGAAACATTGGTTTGGCATTAAAGAGATGGAAACAAGACCGACTTTGTCAGTGTCCATTGCGTATCTCTAAATGATGAGTGTTATTGTTTTGTCAGCACAGTCTGAGTTACAAGATTCTTCAGAATATACAAAATTTGTCAGCCTGTCATTTTGTTCCGTGACTCCTTTTCTACGAGGAAATGTGCCACTACTCTCTAACTGTAGAAATTTCCCTTTTAAAACAAAACTGTTAAAATTGAGAATGGCAGCAAAGAAAGAACCAAATCAGAAACTCCAAAGGAGGATAAACTAAAACAAGGCAAGGATGACGGGGAGGCAGAGATGCATGCGTTAAAACCTCCCTATCTTAAGTGCCCATTTGTTCTTGGTGTTTTTTTAATTGCGTTGCCTTGACAACCAGAACAATGCTGAAAGGCTCTTTCACTCCGGCTCTGACTGAAAATGCTTTTCTCCATCATGCATTTAGTGAGCAATTAGTGAGACAGACAAGGAATTTAGCTTAGACCTGGTATATCATTCCTGCTTTCAGAAAATGGAGGGGGGTGAGAGGGTGGTGTAGGGGTACCAGAGAGTGGAGTGGAATTTTAATGCACAATATAAAGCAGAGTAGAAAGACGTAAGGGAAATAGCAGAGGGGAGAATAAGTAGAATAATGTTGAAGGTCAAATGGAAGGAGGAGAAATGGATGGGCTTGAGAGGGAAAGAAATTAAAGGATTTTTAGAAAATGCTTTTCTTTACAGTTCACTTATGAGTGTGTGTGTCTGTGTGTCCGTGTCTGTGAATATACACTACATGAGTATATTCATCACACTCAGTGAGACGGGTCTGTTTTTTCCACCTCAGAGTTCAGAGTGGCTCTCCATCTTTGTTACCACTCTGCTCCCGTAGAGGGGTCATCATATCATATTTCTTTGTTAACCCAATGAAAACAACAGCTCTTGTCAGAAAATTAGGAGAGAACAGTAAAGCATGACACATGACAAGAAGCAAAAGGACACAGGGCTGGGAAAAAAAAACAAAAAACAAAAAGCATCAGCCTTTACACATGGAGGGCATGTGAATTCTGGGATGACTGTCATTTGCAATAGTTTTTTGCCATTTGGAGGATGCTTCCACCATGAAAACATGATAATGTCAAATTGGCTCCCTTCCGAGGGAAATTGCTGCAGGGTCATTGCCATCCTCCTTACACTGCTCCATGAAAAGAAAAAAAAGGATAATTTTAAGTTTGGTTGAAGTAGTTTACCATGTTTATTCTGGTGAGCATTCTAGATTTGGTGTTGTTGAAATATTCCCTCTATGACTGCATTAATTTCATTTCTTACTGGCTTTTCGAAATGGCAATGTGGTTATTGAAAATATTTATATACTTGGCTTAATGCAGGTGTTTAATTATATTAATCTTCATTGTAACCAGCCGCGACAGCATGGCTGGTATTGTTTTCACTTTGTGAGTCTGTGTTTGTGTGTGTGTGTGTGTGTTTGCGTGTGTGTGTGTGTGTGTGTGAGAGTGTGTGTGTCTGTGTGTCTGTGTGTGTGTTTGTTTGTGTGTGTGTATGTGTGTGTGAGTGTAATCATGGCAAAATGTGGTCCTTAAAACACCAACTACAGCAAAAACTACCACCAGGGTTTTGATTACTTTGGCAGGTGTGTAGCTGAGATCAAAATGAAGACAGTGTTTGCAGATGGGCGAGGTCTGACCTATGATATAGTAATGACTTCTAAGTGCTCATGGGTCTGAACATCAACATGTTGACGAACATTGCAGCTGGTGAGATCCCGTCACAAGATGGTCTTAAGTCATGATGTTATGAGTGTTTTGTGGTGACAGTTATACTCCTTCATGGATTCTCCATACACAGAACATTGTTTTAAATTCATTTAACCAATAGCAGACCTTGGTTTTCTCTAAATGCATAGTTGTTTTCTCCTTAGTACACCGTTATGGTGACAACTGCCCCTCTCCTCCTTCTTCCCCCCTCTGTTTCTCCTTCTTATGTTTTGTTGGCACTGACTAGAATTAAGCGGGGACCTCATGGGGTTTAGGAATTTACCAACCATGTCTGTGTTTGGTGTGGTGCATTCGTCTAGAATAAACAGTCTTGTTTCACTCATTTACTGACCAAATCCCAAAGATTATCTAGATTGCGTTGGGTCTCATTGCTGAGTGGCTGGATGAGCCTCTCGTATGTGTATGCAAAATGGTCTCATTAATAATTTCCACTGCAGCTAACAATTTCTTGACCTAAAATAAGAAGGAGGAATGTATAGGAAAAAAAAACACTTGGTGTTTTTTGGATTTTTATGTTGTTACAGACAGGAGAGCTTGCAAGATTTACAATTCGAGGCCCCCAGGTAATACTACACCTCTGCATACAGGGCTTTAAGCTCCCTCTCTCTTGTCTAATGTGAAAATTTTTCAGATCCGGTCATGCCTCACCTGCCCACTAGATGCCTTCACTGTGGTCTTCACTCCTGCAAACCTGTTCTTTATCTGCTGATCATCGCTGTGATTCATGTCTACTGCAGGCCAATGACTCATCAAGCAGCCCGTGTACTGTAAATGTAACATTTACTCCACAAACTGTGAGACTGTCTCAGCTACATTAAAATGTCTTGTTAGCTTGCCTGGTTGCTTTCCTATCGCAGTTGCCTTGTTTGGCTTCTGTTTCCTTAATTATACCTTTCGTGGGTTGTTTGTTTGCTTAACCACAGAAGAAAGTAAAAAAATATTAACTAAAAAATATTATATTAGGAAATGGGGAAGTATCCCCATTGGTCAAGAAGATGCACAAAATTATATTTCTCTTCAAAAATATAAAATGTATTGTTTTTTGTTTTTTGTTTTTTTACAGATTACATTAAAACTAAAATGCAGGAACAAGTTCATGTATGATCCCTGAACTGACTGTATGGTTGTTCAGACAAGGCTCATCCTGTAGTGGCATAACAAGCAATTAATGAACAGTAATTCACTTCCTTTCAGAGAGTAAGATGAGAAAATCAATACAACTATTGCATCTGTTTGTTAAGTATGGAGCTGGGTCCAGGGGCTCATTAGCTTAGCTTAGCCTAAAAAACGGAAGCTGAGAGAACCACTAATTTGGCCTCCTCCAAAGTTTGAAAAATACACATCCTAGCTCAGCAATTAACACGTAACATACTATCAACATGCTAACAACCAGATATACAAAAGAGACAAGACAACTTCTCTTGGGTCTCGGCTGGTTCCCTGGCAACCAGCCAGCTACTGTTCATTAAAAAACATTCACACACGTGTGGTTTATACATCACAATCTGAATAGAATCAAACAAATGAGTTTATAAAAACACATTCTGTGTCTGGCATTGCTCGTACGTGGTGTCACCGTGAAAAAAGAGGAGCAAACACGGTTTGCAGTTGTCGTCCTGAAATTTCTTTGTGCTTTACCAGCATAAATAACCTTGTCCCTCATGTTTGTGCGGTAACAGATGCTTTGTGGCTGTATTTGAATATAAAAACCTTTCATTGCCTCTTCTTTTAAATGTCAGTACAGACAATCTCACGGCACAGATTCAACATCATTAACCTGTTTATATGTTTAATTTGTCTGACGATGTCGTGATTGAAAAAGGATTTTATCTACAGCAAATTGAATCATCATAATTTCCCACAATTTCAAACAATGGGTTCCCAGGACAACATCATGCGACAACAATGAGTTTCACAAATTAGATTATCTTCAGAAAGTTGGTAAAAAACAAACAACAAAAAAAGTGTATATTACGTCTATTTGTACTGGTTGTAGGCACAACAAAAACATGTATGTTTGAGGATACCACTGTTGAGATATTGATTACTTTACATTATATAGTAGTCATTTTTCTACATTATCTGCTATTACAGTGAAGTTTAAAATGGCCTCTGAGCTTTCTGAACAGCCTGCCTTTTAATCACATGCTGTGGTTATATATTGCACCTCTGATAGCGTGCAGATGGTTATGTTGATATGATATGATGATGGCACAGCCCCCCAATGCCAAGCTATTGATCTATTTTTGGTCTACATTACAGATCTTGATATTTCAGTCATATTTCTTTTTGGAAAAACCTGATCTGTAGCTTGTCACGTTTATGGCACATGACCTGTATGTGGCTCGTGAGTCTACATTAATGTAACTTGAATGACACATAGTGCCTACTGTGTTATACTGTGAGCTGAATGGGAAGCAGATGCCAACTCGCAGCCTGCTTGAATTACTGCGCATTTATCTTGATTTTGCTCATTGCTCATTCCTTTAAACGTGAGGCTTATACGCTCCGGCTTTTTCTTTTTTATTCTTCTTGCATTCACAACAAGTCTCAGTAAGAACACATTGGCCTACAGTGTGTGTGTTTGTGTGTGTTCATGTGTGGTTTCTGTCATACTGTAGGCCACATTTTGAGACAGATTTTACACTTCACACCAGTTAATTGCTGATATCTTATATAATTGGGGAAAAAATTGGTGTACCTCATTTGATTCCAGTGCAATTGCACTTCATAAAATAGTTTCTGCCATAATTGGGTTTTAGGTTAAGGTGTGTGTGAGTGTGTGTGTGTGTGTGTGTGTGTGTGTGTGTCTGTGTGTGTGTGTGGGGAGAAATTTCAGAGAAGAAATACTATATGGGAACATGTAGGCAATCAACTTTATCCCTTACATTTACAGAGATCAAACAAGTCTTGACCTAATTTTGACTCTTTTACTCATAATAATAAGCTCCTTTACCCACCACAGGATCAAACACATTCAGACATACCCTGTCTATGCTCAGTATATTTTTTCATTAGATTAGGGCAATCACAGAATTTGTCATTGTGGAAAAAAAGAAGAAAAAAATATAGTGTAATATGTTTATAGTATGTAAAAATGAAAATTGGAAAAGATCATTCTGCCTTGCAACACAGCAGAAGGCTTCATTGCACCCTGACTGTGTAAACAAATAACCACTCTTTCATACACCAACTGCACAGACACATACATATGCTCAAACACAAATACCAAACAGCCAAATCGACAACACACACGCAGAGCAGGACAATAAACCAACCAACTGTCCCGCTGTCTATTTAGCAATGTGGGTTTTGTCCACTGTAAAAGAGGCAATGGCTCAGGCCAGTCTGCGGGACAAAAGGCAACAGAAGTCGGGGAGGTGGGCAGTCGGAGAATTGTGGTCTGCTAATAATGAGGAGGGTGCTGGCATTCAACCTCATGGACCAGGGCCACGGAAACAGATGTGAAGGAGGGAGCGGGCTGGGGGCGGGGGTTTGGTAGTGGTGGTGTGTGGGGGCAGAAAGCACGGATTGAGAGTGATTTGGTGGCAGAGAAAAGCAAAAAAAGATAAGAATTAGAAGGCCATAGGACAGAAAACAGACGATAACCAAGCAAAGATATGAAAAGGTACGTGGGGAAAAGGGAAATGATAGTCACAGCTGCTGAGCAGACAGAAGGAAGAGAAAGTAAGAAAAGCTACTTTGAGTTTCTGGGGAAAAAAAAAAATCAGCAAGAGATCAGTTAATATAGTAGTGTTGTAGAGAAATAACAGGGGCTTAGACCAAGATGGGGAAGGGAAACTGAGCAGAGTGAGAAAGAGAAAGAGAAGTGGCTGTGTATGTGAAAGGGGTCTTTGTTTCCCATAGTGCTCTGTTATGACGCCAAAACCGTTCATTCTAAATGGCGAGGGCAGCTAGCCACAATACACACACAAACACACACAAATACCAGACACACACACAAACACACACTCTCACGCTCACAGTCAAACTCACATACACGTTCACATACCTACACAAATAGATGACAGAGCACAATCACACCTCTCTCCCATTCTCCCTGTGCTCATCTCTCAGCTTATCTTCTAACATTTTTACACATACTCCCAGCTACTGCCAATTCAGATACACACATTTTCTCTCACACATAAACACACACACACACACACACACACACACACACACACACACACACAATCAGCAGATAGTTCTCTTGGTGCAGTGAATATGCCCCCTCGTAGCCTTATCTATCTTATGCAATGCTGTGTAATAGTGTGACCATTATGGAGCAACCACGGTCATGGCTGCACTGGGTTAGTGGGAGCAAAACTAGCAACAATCCCTAATGTCTCCATCACTCTGGCTTTGCCTATTTTCTCCCCTTTGTACTCCCTGCTGTCTCCCAGTCCTTTAGCCGCTTGCTGTCATTAAAGTCAGGGATACTTACATGTACACGTTCCATCATCAAAGCGAGAGGCACTTATCAGGGAAAAGAGTTTTAGTTCTTTGCTCTGATTTAAGCAAGATGCAATTTATAGGCGGTACTCTTGCAGACACTTGCTTATCGCCACTTATCTGCATAGAATTAAAACGAAAGAAATTGATGGATCAGGATTGTGCAGAATGTTGCTGTCATTAAAACTAAACTTGTGCAATGTCATGCGGTTGTAGGAATGCGGAATGTAATTTTTTTTTTTAACCAGCACATACACATGAAGACATGAAGAGAGAGAGAGAGACATGAAAACTTCAGAAGCAATAAGAGGATCGCTCATAACACTCCCTGACCTGCTACCTCACTCTGTGCTCCCTGCTTTGGCTGTCAGATGTGGTTAATGAGAATCTCTCCACTCCCATACACTGGTATTCCTATAGAGAGCAGCCTGATGGGATACACACACACACCCGGACATATACGCACACACAGACGCTCACATAGGACCCTGAGAGCCTTGTCATCACACAGAGAGGGACCTGCCGGCCTATTGTAGATCCCCGTGCCATAGGGATCACCTCTTATCCTCCACAAACACACACCACACAGCGGGTAACTCAAAGCCACAAGCACTGACACACACACACACACACACAAGCATGCATGCGTTCCACACACAGTCCTAAGCCTATGTGAGCATACATTTTTGCCTATTTCTCACATGTGCTTTCTCTTCAGCTCACATTTTAATCACAGTTCTGTCCCCCCTTTTCTCCATCTACCCCCTGTTTCTTTCATTTTCTCTCTCCCTCTTAATCCCCCTCTAACATCCATCTTGCTAATGCCCCCTACATCCAAACACCAGCACCCCCTCCTCTTGCTGCCACCGACTTCACCACGGCTTCTGCTCTCCCATTCAGCCCGGCTTGTCCTCATGTATTCATAGAGAGCACTGATGGAGTGGGGAGTCTTTGTCAGCGGGTCAGCCTCCTATAACCCCCCTCTGACCCCACAGTCTACTCACACACACACACACACACAAACACACACACACTAGATCCTTCTCACTTGCCATATGGCATGGGCAATGAAGGGCTAACAAAAGAGAGCTAAAGAGGTGTCAGAGAGGTGTGTCTGTGTGTCTGTGTGTCTGTGTGTGCTCTGCATCAAAAGAAGACTAAGCAGCCAGCCATTGGGGCAGGGTCCGATAGAAGAAATTGATTTCTGTTTTTTCGGACTCAGAGAAGAGAGGGAGGGGGTTTTCCACCTTTTCTTCCGCCGTCAAACTCATTGGCTCAATGAAGAGTAATGAGGGGAGGCCCTGATTTGAGCACAATGGGGGCACACTTGATGGAGTGTTGAGCAATGCAGATCTGTCTCCATCACCAGACTGGATTTGTGGATATGACAACAATACCATCATCATTGTCAGAGCATCATTACCCTCACTACAGGTTTCAGCACCAGGGTGTTGTCACTGACATCCTCTTCCTCAGTCCCCATTCTTACATTTTGGTCTAACTATTTCTTTAAATGGACGTCGGCCTTTAAATAGAGAGTTTGGGTTTGAGTCATTGAATCATTTTATGGGGAAAAATTTTTGAAAATTCTTATGGGGCTAACAGACAGGTTTTAAAAAAGCTCAAAATGACCAAAACAATTAATGGCAAATACAAGTGACCAAAACTGTCTCTTAGTTGTGAGGACTTTCAGTCTTATCTCCAACTAAAGTGGTTCAGATCATTTGCCTAATCTGACTTCACTATGGCAAAGTCACCATGTTCTCAGATTTCAGCCATAACTTTGGTGAGTACACTGTTTTTATGACTATTAGATATAATGGGCAAACCTTCAAAAATAAGACCCAAATTGTAATAAGCAATAATTATCCTTTAAATCAGTGGTTACCAACATAACCACATAAAAACTAAGTGACACTGGAAGTAATTATTTTTCTCATATTGTGAAAGGTGACAATTATAATAACGCTACACCTTGAACCGTAAATCATTGGATTAAAATTAAATCACTGTACTTAAATCATTGCTTGAAAACCTTAAAAGTTCTTTCAGAACAGTGTCTGAATCAAAATGGACAATTTTTGATACAGATTTTTTTATTCCACATATTCTTCTTCCATGTGCAAATCAGATACCTTCATTACCCACAATGCAACTTAACTGCCAAGAGATGAGATTTGGATGTGTTATACTAATAGTGCCTACTAGATCCTCAAGCTTCTAGCCTCACCACAGATGAGGAGTGGGCTACAGATGCCTAGTAAGATCATTTTCTAACTTCAGCCCCAGCCAACACTGCCTCAAGTGATGAGGAAGACTGCAGACTTTATACAGCTCCTTCTGAAGCCACATTTTGTCATATATTCAGTAGTGCACCCCAACAACTGTAAAGAGATTTTGGTGTGTAAAATCTGGGGGGTTCCCCTTCAAAAATGTAGCTGTGCCGCAGCTAAGATCGATGGAGACAGCATATGGTTGCTGTTTGTCACAGTAGAGCAAAACACTTTCTCTTCATCCAGATTTTCCAAATGCAAAGTCAGAGATAGCAGCTATTGGAGCAGAGATGGGAAGATCTGTCACTCAAACAAATGCTGATACATCAGCTGAAAATTACTTGTCTTGATGATACACATAGAATAACATTGTCCACTTTCACTGTTAAATAACTTTCAACTTGCTTTCAGCTAAATATCTAATGACATATAGCTGCATAAACACTGCAAGACCATAAAGATCCACATTAGAAAGAAAGCAGATAATGACGACAATCTATAGTAGTCATTATCTGCTAAAATTAGCACTAGCAATACATTTCTATAAATTATTTAGACTATGATAATGTATATCTGCCAGCAGTACAGTCACATGATGTTAATGTATTAACAACAGAATTTTAGCTGATACAATATCAATAATTTAGGTGAGGGAGAAGTTATCCGTCTCGAAATTGAATGCCTCATCCTCATCAATCCAGGACATCATCACTTTTGAACAGGCAAAAAAGAAATGCCTTTATGTCTTGTATAATTCATTTTTTAGTTTAACTTCAATATTTATCAGCACATCTGCACAGTAACATGTTTTTGAAGTACTGCTGGGAGGATCAGCACAGAAAAAGCAATCACCAAAGGCTCGCCTTGGTATAAAAAAGTTTCTGAACCACTGCTTTAAGTCAGACCTTTTCTCAGTTCTCTTGTTACTTAGACAAGCCAAGCAAACATGCTTGCATCCCACCTACAGGAAAATAAAGTGTGTACTTGTGTGTGTGTGTGTGTCCTCATATATCTGTGTGTCCACTGCAGGGTAAGCCTCATGCCCTATTTCAGTCAGGCCTGATACGATCAGACGTCAGATTGTGAGCCCCTCATCTCTCTCTGGCCCTTGGCGTTTCTGCTCGGAGGTGAGAAAAGGTCTAAACGCTGACATAGTGCAACATCGCCTTTGATACTCCGGCACCACAAAGATACAGATCCGCCAGAAAACAAGCCTCAACAAATCCTGCAGTTAAAACCTAAACGCTGGGTGATATTAGATTGAACGAGAATAAGGAATGTTGCTGCACAAAAGGAAGGAGGAAGGTCAAGTGGGCTTCAACAGCTTTGGTCTATGAAAATAGTCAGAAAGGTGCATAAAGGCATAAAGAGGATGCTTTGTTTGGTGATTTTGAACCGAGAAGGAGAGCATGCAGGTATTTCCCAAGGTCAGCAGCATAAATATTTGAAAATTTCCTTTGAAACTGAAAATTATCGTTTTTAATTATGATTTTTTTATTGCTTGTAGATAAATAATATCTAATTAAAGGTGCAAAGTACTTGGAAAAATACTATGGTAAATACTTATCTGAATCTTTTTTCTCAGTCATTATTAGCTGTACCAAATAATCTTATTCTGACTTTTTCCTTGAAACACAGGGCTCAGGGTCCACACAGCAGCTAGATAGAAGATTCTGATGCATCTCTTCATGCAGACAGATGAGGGGGGTTGGTATAATTATCCACAGGATGTACAGTTAGTAGCAGATGTAGCACTCTGATCATAGTAATGTGGCAACTTTGTTGACAACATGCCAGTTTAAATAAACCGACCCTTTCAGCAATTACCACATGCTTACAACCTAACCCTCAGCAGTTGGTCTCCAGATGTACACACTTCACCAAACACGCACACAGTCGTCAGGAACACAAAAATGGAGTTAATGGCATATTAGGAAAGTCAGAACCCCATGTACAACTATAGCAACAAAACAATGCAAGAAGTGGACATTTAATTGATAGAGGGCTTTTATATAATGTGTTTTCATGGTGGCTCATTTGATCAGGTGGTGGTGGTGCAAGAGAAGTATTTGAAAAAGTGCAGGGACAGAAATGTGGGGAAATATTAGTTTCTGTACCGACAACACTAGGGAAAAAAAAAAGAAGAAAGGAAATGGATTATCAAGAGGAATGGCAAAATTCAGATCAGCTGCATCCCCTTAGAGTCCGACTGCAGGGATTTTTCTTCCCATTTCTTATACATTTTTTGCACATAATACTATTTAATTCCAAACATTTTATGTGAATTTTTAGTCTGTGATTAAAAAACTCCCAAGCACTTTACTAAATTTCAAAGCACTGAGGTGAAAAGAATATGGAGTAAAAGGAATAAAAAGGACATATTAGATTTCTTATGAAGATCAGTTCTTGTTCACATATTCCTCCTTCCGCACTCTGTTTCCACACACACACACACCCATTAACCCCCCTTGGAAAAAAATCGATTTTCATTTTCACATATGTACAACATCAAGCCGATTCGCCACATAATTGTTAGCACTTCATATCAAAATAGAGCTGCTGACTGTTTAGGATTCTGCCTGTGTGACTGTGACTAACACACACAGTGTAAAGATAGGGGTGCACACATACAGAATATACACACACACATACACACACAAACCCGCAAATCACAGGTCTCATTTAGTTCCCTTTCTGTGTTTTAATTAGAGCCGAAGCAGGCTAATCACCTCCTTAGTAGACAGCATCACTAATGAGACAGAGAGGGAGGAGCTGAGAGGGAGGGAGGAGAGAGAGATATACACATTACTGAGAGGAGCAAAAAAGAAGGATGGTGGAGGAGAAACTGGCAGGGAATAAAGAAGTAAGACATGAGAGGTTGTTAGGAGTTAGTAGATGAGATGGGTAGAAGCAGGGACGGGTGGGAGAGAGAGACGGATATGTGATACATAAAGAAAAGAGAGTGAGAGAAAGGTAGGTGGATGAAATAAATAGGGACCGTGGAGAAAATGAAGCTTGAGTTGACAACAAACAGATCGATTCAGAGAGGGAGAGGCAAGTCTGGAGAGACTCAGAGAGAGGGAGATGGAAGGAAGCATAAAAACAAGAGAAGCGAAGGAAACTTGGAGAGAGTAGTGGGAAAGCGAGAGAGAGGCCTGAGAGAAAATAATGAGACTCCCTTACCTCCCACAAAGACAGCCATGTCTGCCCTAACTCTACCCCCCCCTCGCCTGTGGCTGTTCCTTTCATGCTGTCACCCTGTGACTGTCTGAATAGCCTTTTATTATTCAACAGTCTGGGCAGGTCAGGGGGTCATCGCACGGCCCACCACCCTGCCACCAGCAAACATCCAAACATATACACACACTCTCAAACATGATTGCCCGCGCATTCTCGTGCACGCTCAAGAGGGGAGAAAAAAGGCTATTTGTGAGCACACAACAAACAAACACAAAAAACTGCAAAATGGCAGCCAGGAAGCACTCAAAGCTGCACTAACTTTAGGCATGCCAAGTTGACAACGTGTGACAGTCCCTGATGCATTCATTACAGAACTTGTCCAACCCTTGTTAGCCTACTATATCCATCTGTACAATGTATCTGTAGCACTGGCAGCCAGTAACCTGGCAATTTCAGAGCGTGTGCTCATGTGGCTGCGTTTTGTGCGTATGTGTGAAGGTATATGTCTGTTTGTGTGTGACGGGCGGAAAACAGAGATAACAGTAGCCTGGTGGTATCAGCTCCATCTTATCTCCTACACAGCCAGAAGCAGGTATACAAGCTAATTGGAAAGTGCCAGACACACGGTAGACTGGTGAAACACACGCCTGCCTTTCCAGTGAGCAAGGTGGACATGAGAATTGGCAGCTATAGAGTCGGGGAGAAACAGGGAAGAAAAAATTTGATGGGAGAGACCGAAATGATACGGTGAAAATGAGACAAAAGGAAGAAGAAGTGGAGGGAGGAGTGACAGAACAAGAGGAAGAGATAGAGATGGCGATGGGGGGGGTGTAGGGAGACAGCAGCGCTCACAGATGCGATATCAACAAGACAAATCGTAACTTAGGCACTGTTCACTTCTGAAATACCACCGGTATTGTGCCTATTCTGTCTGTAACTGTACTGTCAACACTGAGCTTTGGGAAAATGGGAAAACAAATAGCATCCCCTGCTTTACTCTACAGTATGTAGCTCTTTCCACTCCACTTGGTAATGAGTCATCCTGTCAAATCCTCTCTCAAATGTCAGGTCCGACGTATTTACAACGCGACATCTCATCCCGTATACTTCCTTTGTGGTGTGTTTGCAATATATGTCACAGTCACTCCCAGAAATAGGACATATCACACCCTTGAATAGCCCAGGCCGTACCAGACAACTCAGGGACAAACACATACAGTGACTGCCCCCATGCCCTCTAAAGTGCCCCTCGATACAAAATGAATGATTATATATTATCAGACGATTGTAATTATTAGAGGAAAATTCCTGTGGTCATTGTGTCTCTATGGGTTATGCTAACTTTGCACACAGCACATCTGTTTTGAAGATATTTTTTTTTTGTTCTTTTTTATTTTCCGTTAATATTACCTTTCTAATGTTGGGTCCCAGTGGGTCAAGGAAAATGTAAAACCAGTCACCAGTGTTTATTGCTGATAGCCACACATATTGCAGTCCATCACATAAAATAACATTTTACACATTAGATAATTAGATTTTGTGATGATGCCATTGAACTTTGCTTTGGTTGGTTCCTTAGAAGACAGTATACCTACAGTGAAAAAATAGCCATGATGGCCAACACAGGAGGTCCACTTTCTGTGCTTACTTTCAATGTGACTCAGAGACTGGAAATTATTCTTTTAACTTCCATGTTTATTAAGAAAGCTGTAGGAGGCTTGTGCAGTTGGCCTGGATAGAGATAATGAGTACAACAGATTGTAGTCATTATCTGCTTTCCTTCTAATGTGGACCTTTATGGTCTTTGCAGTGTATATGCAGCTATATGTCAATAGATATTTACCTGGAAGCAAGTTGAAAGTTATGTTCAAATGACAGTTAAGGTTGACATTGTTATAATATGTGTATCTCAGATTTGTGCCAACAACGGGAGGAGGCATGGAGACAACACAGTGGGTGTGGGGGTGCACAAAACAGTGGAGCCACTGCCCTTCAAACTCTCCGTGCATGATGCTGCCACACATTATTACTCTATAGAATCTTTTGTATTGCTGTTTTTCTGTTTCTCAGTCCTTCAATCCTATGAGTCATTATGTTGCGCCTCGTCAGAATAAATCATCAGATCCTGAGCAGGCGTTACACAGGGCTAGAAGCAGGTGAGAAGTTGTGATAATGGTTATTGATTAGCACAATAGCACACTGTGTCCTGTCTTGTTTTTATTACAGTTGAAAGCCATCAGCCCTCTGAGGCTGTCTGGTGTGTTCAGTCAAGAGAAATGTGTGGGAGAAAGATGTTAAATGTGGGGTAGCTATTGCTATATATAAAAGTAATCAAGCGTGAACAAAAGCTGGTGTTGATGATGATGTGGTGCATGTGGGAATTAATTCGGCTAATTATGATGGATGCTTGTTTAGTGAGTGGAAAAAAGGAAAAAGAAAATTTCGAGGGTATGATAATCAACAAAATGTGCTTGTGTTTAATTTGATTTTTTCAGGATTTATACTGTAAGTATGACTGTGTGCAGCCTTATTTAGTGTGTGTTTGTTTTGTGCCTGCACTCGTGGAGATGTCTTTCTCTTCCCCTCTCCTGCCTTTGATGAGGCCCCTGGGAGCGACGGTTTGCACTTTAGCAACATGTTTTTTTCTCCTTTTTGTATCTGAGTTTGTCGAAACTAAAACCACAAGAGAGCCTCCCTGCCATTCGCTGTTTCTTTGGCACAGGAAAAGGCTCTGATGTGAATTAATTGCTTGTTAGCTGAGAGGAGCCAATAATAACAGCCTCGAAATGATGCAGACTTGACCAGACTTGTCTGATGATTAGCGACGGTGATGAACATTTCATTTTTGATTACTCATCTGCTGTGGAGGATTTTTAAAAGCAGAGTACAAATGAATTTTAATGACACAAATTACATTCTTCGTTAGCATGTTTTCAGTCGGTGAACAAATTAATGCTAATTTTTCAGATCACTGAGTTTTCTGCTACATACTTAATCCTTTTACAAATAAAATTCTATATCTTTTGACATTTATTTGATCTTCCTCTTCCCTTTTTTCACTTCATAAAACCATTATGGTATCAAACGGCACAAAAATAATTGCTGTCCAGGTTAATAAGCATGGATGATCTAGCAGAGTTGGTAAATGACATCTTTTAACTGATTATCTCTTGGCAAAGTCTTCCACATCTCTGCATGAGTGATTGCCAGTAATCAGACATTAACGTAATGCATGCCCAGATGTGAACACACTCAGGTGTTCCAATAAAAAACAAATTACAGACTGTAGTATTCACTTTAATTGTCAAGGGAAAGAGGAGCTGCATTGTCTAAAATTTGATATACTTCATGAAATGCCAATTCTCCATCCATCTCTCCATCTATCCACCGTTCATCTCTCAGCTAACTCCCCCCTATTTTGTCCACTTTCTATCTCTCGTCTGTCTCACTAACCATCATGAGTCCCCCCGCTGCTCGCTGCCCGCTGAGCTGATTGAACATTTACTGCTCGTTGTCCCAAATCCCCTGCATAAACTTGAAAAACCATGTTAAGCATTCCTCAATAGAGTCCAACAGCTTGTGAAATATATGGTCAATTTGTTCATGTTTTGTAACAACACTGCATCGTGAAGCGCTTCAGCAAAGAAATGATTGTCTAAATCCATTTTATCTCCCTAACTTCTTTCAACCTTTGCAAAGGTCTTTTTCTTTCTTTTCTCCAAACCAAATCAGCAAGAGCTCAGGTGCAGCCAGACTGTGTATATATAATGGATCCAGCGTACACCGCCTGTATTAACACACATACACACACACACACACACACACACACACACACACACACACACAGTAGCAAAACCTAGCACATGTGCACTTTTTCAAGCATCCCAGGACTTTCAAGGTTGTCACAAATCAATCCAGAGTTGTGTTTTCATTAAGCAAAGGTGAGAAGTGGAGTGTGTGAATGGAAGTGGAAAGAGGTTTTAATCAAGAAAATCTGAAGGGCTGGAGGGTACACTGGAGAAGTCTCCATCGCTTTTTTCTTTTTTGCTCCGCTCCTACGCCTCTCCCTCCCACACATCCCTTCATTTCTCATCTCTTCACATTTTCTGTTCCTTCTTTGTTTCCCCCCACATCTATTTCCACGCTCCTTTCTAACCTCTTCCCCCTCCCTACCTTTTTAGCTCCATCCGCCCTTTGAGCAGTCACTTTCCACACTTCTACACTCCTTGACCCTTCCTCGCCCCTCCCTTCCACCTCTCCATGTCTTCCTCCCCTCATCCAAGCTTTTATCGGGCAACAACATATTTCAACCTCTGCCTCCACCTCTCCACGCTCCTGTCGCTCCGTCATCCCTGTCCTGCTTCTTTCCCTCGCTCCTTCAGCCCCCTTTGACTCCTCTTTATCGTGACCCCACATCCATTCCCCCATTCCACAGCTGCCAGCTCTCAGAACCTCAAGAACCGTAAATCTGGTGCAACCCTAGGAAGTGGGTCACCAGGCGACACTTAAACATGTAACACTCCAGTGAGGGCCTAACCCCTGCCAGAAAATCGCCTCATGCATGCACGTGAGCACATGCCCACACACACAACTACTTGAGCACATACACAGACAGGTTTTATGGATGTCTAGCCTTGAAACAGAGCAGCCTCAGTATAGGTCTGTGTTATTACAGCTCATGTTCTTACCTCTAATCAATCCAAGTTGTTAGGATTTGTGCGCAGGGGAAACAACAGGGGCTTTGTGTCCCACAGACCTGGCAGTGCTGCTGCACTTTCCCTGTGCCTGGTTTTCTCCTACATGAACCCACACTCATCAGTCTGGTGTGTGCCAGCAACTCTCTGGAGCTAGTTATGTTGTCTTTATATGTGTATGTGTGCTCCAGGGATTTCTGGTATGAGTTAGACTCCGTGGCCGATGTCATTATTTGTTCTACTTCTTCAACACTCTTATTTACAAGCTAACATTTCCTAATTCAAACATGATGGGAAACACCCACAAAACTCTTTGAATTTTTGGTCGATGGCTGCACGCACATGACCTCGACCTCATTAAAAGTTCTTAATCAAAACCCCTCTGCAAAAAAGAAAACACAACTTTATTTATGCATCAATCCAAAATGATTTGCTCACAGTCCTAAGTAGTTGTAACGCAAATATTCCGACATTGTTCACACATGTTCGGTGACATGTTCAAAACTCAGCTGTCACTGTGTGGGCTAAACGGAACTTAGGGATGATGGCCTGTCCTCATTACCAGCCTGACACACATGTTCTGTCAAAGAAATGGCACCAAATGGGACCAACTCTGTTTGGATGTGGCAGGCCGCCAAGAGAGTTCCTTTTCTAAAACACTAATCTCTGGACCACAAATTAGCTGTCAGTCATCAGCTGTAGACAGACGTTGTATCGGGGAAAAGGCAGTCCCCACCGAATCAACAACATGTCAATCACACACACACACACACTCACAAACACATGCTCACAGCCAGTGACACAAGAAGGTACACACTCACGGACGTGTGTGAACACACACTGAGGGAGAGGTGGATGTGCCTTACATGCAATAGTATTTCCTCCTTTAGACTAACAGGCCCCTAACTCTGTTTTCTCCATTTATTCAAGGTGACTCCTGCAAAGCATTAGAAAAAGGATATGAAGCTGAGGGCTCTCAAGTGCTCTTCTAATTAAAATACATTTGCAATTTATATTGCCTCGCTAAATTGCAATATAATGTTATAAAGGCTCTCTTATCTCAAAAAGAAGCCATTCGAGAGTCAAGTAAATGTTTCTGGGGATCCAACTGACACCCATGACTGCTGATATTAGACAATGTCTCGATAAGTCGTGGAGTTAAATGACGTTCAATCATCATTAGATGGATAATAAATTTCCCGCTGCAAGCAAGATAATCAAAACCACCGCAAAATCAAAGGACGTCAATGCATGCATGACAGGATGTAAATATGTTGGCAAAGATTTGTGAGATATCAGCCTACAGATTGTTGTGGCACTTATCAAGTGATGGTTGAAAGTTCATTTTGTTCATTTTGCAAAATGAACGCTTTCTTGATGAGAGTAAGATGAGAAAATCAATACCACTCGAATACCACCCCAATGAAATATGAATCTGAAGCCCGTGATGGTTAGCTTAGCTTAGCATAAAGACTGGAAGTAAGGGGAAACAGCTAGCATGACTCCATAAAAAGGCAACAAAATCTACAGCAGCTCTAAAATTCACCAATTCAAGGAATTGTTCAACATTTTGGAAAACATTTTTATTCATCTTCACATTGAGAGTTATATTGGAAGATTAATATCTCTATCATTTCTGTATTGTGAATAAGTAGCTACACTGGGAACAGGAAAACAGCAAGCCTGTCTCTGTCCAAAGGCAACACAAATCCCCTACCAGCACCTCTAAAGCTCACTACCTAATGTGTTATATATTGTCTGATCAAGCCATACAAAATAAATGTGTAAAATAGATGTTGTGCTTATGCTTATCTCAAACATTGTCATACTTCAAAAAGTTTCATTTTGTTATATTCTGTAAAACCACAACTTTTGGATTTTATCTATAATTACTGAGCTTTAGAGATACTAGTAGATAGATTTGTGAGGTAATTTTGCTTTTCTAGCCAGTTGTGTGGCATCTCTTTAAGGTCATTTGCGTCATTTTCAGTTAGTATGTTTCTTTCTGTGAACAGTTTGTTTTTATTTTTATTTGTTTTGCACACTTTTTTGGTAATTTTGTGTCACTTTGTGATCATTTTCATCTATATTTAGTCCCTTTGCATCTATTTTTACTCATCTTGTGTCTCTTTGTAGTCATTTGGTTGCCTTTCCAACAAGAAATATGAATAACCCCTGCATACAGAGGATCTGGTCAAGGGGCCTCAGGATCTGTGCCCAGTGGGTCTGTCCAGTAATCCATCCATTTGTGGACAGAGATTACAGATTTCCTGAGCAATGAGTATTTATTATGGCAACATCAGTCAAAATGTTTGTTTCTTACATTATCCGACTTTTATTGTAGCAATGTCGTTACGTGTCAAGATCTCAGCAATAACTCTGCTGCGTACAATACAATAAAAACCAATAGGAATTCTGGTTAAAATCACAGAAAAGGGATGAGAATCCCAATAAGCCACAATGATCTGGATATGACTGAAATGTTAGCAGAATAAAAGTAATGATAAAAGAACAAGTGATTGTATAGACATGTGACAGTTGGAATTGCTTTCACCTTGGTGGGGCAATTCAGTTATGTTTCTTTCTGTGAACAGTTTGTTTTTATTTTTATTTGTTTTGCACACTTTTTTGGTAATTTTGTGTCACTTTGTGATCATTTTCATCTATATTTAGTCCCTTTGCATCTATTTTTACTCATCTTGTGTCTCTTTGTAGTCATTTGGTTGCCTTTCCAACAAGAAATATGAATAACCCCTGCATACAGAGGATCTGGTCAAGGGGCCTCAGGATCTGTGCCCAGTGGGTCTGTCCAGTAATCCATCCATTTGTGGACAGAGATTACAGATTTCCTGAGCAATGAGTATTTATTATGGCAACATCAGTCAAAATGTTTGTTTCTTACATTATCCGACTTTTATTGTAGCAATGTCGTTACGTGTCAAGATCTCAGCAATAACTCTGCTGCGTACAATACAATAAAAACCAATAGGAATTCTGGTTAAAATCACAGAAAAGGGATGAGAATCCCAATAAGCCACAATGATCTGGATATGACTGAAATGTTAGCAGAATAAAAGTAATGATAAAAGAACAAGTGATTGTATAGACATGTGACAGTTGGAATTGCTTTCACCTTGGTGGGGCAATTCAGTTATGTTTCCTACTTACATAAAGACAGAGAGTAAAGGGAAAGAGAAAGAGGTGCAGTCCTGAGCGCTGTGGTGCTGATTGCTTGTGAAGCCTTTGTGTTTCTCTATGCCATGTCTTGGTGGGGCAAAGCACCTCGCTGTCAGTGCCATTCAGTCAGATAAAGTGTGTGTGTGTATGTTTGTGCTGAAGCTTGTGTGTGTACACAGAAAGTCAGCTAGGTATGAATCAGAGAGAGAGAATGAGGCCAAGGAAAGAATGACTGGGTGATTAGACAACGTAACTGTTCTACATGTCAAGCAAAAAACACAAGAGTCACCATCCCAAACGCTACTGTAGACTTGTATAAAAGAATCTAATTGAATGGTGAAGCAGTTTGTCATTTGATTTGACAACACAGAAAAAGTAGGCTCTATTAGGGAAATTTAACTACCAAAACTCACAGCTGCTCCCTTTAGAGTAGAATAGAATAGAATAGTGAATTCATTGGTCAGCTATACAATATATCTGCACCAGAGTTAGAGTGATACTTTAAACTGGTCTTGCAGTGGAAATATATGAATATTTTATGCACCTCTCCGACCATATAAGTCCATAAAGTCTGTTAAGAAATAAACAGAAAAACCCAACAAAAACTAACAGCCTGTTTCTTTCATTGGGTGCTGGGCTGGGCTCGGGGAGGGGGGGGGGGGGGTCGGCAGAGCTGTGCAGTAATGCGCCCACTTTAAAGGTGACCAGACGCATTCTTTCTCTGCCTCATAGTTCTGCCCGGGCTGTAAATTTGTCGCCAAACTGTTGACATCGCTTGCAATATGCTGTGCTCGGAGTGTGATCACCACATGCACTGTGAGCAAGAACAAGGCGGTGCACTCTTTCTTGTCTGCTCGCACAGATACACACACACACACACAACCACACAATGGTGGCCAACGAGTCATAAAGTAATAAAGCTCCATGGACCCTTAATGAAAGCAAAGAAGAGGGGGAGAAGGAAGAAGAGACTCGGATGAATAACAATCATTGCTCCTATGGAGGGGGGGTGCGTGTGTGTCTGTGTGCGTGTGTCTATGTGCGTGCGCGTGTGTGTGTGTGTGTGTGTAGGGGGAGGTATCAACTTCTCCCTCCAGCAGCAGTGAAAACAAACTCCCGGTCTCACTGTGGTCCTACTCACCCCCCCCCCCCCCCCGGAACGGGATCCACCAAATCGCTGCTAATTGAATAAGTGACAATGAGTGGGCAGACGAGGCGACAGATGCTCGCGTGCCTTTACAACCCAACCACCGGCGGAACCGCGCGCACATTCCGCCTGACTCCGCTCTGACCCTCGGCTCCAGGGGCGCGTCACTCCCGACGCACCTGCTGCGCCTGTCGACCCGTGGGAGGGAGAGACAATCCCGCAAAGACCGGCCGCGAATGTGCGCCACAGACCTTTAATCCGCGCTATCGCTCTGTGGCGAAGGCCCGGACACCGGGAGCCAGTTGGTGGGCGCTGCGTAATTAGGAGAGCTGCACCCAGGCGCCAGAGCCGTTTGTCTGTTTGTTTGTTTGTTTGTTTGTGCTGATAGCATGCATTTTTTTGCAGGCGATGATGGGCTTCAGAGCCGCCTGTGGATCAATAAAATATTTCTTGGGGGAGCTGGAAACAGGAGAAGTTAAACAAAACCTCGCTGCATCCAGGCGACAATAGCACCTGCTGCAGAGGACGAATATTTTAAGCTCAATTATTGGTGTTCTTAAGCATTAAAAAGACCATGTTTGTTCGGCTGCCCTGGTTATGTAGCGTGCCTAAACGTATTAAGCCTCCATCTGCTTTTTACTTAGAATTTACCCCCTCTATACATTAATTGTTTTACTGTTTTATTCTGTTCCATAAGACGCCAGGGCACCCTCGCCCCCTCCAACCCTTTCTCTTTCTTTTGCTCCCTTCTTCCATAAACTCCGGAGCTGACTTTGTTCTCCAAATGTGATTAGCTTCTCTGGGACGCAGGGAGTAATTGCATTACTGCATTGTGAGCATGTGGAGCTATGGAAATGCTGGGCGCCCGTATCAAACCTGTTTAAATACCAAGCGCACTGCGGTGAAAGATGTGCAAAAGAGGGGTGAATGCAAACATTTCGCAGACATACATGGCTCGGGCGATGAATAGACGCTGGGAGTGGGAAAAAAGGGTTTTCCGCCAATTTACGGCTCCGGGTTCCAAAGGAGGGCTTCTAGATGGTGTCCATGCACGTTTGGAATATTTAATAAACTATTGTTTTCAGGCAAATGCGCAGAAAGCTTTAGAAGCTGCCCAGATGCCTCGCGTTAAGAGATCAGCCCCCACTGAATGACCTGCTTGAAATGGATAGCATCGAGTCCTGAGATGGTGTATATGTTACAGTTCTCATGCAGACAGTCGGCAGCAGCTGGTGGTAAATTATTCATTAGTTTGGCAGATTCTACCTATCTATTGCTTAAGGTATATTATGGTGTTGGGGGTGATTCTGAAAGTGCCGAGCGAGAACTAGGCACCGGGACAGTTGGCCTCCGACTTTTAGTCCTGTCGAGGAAGAGTTGTGTTTTTGGATTTCACCTACAGCGGCGCCTCATCTTCAACTTCTGCTATGATGCTCGACCGCAATACGCATTTGGGGGGGGTCGGTGACCTGTTCTTGCGGTGACTGAAGTCCCTATTAGTCGAGCACATTATCTCTGTCTTTCTTTAACGCGCACACAAGTACACGCACTCGTGCAAAATGTGTGAATGGACCTGGAAAAGCCGCTTGGTACCCCGCAATCCCCCATGACAACTCATTTCCTCGCAGTTGCGTGGGGTTCGGGGCTCCGCTGGAGTCTTGTTTGGTCGGCTGTAATCGCCGGGTCCTGGTGCCAAACAAACCGCGCCAGATGGTCTCCAGAATGCGCGGTCCCAGTTGTGCACAAGCGTTAAACCTTAGATCTCGCTCTCCCTCTTACTCCCCCTCTGTTCTCCATTTCTCTGTCGCCGTCTCTCTCCCCCCTCTCTCTGCCTCGCGCCGTGCATGCGCATTCACACAGATGACACTGGGAGTTTTTGGATGCTGCGCTCGTTATCAAAACCCCATCCTGCGGGGAGTTTGAAGTGATGTTGAACAGATTTGTGCACGGGGACAGAGCTGCTCCTCGGCGTGACCAACTCTTTAAAGGCATTCATTAGAGTCCGGCTCCCTTTCAACGCGATTCGCCACACAGCTTAGCCGGCTTAGACTCTCACTCATAGACAGCCACAGATGAGGCGCATGTGAAAAGAAAAAGAAAAAAATATCTATCTATCTATATATATATATATATATATATATATATATATATATGTTATTTATATATATATATATATAAATCGCTCTACTACAAAGTGCCTGTACATAGGGAAAGGGGTGAAGGCGCTAGTCAGCTGCCACTTGAAAGAGCAGGAAAAGACTAGATACAGTATAAGCTCATGCATGGATACACACTAATGCCAAGGCATCCAGTGCGTCAGTCATATAGTCATATAGTCGGAGTGAGTGGTGACAGCTGCTTGTGGCTGGGCTGGGGTATATGTTGTATTTCAAAAGTGAGCTCATGGGGGATTTAAAGTTGGGGATTGAGGTGACTACGTCTTTGTCTTCCCTAATGAGAATTTAGACTCTTTCTCCGTCTCCATGCTGTCTGGAGAGAACAGACCCGTAGCGAGAAAGTCGTAAACCTTCCTGTGGTTTTATAGCAATGAAACACACAAGGGTAAGCTCACTGAATGAATGTTTTCGTCTCTATTTTATTTTCTCCCCTGTCCATTGTAAAGGCATGGTCGTTACTCTGAAAAGTGTGGAAAGTGAGCCCCACAGGGCGGGGTTTTTCCCCCCCCCCCCACGCACACACACACTTTCTCTTTTTCCTCCCCTCTTGCGCCTCCTTCTCTTCTCCTCTGGAGTTTGAGTGGCCACCAGCCAGCTTTTGATTTAAGAAGCATTTGTCTTTCCCGGGATGTAAAAAAAAAAGGGGGCCGTGGCTGATGAACAACTAGTTGGTTTCGAGGCGGGTTATTTTGGGCAAGTCTGTGTGCAGAGGCACCTCAAACGGAGAGAGGGAGTGTAAGAAGCGCGCAGAGCAGACGCAGGGAGGAGAGGGAGAAAGGCGCACGGATTCCAGTGGCACTCAGCCGGTTCTCCTGCTCACTAGACGAATGCGACATGTCTGTGTGACAAGGGAGGGCAGATAGAGACAAACCGGGATGCTTTATGGAAATCTGTGTAACTTGAGCTAGGCTGTATTTAACATTCGAATGTTTTCTTGTTTGTTTTTTCCCCCTCATTGCTCCGCGCAGAGAGCAATGCAGCTGCTGATTGAGAGGGGACAGCCTTTACTAAGTTAGGACTGGAATTTCCCTGCTCTGCATTTCGGAGCTATTTTTTTTTTTGGATCAGCTTTTGGCTTCCACAGAAATGCAACCAGGAAACATGAGGGGACTTTCTCTGACAAGAATGGGGAAAGTTCTGGTTGTTCTGGCGCTGGCAGCACTACAGGTCACGGGTAAGACACTGAAATATCAGATTTATGAGGAGCAGAAGGTTGGCACGGTTATAGCCCGGTTGAAAGACGATGTCGCGGACGTTCTGGCTAAACTTCCAAGCTCGGTGTCGCTCCGCTTCAGAGCCATGCAAAGGGGGACCTCGTCTTTCCTCACCGTGCGCGAGCAGGACGGAGAAATCAGCATCAGGACCAAGATTGACCGCGAGAAACTCTGCGAAAAGAATCTCAACTGTTCCATCCAGTTCGACGTGCTGACGCTGCCCACCGAGCACCTGCAGCTGTTTCACGTCGAGGTGGACGTGTTGGACATCAACGACAACGCGCCACAGTTCGCCCGCGCTGTCATCCCCATCGAGATCTCCGAGAGCGCAGCCGTGGGAGCGCGCATCCCCCTGGACAGCGCCACGGACCCCGACGTCGGGGAGAACTCGCTGTACACCTACGCCTTAGAGCCCAACAACTTCTTCAAGATCGACATCCAGTCCAGGACCGACGGGGCTAAATACGCAGAGCTGGTGGTGCTCAGGGAGCTGGACCGGGAGGCGCGCTCCAGTTACGAACTTCAATACACAGCCTCTGACAGGGGCGTTCCCCCGAGGACGGGTTCGACCCTCCTCAGAATCAATGTTGCAGACTCAAACGACAACAGCCCCATTTTTGACAAGTCGTCCTATGTCATAAATCTGCCGGAAAATTCACCTGTTGGAACTCTGCTCATTGACTTAAACGCCACTGACGCAGATGACGGCACTAATGCCAAAATAGTCTACTCCTTCAGTAGTCACGTGTCCCCCAAAATAATGGAGACGTTCAAAATCAACCCCGACAGCGGCCACCTGACCCTGATCAGGCGCGTGGACTACGAAGCCATTAACTCCTACGACATTGACGTGCAGGCGCAAGACATGGGTCCCAACTCGATGCCCGCTCACTGCAAGATCCTGGTCAAAGTGGTAGATGTGAACGACAACAAGCCGGACATCAGCATCAATCTCATGTCCTCTCAGGGGAACGGGGACGCAGCCTACATATCCGAGGCGTCCCCGTTGGACACCTTTGTAGCTTTGGTGAGGGTGGAGGACTTGGACTCCGGGTTGAATGGAGAGGTAGAGTGTAAACTTCACGGCCAAGGCTACTTCAAACTGCAAAAGACTTATGAGAACAATTATATGATTTTGACCAATGTGTCTCTGGACAGAGAGAAGAGGTCAGAGTTCAGTCTGACGGTGGTGGCAGAGGACCGGGGGACTCCCAGTCTCTCCACTGTCAAACATTTCACGGTGCACGTGACTGATGAGAATGACAACCCACCGCGTTTTGAGAAGGGGCGATATGAGATCTTTAAATCAGAGAACAATGCTCCTGGAGCATATCTGACCTCCATCATGGCCACTGACCCCGACCTGGATGCCAATGGACAGGTGAGCTACTCCATCTTGGAGAATTCCGTTCATGGGAGCTCCATCTCCACCTACGTCACCATCGACCCCTCAAATGGCGCCATCTATGCACTGCGTACGTTTGATCGTGAGGATGTCAGTCGCATCTCCTTTGTCGTGCAAGCCAAAGATGCAGGGAAACCACCGCTGCTGAGTAACGCTACAGTCATTCTGAACATTCTGGATGAGAACGACAACCCTCCGATCATCGTGGTACCCCAGCTGTGGAACTTCACTGCTGATGTGCCTGCATCAAAGTTCACAGAGGCCGGGCAATTGGTAACAGTGGTCAGGGCGACCGATCGGGACACAGGGGTCAACGCTGAGCTCATTTGCTCCATTGTCAGTGGCAACGAGGAGGGTTTCTTCCTCATTGACCCAAGAACGTGTGAGATCCACGCCAATGCCAGCCTGGAGAACTTCCCCCAGGAGAGTGCTGAGCTGACAGTCGTCGTCCGCGATCAGGGGAGCGAGAGCCTCAGCGCCAAGGCGGTTCTGAAAATCACCCTCTATGAGAACATGGAGAACCATGTCCAGGTGATGGACCAGGGGGAGTCTGCGCTCGATGCATCCCTGATTATCATCATCTCCCTGGGGGCCATCTGCGCCGTGCTCCTGGTCATCATGGTGGTGTTCGCTGCTCGCTGTAACCGTGAGAAGAAGGACACCAGGCACTCCTACAACTGCCGGGTGGCTGAGTCGACCCACCAGCACCATCCCAAGAAGCCCTCGCGCCAAATCCACAAAGGTGATATCACCCTGGTTCCCACGGTGAACGGGACCCTGCCGATCAGAGCTCACCACCGCTCCCCTTCAGACACGCCGCCCATGGACCGAGCCCAGAGGGGGAACAGACAGAACCATCACAGCCGCCAGTCCCTGAACAGCCTGGTGACCATCTCGTCCAATCACATTCCAGAGAGCTTTGCCCTGGAACTGGCGCACGCAACTCCACCCGTGGAGGTGAGCACGTACAAACTGTCTCTCGCACACAGAAACACACAGAAGCAAACTCACACTTGTAAGCAAATTACGCTCAGGAATTTCGAATGTGGTTCCTCGGCCCCTTTCCAAATTTTCTCTCTCTCGGTTTCTCTCTCTCTCCCTCTCTCTCTCTCTCTCTCTCTCTCTCTCTCTCTCTCTCTCTCTCTCTCACACACACACACACACACACACACCAGCCTTCTCATCCTCACACAGCTGTCTCCATTTGAGCAAATTAACTCATCTCCATGTGTGACAGTGACTTAATCAACATTGCCCTGTAGTTCAAACTGACTCTCATTAAAACTGCTGATGATTATAGATGTGTCTTTGTCTTTACCTTGTTTACACCCTGTCACCATTACCTCCATCATAACCACAACTCACCCCTCAGTCATATGTCTCCATATTCATTTAGACCCCCCCACCTACCTATTTTTTGTTATAACGTCATCCATTTTGTCTCATCCATTTTCAGCAGCTTCTCCATCATCCATTTTGTGTTTACTCACCCATTATTTTGTCTTCTGTGTTGTCTCTCTCTCCTTTTTTCCCCTCCTCAATTTCCCATCTGTTATTCATCCCCCCCCTTTTCTGTTTCTTTTTGTTTGTTTTATTTTTGTTTGTTTTTGTTATTTTTGGATGTAGCAAGTCTCACAGCTTCTGTCCATGCTCCATCAGGGCCAGTACCAGCCCAGACCCAGTTTCCGTGGCAACAAATACTCCCGCAGCTACAGGTAATTTACCCCTATCCCTCACGACCCCCAACCCCCACCCCCCTTCCCCTAAAAGATTATCTTTTGTTTAGTTTTTAAACCACTTGTGTTTCATTGTGTATTACGTGTTCCAACAACCTCTCGTGAAGTTTTTTCCTGTCAGTCGTTCAGTTACATCTAGATCATGGTTTGATGGCGTGTAAATGTATTTTTTCACAATCCAGTTGTTATCATACCAATGCCATTCAGTTCAAAAGTATGTAACTCATTTGTCTGAATGTCACAACAGTTTTCCTGGTCCCTCTTTTCTTAAAAAAAATGGGCTCACGTTGTAAAGTGTGCTTCCAGCTCTACTTTTATCCTAATATTCCCCTTACATTTCCAGATGATAGATTTATCGATGCCCATGGTGGTTGTGATAGATTTATTGATTGGATGTACCTGCATGTAGGATTTAAGGGCTGAGCCTTGTCTGGAGATTTGATAGATTCCAGAAGCAGCCTTAAATTTTATATAATGGATTTATTTGTCAGTAGTCTTCTCCATAAGGAGAGATTGATTTTATTAGTCTGCAAAACAGAATTCATACAGCTTTATATTTTCAAAATGTGAATTTGCATAACTGTTTTTCAGATGTGTAATTTTTTGTAAATGGTTCCCTGCAGGTATGCATTACAAGACATGGACAAGTTCAGCCTGAAGGACAGTGGCCGTGGGGACAGCGAGGCGGGGGACAGTGATTGTGACATGGGAAGGGAATCCCCTGTGGACAGACTGCTGCTGGGGGAGGGCTTTTCTGACCTGATACACCTCGAAATGCACCATCGACTCCACCCAGGTGAGTTTTGGAAACCCACTTGTTCTCACAGTCTCCCTCCGCACATTTAGCTTGCCTCTGTTTGCTCCTTTTTAACCGTGACTTTCCAAACTGGTTCCATTCAGCTGAGTCACATTGCCTAGCACCTCCTACAGTGGTACCTCAAACTCAGGCATCACCTCACCGTTAGAACACAATCCCTCCTCAGCTTGGTCTCACCTTGCAAAAGTTGTGATAACATGTTGTGGATGAATTTTATTTAGGTTTGATCTTCTCCAAATCATTTGAAATTATTGAAAATCACAGTATCCTCACTCGTGATCTGGTTGAAGTTAGTGGACTGAGATGTTTTTTTTTTTCTCCTCAGATTCTCAGACCATATTTAAAATGAACTTGAATTTACCCACGCTGTCCTTCCTTAATGTACCTGCTGCCTGACAAATTCCAGCACCGTGGACAGTGCCAGGCCTAAGCCCATTATTTATCTGTACACCTGCCTATACAGCCACTCTATTCGCCCTGTTGCCAACACAATCCCCTTTGTACTCGGCCCCATTCTTCCACACAGCCCTCATTTCCACGCTCGTTATCACACTGAGAGAGGTTACAGTGTGTCTGGCTGTTTGTGTTACTGTGTGTGTGTGTGTGTGTGTGTTATCTGCCCCTTAGATAGAGCCATGTCTGTAAAATCCTCCCTGGAGCGGAGATGAGTTGCCTGTCACTCATCGGTATGCGTCTCAGGGTACTGTTTTTTTTTTCTCCCTTCTTTTTCTTTTCTTTCCCTTTTTTCCCCCCCGGTGAGTGACAGTGGTGTGCTTTCATGTCTGAACTGAGGAGAATTCATAGTAATTGCTTTTAGAATGATGTTATTCTCTCCTCTCTCTCTCTCTCTCTCTCTCTCAGTCTTTCTCACTGACTGTCCCTCCCTTGCTCCATCTTGCATGCCCAACAGCTTCTCAGCGTCTCTCTCTCTTTTCTGTACTTGTTAATGTATTCGCTATCTTTATTGAGATGGATAAAGGGAGGGGTGGTGCTCATGGACAGTCTTTCTGTCTCTCTTTTTTCCTCCCTTTTAGAAAGACATGGAGGTGTTGCACCCCCTTTCATTTCCTCTATCTAATATGCTAATATGAAAAAAAAGGGGAGGGGAAGGAGATAATGGGCTGAGAGGGAGGATTATCCCTGTTTCTCTCCAGTAGATTTAATTTGTTTAGATTTTTCTATTTAGATGGGCAAATGTGGCTATTCACGCTAGATATGATAAAAGAACTGAACAAGCAAATCCCTGCCTCAGCCCCGTAGTCGTAGATGCGTACATGCTCGGCAGAGCAGCCAAATATTCCATTAACATCTGCCTGGGATGCCATTTGAGTTGGATCTGGAAGTTATTTTTTATTTATCAAGATCCTGTGATTGTTTTCATAGCTGGCACTACCTGGATATTTGTGCTGTAAGCTGTAAGCACAGCCAATCTGGTCCACTAAGCAGGGATGTGAAGAGATCAGGAGGAAAAAAAGGGGGAAACCAAGCACTACCAGGCTGACCTATGATTCTGATATTAATGAGAGACTGAAGCACTGCCTTATGTAATATTAAATAGGTACGGTACATGAGGCATTCTAACAGCATGAGGCATGGTTTGTAAGATTCAACGGCATCTCTGCCATTGTTTTCATGCTAATCAGAAAAAAACAAATCAGAACCATGACCTCTTGCTGAACTGTGTTTCTCTACAGTGATAATCCAACTGTACTGCAGTTTCAGGGTTCGTGTCTTGTATTATTCAGGTGTATTGACATTTTTTGTACTACAGCAACAACCTTTTTGACAAACCTCACATCTGTCTAAGGGGTTTGAACACCTGATTTATGTTACTCTCTTTGCTTTACAGTCATATCCTCGTTATTGTACAGTTGATGTATGGTCAGAGACGTTTTCTGTATCTGGACCTGCCCCTAACTATCTCTGTGTCCCTTTTGCTTTAGCTATGAGACTGTGCACAGATGAATGTCGCGTCCTGGGACACTCTGACCAGTGCTGGATGCCCCCCCTCTCCTCACCCGCTTCTTCCTCCGACTACCGCAACAACATGTACATCCCTGGGGAGGAGTCCTCCCAGCAGCCACAGCTCGACGATGACCAGTCCTCAGTTGACTCGGAGCGCCGCAAGAGCTTCTCAACTTTTGGCAAGGAGTCTGGGAACGAAGAGGCCGGGGTCGGTGGAGTCATTGCCGGAGGAGGAAGTGATGCGTGTGCAGCTGGAGGAGGGGCTGGCTCCCTCCTCACAGAGATGAACTCTGTGTTCCAGCGGCTCCTCCCCCCTAATATGGACACATACACAGAGTGCACCGAAACAAGCCCCCCATCGTCCTCATCAACCGCTGAGAGAGGAACCGGACGTAGTGGAAATGTGGCTGGTAACCATAGTAACAACGCTGTTCCTCAGGACAACCGGAGAGGGTTGTTGCCAGGTGGGAAAGGTCCCGCTTATCCCCCAGGTGTGGCTGCATGGGCAGCCAGCACCCACTATCTAAACCCTGGAAGTGGATCTGTGGGGACCAACCTTGTCTCCTCCTCTTCTTCTTCTTCATCTTCGACCTCCACTTCCAACTCCACTAATGGACAGCCGCCACACCTCAAATGGCTGCCAGCTATGGAGGAAATCCCAGAAAATTATGAGGAAGATGACTTCGATGGCGTCTTCCATCAAGGTGGCAAGCGCAGTGAGAGCCGCCACGAGGCCGGCATGGACGCTAGCGAGCTGGTGCATGAGATCAACAAACTGCTGCAGGATGTCAGACAGAACTAGAGAGGAAAGAAATAGAGAAGACATAGCATGGTTTCACTGTGTGATGTGAGGAAGATGGTTGTTCTTTGTGCCAACATATATAAACTACATTATGACTGTTTCTTGTTCACAGTAATGCTTGTCTTGTTTATTTTACCAAATGTCCTCTTTGCCATTCAGTGCTGAGAGACTCGCAGAGAAAAGTAAAACATAGCACTGAAGTTGTTACCGAGGTGAGTTGAAGGCATCAAAGTGAGTGCTCCAAGAACAGATTGCTCGGTTGTCATAACAATTTTTCCAAAAGTTGCTTGAATGAGTGATTTCAAACAGAAATCCACCAACAAAAAAACTGTACCTTTTCTTCATTTTTAATGTTTACAGCAGTGTGAACCTACTCCACAGGGAGAAACCAACAGTTGTGTGATCTAATTTCTGCTTTTACGGTGTACAATATTGTACAGCATCTGTGGAAAAAGGCAAACTCACTTGAATATTGTGCTATGTCTCCTGTTTTGTTATTATGGAATGTAACTGTACAATTTCACCTTTGTATTTTAAAAATACAGTCTTTTCTACTTCTATATATTTATATGTGTCCATGTATGTTTGTACAGAAAAAGAAAAACAAATGTCTATTTTTTATATTTGTCACTGCATGTCTCAATATCACTTGATGTGTCTCTTTTCCCCAGCCCTGTTTATTTTATAAAACAAGTGTATTTAATTTTGTTATTGAATGTGTGTGTATTAAGAATAGTCACATTCCAATACAGTTCCATGTTGGAATATGGGTTTGTATAGTAACATTGTGACCAGTGGATGATAAATAAAGTGGAGGGATTCATTATAGGGTTATGTCTGAAAAGAATCATTGGTGTTGACACATCTTTTAGTAATTCCATGACTTATTTCATTCAAACAGCATGTTTGGTTTAATTTCTCATGTTTTCCTCACTAAGTGCTTTCATTTGCCCCCCCCTGTCTCTTAGTACCCCCTAATGTCCAGCATCAGAACTGCAGCACCCTCTGTGTGCACAGTCAAAATCTGCCGTCTGGGTTCTAGACAAACCCTCCCCAAGCCTCATTACACCACAATTCACATACATTATTCTGCTAATAAACACTCCATTAGATATGAATTTATTCCCAAATGATCTCTGTAGATTAAAATGCATTTAGGCGTTAATTTAGTTTCAGAGTAGGGATTCTCTGTATCACTGTCTCTCTCATCCATGAAAGCATCATGCTTATGGCAAATATGCTTAGCAAATGAACAGCATCTGATGGTGCACATGATGAGAAATCAAAAGCACGGTCCTGTATAACGCAACCATATGGACTCGTAATACAATTAAATAGAAAGTGGGAAGTGAGCCCCTCCCCTCACTCACTTTGCTGGTGATCATGGGGGCTAATCTTCGACTGTTGTGCTCATGAGCAAGAGCACACACGTACTGCACACACAGACAAGAGCGGACAGAATATTGTGTTGTTTTTAAGAGAGGCAAGATTCAACGACTAAGGCAATGAATGAAGCAATTAACCTCATCAGAGAGAGCTGGCCTTCAAAACACGGCGGCACACACTCCTGAGAACGTACAGTGGACAGACGAATGCATGCACTAGTGAAAACACCAACACACTTGCTCTCACATGCACGTGCAAACACCTAATAACAGGCTCATTTGTCTTCATCATTAACGAGACCAGGTCGCAATAAATAACCTGCACTGGCTGTGTGTGAGTGAGCGAAACTAAAACTAAAGCATACTAAATGCTAAGTTAGCTTAGCATCCTGTCAACCAAATTAGCTTCTTATTTGGTTGTAGTAGAGCAGTAGTGAGCCAAAGCACTGATCGTGAATAGATATCGTCTATGGTCATGAGATGATTGTAATTCTGTAAAGGAATAGTTCGACATTTATTACCATCACATCTGTATGTTAAATATGAAGCTGTAACCTGAGCTTAGCCCAGAGACGGGACGGAGGGAAACAGCTAGCCCGGCCTTATTGAAAGGCAACAAAATCCAACCACCAGCAGCAATAAACCTCACAAGTTAACACGTTATATCTCATATTCCATGCTCGCTGTTCCCTCCTGTTCCCAGGCTTTCTGCTAAAGTTCTGCTAGCGGATGTTGTGGGCTGTGGCTTCATTATCATACTAGAAAACATGAGAGCGGTATCAGTCTTCTCAACTAACTTTTTTGACAAGAAAGCAAATAACTCTAAAATATCGAACTGTCACTTTAACCAAGTGAAGCCTTTGCAATATGTAACAGGAGAAGATATTTCATGTGTTTCATAAAGCAGCATCTGCTGGATGTATTTCACCACACATGTGTCATTTCAAAATTAGATTGGCAATCCATGATGGATGATCATTAGCGACAAGAAATTTCTTTAGCATAAGGTAATGGTCTGTGTAATAGAAAAAAACTACACACACAGACACACACAAACACACACACACACACACACACACACACACAGGTTGAAAGATCTGGTAGTGCTCATTTATTATGACTCACATAATTAATTTTACACAAATACAGCATTGGCACTGATATGATGCTGAAATATGAACTGGCTTATTATTGTCATAATAAATCCACCATTAAATCGTTTGTCAGTCTCACTTGACTTTCTCTCATTTTCATACTGAAACCTCCTCTCTTCCATCTTCTCTCTCTCACCCTCTCCATACCTCCATATCTCCTTCTCATCTTCTGGCTATTTCTGTCTGTCCATCTGTCTGTTTGAGACACAAACACACACACACACACACACACATATAAATGTTCTCCTTCACATCCGAATCCCAGCTGCATTCTCAGCTCATAACAAAGCCCCCATGCCCCAACAGACATTAGAATTTGTAATGCTCTTCTCTGCTTCATCACATCTTTTCATTGTCTGATTCCTCCCTAATCATTATTTTGCTAATTGTCTTCTTATTATAAGCACTGTCTCAGAAGCATTTTGTTGCACCTCTTAAAGTCTTATTTATTTTGCTTAAAACAAACAATAACAATCTTAATAAAAACTCCAAACTCCCTTTTCACCTCTGTTACCTCCAAAATGTGTTTGTTGATTGTTATTAAGAGAGGAAATTCAGAAGGTGGAAGCCTGTGTTATGCTAACAGGAAGTCAGCTCTCATCTTAAGCCAAACACACCACAGTGACCCTCGGTGTGCACACACACACCACTAGTGTCTGGGAAACAGGATATGGGCAAGCCTGTAATATAAACAGAACTCAGGTGTTGTTGTATATCACAACAAGTCACTTTGATAAGACTGCCATGATGGAATGCCCCGTATGTCTCAAGCCTTATTGTTTAAGGAATTTCATATAAGTATGTGTTAGTCAAGTGCTCCAGTTATCTATCACACCCAGCCTTTGCTTTTCCAGTTACTCCAGTTTTTAAATTTTTTTTTGATTTCAGCGGATATGTGGAGAAAGATGCAGGTCAAAGATGGATGTCTGTGTTTAACCGTGGAGCTGAAAATATTGAAGATGATGATAGTTTAGTCAAATCAGTGTTTCACAAACATTTTCTGTCAAATTATTCTATGCTTACAATAAAAAACTCACAGCTCTCAGACACAAGAGCAAGACAGGAGTCTCCATATTTTGGACGGGAGCGACAGCCGCATTGATGCTCGGTGCAACAGTACTACTTTTTATGTCCATAAAATAAATAATGTCCATCCTAGATGTTATCATTATTTAGTCTTAAAGGCCACAGCCAGAACTTTACAGAAGTTCATGAGTCCCTCCGACACAGACCCCATCCTCAGCAAATTCTGACCAGACACCAAAAAGAACATCTTTAATTATGTACATTTTTAATTGATATTGTCAAATAAGTCAGAGATTTTTGGTTTGTGAACCCTTTAAACCAAACCAACATATGCTTGCGACCACTCTTCACAGGTAATGGCCTACGTTGGGTTGTGTGCATGAGTAATTAGCGGCTCAAACAGAGAGGGTTTTTTTTTTTTTTTTACCTTGTCAGAAATTTGAAGGATTTGTAGAGGTGTAAAGAAGTGAAAGTATGCTAATGAAAGTATTTCAAAAAAGGAAGGAAAAAAAGCAAAATAGCCAAAAAATTAAGCATTATTTGTGTGACATTTTTGTATAAAAGAGTTTTTCTATCTTACTCTTTAACCTCAGATTGGAAAAATATGGGTCCCAACCCCCAGGTTGTCTAATCAGTCTATTAGGTACTTATAGGCTGATACCCCTTATACTTGCATTCACAACTGACTCAGGCTCACGGATCATTTTCACAGGAAAAGCCTGGGTGTTACTAACAACATTAACCATGGCTCTGACACAGCTTTAATGTAATTTAGCTGGTGATTTTATTAGTTACACCTGTGATTGACATGTCAAAAGGTGTATTAACCTACAGTAACCCCCCCCAACACTCACACCGCACACCCCAGCCCCCATCATGTGAAAAATATGTATCTCCTTGAGTTCCTCTCTACATGTTCACAGGTGTGTAGAGCGCATGCACACTTCTGAGAGCATAAAATTGTGTGAAAATTAGGCTACATACACTATTAATGTATTGTTGCCAACAAGACCACATTTTTTCAAATGAAAGGTAACATATTTTTCGCACGAAATATCGTTGTACACGCTCACAACTTGATGAAGAATGACGGATCGTTCCAGTGAGTGTTAATACTGTGTTAAGGAGCCATTAGAAAGGGACGTGTCCAGCAGATGGCACTGTGGGATCTATCTTCCCACGGCCGGGGGTCTGCTCTCACAGCATCACTTAGACCACGAGATCCTGCCACACCATCAACAAGCCCTGCCGAAGAGCTGTAGCGGGAGAAAAAGGGCTGAGGCTGACTCATTTTGTCATTGTAATTGCATCTCGGTTTATGCATCTACAGGTTTTTGTCCCCTTTCATTTTATGCAGCCAGGACTTGTGAGATGATAATTTTTGTGTGTGTGTGTGTGTGTGTGTGTGTGTGTGTGTGTGTGTGTGTGTGTGTGTGTGTGTGTGTGTGTGAGTGTGTGTGTGCCCTTGCACTCATCGTTGTGGCAGTAACGTGTGTGTGAATGAGCGGTTGTTTATGTGTGAAGCTCGTGGGCCTGTTAGTGTGAGTCTCTTGCGTGTGTGTGTGTGTGTGTGTGTGTGTGTGCGAGTGTGTGTGAGTGTGTGAGTGTGTGTGAGTGTGTGTGGGGGTGGTTGGGTGTGTTTGCTGTACTCTCTCTCTCCGTCTAATAGATATCCCCATCCAGCTTGCCATTTAGAATTGGAGAGCAGCCAGTTGTAGAGCGCTCTCCCTCGCCCAGTCTCTCTCTCTCTCTCTCTCTTCAGACAATTGGATTAGTGCAGAGTGATGGAGACTAAAGACAGAATCTCGCTGCTGCAGCCAGTAGCTTGGCCTTACGCCACATCATATAGACACACACCCGCTCACACGAGTGCCACATGCACGTGCACACACGCGACCCCGGCCACTGCTGTCATTCTACCCCGAGGCTAAGCTAGCTAGTTTGATATCCAGATGGCTTAATTACTGCAAGTGTATGGACAGTCACACTGGTGTGTGTGTGAATGTGTTTTGTTATGGACTGTGGCTTTGCGCTGGGCCCCGCGTAAATTATGCAAAAGTAAAAAATGCATTAAAGCAACAGAATAATGAGGCTTTATGAGTATCAAGTTTGATGCAGATCCAGGTTGTACCTTCGGGTTTGTCTTTCAAAGGTAGAAAAAATGCATGAAAGAGAGAAAGAAAAGAACAGAGCAAATTATTTTTTTTTTCTTATGAAGAGACTATATCAGTGAATCTGAATTTTAGTGAGCCCTATAGAGACCTGACATCCAGCTGACTTACCTCTCTGGGTTAGCTGCTGTTAGCTTAGCCGCTGTTAGCTTAGTACCTCAAGGCAATCTCGCACGTAGGAGTTCTTTCATCCGTCTCTCTTAAAAAGTGAAACATATTCCTACATTTGGCTATAAGTCCTAAATCTTCCTCCTTCTATTTTCTACCTTTTTGTACCCATTTTGTAATTTTTCCACCTTCAGCATCAATCTCCTGCCGTCCAAAGAAAAGCGTGTCCTGCTTTCGTAATATAACCATAGCCACGGTCACACCGCTAGTTAGCCTGTCAAGTTGGTGACATTAAACCTGTGAAGGGCTCGGGCTCTTTGGAAAGGATGTGTGCTTTAGGCCGCTCAGAAAATGCATATTAAAGAAATAGTTTGACATTATGGAAAATAGGCTTATTCGCTTCCTTGTAGAGAATTCAAGGAGAAAGTTGCAACTGTGTCTCTTAGAAATTATTTTTCTTTAAGACTAAACTGCAACTGCAAATACATTTTATGTATGGCAGAAAACAAATACATATCGGTAAACATTTAACATTGACGTGTTCAGTAGCAATGTATTCGTGATTTTCCAAATAAGTAAATCAAAGAAATTTTCTCATTACATCGATAGAAAATGGAATTCGTTTACAATTACATTTCCTAAATTAGGCGACAGGGCTAGAACATTGATTAGCGTAGCTTACTAAGCTAGCAGCCATCTAACAGCTAGCCTGGCTCTGTCTGAAGACCCAAAATAAACCAACCAGCACCATGAACACTTACTTATTACCATGATGAAGCTTGTTTGTTTAATCTGTACAAAACCAGAAATTTAAAAACACCGTGGAAAGCCCTGCGTCTTGTTGTAATTTCTTGGTGGCCAGCTGCAGTGACCTTTGCAGCGATCACCTCACCTTGAGATTATCAGCAACCAGCAGAGACTCCAGGTTGTTCGGACAAATTTGTCCCAAAGCATTTAAATTACAATTACTAGGCTAATTTGCATTTCTACAAATGTCCTTGTGATTTTGAATAAGGTTTTCTCTCTTCTGAAGCACAATCTGGATGCTGTGATTTCACATTATCTCTCTATAGCAACAATGTGTAGTTACTAAATATGATTTTACACAGGCTTAAGTGTGGAGAGGATCCTTATGAGGAGCAGGTTTAGTGTTTACCAGCTGGCATGAAATGATTAATTTTAGAATTGCAGTTTTTTCATGTTGGAATCTTTTTTGAATTTAGCTTTAGCAGCATAATTGGTGTTTAGTAGTCCTGCTGATAAAATAATTGAAACCGAATTATTATGAAAGAAAAACTAAAATATGGGGGAACAGAGAGGAAGGATGAGAAGGAAAAAGACAATGATAATGAGAGAGGGATACAGACAGAGAGAAAGGTACTGCAACTGCACTGTTATTTCCCTGATGACCTGTCTCCCCCATGTGACCTACTTCCACTATGGGTTACGTCAGATCCCATCCATGCAGTAATTCATCTCCCTTTTGTGTGTGTGTGTGTAAGTGTGTGTGTGTGTGTGAGTGTGTGTGTGTAAGTGTGTGCAAGAGTGTGCATGTGTGTGCACACGCGTGCGCGTGCCTGAGCGTGTGTGCGTGTGTATTCATATATTCAGAGGAGTAAAGTGATACCAGAGGCCATTTATCCAGAGATCACATCACACACATCCCTCTTCTTGTACCGTCTCGTTCTTACCAAGAAAGCAACGCCGTGTGTGTGTATGTGTGTTTGTGTGTACGTGTGTGTTCCCAATAGCAAAGAATCAAACAACCTCACTACAATGCTTCTCTCTTGTCTGGCTGAGGATGCTTCATGTTCCACTACAGCTCCAACATGGTGTCATGTATTCCTCAAGCAAACTAGTAAAGCTATTTTGGACATGTTTTTCAGTTGCGCAAAGATAAAAGCCAGTGTGTTTGTGATGTTTTTGCCACACGCAGCACATGTCAAACATGCTAGCCTGCGACTGTTGAATTATTTAAACCTGTAGAAAAATGTCATGTCCTATTTCAAACATGAATAAGGGAACGGTGTATGCAAATAATGAAACGCTACACAGTTCACAGTTGAGTTTTGAAGTATCAGCAGAGAGCTAGAGAGGAGTTTGTGGGTTGAAGGGCGTTACTGGGATCTACAACACAATGACAGAGAGATTTTTACGGTTATTTTGAAGTCATGATCATTAAGATTTCAACCCGTGCTTCATTTAGTGATGCCTATCATCCACAGGGGGCAGTGGGAAAGCTTGAGGAACCACTTTGTGAAACGTGACAGAAAAATAGCCAAACAAATTTGCAGCAGACGTCGTGTCTGTGTGGACTGATACCAAGGCTGTAACCCTCAAATTTATCGATGAAAGAAACAAATATCATATTTCTGACATTTTTCTACATCATTTTCATTCATTTAGGATTGGCTGCTCCACTTTTTAATTATGTCATCTCACCTGTCACCTTCTCCCTCTGAAATGGTCTAATGGAGTTAGTGCCTCCAACTATTTACCCAACTCCAGTAGTGGAAGGAAATGCACATTAATTTGTATTGTTGTTTGCTGCTTTTCTAAAGATTTGTTTAAAATCTGAGTTACATTTAGATGGACACTAGGCTAATGTAGGCTACTGAATACAGCAGATGAATTTTCCTTTTATAAACAATGAAGGTCGCGCAGGAGGGGAGATAAAAAAACAAAAAAAACAAAATAAAAAAAAAACACATTGCCACAAAGTAATGATAGCTGATATGTGGATATTTTCATTAGTACCTTGATGCAAACCAGCAAAATCATTGTTTAGAAGTATATTATATGAGGCACCTGTTTTTCCATTTCCATTTTTTTTCTTACTCTTTGGCAGCTAGATGAACCACTATGTTCACTAGCCAAATGCCAACTTTGTCTGTCTTTTGTTGGATGGTGTGCAGGTATATCATCAGTTTATCAGATCTTTTTCACAGAAAACAGCTGCTGCACCCACTGCTGCTGAAAATGGAAAACCAAAGGCAGGGAATCCAACTCAGTGATCAAAAATAGGCTAAATGGCTTAGTAGCATTTTAGAGTGAAAGTTAGACTTACATTCACGAGATGGCCCAGAGCCTGACTCCAAAAATAGGTTAGTGTTGCGCTGTGCCTGCAGGAGTTATAACTATGACAACTTCATAAGGTGATTATAAGTCAGTGTTGTGTTCACAACTTGTTCCACTGCCCCCAGCAGGCAGCGGGGAAAAAAATCACATAATGCAGCTTTAAGGATTATTACTTTACCATTTTAGTGTACTTCAAGGCAGAAAAAAACCCTGCTTGAACACCATACTCCTTTATACACTTATTGATAAAAGGATGACATTTATTTTTATATGACTAATTTTGACATGTGACTAAATTATATTAACAGCTTATTTCACCGACACGGAGATGAAATTTCTCCTCTCACATCAACTTCTCCTCAGATAAATTATGAAACCTTTCATGTTAAGACAGGACATTTTTATTTGAAATGTCACATGCTCTATATTTATTTCCTAATATTCCACAAAAACGCTACCTTGCTGGTGGCGTCAGCCTGAAGAGTGAGCCTGACGACTTACTCCCTTCTCATCCTGCAGAATAAAAAAAAAAAAAGTTCTCTTTTTCTCTGTCTCTCCATCTCTCTGTCTTGCTCCCTCTTTGTCAGCTCCCTGCTGTCAGAAATCTTTCTTAAAAGTACATGTCAGAATTGGAGGGAGAAGATGAAGAGGTGGTAATGGTGGCAGATGTTATGTTTGAAGGTGTGTGTGTGTGTGTGTGTGTGTTCGAGTGTGTGTGTGTGCGTGCGTGCACGTGTGTGTGCGTGTGTGTGCGTGTGCGCACCTGTCAGTGAGGTACAGGTGCTCTTGTGGTGCCGGAGAAAACAGCAGGCTCTATCTGGGGTCGGCTGATTGGCCAATTAAGGACTGTTTCCATGTGACATGCGGCAGTCAATTTACCCTCCCTCCACTGTCTGTCCCTCGCTCTCTTTCACTCTCATCCTTAAGTGCCTCCGTCTTTACCACTATCCCGTCTGTCTGTTCCAGTATCTTTTCCCCTTTTTCTTTCTCCTATTCAATTGGTTCTCTGTCCCTCACTAACCCATAGTCTTCTTCACTCCCAAAATCCTGCTGCTCCTCAGTCTCATATCTCTCCTCAAAGTCCCTGTTGTTCTTTTGTCATCTCCAGTATATGTCACCTCTACCTTTCCATTTAATGTCATCTCCCTGCCTCACACACACAACACTCACATACTCCACTACCCAGAATATGAAGTTTGATGTGTGCCACTGGTATAGACATTTTCTGTGTTAAATTTTAACACCTAGCAAGTCATACAATTTCTTAAAAAAAATTATAAATTTGACTGACTTTAATTCCAAATACTTAATTCATCCCTCACAAGGCCATCTGCGGAAAGTAAATTTGCATAACACAAACAAACTAAAAATACAAATATTATCAAGACTTTAAATATACAAGGATTTATAACAGTGTCCAGTCTATAGCTTGCTAACAGTGACCATGTATTGTAATATTTCTGTTCACAAGCCTAATGCTTTCAGGAATAAAACTAAACTTTTTCTTCTATTTGTTGTATTAAATCCAAAATGCATTCTTGATGGAATGAGCTTAAAGTATTCAAAGAGAACATACGTGTCCTTTAGGCCGTTTTGAGGATGTGTTCAGCATTAAACTGTGGGATTTTGCCATTAATTTTAGAGCACCATAAAACTGGTTCCTGTCCTTTTTGACTAGCAAATAAATGAAAAAAATCAAAATACTTTTGATTCAGGATGAATTAATTTTGTCAATATTCTCCAAAAGATTTACATTTATGTACACAGTAGAGGTACTGAGTCTTCTTCACAGTCACATCAATACACAATGTTGTCACTAAATCTCAATCTATCATTAGACATAATTCCAAAGTTTGTGTAGGGCTGGAAAATATCAGCACTTAAGCCGTGTGTGAGTGTTGGAGGAGTTTTCTTTGTGTTTTGGTGGGATTATCATTTCTTTAGTTTTTAATAATTTATAATTTCCTTAAATCCTGTGTGTGTGTGTTTTAAATTGATAATAACATTCTGTAGTTAAATTCCAAAATTAATTTAGAAAGGCTTTCAAATTCTACTTTTTTATCTGTCATTAACTCGTGTATCATTTTCCTTCTTTGCATTTCATAAACCCTTTAATTTAAAGACAGATTTTTTTTAAATTAAAACAATTCACCAAAAAAAAAAAAATGCCAGAGAGACAACATTGAATCTGATTTGCTAGACCACTGTCATCGCATAACAATTGGCTAATGAGAACATCTGCCGCCACACTGTGGGTCGGTCATCATTTAATGAAGCCATGTACATATCTTTAAATTAAAGTGATCATAAAAGGTAGACAGTAAAAAAGAATGGTGACATGGAATATTACAGAGTTTAACACACATGCAAATAGAATAACAAAGACAAAGACATAACAGTTGGTTTTTTAAAAAAAATCCATTCATCATTTAAACACTGTGGAAAGAAATACTAAATCGACCACTTATCTCACTTACTCACTCAATCACTTTGACCCCCCCAGGTTACAGTCGCTATGAGTATTCTGTCCTGGTATGGTTAGTTAGTCATCCATATATTTTTTTACCGCTGTTTTTGCCAGCTGAAATTGGCAGGTTTTAATAGCTGTAAATAACTTGCAGAGTAGTTTTACGCATATTCTAAATTCAAATTAATTAATCATTTGATCAATATATGAATTGATTATAATTAAACACAGAAACACAATCATAAAATGACTCCTGTGGCCGACTACAAACTAAATAAGTGATATCATATCTTTCCCTAGATATATTAAATGTCTCTAGGTCACAGACAGTTGTATTATCAAGAGTTGTGTAAGAGAAAAACAGATGAGAGGAGAGAGGACTGAGAGAAAAAGAGAGAGAGAGAGAGAGAGAGAGAGAGAGAGGGAGGCAGGAAGTGCTCTGCTCTTCTCAACCACTGGCTCTTAAAGGACTTGATCCTTAGGTCAGTTCAACTATTTACAGGGGGGTGAAGCAATTTCATCCATATTGCGGTGTGGGCAGGCCACAGAGATTAAAACAGAGGAGGGATTATAGCATCTTTACAACAATCAGCCACCTGGTTATTTGCCAGTTTGTTCCTTAACCTTGTGCAATGGGACAATGCTACTCTATGTGTTTCAGGTAACTTTCTGCAAAATAACAGAAGTTCCATCTTTTAATTTTTGAAAAATGAGGGAAAGATACACAAAATCTACCTTTCCCAATCTATTACATATAAATGATATGAAAGCTTTTCATTAGGACCTGTACCACAACCCAATGGCAGCACTGTTCAGTTGCTGAAGATCAATACAGAAAATGCAGCAAAAAAGCAAAGGTTTAAGTCAAAGAGGACTCCTGTTTTTTTGTGACTCCAGTGCTTTTAAAAGTCTCCCACAATACGCACGACTTAACGACAACTTTAAAACACTGCCCTTTAACTTGACAAGTTCCACAAAATCCAAATGTCTTTGTTCTCCTGTTTTCGTGTAGCTCAGAAGGCTATGGTGCACACCACTCATCACTTAGCTGGGCTCAAATCTGGCTCACAGTTTAAGCCGCGTGTCTCCTTCGATACTAAACAGCTGAGGAAAAATTAAGTAAAAGACAGTCCACGGCCGTTGCGGGGAAATCTTGCCGCACAACCGTTTAACATCCTCATATCTAACTAAACATATTGTTGGTGGGACCTCTTCGTCTCTGCTTTGTTGGCATTTTGGCGGACTGCCACTTGTGCGCCACAAACTATTTTGTTTTCCAGCATCTCCGCTTTTGACCATCTGTGTTGGTAGCCTCGCTTTCTGATGCTCGGACAAGCAGGGCTGCCAAGGGCTTGTCTGCACATTGAAGTGAGAGGAGAGCAGTGGTGTGTTTGCTCTGTCAGCACTCCAGAGTTTTACACACACACACACACACACACGCGTGCACATATACAAACACAATGTACACATACACGTAGTTCAGAACATGCAGCGAGACTCAAAGAAACATCGTTATTTGACATGCACAGACTAAAAGTATACACACAAACACACAAACGTACGTCTGCTTGTTGCCACTCCAGCTCTTGTCTTCTCCTCTGATGCCCCTTGTTGAAGGCTTTGATTTTGTTTCCAAGCCTGGTTTCCTCTGACCCGCTTTGATGCTGGTGTCTGGTTGTCTTGTCATCTCCCCTCTCTCCTCTTCCCTCGCTCTCTTTCTCTCTCTCTCTTCCTTCTTTTTGGTATGTTGAGACAAAAGGGCACAGGGAGCTACTTGCCACTCAGCTTTCCTAATGCTTTTCTTCCTCTCTCGACATCTTAGTTTCTCCCACTGTCTCTGTGCATTTTCATTCAACTTAGTTCTCTGTCCTGTCTTTTCTGATGTATATTTCTCTCTCATGGTGCTTTCATTTTTTTCTTAGAGCTATTCTTACTTATACTTTGCTAGTGTAACTCAGATTCAGGCTCAGTCCAAGTCAAAGCCTTCCTAAGCTGTCAGGGTTTCTCTGTGGACCAAGATCAGGAACCAAGTCAACCTGCTTATCAATCTGGACCGAGAGTTACTCATTCCATCACTTTTACTATATTTTCTTTTTATTTTCTTCTTTTAGGTTGGAAAAAAACCCCAAAACAAAATAAAATTAAAAAAAAACAAGATTTGTCACAGTAGGGTTTTACTGAGTTCATGTTAATGTAACATTTAACAATGTTTTTTTTTTCCTTTACTGTAGAGTAATATTGATATTAATCACACATTCGTAAGCTTTGGTCTCAGGGAAACACTGAATTTCAGATTTGGATCACGAGGGGGGAAAACTGGTTAAAAGCCCCTGATTTGCCACGAAAAACATTCTCTGTAGGTAACTCTGGTTTTTAACACTCATTACTCAAACAAAGGAGTAAATACTGCATTTATTGGGGACTATTTTAAGACAGGGATTGATGCACATTTTTCTCGAGCAACAATCAGCAATCAAGCTGTTAAAATCCCTGGTGGCACAAACAACATTAATCGCCAACAATCTGAGCTACTGGAGCAAGGCTTTACGCCTCTTTTTTAACTTGCTCAAATATCACTGTAAAAAGTTTTGCCATCTCTGGTCCAATCCCAATGCTGGGCTGTGACATTGGTCGGTTCCTCAGACTCCTGAGTCTGCACACATGGCTCCAGTCACAATCCCCACACATGGACTCACTTTTATAGATAATTTTAATCTTTTTCTTGGAAGGTAGCATGCTTTTTTGCAGTGGACAGACTGCACCCTAATCTCCATGGTTCACAGATGTTTAATGGTAAGAATTCTCCATGCAGTCTCAGCTTATTCGCCACCTCTGCTGCTGCTACTCTGATGTGGTCATTTCATCTCTGCCTAGAGCAGCCTCATGCAACGATGTTGTCTCAACTGTGAAAAATAGCAATACCATACCAATTAGCCAGCATAGTTGTTTGAATTTTATGGCTTTTAATTGTTTTAGGAATCCAAAAAATTTAATCCATATGACCAATACATGAACACAAATAAAATGACTAGTATCAGCAGGCTCATTGCTTGCCTATATCGCTTGAGGTCTAGAGCAGGTGGCCCGGTTTTGACTAATCTTGTAAAGATTCAGATCATATTGGTTGCACAACCACCCCTACTGAAATGATGTTTCCGTATGACTTTATATTACAGCAAGGCAATGGTTAATTATACGTGAATATTAGGAGCCTTTTACCTAAATTGGACTTTGTTTACATCCTGGTAAACAGATACTGCTCTGACATTTTTGTCCTAACCGAACTTTGTAAGTTCAGAGTCTCAGAGTTTTGTTGTGCCAAATAATCTTGGATGGTTACAATATCTTACATTTACAGAAAATCAAAAGGAGGTGGAGCATTGATCTATGTCAGCAACTTCCTACGGGCTTGTCTTTTTGCTGCTGTCACCCAACCAAAGATTTTTGAAAACATTTTCATGGATATCTGCCCTGGAGGTAGTGACCATTTGTTGCTTATTGGAATCGACCATCCTCTGTCCGCAGAGTGTGAGGCCCTGGAAGAAAGTGCCAAATTAATATCATCCCACATTAGTTCTGAGCTAATTAATTTTGAGTGATCTGAATTTAGATTGGCTTTCAAAAACTCTGTTTTGCTACAAGACCTGATACAAGAACAATGCAAGCTATCTGCTTAAGTTCCCTTCTTGTTTAGTTTTTGCTCAAGACATCAGTGGCTACTACCCAATTGCATGTGTCTGAGATAATCAGAACCTCTGGACTAATACTGTTCATTGTGTAATAAAGAAAAGAATTTTAAACATTTTAACAAGCAAATCTTTTTAAATGAATTGCAGCACTCTCACCTTGAACAAACCCTGACCTAGAATTTGATAATTTTTATACAATCTTTATCAATGTATATGTACAAGATGCTCCCTATAAAATTATGGAATAGATCCCCAAGTAATTTCTAAAGCTTTTACTATCAGTGATGCAGCATGGAAGAAAGCCAAACCTCCAATCATCTAACTGACTGGCAAAATATAGACTTATTAGAAAAGCCAAATCTGAATTGTACTTGTCCTTGCTTTTTAATTGCTCTGAAAATGTATGTGAGTTTTGGAAAATATTCAAACTCTTGAATAATAATTCTTGCACCTGTACCCCCCACCTATATAAAAAAAAATCTAAGGGTGAAGATAATTCAGATTCTTCCCTCCATCACCTCAATGTTGATTTAATTACAGCCCTTCTAGCTTGTACTTTTAACTTATCAAATGCATCAAGTAAAACTGTAAATCCGGGCGCCTGCACAGATTATCTTGTTACATAAAGGTGATGATCCTAGCACCTTAAATATTTACTGTCCTTTCTCAAGATTGTCCTGCACTTGAAAACTTCCTGGTAAGTTCTCAACCTGGACTGTTTCAAGAGTCAAATGTCATATAACAACCGGAGCAGTCAGGATTTAGATCATAGCACAACATCTGCATTATGTTTACTGAATATTATTGAAGCCTTGACAATCATCAACATTTCTCTCTGCTACACTTTTCATAGACCTGTATAAAGCATTTGATTCAGTCAATCATTGCATTCTACTGGAAAAACGATGTTAGACTGGTGCATATGAACAGTCCATAAGCCTGTTCTTGGTCCTCTTTTACTCAACATATACATGATTAATATCATCTCTGCCATCCAGAACTCTAACGTACATTTTTATTTAGATGACACAATTTTATATGCCCCCGGCTGATCTCTTAATATTGCCCCTGCAAAACTGCAGTCTCCTTTTGATACATTTCAGGTCGTTCACACCAAAAATAAGCTTGTTTTAAATTCCAGTAAAACTAAATGTATGCTATTTTCTTGCTCACCAAAGAGTATTCAGCCTGCTGCCCTTATCCACACCCTTCATGGCTATGAAATTGAAACTGAATCTTAAAAATACTTAGGACTCTAGCTGGATACCAGACTCACTTTTGAGACTCACATGGAAATGAAGGTAAAAATTGGATTTTTGTATAGAAACAAATCACTTTTCTCTACTGCTAGTTGAGATACCTTTGTACAATCTACAGTCTCGTCTGCACTTGATTATGGAGATATTGCATACTTCTCCCTCCACCTTGAAGCCTCTTGACTCCATGTATCACAGCATACTCCGCTTCATTACAGGTGATTATACTGTCACTCACCATTGCATCTTGTTCCTTCTTAGCAAACAGAACCGAGCAGCATTGCATCTTGGCTATGTTAGTTACCCCTGCTTTCCTTCTACAGTCAAATACAATAGTTATGATGTTACTTCACAAGACATTTTAACATTAGCTGTACCTCTTGTTCAAACTGAACTTGGAAGAAGTTGGTTCAAATGCTTTGCTCCATGCAAATGGAATGAGTTCTGAAAAATATGAAGTTTCATTCTCTTCTTTCCCTGGAACATTTTAAATGCACCTAATAATTTGCAGTCACACTCGCACATGCCTTGCCTAAATGTGAAAATGTATAAAGTAAGTCAGGGAAATATCTATGTGTCTGCCTGTGCCTAAATTGTATATGTCTTTTGTTCGAACACAGGTCTCCTCTTTAAATAAAGAATATAATAATAATAATAATAATAATAATAATAATAATAATAAAAGGTCTCACTATGATGCCTATGTCATCATGATGAAGGGAAATATCATCCATTGTGTGTCGCTGTATTTTTAATAGTTTGGGAAAAAATGGATTTCTATAGCAGAGAAGAATAAGCTATATTAGACTTAGAAGGTACACATACAATATTTATTAAAAGGATCATTTATTGTTGATTTGGACTTATCATGGTATTTGTTGACAAAAGACAAATATAGAACATCTCTGCCTTTGTTCTTTGATTTTCTTTCCGGCATCTTTCTCTCAATCTACATTTTTTTCATTTCCTCCAGTTACATAATGGTTGAAATGTCATGCTGTATAAATAACCTTGAAAAAAAAACCAACCCATTGAAGATGTTCATGGTTAAATGGTTCCTGCATACTCACAAGATTATTACTCAATGTTAAACACTCATTTACCTCACATTCACATTCATATGTTTGGCATTTATCTGACACCCTCCCTCATAATACATCACAACAAGAGCAAAAGTGAGGAACAGAAGGATCAAAGCAGCAAAAGAGATTAAATATCAAAGACAAATAGTGACCAAGTAACCTCTGGGAGAGGTCCTCAGTCCAAACAAATGCCACTGACCATGCGTCATGCTGATACACACTGTTGTCTAGCATTACAGACAAGATAGAATCCATTGCGGTCAGGTGCAGATATTCCGTATACACCATCAGGGCAGGTATTCTATTCTGTTTCATGATTCCCTTGCGACATATTGCTTTCTCTTTTGTCTTATTTTCTTTAATAACATATTAGTCTTGATCTCTGAGGAACAACGGTGTCAGGCTTTAGATGACAATGTTGAAATTGAAAGGGAAATAATAAAAATTTAAAAGATGGAATCAAAGCCCAGGCAAGAGGAGAGGAGAAGAAAAGAGAGTAAGTCAGCCATGTGGCTGCTTGCTGTACAGCTGACAAAAAAGTAATAACTAACAAATCACTTTTTTCATGAGTAACTCCCGCACTACTTTCCATATAACTGCATATTTGTGTGTTTCTACTTTATGTCCTTGTTGTCCTTGAGCATGTCAGTGTACATTATGAGCATGCTTGCACTCACTGGTTCATCAGACATAGATCATTTGGGTTCAGTCTTTCCCCATTACCCCACGGAGTGACGAGCTGTGAAAGCAAGCCTCACAGACAGAGGTCAGGATGTAATTCAGCAAGATTATTACACTGGTCACCAGATAATTGCATTATTATATGATGAGCAGAAAGGTAATGCAGCCAAAATGACCAGGCAGCACTTTTATGGGGGAAGCGTGTGTGGTGGTGGTGATAGTGGCGGAGGAGCGGTGAGGAGGAGATCTTTGAAAATCTCTGTAATTTCATCTAATAGTGTGCGCTGATTAGAAAATTACACTGCTCCTTTGGTGTGGTTGTGGACTGTAGCGGATGGAACCCTTTGTAAAAATCAATAGGTTTGATTTAAAAGGAACATTTTTTTTCACCAGACATTCATTACTAGTCATTTAGTGTTTTTTGCAACAATGTGCCAACAAGTTAATTTTGTCGATACTCGGGTTAATTATTCACACGTAGCCACTGTACAAGTGCTGATTCCTCTTTCTTTCTGTTTCTCCAGCCCCAGGAGGAAATGTGTGGTAATGCAGGATTAGGCGAACACGTTAGACTCTAATGTCACACAGTCCAATGTCCTCTGTTTTGATGGAAGCTAGTTAGTTCAGGAATAATTTGTTCTGGAAGGACGCACATCCTAAGGTTGTTTTGAGACACAGCGAGTTTTCCGGTGTCCCGCTCATGTATCACCAAGCACACTCGCGCACACAAACACACATACAGTAGGTGCTTTCAGCAATAATAACTGAGCGGAGGTCTTGGCCCTCTTTATGAAAAGAATGTGGCCGCAGGATTGGATATGTCTGCTCCTATCAGATGGTAGCATTTTGACAATGATTACAAGAGCCACAATAGTCTTAATTGTGGCCCCGAGCTCCAGGGATCTTAATGACTTTGGTATGTACCAATAGCTGTGTGTGTGTGTGTGTGTGTGTGTGTGTGTGTGTGTGTGTGTGTGTGTGTGCATGGGTTTGTCATATAAATGTGTTTGCAGAATGGCATGACAATGTATTATGTGCAATATTCCAAAGAGGCATGGCATTTTTTGTGTATGACAGTTTAAGACTATGTCATAGTTTCCTTTCTGTATCTTCAGGTCCTTGAATTTTATTTACTCAGCCTGTGCATGATATAATGATTGATTTTCGTGCAGTTGTCTGTGGTGTGTGTACAGGATTGTAGTCTCTCTGTTTTCCAGATTGAGCTGAGTACAATGCCTAAGTGTATTTTGAGATAGTTTAGTATTTACAGATTTAGTTTTTTTCACTTTATGCTGCTGTACAGTACATTCAGGAGATACTGATTTTTTTCTTTTTACTCCACTACAATTACAACTACAGTTAGCGGTTACCATTGCCTCAGACCTAAGTACTAAACAGAATATTAAGTAGTTCAATTAACAGGTCAACCATGTACAACATTAAAAGGAAGCGTAACATTTTTCATAAAATCTCCAGCATCCATAATAATAATTTATTTATTTTGTAATATATTATGCTAATGTATTACTCACAAATGGGACTTTGTGAATAGGTACTTTCATTTTATGTATATTTTCCAAATAACACATGCACTTTTAGTTACATGGTATTTTTCAATTTACTTTGGCAACATGGGGCAGTGGAAGTTAAAACCCAAAAGGGATATAGCTCAGAATTTCTTATTTAAACACTGAACAAGAACAGAGCAACATTCACATTCATTTTTGAGATATGTTTTTGACCATCATGACAAAAGTAAGTGTCCTTTAAGCTTTATTTTGGTCTCCACCAATTCCTCCAGGAAATACCTGGTTCTTCATCTAGTAAATTCCTCACTGTTTTGGCAGCCTATTCTTTAACTTCACTGTTTGGTTGTCAGGAGGTAATGTACAGTGGGTTTGTCACAGCTTCCTTCAGTAAAACAGTTGCTGTTGCGATGAAAGCAATGAATTAAAAGATGCTCAAACACTCCTACAGCTGAAGGGAACTGCAGAATCAAGTGACGATATTCTGTGGGTTTGTTACTATAAGGAAAACCTTTCACATTGCACCTCACTGCATTTTTTTATATGAAAATAATAATGTATGCGGCTTTAAGTAAAGGAGGTAAAAACCGCAACTGAAGCCAAAAAAACCACTTTAGCCCTGAGGCTCCAAGCTGTGTTGAGTGTTTTCCAACACTTTCCACCTCAGCAGTCCAGATGCCATTCAGATGTGGGCTGTGTTTGTTCCCATAGACCAAATAATAATGAGAGCCATGGAGACTCTGACAGTGTGGGATAAGAGGGAGCTGCACACTAGGTGAGGCTTTAATTCACTGTCCTTGCACCTGAAGTCATAAATTTAAATCTTGATATATCAAATTATCACTCTTACATTGAGCCAATACTGTTAGTATGCATGATATATACGGTGTGTATCCTTTATTTTGAACCTACGTGATATAACAGTTGTTTTTTCACTCCACAATAGTTTGTGTGGGTGAACATGTGATGAATTTGATAGGCTGACTCCAGTAAAAATGTTACCAAGGGGATTTCATGTTGCCAGTAATAGAAAGCACAGAAAAATTCTCTTTTCACTATCTATCATCCTCAAGGACACTCCAGCGGGGTACCTTTTTGGACAAGTGGGCATGAACCCATGCCTACTCTCTTAACCATTATGTTGGTAAGAGTTTTTGACCATCCACCCATCCATCTATCCATTTTTGCCACTTATCTTGGTAAGGGTTACTGGAAAAATAGAAAGTAAAACAAGCCAAAAATGTTTTTTTCTGGCAACTTCATCCAGCTACTCCCGCAGAGGCTCACATCACATTCACGCCACATGAGAAATTCCAAGTGCATTTAGAAAGTATTCTGTTTTTTTCACGTTTTTATGTCGTGGTTTCATGCTAAAATCACTTCATTTCATTTTTTCCCTCCATCAATCCTCAAGATTCCATAATGACAAAGAGAAAGCAGAATTTTAGAACTTTTTTTGCAAATTTATCAAAATGGAAAAACTGTAATTCTTTCTGAGTGCACTGTAATCCTTTCTGTGTTTTTCTGAGCCTTTCCTCTGGTTCCCGTTCCAATCAGTCTTACCTGTGTTAGGTCCAAAGGGAGACTTCTGTGCAGCATCCTTTCAGGGTTCAACTGGCTCGACTCAGTGCTCAACTCACCGGTCCTCTTGGATTTCTGCAGAGAAGCATCACTGCTTGAATCTTTGATCTTATTCTTTCAGTCACTGGTGGCTGTAAGTGAGGTTTGACAGGAAGACCTAACATTGAGTGGCCATATTTTGAGAGCTCTGTCTTTATTTATCAGCACCAGCCAATAAGGATTACTGCAGACATTGTACCTTACCAGCAGTTGTGCTGAGGATCCCATTTATGCTCATGTCTCAAGGTCTACATGAAGGGATATGACACTGTTTTGTTTTTTGTTTTCTAGGGGAATTCACATGCTGCTATGGGGGATATTTACAACAGATTTGTCCAAGCAAATGCAGTCAGTTAAATATAAGTTCAAAGGAATGACATTATATGTAAACAACAGACATTCTTGAGGTCACTAAAGTTGGCCCAAGATTTTCGTTTATATTCAATCTAGTCTCAAGAGGGTTTAAGAACAGGTTTCTGTCAGGTTTTGCTGCTGTCATCAAGTGTCTCTGAACTTATATCGATAAAACACTACTAATCAATCAGTTTATCAACAAAAAAAAATAGCTGCAACAGTTCTATAATTGATTCATTGTTTCAGTTTTCAGTTCATTTATCAATCAAAAACGCTATTCATTCTCCGTCATCAGCTTTCCAAATGTCAGGAACTTCTGCCTTTCTGTTTTTTTTTAGTCAGTGAAAACATAAAATGATGCTGATAGACTTTTTTTTAAAACCATTTTCTAACCTTTTGTAGACAAAAAATTAAATTGATTAATTGATTGATGAACTGATGATTTTAAAAAAAATGTTAGTTGCAGCTTTAATAAAAAAAAAATGTAACTATGATCTCTAGGAGAAAGTACACTGGGAGGGATGGCCGGGGTTGATGTCAGTGTGGTCTGAGCACAGACTGATCGACCAAGGGTTGAATGGAGATCGATGATGGGTATAGGCCAGAAAGTGGTTAGGCGAGTAACCCAAGGAGTGACACTGAAGGTGGGGACAAGCTACTGCAGCTTCACACCCCCACTGAATGCTTACATTCAGTTGCTAAGCCTTCATTGGTGCACGGGACTTCTCTGGAGTAGCACATGCCACCAGTTGCCAGGGCTAAACTAACATTAGCGGATAATGGTCAGTATGTATTTCCTGGCTGTTTTTCAGATGTGTTTAAAAACAGAAGATGTGATGTGACATTGTTGTGGCTTTAGAGTTTTTTGAAGGCATCTTTGACAAAGCTGAATAACAAAAGTAAAGTAATGAGTGATTGATTAAGTTTTTCAAGTAACTTTCCAAAAACTACTTTTCAAAATTGGTTGTGGTTGAGTTTGAGTAAGAAACAATTCATGAAATTTGACAGATGTGGTCGATTTTCAGGTGAATTCATTTTTTTGTCAAATCAATGGAAAGGGATCCACAGTTGAGGCCACACTGACTATGAACAGTTGTGAACAGTTTATAAATATGAACTCAATATTGAGAAATGCATATATCCAAATGTACAAAACTGTAAATGTAAATTATTCAAACAGTTTAGCAGGCTTATGGGAACAACATCTATGGCAGAGCTGTCATATTCACCAGAGTGTAACCTGAGGATATTAGCACCACAGAGAGAGAAGAGAAATGGAGGACTTTACTGTGATTTTTAAAGGTGTGTATTCATAATTTAATAAGCACCTCCCTGTACATTCTGGTAGGCTACTCGCAGTACTCTCACAGTACTATTCATCTGAAATTTGTTTCACTGTCAAAAGAAAATCAAGTTTGTCTTTACTAATTTAGTTTAAGAATGGCATTTTGCACTCAGTCCACTTGTCCCTATGATTTCAGAAATTTGACATCGGGCACAGTGTCAAGATGTTGACCCTTTCATGCAGGCGAAGCAGATTAGTCTGTTACTATCATGAACATCACATTTCCTTTTCCTTAAATCCATGTGCTACTGAAAGGATGTGTTAACCACAAGATGTCAACAATATCCAGAGCCATTTCAGGATCATCTTATCCCCCCTTTAGTGCTTTTTCGCATGGATAGGAAGGCAAATTGTAGGGTTAAGAAGGGCTCTATTAATGACTGCACTGTTAGAGAGGAGAGAGAGGGAAGAGACAGAGAAACACAGAGTCAAAAGAGGCAGACATTTGCAAGTCTAATGGGATCCTGGATGTAATGAACAGTGTTTCTGGTCATCCAGAGAGCAGGGAAGGAATAATAGCCTACAACAGGTTAGAAACAGGCAATGGACTGAGAGTGAGGTGGTCAGGTCACTAAAGGGTGCCAAGAATGAATACCAAATAGGAGAGGATCAATAAACAGATGTGTATTTGTTACAAAAGGGAACATGGTGTGCTTTTCTGTGGGTGTTTCTTCACGTGTGTGTTCATCTGAGCGGATGTGCATTTCAGAAGACAGCAAACCAATGCTTTTACATAGCTCACTGGGCTTCATTTTTCCCAAACAAAATTAAAAATTGATTTTTGAATGCTGATGCAATGCAGTAATAGTGCATATAGTGTGAGCATGTGTGTCTGTGTGTGTGTGCAGAGATTTAAGTGCACCCGTTAATGTATAGTTTCCAAGGGACCCACAAGTCTGAAGGGTCAAGCTTCACTTTAATTCACACATCATTTGTCCACTGTATCTTTGTGTGCATGTGTGTGTGTCCGTCATTCTAGTCTGAGTTTCTCGGATGCTTGAGTATGCATGGGTGTGTCTGTGTCTTCCAATAGGTCAATACATATTCCATTTGTATTCGATTATCTGAGGGCAATGTGTTGCATCCTTAATAACTAGATCCTCATGTCACCAGAAGATGGCAGTAAAGCCTTTTTTCACAGAGCCAGTGTGGCTCCTCTTTGAAGAAGAACTGTGGCATTAAATAGAGCCTTCATCTCTCACCACCACAGAAACCAAAGGTATGTTCCTAAAATCATCTTTTTGAGCATATTTTTTCTCTTCTCTTCTCCTCTCTATTCTTCTTCTCTCCTCTTTATAGTGTGACTAAATGAGAATTTTCCCCATCACAGTTTGCCATCTGATGACACTCTGCAAAAAATTGCATTTTAATTAATGACGATATTTACACGGCAGATAAAATAATGTGTTTCATCACACTGAAAATGCAACAGTTTTTTACAGTTGGCTGAGATTACTAAAAATGTAAAATGTCAGAACATATCCCTCATTCTCTATGTCTCTGTCTCTTTTACAGGTTAACAAAAAGCTGGAAAACAAGACATTTATGGTTGTGCAAAATGTAATTCTGGAGGTAGACAAACAACATGTGTTTAATACAGTCACCATAGCAACAGCTCACAGTGGGGAAGAGCAATCACACACACTAAAAACACGCCCACTCATACACACACAAACACACACACACACACAAACACACACACATCTATTTCGTATATAGTCGTGTTGCAAAACATACAGCAGATACTATAACTGTGACAGTTGAGTGGTTCATTTCATATGCTGGTAATTTACACTGATGTGTAAAAGTATCGTGCACAGGTAAAAAACTAAATACGAGCATGTATGTCACCCTACAAGTACGGATTAGGTGGTGTGTTTGTACTCATGTGCTTGTGATTCATTGAAGCTAACCATTGCTGCTGTGGGTTAACAGACACTGTCGACACTGCTTGTTTTAGCCTTTATGTCAAACTCTGGTAACAGCAGCACCACTGTTTGCGAACTAAAAGATCAATGCGGTGGTGGTAGAGGTGTTTGTCGCTTTGCTATTTGTAGAATGACCTGAAATTGGTTCAAAAAGCAGCCAAAGTGGAGTGTTTCTGGGTGCATTTATGCAATATTATCACAAGTGATACTCTAGACTCTATTTTTATTTGCATGCTGTAATGCTTGCACTGTGTGCTACATAGGGATGGCTCCTGCATTAGTGTAAAAAGTTGGGGTAAAGGATTGAAAATAGGTTAAATTCTGACATTCCTCTAATGCTAAGCCTTGCTTTAAGCACAATTACATGGATTTTGTTAACAATACATAAGCCTTAATTTAATTTTTTTTTTTTTTAATTTTCAGTATTTGCAGCCCAGAATCCCTGACACTTAAAGTGTTTTTCTCGTCCTCTAAAATGATTTGAGATGCTGATGTGAGCCATGATCACATACCCCTCTCCTCTAAAGCTGCTTTATAAATAGAACCTGTGTAGAGCTGTAAAAGCCAAAGAAGTGCTATTGAACAGTTAATCCCATAAAACCGACAGATTACTGAATATTCTTTGCCAGTCAAGGCAGTAGGCCATTAGCCTAAAGTGCCTTCTTAGTCTCTACGTGTTTCCATAATACTTTTCCCTGTAATCCACTCTCAATCTTTGTCTGTCTGCCTCTTTCTCTCTGTATTACTTTACATACATAACTCACATCTGTCTCATATACTAATTATTACTAAAACAGCAGTAACTACATCATTCACATTTGGGTTCACAAAGTTTTAGGTTTTCTCAATCCACACTCTCTCATCTCTGTTATTAAGCAGGCAAGCTCAACAAGTGAAATCTCAACCAATCTGCTTTGCGAGTCAATCCCCTTTTCCTATAAACTGCCATCCACCATTAAGCAGCACTTTAGAAAATAGTAAATTTCAGCCATCATCACTGGAAGAAACTGAGAGGAGAAACATGGCTCCCGGGAGACAACATCCTCATTAGCCAGAGAAGAGGAATGGATGGAGGGAGAGAGCCAGGGAGGAGAAGGAGAGAAACATCTTAAGAGGAGTTATAGATGGATGGACCAACTCGTTGCCGTTGAGCTGAACGGGTCTTGGAAAGCAGAGAAAATGAGTATTTGTCACTTTAAGCCCCTTGAAATGCCTCTAGTTCTTCAGAGAGCTGTATGTTCAGTACGTTTTCTGCAAGCACTCTCAAATTAGCAGCTAATTTCACTACCACATATTTATGATGGAGTGTCAGTCATGAAGAAAACATATATATTAAAAGATTCCCAGTGTTTCTGCTATTGGAAAGCAGCACACATGTTGAGAGTGCTGCTACTGTCAATAATGACCCATCATCATCTGCTGTCCATATGTGTGTGTGTGCGGTGGCATTCATGTCTGCTTGAGCTTTCTTTGTGGAGCTATTAAAGATCCAGAGTCCAAGATAAACAAAAGAGCAACTATTTTGTTCTGAAGTTTTTATGTGAACAAAGATCACACTTTATCAACTCATTCCTATTTCCCTCTCAGCCATTCCCGTCCGTCTCTGACTACAGGGAAAAAGCTGGGGATGAAAAACAGAGAGGGAGGAGAGGAGAGAAGAATGGATGTCAGAAGTGAGTATAGGATGGACAGCGTGAGGATGGGATATACCTGTATTAAATCCTGTCCTTCTCCGCTGATGGCGGAGGTAGATATGTCTTTGGTTATCTGCTGTTTCTGCCTTCAGGCAGAGGACTGTAGAACACACAGTCACAGTTGCAAAAAAACACACATACACGCACTGGACAGGACTAGGCGGTAGCCACTGGTGCCTGGCTGTATCGATTAGAGGAGTAACACAGTTATTTCTGCAGGTCTGTCTCCAACAGCTGTCCCCCTATGGCCGCAGTTGAAATGAGAACGGGAAGGCAGAAGATGGGAAAAAGGCAAAGGAAAAAAAACAAAAACAAAGCAACAACACAACAGCGGGAAGTTCCAGGAGAATGGATGGGAAATTGGAGTGAAAGGGATGGGGGGCACAAACATACAGATGGAGGCCCGGGGAAGAGAAAGCATGGAAGGAATGAGATGAAAGGCTGGGAGAAAAGTCAAAATTACATGCAAGGAAAGATGGATGGCGGAGGCAAGGTAGGAAAGGAGAGGATTAAGGTAGAGGGAAGGAAAAGAGAGCAGAGAGGTGGAAGGGGAAGAAAAGAAGAACAGAGAACACTGAGAGAAATACACTGAAACAGAGATGCAAGAGAGAACAGAAATACACTGAGACAGTGGGGATGAAGAGGGCTAGGAAAAAAAATATTAGAGTAGAAGGAGGGAAAGAAACCATCAAAGATTTTTTTCCCTCAACACATCTGCAGGTATGGATTGGAGGTGACTTCTTGTGAGACGCTTTTGATCAGTGCTGGTGAGGAGATTAAACACTAACTCACCTGGTGTGTGTGCGACCACTGACTGCACCAGATTGAGTTATGGATTTGCGTTCGTGTACGGTAAGTGTGCCTCCACTTGGGTTTGTGTGGATGTGCGCATATATTTCTACACATTTGTGCTTGCATGCATATATACGTGCGTGTGTAGGCAGAGTAACGTGTGTGGGTGTGTGTTTGTGTGTGTTTGTGTCTGTTTGTGTGTGTGTGCATGTGTATATTCCAGGGGTAATAGTTAACTGCCAGAGTGGAGTGCCACTGACAGAAATACATTGATGTGGGACAAAATTTACAACTGCCCTCCTCCTGCCCCCCCCCCCATATCCCAGCCACCCTGATGGGCCAAGGTCAGCCAATTACCCTTCTCTGACCAGCACGAGCATGCACAGACACTCACAAGGCGCGTGGCACGTCAGCTCGTGCGTGTAGTGTAGTGGACAGCGGCCTGGCATGCTAGATTCATGGGGAATATGTCAGCCATCAGCTTGGGCATTTCAAACAATGCCTCACAATGTGCTTGACAGCCCTGAAAAACAGCCTGGTGCTTGGAAACTGCCAGCCCATCATCTCAACTCCCTCATCTGGGCTCTCTCTGGCTCTCCAATTCTCTCTCTCACTCTGTTTGTGTGCTCATCTCTCAACATCTCCCTCTATATCTCATTTTCTCTCCTAATTCACCCTCCAAGCCCACATTTTCTGTCACACACACTCTCTCAAATCCCCCCCTCTGTATTGTCATTATCCCTATCCTCACATACCTCCTCTAATGTTGCATTTTTTTTCATTTTTTAACCCACCAAAGCCTTTCACGAGCACTGTTTTTCACTTTTTTTTTCTCCCCACTTCCTTTCCTCCTCCATTGTGCCATCCTGTAAAACAGCACCAGATGCCCCTTATTAGGAGCTGAGCGGCAGGTCACTGGGTAGTTAAGTACATAACACACACGGACATGGACACACACACACACACACACACACACACACACACACACACACACACACACACACACACACACACAGCCACACACACAAAGTAGTTATGTACATGATGGTATTATCTGGCCAGGCAGTGATATATCTTGGTGAGACACCATCCCATAAAGCTGCAGGGACAAGCAGTCCCTTTCTCCTCCAAAGCTCAGGTAACAGCCCTCCCTCCTCCCTGATTCCTCCAGTCACATTCACAGCATTCAATTTACACTGGCTCGTAACAGGAGGTGATGGGTTCTTGGAGGCTGTAGGAGGGCTAAGCGTAGGTAGCGTTTGTGAGGCAGAGAAAGAGGTAGATGGAAAGCGAAAAAAAGTCAGCTTTTTCGCGTGAGAAAGGATTAGCAGTAAGCCAGACACTGCAGACTGTTTCTAACACCACTGTGATTAGTTAGAGTGATGCCATTACAGATAGAGATGATGAAAAATTTTGAGACATGTTGCATTTAGATTAAACCAAAGTCTAAATAGACAATTATGTAACTCTGCTGATGCCAGAATGCAACCTCAGTGTCTTCTCACCCTCTTTCCACATGTTTAGGATTGTGTGTGTGTGTGTGTGTGTGTGTGTGTGTGTGTGTGTGTGTGTGTGTGTGTGTGTGTGTGTGCGTGTGTGTGTTACTCCTTTTGTATCTCGTGTGTGCTCATGTTTAGAAGTCAGCACACAAGTGTCAACGCGGGCACTGAAAGCAATCCAAAGAACAGGCCGACCCCAATCCCATCCCCCATATGAATATGTATCATTCCAAAAACCCTGATCCATATCTGCATGCTGTAATTCTAAAGCCCCCCCTCTATTTCTTCACTGCACGCACCATGCTATGCATATATAAACTCACAAATCTTTTACAGTTCAACAACTGATCTACATCTGAGAATTTATTTGAAAACACATTTTTTATACTTGCTTCAGTTAAAAAGACTTTTCAGGTGTCTTCTCTTCTTTTTATTCTGTTTATCAGAAAGAATTGTGCAGGAAGAAAATAATAAAGAAAAAAAAGGGTTTGTAGTTTTCTGAACCTTTGAATAGTCACGTGGTTATGTGTGTCTGTCATTGAACCCAAGGTCAAATGTAACCAGCTGTTACTGTCCTTGGTAATAGGAAAGAAGAATAACAAGAATATGTAAATTTTATTCATTCATTTATTCATTCATTACCGTATTGATTTTACTGTACTGAGCATTTGCATGCAGGCAAAGTGTGCAAACAGGTAGTGGTTACATTATGCAGGCTTTTTAGTGTAGTAGACTTAGCTCCATCACCGTCTCTACACATGTATTATGGGAAGTTGCTCCCCTGCCTGCTGGCATTGCAGCGATGTGCAGGGCAATGCGTCTGAAACACAAGCCCACTGGAATGCTCAAACATCTGTTCATATGTCTGTTTATCAATAGAATCATGAATGAGTGAATGGTATTTGTTTTTTTCATTGGTCCCTAACATTTAAAGGAAAAATAGATAGGCCTGTATGTATCCAATCAAATATCACCTTTGAAAATGTGATGAAATGACATACTTACCATCAGCATGACAGGTAGATATACAGTGCGTCCAGTCCAGAGTCGTTTGCCGCTCACCTCTGGGAGTTTACTGTGTATACATGTATTCCACGTTTTTTACGTTATTTGGATAATTGATTGCGTGTGTAAATGACAAGAGCTTTGCACACATATCACTCATAGGCACATGGCCCCGCTGAGTGAAGCTTGATCTTTTGACATATCAGCATATAAGAATGATGGATACACATGTGGGCCCGATAGTTGACATTCATGCTCAGCTGATAATTCATGAGCCTTATTGTGCATGGATCTCCCTGTTCTCTCCAAGACTGACGGAGGAGTGGAGCACCGGGGTGCACAGAGGAGATATTTAGCATTCACACTTAAGCGTGTGTGTGTGTTTCAGATGGTCAGTGACACCCACCACTGGTGATTCATATTCATAGTGTACATTTGTGCCATGCAGGTAATGGTTTCCGATGCGTGCTGGATCATTGAGATTCATTGTGAGCGTTGTGCTGTAGCCGCAGACCTGTCAATAGATGGGCGGGGGAGGGAGTGAGGGATGGGGGACGGAGAGAGAGAGAGACAGAGCAGAGATTCGGCTGTCGTCTCTGTCATTTCTTACTTGGAGAGGGGGACCCTTGGGACCCCCCTTCAGTAGCCAGTGGACAGAGAACACACACACACACACACACACACACACACACATTCACACACACAGATGCACACAATGGAGTAGGGACAGTGTCAGTGGCAAAATAGTGAGACCGTCCATATCAATGATATGTGCCCATCAGGAGGGCCACCCTGCTGACATATTGGCGGGTCTGCCATCTAAATAGTTTATGACAAATATTTGTGAGTCACTCCACAATTTCTGCCTTCTTACCATTCACAGTCGCATTAGTAGCAGGGATAGAAGGAGCATACGAGACAGATAAGCAAAGGGAGTGACACTAAGCACACAAGGAATGTATATGAGGAAAAGATAAAGGTGTGTAAATGATAGGGACTAGAATATAAAGTGACAAGAAGCATTCAGCTGTTTGTTGTAACCACCCTCAAACACACACACACACACACACACACACAGACACTATCATTTTCCCTCTGGATCCTTGTCTTTACCCCAATGTCTGCAAACTCCTCTACAATACTTGTGATACCTCTGAGATTTGATGCCTAAAGCGCCCTTCTACACGCACACGCACACACACACACACACACACACACACACACACACACACACACACACACACACACACACACACACAGATGCACATGGGATATATACAGAACATCAACTTTCTTACGAGGCTATTGTTTTAGAGCTGCTCATCCCAGAAAGCCATCCTGGCGGCATCAGTGTTTATGTTCTGCTAGAGGGGATTTTACAGAGCATCATACCATATATCTGAACATCTCAGTGGCCTCCTTATATTATAGCCGGCTTCAGGTTACAGATGAGTGATCACAAATGGAATAGAACTGAACAAGACAAGGCCTACAGATGTGGGTTCTGGGAGTTTTATTGCTCTTTTTCTGCATAAAGAACTGCAGCGTATTCCACACTTTTTGCTATGGAAATCTGGAGTGACCAATGAAAGGCTGGAGGTACATTAAAACATCTCTGAATTTAGTGAACTGAATATATCATAGCTACACTCACGCTTTTGAAGGGCAGCAGTAAAATATAGAACTTGCTAGCTCGTGATTTAGGCCTTTTTTAATCAATATATTTCTTTCATTAACATGGGATCAAATGAGTATGTATCATTGGAAATGGTCATATGTGGTCAATTATATACTTGATTCTTAATGAGTTTCCTAACTTTATTAGATTGCTGATAAACAATAATTTACTGAGGACAACTGAGGACATGTTGCAGATGTCTGAACAGAAAATGATGCATTCCTTCTTTTTGTTTCAGAGCGCCGAGATTTAAAACCTGGTTAAATTATATGAATTTTAATATGTTCTGTATGTGTAATTTGTGTTCACCATACTTTCAAACAATATATGATAAATGAACTGCACTAATATAGAGCTTTTCTGGTGATATCACCCATTCAAACTGTTTTTACACTGCTGTCAGCAATTTTTTATACATGTAGCTCTTTCTACACACAATAACACAGATACACTGATGACACATTGCAGGCAATTTGGGGTTACTTGGCCATCTCTTAGCTCATTTTGTTATCCTTTCAATCTGTCTCATGATAAATAATCATTTATATTTCTAACTTGAATGTTATGAATTGTAATTTAAAGTAAAGTTTTCTTACCTTTCTAAAATATGATATAAAATACATAAAATTCAATGTTTCCCTAAACTGACCTTTTAGCATTATTCCCCAAACAGGTCACTGAAAAGTAACTTACCAAACTGATCCTGTGTAAGACCCATGTTTATTTAATGTAGCACTTAGCTGAATTGCACAAAATCTGTAGGCTTTTTTCCCCCTTAAAAACAGTATATGCACTTTGAAATAAACTGAAAGGTTACCTCACATTCATTCCCTAATGTTATTCAGGAGTGAACTTTATTTTCATGCTGGTAATCATTTTCGTCAGGCCAAGTATCAGAGTTTTTTCGAATGCTAAAACATGATACACTCCAAGTACTGTGACCTTTGCTGAAGTTGGTGATTGGGCTACTGCAGTGCAAAGCTGGCAGGTACAGATGGAGCGCATGTACTCCTATTTTGTTATAGTCACATACTGTGTCAATGCAAATCAGTAAATGCATTATAAAGTGGCCTTCCTCTTGGGCAATGTTAATGGCTGCAGAGGGTCAAGTATGCTTTGCTGTACTTGTATGCAAAAAAGCAGAGATGACAGGTGAATCACTATCCTTCAATCCAGAAGAGGGAAGAGTTTTACTATACTTCACAGCATAGTTTATACCTATAATCCTGATATTTTACATACCTAGGAGAGTAGAAAACCAGCGGCTGAGTGTATTGAGATAATATGGAAATAATAAAGCATTGTGATGTTAACCACATGTTGGATCTGGAAAGTTTCACGAGCATTCATTCGGTTGGTCTCTGAGACTCCTCATTAAAACACATGTCAGGGTCTCTTGCTTACCTCCTCTCTGCAGCAGTGCCAAGCCAAGACAGTGTTCGTCCTTGTGTTAAGCTGTTACTTGAGTTGGCTTAAAATAGATAAAATTACTGCAATAGCCATTCAATCCTTTGGTGTTTGCCAAGACACACTGCTGTAGATGCAGGTTCAAATGATGAAATTAAACCTAAGCCCAAATGCATAAATGCAGAAACCCCAAGGTACTTCTGAGACACTAGACACGAAGCCTCCATCCATTCATATTTACATAGCAGGCTTTGAGTCAGGGGATTTAAACTATGGATGCATCATTGACATGCTTTTAATCTTTCCCCCACAAAGTCACAATGCTGCATGCGTACTTCCAGAAATATTATTTCGGAAACAAATGTTTTATGTACACTGAAATACAAAAACACGGCTTTGTCCTTATTTATCTGTCTTTTAAATAGGTCATCGGCTGTTGAGGTTGTTGAATTTCGCCTGAGAAAATTCAGGTGTAGCCTCACGGTTTTAGCACGATATTCATTATCTAGCCATCAAGTAGAAATTTAGAACCTCTTTTATGGGGTTCTACTTTCAAAATGAGTTGGCTGTAAAAATCAGAGACAGAGTCAGAACTTACGCTAACACTGGCTCAGGGCCTGTGTCCACAGGTGACTGATGCTGTGCTGGCAGCGTTGGTTTTCTATACAAATCCAATGAAGATCAGTGTTGACAGCGCTCAGTGTCCTTGGTGCAAAAAGTCTCTCAGTCTACAGCCCTTTTTTTTCTTTGCTGTGCTTGTGGCACTTTCAGTTGAAAATTGTTCAGCTTTTGTAAAACCATCACGTTCATCAATGTCACTTCTTTTTCACTGACCAACTAAAATCAAGAAGGAGGCGATACTTATGATATCAGCAATGTCAGCAAAGGCGGAGGAGAAGCCTATGGCTGGCTGTTGATGACAACCCAGTTATTTATCATTTCTAGACTGAAGGGTTGCCATAATTAATATTTGAATTCAAGAGCATTGAAGGATGTTGGCACATCTTTTGGGATATCAGGGGACTGTCTTTTCAGCTGATTAAACCTGCCAAAAACAGTTGCGTATTTCAGTAAGTAAAATTGACAGTCACTGTCTAGGAATTAGAAACCAGCTTTTGTCTGTCCCTGCCTGAAATCAACTTTGCGTCTTTGGTCATTGTTTCACAGTAAACTAACAATGTGCAATCTAACGGCCCAGACACAAAGTGGTTTATGGCGCACTTGCCGTCGGGTTCGGTGCACTGTTTGGGGGATTGGTGGTCTTAGTTGCGCCAGTTAAAGTAGCTGTGCATGTGCAAAGCATGTGCTTTGCTCAACGCAATGACAAACCATCATAGCAAAGCAGAGGCCACTGATAACAATAGGTTTCAGAGCGCAGCGGAGCCATTGTCACGTTGTGTCTGAAAGTCCCACGAGAATATCATGTTGGACAGACGTAGAACAGGACCCGAGGGGCGTGGGGCTTATTGGATCTGGTTTTATGGCAGGTGTCCACCGACAGGCTCATCAAATACAGGGTGGTGGAAACAGGCAACAGAAGAGACACGGTTAATGTAAAGAAACAAACGTAAGCAACGGACAACTGCGTCAACTGAAGGGAACTGGAGGGTGGTGAGACAGTGGGAGCGAAGAGTGACTGCTCTGGAGCTGATACTGATGCTAGCCAGCACTGCTGGTGACAGCTGACCCTGAGAGGAAATCCACTCACCTGTGCTACCAGTGAGCTCAACTCGGGCGCCCTCGAGACGGCCAGTTCTCCAGGCCCAGAGCGAACTCGGAACTAAGATGTGCCAGCTCCTGCCATGTAAGTGACAGTGTGGTGTACACAGAGGAAGGGCATACACAGGACTAGGTTCAAGGTAAGACTGCTCACCCTCGTCGCCCCCTGTTAATGTTTTTTGCTGGTTTTAATGAGCAGAGTGACAGTTTGTCAGGCTGTCTTTACCTTTACTGACTGGTAAAACAGAAAGAAAGATGACGCTGGTGGTCTGCATGCAGTTTCAGTGTAACTGCCTGTTAGCATAATTCAGAGGTGGCAGAGTACAGACTGGTTGATTTGGATGGAAAATACTGCGCCAGATAGGAGAGAAGGTCACCAGAGGATGTTGGGTGAGTCACTCGCTAGTGTTTTATAGAAGAAGTTACTGTCTCTTGGATGCAGCTGATTTAATTTTACTGATTAAAAGCTCTATGAGGCATAGAGCTTATGAATAAAATGCTGTCTGTAAACAATTTATCTCTCTAAAATTGACAGGCGTGCATGTTGTTTGTGAGCAGATATTGAAATCAGTATGAGGCTTAGGTTTGTCTGCACATGTGTTGACCCACTTAATTGTCGGGTCAAGTCTGCACTTGTTGCACATGTGTATGCTCCACGCTTTTCTACAGTTGTGTGTGGATGCTGACTTTTCTTTTTCCAACACAATGATTCCTACTGTACTTCCTGCTCTGAACGACTGAATGTCAGAGATTACTTTTAAGAAAAGTTATATGAGACGAAACTACTTTTAAAGAGATTATTTAATGTTTGTGTTGTAAATCAAAAAGGGGTCATTTCAATTACTCTGATGGTCAAATATGGGAGCTCTGTGAACATTAGTGTGTTCTCTGCAAAATTATGGATTAGTTAATCACTTTTATATGATTAACGCACTACGTACTGATCCTTCCTTTGTCTAGGTTTAGAGGAGTATTAAGTGTTACATTTTCTAAATTACACATTTATTTACTCAGATCCCCAAGTGCCTGAATAAAAAGATGTTATTGCTGCAGTACACTCTGGTCAAATTTTGCATTTGATATATGAGACTCTCCCTCTAGATAACCTAGCCATTCCACAGCCACTGCATCCCTGTGTGAATAGAGAAAGACGCTTCCATGGAAGTTCACCAGGAGAGACAGATATCTGTAATTCAAGTATAAGAGTGAGCGTATGTGATCTCTGGCTGAAGGTCGGCTGTCTGTCATCTATCTGAACACCCATGGGTATCGGATTTCTACCTCACAGCTGCCATACATTCACCGATTTCCTTCTTTTCCACATTTAAAACTTTCATCCCTTTCTCCTTCTTTTTTTGTGTCCCTTTGCTTTATGGTAATCAGGCCCAGCCGTGCTCTGCCTATCTGGTAATCTCTCTCTGAGTCTCACATTCTCTGACCATTTCACCTGATCCCATCACCGTTTTCACTTGATCTTTCCCCTCCGGCTACATATTACTGATCATCCTCTTTGCGCCCTCCTCTCTCAGCCCTCCCTCTATCTCTCTTACTCTCTCTTCAGCCCATCACCTAATTTTTTTTTACTTAACGAATAATAGTTTCATTTTAATATGAACCCTTCTACACCACAGTCTTCGCTCCTCGGCACTTGTTCAATTCTGTCTTACTCTCTCTTTCTGCTTGTGGCCCCTGCGGTGGCATAATTTAATATTCGTAGTGTCACAGTAAAGGAGAGGAGGCTGGGGTTGTCAGCGCAGCGCGAGGGCCCACATTGATTTAACGCTAGCATCACAGAGGGAGCATCTCTCTTTATTTTATTAGTAGGCTACGGTCAATCTGGGGCAGTGACAGGGAGGCGGGGCAGTATGGCTCAAATAAACAGCTGGAAGGCGGTTGATGTAGCAGCATATACTGTATTTACTGTGCTCACAGAGAAACTGTGTATTCACCATTTTCAGGAAAGTACTTAAGGAAATTATGAAAATATTTGCGTCTGTTGTCTCCATACTAGCGGTTTTTCTCATCTGTAATTACTCAATGTCTGCTGTCTATGCAGTAATTAACAGAGTTACGCGTAATGTCTGCTAAGCAATGTGTAATGTATGTGTTTGACAACAGTTAAGTACTGCAGGCACGGCCTTAATGATAATTGGCATTTTTTTGGAGTGGGTTTGCTTTAAGAGTCTATTTCTCCAGACTTTATGCCACTTTGCTGTGTGATTACCACAGAATCATGCCTGACTCCTGCCCCGACTCCAATTCCTTTGAAATCAATATTTTCATCTGCCAGGTGATATTTTAGCACGGCGCCGGTGCTCAGACATGTGGCCGACATGTTCTCAGGTCAATGTGTTATATATGTGTTTGTGTGTCTGTGTGACTGCAAAGACACAAACACCGCAGGTGTGAAACTTGGAGTAACGCAGGCCACGCCGGCGAGATAGAGCGTTTGCCTGCAGAAGTCACCACTGTCACTTGCGCAATGAGCGGTAAACATGACAGACATTGAGCATCTGCTATTTGTATATTCACATGGGAAAAATTTGGAAAATATATCAAGAACACAGATAAAAAGTTAAGATTCAGACTGATTTTTTTACAGGCTGCTGAAGGCTGGAGAGAACAGAATTTGTCAAGACTAATGGAATCCTGGTGTTGAACCTTGGCTATATTGCTGCCATTTTGTGTCAGGTATGTTAACATTTTCAGATTAAGTCATACTTTAGATTCTTTTTGACAGCTTTTACAACTTCTCTATGAACAACTTGTGTCCTGAAGAGTTGTATCTCTTTGGTGACAATTTGAATAATTATTTACCTTATAACACTATTCTAGTATTTTAGTGTATGGCTTAAAATTTATATCACAGTATAATTTGAACCATGAACTGTATATATCACAGTCAATTCTTTTTTTTTTTTTTTAAACCACTAAAACCACTGTGGTCCAACATAATTTACAGATTGTTGTTTCCTGTTTGTTTTGTGACTTTTTAAACCCAAACCTTGCTCATATAATGGAAGTTGCAGCAGCCTTTTATACTTCCTCATTGTGTGTAATGGGCTCTCATGTTTTCCAGACGTTTTTGTTTGCAAATCTTCAACCTATTTTAAATAGAGATGCCACCATATTGCCATGAAGAAGGACCCCCTCCCCCCCAAATATGACGTATAACACAGCATCTGTCCAACCATGCCGGCTCTTCCTCTTGCATAGAAATAGATTCAGCTGTGTGACTACCTCTGTTGTTGACTTCTGTAGACTAGGGATGGTTTAGTGGATTGCTGCCTCCCACTAGTCTAGGTATGTCTTTGCCTCTTTAGATCTTAGGGTTCTAGTTGTCATGGTATAGTTAAAATCCACACCATAGGGCAAACTCATCAGTTTACTGTCTATCCTGCCTATATTGTCCATCCCGATCTGGTAGTATGCGGATGTCCATGTCGTTTCAGTAAAATGCTTCTGTTATTTGCTTACCTGCAAACTCAGGACACAGGTGTCTCATTTTTGTCTGCTAATAGCTGTCAGTTTGTGAGAAATGATTTCCTCTGTTCCCTTGTTTTGCTATTGGAGTAGAGCTATCACTAGCCAATGATTCCTCAGTCCAGTAGCCATTTCACAGTCCTACTTTGCTATATAATTCTGGCCTTTAGCACCAACATGAAAAATACAAACTACCACGGTTTTTAACAAACTCCATTTTCTACACATGTGCTAATTGAAATGGTAATTGGAGGGGTCACCCATCTTTACGGGTGAATGTGGCTAAAAACGAGAAGCTGTTACCTGGATGTTTTGAACACTGCTGTTTGCTAATGATAATTGGCTCCATAGCTCTGTGAACTCCTGCAGTTGTACCCGAATTATGTTTTACATATCCTCACTAATTCATTCTAATCAAATAATTCTGGTGTAGCATTGTGAAAGAGAGCAATGCCGTACCTCCAGCAGGCTGAGACGGACAACACAGAGGATAGTAAAGAAAGAACTGATCTTGATTAGCTTTATTTTAGCCAGTACCAGTGCATTAAATATAGGGTTTCAAATATGCCAAGATCAGCCCACAGTAAAAATGTAGGACCGGCTATGGACATCTCTAATAATCACATGTGGATTGAGCATCCCTAGTCAGTCCTCATGCAGATAATCTATGTAGGGTTTCGACACTGAACCTTTTCTCTGCAAGCTAGGTTTCCATCTCATTTTGTAGAAGTATGCTGTCCACACTTAAATGCCAAATACTGAAACAAAAACAGAAAATCATTCAAGATTAAATTCTTTCGTCTTTCAGTCAAATGGTGGCTTTCAGACAACAGAATGATGCATTATTGCTACCTTCAGGTCTTCATGGTAAACTTAGTTCTGTGGATTGTATCTGTGTGATAGCTTCATTTCTGTTCTGACAGAATAAGAAAAATAAGACCTGTAAAGGGTTTGACACGCCATACTCAACAGAGTCACAAGATATTTAATTGCAGATAGGAAGTTTTAGTGTGTGTAGAAGCCCAAGAAGGCCACAACATAGAAGAGAAAAAAGAGGCATTTTCAAATTGATCCCTGTTAATATCTATGTGGTGTTGTAACAATATCTGTAAGGTGACGGGGATGATTAGTTCATGTGTGTGAAGTGAGTATGCTTGGTGACAGTTGTAAGAAATTTCAAGCTCTGTTTGAGGTCAAAACTCCTAATTAAGTTGTATTGTTTTTACCTGAATTTAATTACAATCAAGCAGACTACCCAAAAAACCTTCGGAAGACAAAGCGGGACTTCATGTTTTTACTTAAACTGCATCAATATATTGATGTCCCCTGTGTGAACGATCCTCTGGAGGATGCTGGTTGGGATTTGAGAGTACAGCGGGTGATGGGATATGTCATGTACCATTCGATTCCATGTGTATTTGTGTCAAATGGCTGTGGAGGGATCGATCTGCTGCGTAAAATGATGTATTCGCGTATCGTGATGAGGTACAGGGCCAAGGTTTTAGGCTGAGAGCTCCGTAATTCACTACAGCTATGTGAGTGTTCATGGGAGTTCGTGTGTGTGTGTGCGTAACAATGCTTGCGTGATTCATAAGATGGAACCTGCCTAGCTACGAGGGAACTCATTAGACTCCTGTCGTCTCGCCTCCCGTTAGGAAAAATACCCGGCATCTAGGAGTTTATATTCCCTCTTCTTTATAACACGCTCTCTCTCTCTTGCTCTTTATTGCTTCCACACTCTGTGCCACAAAATCCAAGAGCAATCACCAATCAATTTTGTACATTCCTCTCTCTGCTCCTAACCACCACCTGCCTTCTGCTGTTTCCCTCGATACACACTCAGCCTCCTCTCCAGTCACATTCAAGCACATCCTCTTCTCCTGCTTTTGTATTACACCCATTAAGGCTCATCAGGCTCATCGCCTTGTCCTTCCGTAATCATGTCATCTGCACATTCTTCTCATCCTCCTTGCTTCACCCCCCTCACTCTTCTGACTTCTCTTCTCCACCCTTACGGTCTGCTTTTATAAAACTCCCAAGTGATTGCCTGTCACAGCTGATTGTATGACTTTGACACCCCCTTTCACCTACCTTGTACCTATAATTTCACTTTGTCGCCATGGAGATCCTGTCTACCTGTGCATGTCAGGTCACAGGTTTAGTGCAGGTGAAAGAGATATGAAATGGGTTGCACTTTCATGACAGATTGCATTACACAAGAAATTGAGCAAAAGAAAAGAACAATCAAGGACAATCATGAAGGCATTGGAAACAGTCGCTTTTTCTGAATCCATGAAATGCACACTTCTGGAATTAAGCAACAAGCTCAAACCCCAGAGAGGACTTATTTTAGGAAATAAGTTGTTCTATGTTTAGCTGTTTGAAGGGGGAGAATCTTAAAAAAAGTTTAAGAAAAAAAAAAGGGCTGAATGTGGGACACAAGTTGTTTTATATTATTGGCAATTCAGAAACACAGTAAGACATTTCTTAATCTATGAGGAAAAAAGATGACTGTTAATTTCGGAGACTGTCCTTCAGTGAGAAACGACCGCATCAGCCATCAGTCATTTCAACAAATGCTCAATAATAATTCTGTAAGAATTAGGTCTAAAAAGTGTGACATTGTTATAGAGCCACAGAGAGCAGAAGTTGGTTTCTTTCAACCGTGACCTTGATTGTCACCCAACCATGATCAAGTAGTTATCAGCCATGATGACGAAGGTACCCTAACTTTAAGTACTTTTTCTAACGTAGAAAATACCATTCCATATTCTTAACCAAGTTGTTTTTGTGCCTTAGCATAACCAAATCTTAACCGTAATGCTGTACCAAACTCGTTAAATGATTTCTTGGTTGCCTGAAGGAGCATCAGCTCAGATCTTATCTGTAGGACAGCAACTAGCACTTATAAAGAATGGATGCATTAAGTGCTGCAATAACGGTCATATGGATTATCTATTAATCTGTTCATTTTTTGGGTCACTGTAGTTCTGTAAGCATTAATTGGTGATTTGATCTATTAATCACCAGAAACTTACTCGCCAATTATTAATCAAGTGTGTAAGTTATTCATTAGGCAAAAATGTAAGAGTCTCCAGCTGCAACTTTTAAAATGTGAAGATTGCTATTTTTTTGGTTTATAACCCTGTTATTGCGTATTTCTTTTGTTTGTTTTTTTTGACTCCTGTTTAGACAAGAAATTTAGATATGTCGGCTTGGCTTCTGGGAACTTGTGATGCATATTTTTTTACTATGTTGTGACCTCAATTTATAAATTAATTGTAAAAAATGAACAGATTAATTGATGATGAAATATTGGTCAGAAGAAGTAGATTTTTTCCTATGCGAATGACTTAAACTTAAACTCATTATCGCAATTGTTAATTTTCTGTTGGAAAACTAATTGTTTTAGCAGAAACTAATTGCAAATTAGATGTGACATTATAGAGGTTACCAGTGAACATGGCGTTGTTTGTCCCATCTTTCTGGCTCTACCGTCTGCTGGGTTCGCCACGTCTTCTCCTCCCTTTGGCCTCTGCTCTTCCAGCCTCTCTCCCCAATCCCCGTCTATCCCCCGATGCTCCTCTGTGTCCTCTCTTTAGCTGCTGCGGTCCACAGTGTAATGGCGCTTGTCGTCTGGAGTCTGTTTCATCAATATGTGGCCCCTCTGTCTGAATCGCGTGGGTCATTCTTGGTTTACACTCCTGGTCCCTTCTCATCCATCCACTCAGCCTCACCCTCTCACCAAAAGTCCCTCTCAGACAGTTTTAATCATCAATATGACTTCTTCTTCCAAGCTTTGTTGTGTTCTTAATACTGCTCACGGTACATTCACAAATACTGTCTACCATATCAAATGTAACAAAAAGATCCAAAACAATTATTGTTAGGAGATTTTTGCCTTTCTTTTTTTTTAAATGAAAATACCAAAATACCCTAAGATATTGCATCAAACAAAGAATCTGGTGGCATATCTTCAAACTGCAGAACCCACAATATGACCTTTACTGCCTTGAAGTAATCACCTGCAAACCACAGAGAGAGAGGAATAAAGCATGCCGGGCACAGGAGAACTCATAACCATTAAAGTCAGTATGGCAATTGAATGAAAGGTGGGCTGCTGTTTTAGTGGCTGGGCCACAGGTATGTGTCCTAACAAGATGGCAGGGTGCAGAGCTTTTGTGGTTGTTACAGTATGCGTTGCATCATTAGATTTTAAGAGCTGATGCAGTGTTTGGATTGGGCTTAGTCAAATGTGAAATGGCAAAGGAGGGAATGCTGCCGTTATGGCGGGTAATTTCACACAGTGATGGATTGACAGAAAAGCACATTTTACATTCCCCGTCACATCCTCTTGAGTGTGTGCGCACCTCAGTGTGTGAATACCTGGATGTTTGTGTTCCCAGTGTTTGACTTTTGGTATGTGTGCACTGATGTGGCTCAGTGTGTAGGTGAAGACACTCTGCCAGGCATTTCTATCAGCTGGTAAATTCTTATCTTTGCAGCCCACATAAACACAATTGCACATCAGAATGCAAGGCAGGATCTTTGTGGTGGGAAAGTGAAACAGTTACAAAATCGGAAAGATCTGTATGCGTGCACAGTTATATGTGTTTGTGTGCATTTCTCAGCATGGGCCTCGAGAGCAGGTTGTCAGCCACCGTGGCATATGGTGTGCACCCAGGTGATGAGCTAGGCTCCAGAACAGGCCTTTTTTGTGTGCATACAGTATGTGTGGGTGAATGGGTGTATGGGTGTGTTTCTGAGTGTGTGTGTGTGTGTGTGGGGGGGGGTATGAGTGTGTGTGTATGTGTGTGTGTGGGTGTGTGTGGGGGTGTGTGTGGGGGTGTGTGTGGGGGTGTGTGTGCACCTCTCTTTCACTCTGATGACCATCTGTGCCCTGCTCTTCAAAGCAGCCCTTTCTGCAAAGCCCCATAGACAAATGAATTATTAAACTGCTTTTCCAGGTGACACCCTAACCATTTGTTACTTCCTCTCCGGCCTGGCAGACTTAGACTTGAGGAAACAATCACTCAGTCCTTGGCCATATTCTCTGAACTGATCCCTTATCATCTATATGAACCCTCTCTGGGTCACTTTCTTGTCTCCATATACTCATCTTTGACATCCTCTTGTAACTGTAGCATTCCTCTGCTTCCATTGCCTGCTCATTTGATGTCTCTCTGTCCTTTGCCTCTTAAATGACTCCATGCTTAATTTGGTCTTTCCCTTTCTCGCTCTCTCACTCTCTTTCCCACTCTTTCTAACTCTACCTCTCATTCTCTCTCTGTCCAAAAAAGTCAATCTTTCTCCCAGCTCCAGCCTCAGGGACTGCGACCGCTTGAGGAATCCAATAAGGTTGATTAAGTGATGACAGTATAATTACAGCGATGGCACAGGCGCAATCAATCTCTTGTTTCCTGAATAGGATAAATGAGCCGACCTGGGTCATCATCGTATGGGAGATAACTTCTCTCTGCACATACTCAGATTGAGTCTGGAAGACTAAGTGAAAGTATCAAATGTGAATAAAGACACAAAGTCTTTTGTTCAATAAATGTTCCTGACAGTTCTTGTATATAATTACAAAGTACAACTTCATTTGAAAGAAACATACATGCTAACCTTATTGATAACTGGACAGACTACAAAGATCGAAGTGGACCAGAGGCTTTAAAAGCAGAATAACCTTAGTGAAACTACTCAGTGAAGTGTAACCTCTATTATAAGCCATTTGAAAAGCTTAAAAATATAAACATCTGTTTGTCAGTATATGCAAGCTAACCTGTAAAGTTTTCTCAGTGCTTATGTTCTATTGAAGCATGATCTCCAATGAAGCCTTGAACATGGGAGATACAGCATAATACTATTCTCTATGAATTGAACCCTAAAACCATGCTAGTGCTGCTGACTAAAAGTGTTCAGCACTGTCTGCACAATGTGTGTAAGTTGAGAAAGGTACATCTTTATGCAGATGTCCAGTGGTGGGTAGGAACGACAACTATACACAGTAATTTTGATTTTCTCATGAAAGGGCAGCACAAACTGTGCAACATTAAAAATTATTCACTTTGGTTGTACCATGGCAATGTGAGAAAATGACTGCCCAACTACAGAGGAGTATAGTACCTCCTCAAATAAGAAACAAAAGGTCTCAGATGATGGCTGGGGGCATGGTCGACACGAACAAAAGAAGGCCTTCACCCAGATACCAGCCTGGTTTAAATTTAAAAAAAAAAGGAGCGGGTTAAATTCCTAGTGTTTGTCATGTCATGTTAATGTGATTTAAACATAATGTACATTTCTACCACTTTAATAAATTTAACAGTACAGTCACACTATTTTCAACACTTTAAAAAAAATTGTATTTCACTTTGCTTTGTCCTCTTTAATCCCATCCAGCCGCTGTAGCATATAGTATGACAACAAATGTTTGATAATAAAAGCAATGTTTAGACATGAAGGGTTTCTGCCCACTGAAATGCATGAGGGCTTGTAATTTTAAATGGTTGCAAAAAGTGCTGAGTCTGTATTAGCAGCTTGATGCAGTAACTTTAAAAGGGCAAACTGGAGCGGATCAGAATGAGGATTCATATTTAAATATGATCAATTATACTTATCTGACGGATGGATTTAGAAACAAAGGCCTGGTAGTTTTTGCTGCCGATGTCAGTTAAGGCCCTGGTCACTATATGAGGAAATACGGTACGTAAACATGTTAGGTGCAAACACACGCACTAACTCCAAAGTTGCAAGATAAAAAAGCAGACTGCCTCTTTGTGAATGCATCATAAGACAGCATACTACGTACACATGGTTCTTAACTTCTAAAGACAGAGTAATCTAAGCCCCTAACCAGGGTTTCGCCAAGGATTTTTTCAGCAGTGGTGCTGATTTAGGTGCGTCCATGAATGCTCGACAACCAAATGTGTAATTATGCACATTATGGTGGAACACCTTAAAATGACCTAAGAATTGTTGTGATAATGTTGTTAATGTTTTACAGGGCGCTTTTGACACCTGAACGGCTCTGGAGGCTGTAGCAGAATGAAAAGCTTCAACACAAGCATCCTGTACTCAGGATATTGATAAAACCATTTTGATTTGTTTATATATGATTTGATAATGATGAAGCACAGATTTTTGTTTTGCTTGTGCAACTGTGCAGAAATGATGTAGAAAAGAATGAGACCACTTTGGAGTAACTGGGGCATGAATGGGATGCTGACATAATAAGGCTATGCTTAAAATTATATTTAAATATATAAAATATTTAATAGATAGTCAACCATGTCGGAAATTGTGGAAATTGCCACTTTAAAATATGTAACTGGTTTTAATGTTGTACCTGATTTGTGTATGATGTAAGCAGAATTCTTACAGTAAGGCTGTCTCATAGCCTAAACACAGAGTTTGTATTGGGAGAGATGCCTTTTACTCCATATTGCTTTTCATATTTTATATTATTACACCAGACACAAATAAATGCATTCACGCTTGTGTATTTGTTTGTGGGTGGGTCCTCTTTCTTTCATACTACGGTGTGGAGTGTAGAATACGCAATTTGTGGTCGTCGTGTTTCATCGAGAATATTAATGATCCATGTAAAATTGCATAAATGGGAAACATTGCTTTCTGCAGTAACTGTTTAGGGCCCAAGGATAATGGTTTATAATGAAGAAACCATACCATTAAATATATAAGTGCAAAAAACTTTAAAACCTAGGATAGTGAATGCAAATTTTTGTTTCAAAAATAAAATTACACTTCATTTTTCATTGTTCAATGAACCAAGCATAGAATAAATTAATTAAACCTATATATTTTTCATCTAATGGTTCACATATTTTTTCACAACCTTACTGAATGTAAATGCACTCAGGTTTTACAGGGCATTTAGTAAGCTTGTACCTAGGCGTCCTTTTGTGTGCCAAACATATCCAAAACCTCTCCAAAATGGCTTAGATATGTTTTTCAAAAGTTTTCTTTTTTAAAAGAAAATAAGTTGGATCTAATGACGAACATATTTTCAAGAAGCAGTAACCATAAAATGAGGAGATTTCAACTTGGTATAGAAAATAGTGTAGTAGATTCAGTGTGTATTTCTTATCATAGAAAAGTCTCCAAACAACAACATGAAGCAGTATTTGTCCATGAATTTGGTTTTTTGGGTCTGTTTCAAACTATATCAATCTTCTGCCTGGCATGGCTGAAATTCAGTTCACCAGTCCTCTGGCCCTCTGTAGGTCATGCCACTCTGTGAAGCAGAGATGATCTGTGATTATACACAGCTTGCACTTGAAGATTCTTCAGTTTTTCTTCTTTAGGGCAGAGAAAAAAGTGCTAGCTGCTTGTTGCTTTTGTCTTGTCCTGACGATCCTGAGGAGCTCACATCAGTTACAGGCTCAGGCAAACTTCCATTAGACCTCTTTTTGGCAACGTCCTCCTGTGGAAATGGGCAACGCAGCAACTTAAATCTGATTCAGCACCATAACCACCAAAGAAATTACTCTGGCAAACATTATTAACAGAAATAAAATGTGTCCTTGACAATACCGATACTGCCATGTCTGTGCTGTGAGACAGCCTTACTGTAAGAATTGTGCTGACATTGTACTACAATCAGCCACAACATTAAAACCAGTAATTGGTTTTATAGTGGCAATCTCCTAGATTTCAGTCTTGATTGATTTGGCAACACCTGTAATTACTGCTGGTAACAGAAAATATAGTTTAATACTACAAGTCACAGAATTCTCTTGGTACCAGAAAAACTATTGTCGTGTCTATAAAGCCGCCTTTTTCCATCATTCTTTGTGCAACCGTGATCTGGTTTTCTGCTGCACACAAAATGACCCTGAGAACAGCAGGGCACAGTGAAAGAAGTTGGTTACCTCGCTGAGAACTTGAAAGTTGTTCAGTGTTCAGCCTACCGCCTGCAGCTCTTCATCTACAGCTTCACTGTGGCTGCTCCTGACTCTTCCATTAACTTCCGGTAATACTTAAAAATTATTTGCTTTCCAAAAATGCCAAATATAACCTTTGTCTTGTTTTGTAAACACTTTTTGGTGAAAGATAGTGGTAGGAGCTAAGCTCACTGACATATACATTACATCTCCCATGACAACTTCATAATAAATTGTGGGCCATAGGCTCGCTCAACGTTAAGTTACCTCACTTGGTGAATGCGACTTATCAAACACTTATATAAATGAAAATCTTCCAAATTACGTTTTACTGTTTTTGTCTGTGCCCAGATGTTGTAAAGCGAGGTTGGACGGAAGTAATACTGTAAAACTAACATAGTTTGCCAGTATATTGACCTAGAAAATGGAAAAAAAGAGATTGTATGTAGGCTGTGTCATAATAAACTGGCATATAACTGCTCGACCATAGCGTTACCATATCGGCACAGACCCGTTCACTTAACCTGCAAGGACAGTACACTGCTGGTGCTAGCGTTGCTAATGTTAGCCACACTATGGAAAGCACTATGACATGCTGTGTTTCTCATTGAGTACTTTGATTGTGGTGAACCGCTTGTCTAAGTTGTCTCGGTACAGTGTCATATGCAAAAATATTTTCACACTTCTCGTAATAACATTAAATATCTCTAACGTAATAGTTTGTGCCGTTCTCATTGTGTAGAGCCGGGCACAATGCGTTGATTCATTCAACCCCTCCTTGCTCCACTCTCTGCATCTCCCTCTCTCTCCTCTCTCTCTCTCTTTTTCTCACACAAACACACACACACACATGCACACACACACACATAAGCATAAACATACAGACAACAGACTGTGTGTCATTGTTGGACCGGCCACCAGTAGAAATCCCACCCGTTCCCCTTCCCCAGCAACTGTAGTACCTGTCTGTTAAATTGACAGGGAAATTAGTCTTTAGGAAAATCCCTTATAAATAAATGTCTGTATATCTATATCTATATCATTCATCTATCTGTATATGTATATATATATATACACATATATATATATATATGCAAATATACTCTATATAGTTTCTTTAGTATATGTCATGTCTGATGACAAGTCGGCTAAGTCCATCCACTCTGTCTTTAATTCAGTTGTATGCAAGCAGAATCAAAATAACAACGCTACTTATTAATACTGTGTGTAAATGCAAAGGCCTATGATGAAATGTCTGTATTCAGATTAAGAAATGGTCTTTTAATACTAACAGAGAAATGGTGGCAAAAATAGCACGCAGTATATAGTGGCATGATGATAAAAGGGTTTCCTCACCTGTCTGACATCTGAGTCATTTGCTTATCCTGCCTGATGAAGGCTCCCCACTACCTCACACAGATCAGCAAAGGCAAATTAACGGGTGCAGTGCTCGAACTCCTTGAATGGAATACAAGTAGAAATTAGAGAATTTTATTAAATTGTTCAATCTTGGCGGATCCGCTGTGGCCTTTTGTTGATCTTAACTCAATGAGCCCAGGCCGAGGAATCTTTTTCCTCCTGTTTGTTGCTGCTACAGTGTGCGCTGCCTTGTTTCCTCGCTGAAGTCTGTGGCAGGTGGCTTGGCATCTGGTCAGCATGCTCATAACCCCCAACAAAGCTCATCTCATCACTTCATCTTTCTGGTCCTATGGTCATCATGAGCAAGTGTTTGCAGCTATGGTAATTTTGCTTGTGAAAATTATCGAAGGCTTATAATGAAATTTTTTTGTGACCTCCACAGATGGAAAAACAAGAGCTCCGAACAAAACCAGTAATACATACCTAAGAGGGGGAGCAAAATATTGCTAAATTATTGTGGGGGAAAAAAATCCTGATGTCAGTGTTGGTGGGTGTTTTCTGTGATCATCAAATGAATGTGTTTATAGCTTTTACATCTAAATATCCTCAAAACCTTATCATCTATGAGAACAATTCAGTTTAATATTAAAACCCCTTTCTCCACTTTAAAAGGGTCAGGTGTACTGGGGTTTGACACGGGAGTAGAGGGTGTCTTTCATCTTAAAAGACTTGGGGAAAAGAGCCATATTCATGGTCATAACTCATTGAGACTCTCCCACTCCTTTGAAGGGAAATTAACCAGAGTTAAAAGACCTTTGTCAAGCCAGACAATCAAAGAATTAATGGCAGCTTGGTGAATATTTTAATATCTACAAAGAAACTGGATCTGCCATCTGTTTCGCTTTACAAGATAGTGAATAATGACCGTGAAAACCCATATTTCAACAACAGGACAAATTTGGTTCCAACGCATGATTCTCAGAGCAGATAATATGGCTGCATGTATCAAAAGATTTCCAAAAGTAACTTGAAAAAGAGATGGGAAAATAAAAAATAAGACACATTTTGTGATGTTGGACTGATATCAAAGCAGTGCCAGACATGAAACATATCGAACAATTTGCTCCTCATCCCGCCATAGTTCAAGACACACTCACACACACACACACACACACACACACACACACACACACACACACACACACGTGTTCCTATGTGCATTTACTCACTCATCAGATTTCATGTTTGCAAGAATCCTCATTCGCTTTCTCTCTCATTCTCTCTCTCGTTGGTTTCTCTCCCTCACTGCTCCACCATGCCTTTGAAATGTCTGTCAATATTGACTTTATTTATTTAATTGACAACGCTCGTGCTGACACTGGGACCTTGCATAAACAATGACGCAAGGCTTTGGAAACTCCTCGTGAAGAACGGAAGAGGGGAGGGTAATAAAAGAGAGGAGCACTCATTCCTCGCTCCTTCCCTCCTCCCTTGTCAGTCCATTGGGAGGAGAAGCTTAAGTACTTTGGAGCTGGAGTGTCTGTCTTTCACACATCAAACGATTTGTTTTATCCGGTTCATATTCTCCCCTTCAGACCCCGTGCAGCCTGATAGGGCTTTGATGATGAAACGTAGAGGACATCCGTGCATTTTATCTGAATTGGCATGCACGAAGGTGTGTGTGTGTATGTGTGTGTATGTGTGTGTGTGCACATATTCGTTTGTTTATGTGTGTGTTTGTTCTATTACAACAATGCAATTTCAGACGGCCTCCTGCTCAGACAGTGTTGCCAACAGCCCACCTCCTCCTAACCACCTGTGCTCTGTGCTGCCCCTAAAATTGGTCTCATCCTTCTTCTTTTTTCATGCATTCCCTTTAAATGCCTGACTCCAGCTTTCTCTCACCCTCTGAATAATTTTAGAATAAATGCAATGAAATGAAGGTAAGGTAATTAAGAGCAGAATGGATTTCTTAAACACCTATAACACCCTGTGGTATTAAAGGAAGCCAGAAATGATTCACAGGAAGGATAAGAGATCTTTAAGAAGTTTACTCACACAAATACTAGCATTACTCCAAATGCTGTGCACAACGTATTCAGTATAAGCTGAAAGACATTAAACTTAAGTCCCTTCAAGGTTACACCATTAGTTAAATACAAAGAAGCTCATCCAATGAACAGCGGATGTATTTTCAGTATGTGAAAGATGGTTGAATATGATTATGAACAGATCAGGGCTCAGGCTCAACAAATAGTCAGATATTTAATGTTTACAGTGGTTTGCAAATCAACTAATGCACTTTGTTTTAGTGTGTACATCCAAGATTAAATTACTGCTCCGCTGTAGGTGTGACTTCTCCAGACCACTGGAGGATGAGAACCAGTTCAAGAGATGAAAGCTCACGATTTCAATCACCATTTCAGAGCTTCTTTGGTATGTAGCCACTGGTTCGAAACTTGCTACATGTTTGTATGTCTGTGTATTTCATTATTGCAAAATGCTTATATGAATATGTATACAATGCATGTAAGATTTTTTTTATTTCCATAAGGCAGTTTTACTTGAAGCCCTAATATATAGTTCTTTATTAGGGGACACAGTTGCACATTGTTATTTGTTGTTTATAGTACAGTAGACTTGGGCTGTATAAATACTTTGGTACCTTATTATCCTCCTAATATCTGATATTTGATGCTGAACATGTGAAATAAAAAGAGGCTAACAGAATAGACATGTTTCTAAGGGCAAGGAGAATCGTCTTAATCTAAGTGTGACGCCCCTTGACTGATTTCTGAGCTTTATACTACCCCTTTCATTAAAAAGTATAAAAAAACGAATAGAAATCATTTAAGCTAGGCCTAATAAAGGCAATCGTAGGGGTTTTGGTTGAACAAGGTTTTTTAAAAAATGCTTTTAAGTATTTTTAAATATATTTATTGAAGTGTACTTAAGTATTTGTAGGCCACCCTGGACAACAACACTTTCAAGTGTTACCTGCTTGCCCAACAAATTTCTCGTTGCAAATCATGCAGATACTTGGTCCATGTTGTCTTGTTCACCTCTATCATCAGATCTGAACCCAAAATATTCCCAAAAGGGGAGTTCTAATTTTCGTCTTCACCTCCTACTTAGCTTGGCCTATTTCCACAGTACCATGGACTGACCTCTGTCCGCACGTGTTGTACACTGCAATACATTAGTTTAATTGAAAAACAGCATAGCATTGTTAAAGAAATTCTGTTAAAACAGAAACTTCCTGGCAAAAATTGGACAGAAAGAGTCTATAACTCATATTACACATCTTTTCTTCTGTTTAATGAACAGTAGTTCTAGCCATAGTGACAAAAAGTCAGAGCTCCACACCCAGGACCTACAATTATTTTTTAGGGTAACTGATGCCTTTAAATGAACAAAAAGTAGGGACACAGACAAAAATTGAAACGCAAAGTTATTTACAGTTAACATAAACATGCTAAAATGTAGATTACTTTGGAAAACAACAAAGGACTTGAATCAATAGCAGTTCATGAGTACATTAAGCGACATAGAGTTTGTAGATACAGGTGGGTTTTGATCACATTTCATCAAGTCTTAATCCAGTACAGATTTAATCATGGGATTAAAGTTAATTAGCAACAACTGACCTGCCATTTCAAATGGTAAAGTGACAGTCAGCACTGGGTAAAAATGCAAACCACACTGAGTTTTGCTATTAAGAGTGTATGAATTACGGATGGATATGATTAGGATTCTATCGATGCTCCTTTATCTGTCTGTTATTTCATTAATACTTGTTTTTTCATTGCAAAAAATACTTTTTTTAACAATACTAAAATAAATGAATAAATTCTGAACCAATTTGTATTTTTTTATATTCTAAATATTCTCGCTTAGAGTTTAAGTTCGTTTTGATAAAATCCCTTGCTTTTTACTCACAAATGTTTTATTGCACATACAGTAATAAGCATAGTTGTTAACTAGAGTAGGTAATAACTACAACCAGTTGTTGTTAACTCGAGTAAGTTTCCTGCTGTCATTCTGTGCTCTGCAGCCTCCCTGCTCTGCTTCTGCTTTGAGTGTGTGGAAGAGCTCAGCCTCGACCTCACTTGAACACCGACACAGAGAGGAGAGGAGATACAGAGTGACAGAGAGGAGAAGCTGCATCATGAACACCTAAACCATATCATATTTCATATCCACTACCTTGCTTGATGGTCTTTTAAAGCACCGATAAAATGCTCTGGATCCGTAAAAATCGAACCAATTTAGAAGAGGCATCCTCAGGAGCTCAAAGTCACTTGCAGAGGAGTACCCAAATGCACCCACATATGCACTTTCTAATTTTGAATGCTCCCACTGTAGACAATATTGCAGCAATTCAAATTACAGCAACTGTAACATTTACAACAGTCTATATGACAGGATTACTCTAATCTTAATAGGGATATGCGTGATAAGTCGACTAAATGATTGAAGGTTGCAACCCTCGCTAGTTGGCATCAGAAATGCTGGTTGGTTAAACTAAATAATATTTTATTAATGTATGATGCTGGATAGCCATTGCATCTAAGATGTTATGCACTTGCCCACCACTGGTTGGGGCTACAGCCCTGGCAGATGGCAGACCCCCTCTCCCCATGCTAGGGTCCACTTGTCCGTTTTATGTAAAGCGAAGGGGACAATGGGACAGAAGACATCTCATAAAACTAGAGTAGGATGGCAGGATGTTGACCTAAAAATTGACAATAACTCTTGCTCTCTCTCTCTCACAGACGCATTTATCCCATTTTACACCTGGCATTAATATGTGTTTTGGGTGATCAAATTGCATTCGAATAGTGCTTGGCCAAATGAACGTACAGGCGTAAACGCACCCAAGAGGCATTGAGAACGGACTGTGAGCCGATCGGCGAAACCAACTCTGGAGATGGTCAGCGATGTATTGTGACCTAATAGAAGATCATTGTAAAAACAATTGCTTTATCAATCCACATACAACAACTACAAGGGCGGAAATATGCAATCGTGTGAGATTTTTCAAAACTGGCTGGGTAGTAGCGATTACCCCCTAGATAATCAATCCTCAACTGTGGTCGTTATTCAAGACGCTTGTGGATGGAGTGAACACGAGACCAAATGTCTGTTTTGAATTGGGTCAAACAATAATACACAAGTAAACCTTTGAAATTCACGTTGCAACCGAGCCATTTATGAAGCAATGGCTAAGTAAATGTTGGCGATTATGGTCTTCTTCTTCCATCCTTGTTTTTGTTGTTTGACATTTTTTTAGACCCAGACAAAGAAGAGGAGGATGTCATGTGAGCTGGACAGAGTGATTGGATCTCAGTGTGGAACCTAGAGACACAAATTGATACCAGGTGTAAATGTAGTCAGGTTAAAATCATATATAGGTACAATCTGAATACAAGACACCTTTTAATGTGATGTGTAAATGGAATTATTACCAACAGACTATGTGTCATATTGGACTGTGACAGTTAACTCTTTTTAGTTATTTGACTATTCTGCTTTTTAAACAGTAACAACAGGTAGTATATAAAATTTAGAATAAGCCTTGTAAGTATAAATGGTATAAAAACATCTCAAAAATACAAAATACAAATAAGCAATATGGAAATGTTTTTTTTTAAACCTTAGCTATGAACATCTTACAACTGTTATATTAGCAAAACATACTTTGTGTTAATGTTATCAAAAAGGAAAATTAAAAGCATATTATTACTGTTTCATCTTTTGTTCTCCCATTTCATTTACAGCACATTCAACTACTAAACTACTTTTAATGGAAAGTAGCTAAAGCCCTTCTCAAAAAGTTGCTAAATACTGTGAGATGACATAATGAACTAATTAGCATATTCATGAAATGATCACTTCATATTTGCATTCTGCTTAGTGTCAGCTAGTTTCAGGCCTTTATCTGTTACCCTTTCTCCTACGCTCCATGCACACGTATACAGTATTTTAATACAGCCAAATGTTTTTCTTGTTTCTGTTTTCAGACAATGAAAAAAGTATTAAATAGTGACTAAATTTGGTCCCTATACACACATTATTTCATACCTCTACATGTATACTTCTATCTTCTCTACACGTTGACCAGCAGTCACTTCAAGGCATTTTTCAAGCTGCAGCTCTGCTGCTAAAATCCAAATTTTTTTTTACTGCAACTTCATCTGACAAAATCACCAAACACATAAATCAAAGACAGCCACTGTGCTGGGATTACAGCTGTATATGCTTGAAAAATGAGCACTCAGAGAGAAATTTAGAAGCTCATTTACATCTGTGTCAGCTGCCGTGTAGTCAGTTGAATGGGAGTCGTAGAGAGGTGTGTCTGTGGTGGAGAAGCCCAACTTCACGCTCACAAGACAACACTGGTGACTTTCTTCTATGGAAAGTAGCTAAGGTTTGTCCAAAAAGTCGCTAGCTTTGAAGAAAAGTCAAAAAAGGTAGTGAAAAGTCTCTCTAGGAACGGTGGCACTAAATTAGCAACAATGCTTGTAAGCAGCCGTCTGATGATCGATGACACAATAGAGACTGTTGTTGCCATTTCAATTTAGGAGGAGGAAAGGCCAGTGGGGTGACTCCAACACTCGGCCGGCAGGCCAGTGGTGTAACTTCCTCACTCAGTCAGTCAGTGACAGACATTTGTGTTCATGGAAATGGCCCCACCGTTGTGGTCCAGCCAAAAATAATGCTTGGGTAAAAAAGTTTTCACCATCCACAACCAAAGAAGATGCCTTTGTATATTCAGTGGCTTAATTAATTAACCTTACTCTAATGAAGAGTGTATTGGCCTATAACAATTCCATTCAGTGCAATTAGCTTATAGTCTATAATTTTGCTCCTTCCACTCATCTTTGACAGGTCACAAATGAGCTGCACCTTATTAGCTTGTTTATGACAGCAATTATGCCTTAAATTTTAGTTAAGATAGTTTCAGCCCTGTTGTTCATGTCTATCTGACAGGCTGTGGACAAGCTCAGAGATCTGTGATGTGAACAGTCACTATCATTCTGTGAGACCTTGCCTCAAATAATCCAAACAGTTCAATTAGGAAAGTTATACATTTTCACATAACCCATCTAACCCAATAACACTCATTCAGATGAACTGTTCGATTGTCATATTGAGAGGAATTTGAGGCAGCCTGCAGGTTAATATTAAATAAAGGTGGAAAAAGATGGACTTAATTGTTTTTCACTTTGACGAATTTACACATCACTTTATGTGCTGTTACCTTGTGCTATTAGCTGCAATGTGACATTTAACTTTAATCCCACATATTCAAAAAAAAATACAAGCCATACTGCCTCTGCTTGACAAGGACAGGCCTTACTCTAATTACAGGCACAGAGGAAGTGCATGTCAACAGCAGCAGTAAGGTAGTCACTGGCTTTTGAAATGTCATACGAGTAGCTGAAGAAGGCATTTTCATTAAGTTGGAACACTAACCAAAGGCAGACAAATCATTTTTAAAAACTCACCAAAGGCCAAGGTTTTTTGGTTCCCAGTGTATGTCAAGCTCTAAAAACACTGGACCCAACAATTCCCATAATCACAGAGGTAGGATGTATCTAAGTGGATATACTCAAGTACAGTACTTAAGTATGAATTTGAGGTACTTGTGTTTTAATTAACTATCTCCATTTCTTGCAAATTAATATGTCTACATTTGTCTAGTAGCTTTAGTTACTGGTTACTTTTCAGATTACAATTTTTCAACCACTACTTGTCCAGTGAAAACCGTAAATCTCCGAATGTGTCAAACCTGAATGTTTGTGATAAACTGAAGGAATAAGTTTTACTTTACTGGTTGAAAAAATTCTGCTTTTTAAGATGAATAAACTATTTAAAAACCATCTTGGATTAGCTGGAAAATGCATTGTCACAAAACTGACAACAGGATGTTCTGGGATCATGAAAAGTTGACTTTTTAGAGATATGTTGTTCAAACAGGGCACTGATGTTTCAAACAAACCAGTGCATAAGTGCTTGGACTGTTAACCAAAAATATTGTATCAACCATTTAGAAATTACAGCCATTTTTATAATTAGTCTCTCATTCTCCAAGGTTCAAAAGTAATTGGTATTTGGTTTTCAAAAGAAATCCCTTCACAACATGAAGGTCAAGATCACTCTCCAGGAGGTCGGTGTGTCATCGTCAAAGTCTACAATGAGGAGACACCATCATGAAAGTAAATACAGAGGTTTGACCACAAGGTGCAAACCACTGATCACACTCAAGAACAGTCTTCTGTTCTTGAGACCTTGACGGAAAACATCTAAAAAAGCCTGAAAAAATTCTGAAACACGATTCTTTGGACAGATAAAACCAAAGTTGAACTTGCACCAGAATGATGGGACAGGTCCTGACCCAAAGCCACCTCATCATCTGTCAAACATGGGGGATGCAGTCTAACAGCATTGGCATGTATGACTGCCAATGGAACTGGGTCACTGGTGTTTATTGGTGATGTTACTGCTGATAGAAGCAGCAGGATGAACTCTGATGTGTACAGGGCTCGACTATCTGCTCAGATTCAGTCAAATACTGCCACACTGGTAGGACAATGCTTAACAGTACAGATGGATAGTGACCAAAACATACTGAGAGAGAAACCAAAGTGCTATTCAAGGCAAAGGAATGGAATATTGTTCATTGGCCAAATCAGTCACCTGACAACAACCCAATTGCGTATGCTTTTCACTTCCTGGAGACAAAACTGAGGGCAGAAAGACCCACAAACCAGCAGCCACTGAAGTTGGCTGTAGTAAAGGCCTGGCAATGTATTTGAAAGGAGGAGACTCAGCTTTTAGTGATGTATTTGGGTTCCCGAACCTCAGGCAGTCATTGACTGATTTTCATCCGAGTATCAAAAATGTTATGCTCGTTTGTCAGGTTATTTTTGCGCCTCCGAAAATGAACGACTATATAAAATAATGGCTGTAATTTATAAATGGTTAATTTAAATATTTTTTTAAACCCTTTGAATTAAAGCTGAAAGACTACACTTCAATCACATTTTAATGGATCATTTAACAAGTAATATATTAGTAAAACAGTGACAATATCCTTTTTTTCTCGCTGTACTATTATTTTTGATACTTTATGTCCATTTTCCTGATTTCACTCACATAGTTTTACCTTAATAGGGTTCTGAATGCAGGACTTTTACTTGTAGAGGAGTATTTTCAAAGTGTCATGTTGGTACTATTAAATAAAAGCTCTGAATATTTCTTCCATCGCTGATAGTGCAACTGATATTGTGTCTTTCATTAGCCCATTATTTCCTCATCCATTTTTGTAACACTTAGATGAATCTCAAGCAGAATTCAAGGTAACCCTGATGACATCATCACCCATCAGACATCATCAGGGTTATTCTCTCAAACTTTAAAAAGCTCCTTTGACATTTGCAGAAGACATTATAACATGCAGGATGAGTAGTATTGAAGAAAACTGGCCCTCATGTGTAAAGTCAGTGCTGTACCCAATTCATTAATTAAAAATATCAAAAATATAATTATACACTATTTAGCGAAGTCAGTAATAACTAAATGTGCTAAAAATTTGCTTATCTTTCAAATTTGAACCAGACAATTGCTGTTTAGCTGCTTTTAAATATGCCTGTTTTACTGTTTCTACTATTGGACTTGGTCATGTTCTGACCCTGACCCACAACATAGGCCAGAACTTTTTCACTATATCTCATGAGCATTTGATTTCTTTTTTTCTATGTTCTACTAGTTGAATTCTTTGTCACTGAGTGTATTAGAAATTGGTTTGACAATGTTGGTTTAGACCTGCTCCTAAACCTAAAAGCACAATCAATCGAGAGTTCTCCTCTGGGAACGGTTTTTAATCCAGCCAGGGAAATGGCGACCTGTGTCTGGCACTGGAAATACCAGCTCATATGTCTCAAAGCTATCACTGTATGAGACACTACATCATGACCATGAGTCAGACTCTAACTAAACCTGCATGGCCTGAAGCCACTACATGTGTCACTGCAGCAGGCTGGAAATATCACAGTGCTATACCCTTGCCACTGCTGTACTTTGGCATGACAAAGAGCCAGTGTTCTGGACGTGCACAAAATCGCAAAATGTCTGTAGCTAGTCACATCATGGTATTACGCTTCCTCTCCTCCGCATCCCCTCCCTTGACCCCATTCTTCCATCCCTGTTTCTGTCAAAAGCTCATGATCAAATGCACTTGCTTAGATTTATATAGTTGCATTGTGCCTCAGCAACGTTTCCATTCCACCCCTACTCTGCTCCCACCTCTCCTCCTGCGCTCTCTATCCTTTCCTCCATTTCGCTGTCACCATGCATCTCTATCACTATGACTTGTCAGGTGAACATATGCATTTTCTCTACAAGACACAGTGATATTAAGACTTCTCAGTTGTTTGAAAATGGCATTTGGCAGGTAAGTGAGGCCCAAAGCGAACCCCTGGATTTCTCCCGACTGTTTTTTTGATTGATTTACCCTCTGTGTCAGAGATTGTGTGATAGATGGTCAAGCTTAACAGCCTCAGCATCTCCCCTGTCACTATAACAGTATAAAAAATAATTTCATTTGTCAGACCCGGGTGTGTAAAAAAAAAAAAAAAAAAAATCAATTTTATTAATGGGCAGCACGTGAGGAAAATATTACATTTAATTTAGATTTCTCAAAGTGAAAAAACATTTCTAAGACTTGTGCAAAATGAGATAATATTTCTTTTTGGGTTTTTTAATTTTTTTTTAGGAGGAATGTTATGCAGACAACATTAGCATGGAGATTGAAAATTAGATGAAGGTAGTTCATTTTCAGGTGGAGGGTATTATCAATCTGTACTGCATTCTGTATGTGCAAACCTGTTTTAAAGACAGAGCTACTCTGATCCGTGATATTAAAAGGCATATACAGCTATGAGAAAAAAAAAATAAGAGATCATTTCAGACTTTTCTAAAATCAGCATCTTTACAAGTATGGCAGCCATTCCATTTCAATGTCTGTTGAATGCCAACACAGGCACTGCTCGTTCTGCTTAATGAGGTACTGATTAGGTGATCCCTTGAGCCAAATCTTATTTAACAAGGAAAAGTATAAAAAAAAAACCCACACCATTGTAGTCATTACTCTGCCCCTTGCAATGGGACCAGCTGGACGGGTGGAACAGTGCTAGTTGTACCATAAAAGAAATTGGACTCAAAAAATAACTATTTCCCATGCACAATGAGTTGAAAATGAAAGATTGAATATGGAATAGAAGTGTTATCTTCCTCATCAAGGGTTCATGGTTCTTCTGGCTTTAGTGGGAGAGGGATATGGTGCATATGGAGTGTAAGTATGCTCTCATCCATAAAAATTCAAAGAAGAAGCTTCATAAGAACAAGGTCAAAAAGGAGACATTGGCAGGGGATGAAAAAAACTCTCCACTGACTGTGATGACTACCAACACATTCAAAAGTCACTCAACAAATGTAGGATGACTAACAAAGAATGGAAATAATTATTTCTGAACTCTTTCCAAATTAAAACATTAGTATTGTGTTTTTTGCATTTTCCTGAAAAGCACTGCATCTTTTTGTTATTTTAAACTGTCATTTTTTTGCACATAAATACAATAAATTACTTTTCTTTAAATTTGGAATTTGGTTGAAATGTGGTCAGTAGTTTACAGAATAAAACAGAAATGTTCATCTTATTGGATGCATACCTATGAATAGTAAAACCAGAGAGACCGATTAGTTTGCAGTGGCCTCTTCATTTTTTTCCAGAGGTGTACTTCATTTAAAGTTTTATACAACGGTAAACAAAAGTATATATTTTTTGTCTTTTTGCTTCCTCTAATTTTCCTCTTACCTTGAAATCCCAATTGAACCACATAGCAAGCAACCTGTGCGTCTCAAAAGTCCTCATTTGCTTTCAAGTTGTCTGCTGAACAACATCAAAAAACATCCTTCGAACATTTGATCCTAATTAGAAAAGTACAGTTAAGACATCGCACGTCATTTACATCTTTATTTTTTAGGGCCCGGTGACTATGCGTGTGATGTCTAGATACTTGTTTATATTGTGCATAGGTCTCCTAATAATGGACTACAGTTCCCATATTGCATTGGATTCATTTGAGACACTTCAGAATGCATCTCAAATGTGACTCAAGTAGGGTTAACCTTGGGCCAAACCACTTACCTCACCTGTGTGTTGACAGCTACCTCGCTGAATTGCTGTGGCATGCATATGTGGGTCCACACTATGCGTGTTGCTGCTGCCATGATTGTCCTCGACATTGAGTTTGCCTTTGATTAAAGAGAGGGAGTAAGAAAGAGAGCAAGAGAGAGTGCCTGGGAAACTACTTCCCTTCACCAAACGTTCTGTGTTTGACATACTTATAGCCTAAGTGGGTCTTTGCTGTGATTATTTAGCACACATGTAGCCTCCATTTTCTCCTTTAATATCATGTGATGGTGAAATGTTTTTTTTTTTTCATGTTTGTCTCATATTCAAACATAGCCTACACATTGAAACTCTTGTGAAATGTGTCAGTTACATAATGTTGCTGGTGCGATATCAATTTTACTATTAAAGGATCTTTTCCCTGTCTATTTTTGCTGAGGGCTGCATGCCTCATGCATGAAAAATAGGTTCTAAATGATGGGCCACTGCAGCGAGGCTGAAGCAGTGCCTCAGACACTTACCAGGCTGTGTTGCTGCTCTAACCTGTTAACATGGGTGCCAAAAATGAAAAGCAAGAGGTTCGGTGTCCATCACACAAAGGTGAGATTAGCGATGTGGACTGTCCTCTTTTGAAAAATTCCACAGGTCATGGATGGATGGGTCAACAAAACTGTTAAGGTGAAGTGTGAGTGTTCCACGTGCACTTCTAAAGCTTATTTACCAAAAGCTAGTTTAACTTCATTTAATGGTGTTCATTGCATCAGTAACTGCATCAGATGTGCTGAGCCCATATCTTGTTGACATATTATTCAGCTGCTCTGGATCAGAGTTAGAGGTTGGAATCACTTCCTTCTGTTCTTGCTGGTTGTTTGTTGTGGTAAAAGGAGATTGATTCTCAAGACTGGCTGTTTTTTTGACAGCTTTCTTGTCATCTAAAATTAATGTTTTCATAACCAAAAAAGTTTCTTGGAGAGGCTAAAATTACACTTTCTTAGGTGGTGACAGCAACAGTTGTTTCAGCAATGTTTTTTTTCTACTCTGAGATTTTTGTGAAGGCTAATTTTAATGAGGTATATAAACCTCAATTCCCACAAAATAATATGCTATGTTAAACAAATGTTTACACTCATGTGACAAGGTCCTTGTGCCATTCATGAATGTGACCTTTAAAATTAGTCAAGTTGTTTGACATAACCGAATCGAGTCTGGGAAGTCAGGGATGAAGTTGAGTTCATACCACATAATTCATGTTGTGAGGCTACGTGTGAACAGGGCTTTATACTGTCATTCTCTCTCCCTCTCACACTCTCTCTCTCTCTACACACACTATCAAAAGCCACCTGAACAGCTGCTAATAAATTGTGGTCGGACGCATTAATCAACCTTTGATTCTCAGGGGCTCGCCACAGCAGCCTTGTATAATGAATGCAAATTGCCTCCATTATACAATGATGGTGAGAGCTAGCTTTGTGCTCTCAGATACAGATTTCAGCCCAGTAATTATCAGTGCAATTTACACATGAACATGGAACAAAGTAGTGTTTTATACCCAAATCCTCAATAAAAGAGGGAATATGAAGAGCGGAGAGACTTTCAAGGAGTGAGCTGGAATTCCTTTTTGTCTTTGAGTGACTTCTGAACAAGCATCAAAGTAACATTCTGATTGAGGGCAAAATGACAACACAATCTGTGACTTGAAGAGCAGTAGCATTTAAGTGATTCGACTGTAGTGGAGGGATCCCATGCTTTGGCTGATGCAGTTTCTTTTATTTGCAGGGGGCTTTTGAACAGGATGCCTAGAAGCAATGAAATACTCTAACTGAAAAACAAAATTGAAATAACATTTTAGTGACTCAATGCCAAATGAAAGATCTCCAAACCTAGCCACATGGAATTTAAACACTTGCAATTTTTCCCCTCTCTGCAGTTTAAAAAATCTGTGTGACACCAATCATGATTCAAGCCTAATGTGCGAAGAAGGAGGAAGCTGTTTGAATGTTGATCAAACACGACTGTACTGTATGACTTGGAGGCTGAAAAGAAATATATTTCCAACAGCCTCAATCGTTGCCAAGAAAGGGGCTCTTCTCATTACTGCTCCCTGTGATGGGTGTGAGTTTCCCTCCATGGCAGTGAGCTGCCATCTTAAGCTGTCATAGCCCCAAAGATATGGGAAAAAACTTACTCTTTAATCAGGAATCATCATATCCCCTTTAATCAACTCAACTGTCCACACCATGCTACTCTCTTTGCTGTCTATACACCATGTACACATGAGGATTACCTCTTCTGCTATGTATCAAAACTGTTCCTCATTAAAATAAATAAATAAATAAATAAATAAACAACACCCTGGATTAGGAAAACCAACAGAATGTAAAGGACTTTTTGGACTGTGATAAGTTCATTAAAATTTGGATGGGGCGTACAATGCCAGTGCTGGACCAGTATTGAAAACATCATCATAAGACCTCCTAAATGTTGTGATGAAGTCACACAGAAGTAATACTAAAGGTTTTTTGCCACAACTAACTGAATCAAATTTGAAAGAATTAGCTACAGGGGAAAAAAAAAGAAAAAATACTCACTATGAATAGCTTCTGAAGTACATTTTGTCCCTTCCAAATGTGATTCAAAGTCTTTTTCACCATGGTAACACCCCACAATGTATTGGGATCTGTTTGTCTGGGTCTATGTGTGTTTGCATGTCTATGTTTTTTTTCTACTCTGAGATTTTTGTGAAGGCTAATTTTAATGAGGTATATAAAAAGTTAAATTCCCCATTGGCCTGCACTACCTTACATTTGAGTATATGGTTTGTGAACACAGTTCACAAAGTTGGTAGTGATAGGTGGGAAGGAGGTACTATTGGTATCTTGTGTTATTGAGACCTGGCAGCTGCTGCAGATGATTACATCTCACCAGTTGGTGACCTCTTGCCAAAGATCAGCTTTAATCTCCATAACCACAGCAAGACCCTTGTCTGCACTCCTGCCTTTAAAAAGACCCGATCCAGACCTACAAGTATTTAAATGATAATTAATACTTAAGCCACCAAATGTAACTATAACCCTCAAGGAGGAGAACCTGCTCCGTGCCCCACTATTTTCCTCCAAAGACGAAATAACCGTCCGCCCTAAGGCTGACAGACAGGCTACTTTCAGGCCCCATGAATAACAACTAGCCATGAAAATGCTGTGGCCCCACTCAAGTAGGTGTCAGGAAGTCAAGTGGGTTTTGTGTTATCTCTTCGTACTTTCAGCTGCCTATTAGCATAGCTATTCAGACAGCACGGCCCATGGCCCACAATGGGAATAGAAAGAGGAAGCCCAATCTCTCTCTCTGTTACTTCCCTCTTTATGTCTTTCACTCTTGAGTCTTTCTCTCTTCTCATTCCCTCACTCCTAACTAATCCGCTAAGTCCCATGGGGGGCTAGAAGTCGTTGAGTTCTGAAGTGGCTTTTTGTCTTTTAGTTTTGTGTTGGGAGGTGGGAAGTCCACCTGCTCCAAAGAATTTCAAAATGGTTGTGTGAGTGAAATATGTGTGTGTGTGTGTGTGTGTGTGTGGTTTAAAAGGGTGGGTGTGGGGGCCTTTACCTCTTAGCTACGCTGGGAAAGTTGAGCCCTTGAAATATTCAGTGAAGAGGGCAAGGATAACTTGTAATTTTATGAGAATGAAAGAAGAAATGTCAGGTCTGCGTTCTTAAATTAAAATCACCATATGTTTATTCTGCCCCTGAACATGTGTAATTTCTCTATCGCTTGCTGGAATAGCCATTTGCCATTTATGATTGATTTATGATTGATGATGAGTTGAAAGCAGACAGGAAAGAAATGAAATACTTTTTAATGACAAATGTAGTTTTTTGAGCAGGCAGATTAAGTTATTGCAGAGCGATGTATTCTTTAATTTAAAATAACACATCTACAAACTTATTTTTATTCCATTAAGTACAGGAAATCATATTTGCTTTTATATAGCAGATGCCTTTTTCAGAAGCTTTGCAATATTGCAGTCTTAACAGCATAATACTTCAGGCACCTACTCCAACACTAGCAAAATGCAAACTTGCAGTTTGTATTTTGCCTGTTTTTCAGTTTTGATATTATCTGTTCTAATCACAGTTATATTAGATAGGCACTCCTTTTACAGTGATTTGAAAAGAGATAGAAAACCCAGATAATATAACAGAAGGATAAAAGAGTATTGAGTTTAGATTTTGCATAAATAAAATAAACTAACCATGCAAATGTTGAGGAAATTCCCTAATTGATAATTAGGCATTTCAATCAATGGTTAGTTAATTGTTAAAAAATGGCACAACACAAAGAGTACGTTTCCCATAATAACCATTTTTAAACCACTGGTATGGTCCATATTAACGACATAATCAAACTTAATTATGTGTGAGCATTGGTTTGTTGAGGTACACAGAGACGAGCTGACCAGACAACCAAAGCCTGCTCCTCAGCTGAATCTGTGAATGAACTATTGATGGTCAAGTTGCGGGTAATGTAGGCGGCAGGGTTTTGAATTGATTCTGATCCTTTTTTAAACTGTCCATAGTGAGTGAGGTAATATTATAGTATCAGAGTGTGATGCTAAATCAGATAGTTTTAAAAAGACTGAGGCACCAAGGACACATCCCCATTCTACACTAAAACCAGTTCTTTTTATTCTGACAGTTTATATTACACATTTTTGGACCTCTACATTGTTGGTTAATATATTTTGAAACAGTTATATCATAAATTGTGATCACCTGATAATCAACTAATTGTTGTCCTCGCTAAGAGAGCTCAACCTGCGGTACCTGAGCATCACTGCCAATGGTGCATAATAGTGTATGCAGGCAAGCGGTCAAACTACACACTCTCAGATATTTTATTTTTGGGCCTATCGATTTAGCCTGTTGCTACATCACTGGGTACACTACTGTTCCCCTCCAAGTTCGCTATTCGACTGACCTACCTGCCACTTTACCGTACGATGTGTGTTTCACTGTTGCAATATTTTATTGATCTTCTCCCCTCACTTTCCTCTCTGCCTCCGATGGCTTCTCAATAAGTGCATAGATCTATGATTGATTTTACCATTGGATGTCTCCTTACAGTCATTAGGAGAGAATTTGCGGGGCCCATTATAGGATCTGATGGTTGTGAGTGTTCACAAATCACTTTCCCATTGAACCAAAGCTGGATTCAGGAGACTTGGATCTTGTACCACTCTAAAGATATACTGATATCTTTTGCACCAATACAGAGATTTTACCGTCACAATGCTTAGTTTTTGGATTTATAACTTCATATGAGAAAACTCTGTGGAAAAGTATTTAGTACGTTGCACTGAAAATTCACTCCAGCTGTACCCCCTCCCCTCCCTTCTCTGTCTATTCTTATGGCCTCTTATTCTTTCTTCTAAATCCCCTATTCCACACCATTCCTTCTCCCTCCCTCTGGCCCTCGCTAGCCGATGCCATGACCTTTTTAGCGGCTGCTTAAACAGATTAGCTGTTATTAAAAGCTATGCACCGCTGATGACTCTTTCATGAGGTAGGGCCCCGGTCCCGAGGGGGAAGAAGATTGTAGGGGAAAGAGGGGAGGGGCTGAATGCAGAAGGGAGGGAAAGAAATGGGAAGCTACGGACGAACAGGTAGCAATGTAGGTCAGGGAGGAGCAAGTTGATTCTGGGAAAGTAGCAGGAGGGATAATGGAGAAAGGCCAATGGTAAAGGCCAATAATGAAGTTATTGGGAAAAAGGTACATGAACAGGACTCAAAACCAGAGATAACTGACAGACATATGAAAGGGAAGAAACTGAGAAATAGAGGTCAAACAAAATAGATGGGTAGATGAGAAGGGTCATGTGTCAGTGTAACTGATAGTGGAGATATTATGCTTTGACAGTGAAATAAAAAGGGAGAATGGTAAAGGAAGGGACAAAATCCGAACACTGATACTGAATGTGAAAAGATTGGATATAGAAAATATAACTGGAACTAGAAATTATTTAGCTTTTTCTTTCGGAAGTACCACTGTTAAGCTTCTCACACTTAAGGAGTATAATGTGGAAACACTCTGCTAATCTCATGTTTGCGTCCCGTTTGTAAAGGACCCAATTAGAATTGGGTGATATGATGGAACACATTACGAGAAGACAGACCTTTGTCAAACACTAGAGAATTTGCTATATTGTCTCTATTAAAGTAGCCTCTGCAATATTTCTTGTCTTTGTAAGCACTGTTTCAGGCTAGTGGCCATTTCATTTTCATGATTTCTGCATTAATCTGATCCAAGCAACCTTGATTAATCAAGTATAAAATTCACAGGATTCCTTGCTTGGGAAATCTATTGCAGACTCTTACATATCTCTATACTTTCTACACAGCGCTAGTGTATCTTCTAGAAAACTGGTTTATATACTGCTAATATGAGTTTCCAGTTAAACTTTAAGCGGAATGATTATTTCTGCCTGAATTTTGTTTCCTAGATTTATTTGATTGTTTGTTTTCCATGTTGTGTTTAGCTTGAAGTCATCGTTGACCATTTCAGAATTAAAACCGAAACCAAATTCCTTTCCTAAATATAATCAAGTGCTGTGTATGCCTAAATATATCCATGAAAACAAATCTGCTTTAGTTGCTGTTAGTGGGTGCGAAAATGTAAAAAAAAAAAATATCCTCATAAAACGTTTGTGAGCTACACAACCTAAACTACTTCAGGAATCAACTAACAGAGAGCTGCTCTACAGGCCAGGCGAAGGATAACAGCTAGGTGGCATGTTCTAGTAAACAGTTTCATAAACTCACTTGCCAGATGTCAAATGTCACATGAGCATTGCATCACATGAAATATTTCCATGATGAAAACCTACAAGTTAAAGCCAAAAAGCCAACATACAAAGATAAATACATACAGCCAGAAAGTTTTAAGTACATCTTTGATCCCTTGGGTTAATTAAGCAGGAGCAAAAATACAGCCCATATAATGGAAAACAAACTTCTGAAGGTAAGATTTCCCTGAGAGGATCAGCACAAAATTAATTCCAATTTTCGCTTTTTTTTTTCTTATTTTCCCCCAAACTCTCATTCCACTCTCTGAAATTTACTGTGATAGGTCAATTGCTGTGTGCATGGGACAAATTATCAACCACATTTTCATTTCTCAACTGAATTGAACTCTTCAAGTAGACACGTACGGTATACCCAAACACACACATCCTTGTTTGAACATATTTGCGGGGACCAGTTATTCACATAATACATTCTCTAGCCCCTTACCCTAACCTTAACCATCACAAATGAATGCATAACCCTAACCCTTACTTCAACCCTAAGCTAAACCTAATGTAACCCTGAATCTAAACCCAGGCCTTAACCTTCCAACAGCCATTTAAACTTTTGAGGGCCAGCATTTGGTCCAAACAAAGTTGTCAGACTGCACAAGAATGGTGGACTCTCAGTTTCAATATAGTGAAACAAGAATATACACACATACACAGACAGACAGCCAGACACACACACACACACACACACATTTTTGCCAATAAATTTTGCTAAAACAACAGTTTCATTCAATTTGCAGGTTTTATCGATCCGGAAAAGTAATTAGTAAGAATTATTATAAACAGAGAATGATCTGTGTTACTTGTTAGATGCTTCTCAGTGTTATTCAGTGACTCATGCAACCAGCACCACATTTAAACCTCATTTTTTATTCCAAGCTCCTGACAGCTGATTGTAATAACCATAAAAATGGCTCCTCATGGTTCCTCCATTGGCTTTTTCCCCTTTCCTGTATTTCTCCTGACCCAGCACCATTCATTATTCTGATGCAACAAAAATGGAAAAAGAGGAACTCAAGGTCACATTTCATCAATTGCTGTTAGGTGCCAAAGCATATTTCTTCCTTAAAACACCTTGACATTTCTGTTATAGAGCATTTTTCCCCTCTCCTGCTGTTAGTCCATCTGTGTGTGTATGTGCGCGCAAGAGATATAAAGTGTGTCTATCTGCACACGTGCACCTGCCTGATACCTTTTGTGCGTGAGTGTGATGTACAATCTAGTAAATTGAAGCAGCGTGTGGATTGGGCTATCAATGGATCAATAAATTGATATACAGTGTTGGTTATGAGCTCTGTCAGGAGGTGTATGTCACTGTTTTATGGACTACATTTATAGTATTTTTGTCTCCATCCAATATATCTCTTCCCACTGGATGCAATTAACATTTACTGACATTCTAATGAACACTTTTCTATAATCCTCTGTGATTTCATAATCAGCGAGCCTTACCGCAAACAACAATAAGATTTCCCAACTGTAAGAGTCCCTCAACTGACTACAGCCCTGAAATGTCAGCATATGATTTGTATGATTTGACAATTTACCGGTAAACGCAGTAATTATGTCCAAAACTTATGTCCAAAAACTCTCTCCACATTTCCCCCCATCACAAACATCATCACGACACATTCCAAGCTGGTTCATGTCAAAACTGTGATACCTGTCTAAAAAAGAAAAAAAAAAAAAAAAAACGTAGCATGCGAGAGACAAATGAAGAGAAAACTTTATAAAGTGCTCTAACTTGTAAAAGTGGTGTTTTTAATTATCTCATTGCAGAGGGCGAAGGCACAGATTAGAATCAGTCTGTAACCATGGGCGACAGCAAATCAGAAGCACTGGTCATTGATGTGACAGGCCCCCTGCCAGAGGGGGCAATGCGGCCAGATTTACCCCCTCACTCTGACAACTGTAAAAGGTATCACACATATTGTTATAATGAGGACCAGACTGGCAGTCCTCTGTGCCCTTCACTCTGTGCTCGGAGAGGAGGTAGGAACAAATGCACTGGAGGGGAGAGAGGGGAAAGAGATAGGTACTGGAGGAAGTGCAGAGGGGGTGAATAGAGGCTTAGCGTGAAATATGATCATAGATAAAAGACTGGAAAAGTGCAAGAAACACTAAAGGCAGGAAAAGTAAGAGTTCACTTAAACTGTTTGTGGAGTGGAAAATCTGCTTATCATAGCATAAAGACTTATATTTAGGGAAAAAGCTATCCTGGCTTGTTTTTACATGTCCGTTTTGGATTGGATTTAGGATCAATCAAATGATGTATAATGCATTGATTGATTAAGTAGTAGTGGCTTGGACTCTACTTCATGTAGCCAGGCTAGCTGTTTCTCCATGTTTTTTAGTCTTTGTGCTATGCTAAGCTAATCTGCTGCTGGCTGACAGTGGCCTCAGTCTTCTCTTCTTGCTCTCAACATGTTCTAGCGTTAAGTTTTATCATAAAACACAGTTTTGAATACCAGTAAGCAATTTGGTATTCATTTGTTTCTCTGCAACCTAAATTGACTCAATAACAGAATCAGCAGGAACCTAAAACTAAACCAAAATAACAACAAATGAGGCTCACTGCCAGACCCTGTGAAACTAATGAATGCATTAGAAAATGCATGTTCAGAGCAGACTGCTCAGTTAGCAGCCACGATGAACATTTTATTCAAGGTGGAATTCAGCAGTGACACACTGTAGCTCCCAAACTGCACAATATGTACAACCAAACAGTTTACAGCCAGTTTTAAATATCATTAATGTCAATAGCTGGCAATCTAAGGAGGGTGATAATGAGCCATGAACAAAAAGCCTGTCTCAATGAAGTAATGTTAGAGGAGACCCTTGCCAGCAGCGCACAAATACTGTAAATACACTGTCATTTTAAATGAGGAGAAAAGAACAAAAACACTGGCTGAAGTCCAGTTTGTCTGAGCACCTGTTGATAAGAAGAAACATGTTCTTTTCTTTTCCTTTCTTTTTGTGCTTTGTATTGACTTCAACATGATTCATTTTTAGAAGAATCAAAGCCCCCATGGCATCCCATCAAGCACCAGGGGACTGTGTGTGTGTGTGTGTGTGTGTGTGTGTGCGTGTGCATGTGTGTGTGTGTTGGCGCGTGTGTGTGCATGTGAAGTTTTACCATACTCATGGATCAGTTGATAATTATGGTTCAGTCTTATCCACAGTTTAGCTCCTCAGGGTATTCTGTAAGTTTAAACTTACTATACTCTTTCAAGCAGGGGCGATTGTGTGCTGACATCATCTGAACAGCTCTGAAACCAAATTAGAAAGCTGACATTAATAACACCATTTTGACAAATCAGTTTTTTTTTTTTTTTTTTTGCATTAAGAAAAAAATTTGTTGTAAATTTCAGGTGAACCCTGCTCTAATCATTCACGATTATTCAAACTGCTTTAGGCAAAGACCCTTCTGCTGCTCAAGTCCCATTTAAATACATCGTTGGGGAGGAAGGTTGAGGAGTTGTTAATGACGACAAGGTTTTATTCACCCAAAAAAAGCAAAACTTTACAAACCAAGACACTTATAACTAGGTCTATAATTGAGGTCAACAAAGTATAACTGTACTTAATACAACAAAAACGAGGGATGGAATTTTGATTGTCTTTTTATAGTCTCCATCACCACACAGATCCACAAACACATGCTGCATTTAAGAGCTGGGGGAAATTGGGACACATGGGCTTTTGGTGAATTCGTGTGTAATTTCAAAGTGGGAAAGACTTTTCAATAGCCATTCTTAATAGACAGAATAGCCCAATACCCTTGGGTGGGCACTTACCAACTACAGACTCTTTGCAGTAGCCTATAAATGTAAACGTATGGCCTCGCTGCTGCTAGGTGGTTCACTATTAGAAATATGTTCCCGTAGTCACTCCGTCAGTCAATCAGTCATGGACATTTGTGTATACAGGACTGGCCCTGCTGCAGTCTAGTTAAAAATGATAAGGCAATTCAGTCTGATTTCCAGACTGAAGAAAGTACATGTCACACATGAATTTGATCTTCACTCCACACAGCAATTAACAAAATGAAGTAATTCTAGAAACCGATTACGTTTTTCATAAATGTGATTCGTGAAATACACAGCAATGTCTTGATAGGCTAAAAGACAGGAAACGACCATTATTGTAATTTACATTGCAACTTGCCACATCTAGTTCATATGTCTCTATGCTTTACATCTATTTATTGCTGTGTGTGCTTCTGAGACAGAACACAGGTCAATTGCAGTTCTCTATTCTAAAAGCAATTTAGATGTTTCATGCCAAGCAATAAACCATCTGAGAAGTGAGCTCACATACTCTCAGTCTCAAGGCAGATAATCAAACCACAAGGTCAGAGAGCTGGTTTTATACTTGACACCGTAAGTATTTGTCAATGGCCCTTCATTTGTACATAGCTGAACACAGAGATTCACTGTTAACTGCTACTTTACAGGTCATGCAGTTCACTTGATAGGTTAAGCTAACCCTTCTTCCTCCTCTCTTGCCTGATTATTGCCTCATCTCTCTTTACCATTCTGTTTCTGTTTTATGTTTAAAACATCACCCTTTTCCTCGTCTGCTCCTCTTCTTCTCGTCTCACTCTCTTGGTTTTCACAGAGGGGCTCGTTCTGCTCTCACAGTAGCGGGTAGACTTTGATGTGGGCTGACAATGTGACTTGTGCCTCTGCTAAATTTAATCATATTAGCTAGTTAACCATGCCACCACTGTGTGACCCACTGACAAAAACCAAGCTCCCTCCGCTCTCTCTCCGTCTCTTGCTCTCTCTCTCTCTTTTTGTCTATGATAATCTAGCCTTGGGACTGAGGGGGAGCAGAGAGCAGAGTGCTCTTGGGAGATACGGTCCGTGTCAATGTGTGTAAATGTGTGTGTGTTTGCAAAAGACGGAAAAGAGAAAAAAGAAAAGTGGTATTGCATTTGCAGAATTTCTTTTTCTCACTAATTAATAAATATTACAATTACAAAGATGGTTATATTTTCCTTAAATGTCCCACCTTTAAACTATAATGTTTCCTGTGTTTCAAACAAAATATTCTTTCCAGTATTTATTCTATGACTTCTTATATAGATGATGGGTAACTAACATATCTTCTTTCTCTAATAGGGTGCATTATATGGGGACATTGGTGGGTGGTGCAGAATGTGAGAAGGGCCGGGATGGCTGGATGGCTACAGATGCCACTGAGCAATCTGGCACAGACCCCCTCTGCCTTAGAAAGTCCACAAGGGAGTGAAAAAGACCTGTATGAAAAGTTGACACTGGTGTTTGTGTGTGTGTGTGTGTGTGTGTGTGTGTGTGTGTGTGTGTGTGTGTGTATGTGCGTGTGTGCATGTATATGTCAAAGTAAATGTAGGAGAAAGGACAAGATCACTCTTGATTACTGCTGATAGGTTTATTTGAGGAAGGTCAGGAAGATTTGGGAGAAGAGCAAGACATGAGTAGCTGATGGGGATGATAGAAGAGTTCACAAAACACACACATATCCACACACATAGAAACGGAGACCACGGCACAGACGGATGATTGTTAGCGAGAAAAGGTCAGTATAATATGAAGCACAAAGTAAATTGCAGCAAGACAAAAAGAGTGATCATTTCAGCGCCTTCTTCCTCTGCATTGGCACTGTCCTTCCTTGGGTCTTAGAGATTGGACATGCCCACTAGTGCTGAGTTGTCAGAAAGAGTCTGTCTGACAGCAGTGAACGCCCCCCATGGCTCACCAGAAGTGTCAATCTGGAGATGCTATATGTCAGTGGGATTGAATGATAGAGTTGAAGGTCAAAAAATAGGCAAATGAATGACAGTTTGGTGAACAGATGGAATAGATAACAAGACTATTACTGAGCATCAGGCAACTTTAAGTGCAAGTGAGTTGTTTTTTTTTTCTTTTTTTTAATATAGCAGATGTCTTATTATTTGACTTTTATCTGTTAAACAGAAAGAGATGTTTTTTTTTTGGGGGGGGGGGCTGGATAGGTCGGTGGCTTATCTTGGTGCGATTACCAGACTAGCGTTTAGAATAATTTGCACCCTCCAGAACCAGTGTTTATTTTTGTCAACATTCCAATTACATCAGACCAATCAGTGTGGTCACAGCCCAGTCGTCTCATCTCTACATATCAGCTGTGTCAACATCCGCTATCATCTCTGGCTGTCACACTGATTGTAACTCTATCACTCAATCTTTGAGTTGTTAATTACATTTGGATCCTACTGTGAGAAAATAATAATAAGCCCCCAACTCTTGTCCACACTTCATTTTTTTCCATTAAAGTATCCTCACAGGGTATTGTTTAAATCCTATAATCCATGTCACAAATTGGGAGGGAAGTCCATCATCCATATATTTCGAGTGAGCCTGTCATTACTGCAGCTGAATCATGACAAATTTGGAACAGCCCTTTCATGCCAAATCTTTTTTTTTTTCGGATTACTTTTAGTATGAGTTCTCCCTCAATGGTAATGACCCAATTTGCTCTGACCATTTCTTTCATGTGCCAGGTTGATAGGTAATTGTTTTTGATTGACTCAATTAGTTCAAGTGCGCCTAGTGAATTCAGCTGATTATATTGCTTGTCAGAAAAAATCCTTAACATATTCTCCCCTGTCAGTCAGAGAGAAAAAAAAAAAAAATTCGGAAAAAAAACATGCGTTTTCAAATTTTTATCATAGGTCTCAGTCGTTTACTTTAAAATAGCTTATAATTCTTGCTACAATTTAAACTGTTTAAATAAAAATGTTAAAATCGTGAAAACAACTCTCTTTTTCATCCAAATGCATTTTCTTCATAAATGACAGAACTACTCATAGCAGAGACATAGCATTGAGGTGGAATTTCAGGATTAGGCAGGATTGACATAATCCTGCCAGAAGAGAGAAAAAGACCAAAACACAGGTTAACCATTAAAAAGTAGGAGTGGGATAAGAGCAGAGAAAAGCTCCAAACAGAGGGGAAGCAAAGAAAAACACCATCTCTTAATATAACAAGCGAGGTTGGGATAAAAACGGGTTGGTGTGGAAGGACAGAGAAAAACAGTAGGTATTGTTTTAATCCTGTCAGTGGAAACCTTCTAATCCCTTGTTGTGAACATCACAGAAGCACGACGGTGTTTTTGTCTTTTGTTCCCAGGGCTAATCCCCAGCTTGCTGGCCCTCAGGTCTGGGGTGGTACATCGATAACATGGTTGTACAGCCGATATACACCACAAACCACAGGACACATGCACAAATACCTGACCTAACATGCCAAACGAGTCCCCCATGTCAAAGCCAAACGAAAATTATGTTATAATTTCTATCAAAACATCTATGAAATCCATATGGAGTTTGAAATAAATTTGGATTCTGCCTAAATACTTTCAGTGGTGATGAAGTGAGTTTAAGTTTTGTTGATTTGAGCGACAGTTTTGCTATTGTTTTGAATCTAAAGTGAAAAAGAAATAAAATTTTAGGACAATTTAAGTTTCTCTAGTAACACAGCAACACACAATAGTTGGGTACTCAGAGAAACTTTTCATCCAATATATTTGGCTTAAAGCTGATTTGAGTTTTAGGATAAGAGGATAAAGTACATTTCAAATAGAAAAGATCCTTTCATTTTTAAAATGTATAGCATCAACAGGAAAGGTAAAAAGGCTTTTGGCTCGCTTGGCTTCAGCTCAGTCGAGATGAATTTGTGAATAAATGATCATAGACCATGGTTGTAGAAAAACAGGACTGTAGTATACCAATTGATTGTTTGAGGAAGTTTCAAGAAAAAATCGTGAATAAATTCAATTCAATTCAATTCAATTTTATTTATATAGCACCATATTATAACAGGCATTATCTCTGGGCACTATTAAAATAGAGCAGGTCTAGACCCGACCCTTTATAGTTATTATTTACAGAGACCCAACATTTCCCAGCACTTGGCAACAGCAGCAAAAAGAAAATTCTCTTTTAACAGATAGAAACATTGAACAGATCCTGGCGAATGGTGGTGGTGGTGTGGGGGGGGTCTCTGAGAGAGGGAGGACAGTTAGTAACAAGCATTTTTGAGGTGTTAATGCACACAGGTAGAGAGTAAGAGGCAGTGGAAAGGGGAGCTCGGTGCATTATGGGAAGTCCTCAGCAGTCTAGGCTTATAGCAGCATAGTTAGGGGATGGCTCAAGCTAAGGCTGAGCCAGTTCTAACCATAAGCTACATCAAAGAGGAAGAGGGATTTATGCCTCCTGGACCCAAACTAGAAGATGATTCCACAGCAGAGGAGCCTGATAACTGAAAGCTCTGCCTCCCATTCTTCTTGTGGAGACTCTAGGAACCACTAGTAGACCTGAATTCTTGGAGCGAAGTGTTCCACTGGGGTAAAAAGGTACTGTGAGTTTTTTAAGACAGGATGGTGCCTGGTCAATAAGGGCTTTGTAGGTGAGGAGGAGCATTTTAAATTGTATTCTGGATTTCACAGTGCAGAGAAGCTAACACAGGAACGATATGATCTCTCTTTCTGGTTCTTGTCAATACTGTCGCAGGAGCATTCTGAATCAGCTGGAGACTATTTAATGGTTTACTGGGACAACCTGATAATAGGGGTTGCAATTATAAAGCCTGGAAGAAACTTTTGTGATATTGTGTTGATGAAGAAAGGCAGATTGAAGACAACTCCAAGATTCCTAGCAGTGGTGCTAGAGGCCAGAACAATGCCATCTAGAGTAAGTATATCATTAGATAATGTGTTTCTGATGTGTTGCGGGCTAAGCACAATAACTTCAGTTTTATCTGAATTCAATAATAGGAAGTTCCTGGTCATCCAGATCTTTATATACTTACGATATGCTTGAAGTTTAGCTAAGTGATCGGTTTTGTCGGGCTTCAATGACAGGTACAATTAGGTGTCATCTGCATAACAATGGAACTTAATGGATTGTTTCCTGATAATATTGCCTAAGGGAAGCATATATATGGTGAATAGAACTGGTCCAAACACAGAACCTTGTGGAACTCTGACTAACTTTTGAGTAGATGGATGATTCATCGTTAACGTACACAAATTAGAATCGATCTGATAAGTAGGACTTAAACCAGCTAAGAGCAAGTCCTTTGATGCCAGTGAAATGATCCAGTCTCTGCGAAGGATTTGATGGTCAATAGGGTCAAATGCAGCACTAAGATCTAACAGAACAAGTACGGAGACAAGTCCTTTATCTGATGCAGTTAGTAGATCATTCCTAACCTTCACCAGTGATGTCTTTGTGCTATGATGCCTCTAAATCCTGACTGAAAATCCTCAAATAAACTATTATTGTGTAAAAAGTTGCACAATTGGTTGGCGACAGCTTTCTCAAGGATCTTAGAGAGAAAGGGAAGGTTAGATATGGGTCTATTGTTGGAGAAAACATCTGGATCAAGGGTGGGACTTTTAAAAAGGTTTAATTAAAGCTATCTTAAAGGACTGTGGTAGATAGCCTGGTAATAAGGACAAATTGATTATGTCTAATAGAGAAGTGCTAACTAAGAGTAGAACTTCCTTAAGCAGCTTGGTTGGTCTAAGAGACAGGTTGACGGTTTAGAGGAAGAGATCATTGAAGTTAGTTGGCGAAGGTTGATAGGAGGTATATATCGGGTTTTATGGCTGTTTCTAATGTTCCTGTGTTTGAGGAAAAATCAGGGCCAGCTGAGGGCAGACGGAGGTGAATTTTGTCTCCAATAGAATTTTATCATTAAAGAAGCTCATGAAATCGTCGCTACTGAGAGCTATTGGTATACATTGATCAATCGAGCTATGACTTTCGGTCAGCCTGGCTACAGAGAAACCTAGGGTTGTTTTTCTTTTCCTCTATTAAAGATGAGTATTACGCTGCTCTGGCAATGCAGAGGGCCTCCATGTAGGTTTTAAGATTGTCATGCCAGGCTAAGTGGGACTGTTCCAGGTTAGTAGAGCCCCATATCCTTTCAATTTTTTGTGTTGTTTGCTTTAATATACAGGTTTGGGAGTTAAACCATGGAGCTAATCTCCTTTGTTTTATTATCCTCTTTTTTAGAGGGGCAATAGAGTTCAGTGTTGTTCCCATTGAGCCTGAAGTGCTATCAACAAGTTGATCAATTTGGGAGGGGCTAAAGTTAGCATAGATCTCTGTTATACTTTAATATGGCAGTGAATTTAGCACTATTGGAATCACTTCCTTAAATTTAGCTGCAGCACTGTCAGATAGACATCTAGTAAAGACATTTTTGCCTACTGGTTCAAACAGTGGTTGGGGACAAGAGGATTTTGTGGAAAGATTATTAAGTTTTCAATTTTTATGCCATTTCCCAGAACAAGGGTGTGGTTAAAACAATGAGTTGGTTTATTTACCCTTTGGGCAAAGCCAACTGAGTCTAAAAGTGAGATAAACACAGTGCTGAGTCTATCACTATTAATGTCCACATGAATATTGAAATCACCTACAATAATTATTTTGTCTGTACTAATGACTAAGGTTAATAAAAACTCTCAATTTTAGGTTTAGGGTTGATTAACAGGCTTGAGTTGAAAATGGCTGCAACTCCACCTCCTCGGCCAGTGTCTCTGGGAATATGAATATTAATATGACTGGGATGGGGGCTGGATTCATTTAAGGTAACAAATTCATCATGAGTCAGCCAGGTCTCAGTAAGTGTATCAATGTGATGATCTGACATCAGATCATTAACTAGTACAACTTTGGATGGGAGTGATCTAATGTTAAGAGTCCACGTTTAGTTCTCATACTTTGCTGTATTTAAGTGTTGGTGGACTTTATATTTCTTAGGTTTTTCCGTGCAGCTCCTCCTCTGTATGTTTTTGAGTTAATTAATTTAGGTGGTCGGGGACAGACACAGTCACTATGGGGTATTGAGTGGTTGACAGGAGTAAAGGAGGCACAGAGAAGTGTGTAAGACTACAACTCCTCTCCCTGGTCTCAACTCTGGGTTGTCATCATTTTGGTTTTCTAATAAACTTTCTAGAGATGAGAGCTGGTCCATCCATAATGGGATGTAGCCGTCTCTCGTGATCAGACCAGGTCTTCCCCAAAAAGTCCACCGATTGTCTCTAAAGGCAATATGGTTTGCTGGACACCACCTTGACAGCCAGCGATGGAACGATGACATGCGGCTGAACATATCGTTGCTGGTCAAGTTTGGCAGGAGCCCAGAGAAAACTACGGAGACCTCTGATTGGCGTAACTGTGTGTTGTTACGCCGACGTGAATAACGGCCTTGCTATATTTACGCTTAACCTTTAGTCAGCAGATTTAAATATGATTAAATGTTGCCCACTCTGGCCCAGGAAGAGATTTAACTCTGGTTGCTGCTGTGGCTAACTTCGCATCTCTTAAAAGAGAGCTGCTAATAACCAGAATTGGTTCCTCAGGGGGTGTGCCATTCAGGGGGCAGGATCTATTTGAAACATGGGCTGGTTGGTGGTGAACCACAGACTTTTGTCCTGGGCTATGCTTCTTATTACGGACTGTCACCAGCTGCCCTGACTTCCTGACTGCTTGGGAGAGAGTAGCAGCTACGCTAGGACGGCTTGCATTGGCTTTTGGGGCTATTGGGGGCTACTGGGGGCTGGCAAACTACAAATACAAATACTACAAATAAATGCTAAACATTCTCTAGTTCCAGCCTCTCAATCAGGATCATTTGCTGATTGTCTTTGTTATACATCCCTCTGACCTGAAAATCGCTCTGTACAGGACTCTTGGTTGAACAAAACAAGGCATTTGAAGATGTCATCTTGGAGTGATTGATTAATTGGGAAAAATAACTAACCAAGTAATCAATAATGAGAATAATCATTAGTTGCGTAACTAATGGCAATTGCACATCGGTAGTCTCCTATTCAGTAAAGAGATAATTTAGACCTTTCCATTTTTGCTCTATATCACTGTATATTTTTTGATTTATCCACTGAATAGAAGAATTTCATCAAAATTGCTGTGGGCTTAAGCAGTAATTAGGATGATCATGTACAATACATTTAGTGTTCCAATGATGTTATCCAGTGCAACACCATAAATCAAACAAACAGGACTTCCATTAACCCCTTGTGTCAACTATAAATCCAGCTGTAGATCAAGCAGATTATTTTTATTGTGGCAATGATGGGGGTTCCTTCTAGATGTAGGTCGTTGCTTTGTCTGTAGTTGACCAGATGTTATAATTTTTATCTTTTTTAAATTTACTTCTGCACAGTCAGACCTGTTAAGAGACAAGTGTTTAAAAACAGAGAAACAGCTGTGCCAGCACAAGGAAACTCCCACTTCTCACATCAGAACAATGCTGAGGCTTACAGTGGTCAACAGCGCCCAGAGATTTTTTTCTGCTTTTATCCACTAATAAACATGTTATGGAGGCAAGCACTAAATCTAAATCTCATCCTGGTTGCCTGTATGGGAAAATAAAATAAAATACTAAAATCATAATGTCTCATTCCAATACCTCAGGGTCAAGTGATGGTGGCTTTACACAATGGACACAAATACACACACAAATTCAAAGAGACCTGCATCCATTTCACCTTTTCTGGAGGATAATCTAACATCGCCTTGCCTGGCGGCTTAAAGTTACGATGTCAATGGGTCATAGTGGTTTATGAGATTAAGCCCCTGGAGGAAGTCAGAGGCTCTTTAAAGCCAGGACATAACAGCCTCTAAATTTAATTGAGGTTGCAAGTGGGCACAATAACAATGATCGCCTTTATCGTAAAAAGGCAAAGAGACATTGTGTGTTTTGGTGTCGATGATATTAACAACAACCAGAATAGTTATGATTGGGTCCATTTGAAAGGGTGAAGAGAAAAAGATAAGTGAATGATGCTGACTAGAAAGTACCATAGTTATGACAAGTGGCAGAACAATTACGTAAAACCGATACGTGAATTGATATTTAAAACACCTGTTGTCGTGGGGAGAATTTATGTTGCTCTCCTGACAGCTGTGTGTGGCTTCTCTTCAATACCCCAGCATGAGAGAAGAGCAGATGTAGCACAAAGTACAAGTCTTCCAACATGGCATCAGTCTATATTGTGACATGGACGCCTACACGCTTTAAAGATCTGTCTGAAATCTCTCCAAGCAGCCCAAATCAATTGAAGTGCAGAGAGAAATGCTACTGTGAATATTTCTGCCTTGACAGAAACCAGCTTCAAAGCCGTTCTAACACAACTTTGTGACTTTAGAGGAGATCATCCTATCTCCAAAATCCATAATCAGGAGTTGCTACTCTCCTGCTCAAGTCTAACTTTATCCTTTTGTGTGTATTGGCCCTTTGAGATGCCATTATTCCAATTTCAGTGAAAACTTCGGCTACATTTGAATCTGTCATATATTTCATCTCTCCCCGAAAAAAGGAAAAAGAAATAAAGAAATGCATTTTTTTTTTAATCAAGCCTCTCTGTGTTCTCGGGGAGAGATTAGCATAATTTTACAGCCAGATTTCCACTGGCTAAGACTTGAAATCTGGCCCTAAATTCCAATTGAAGTGGAGCCTTTCCACTCTCTTATCTGTTTGTTTTTCTATATTGTTTTCTTTTTTTTTCCAGAAATGCAATAAATGATTCTACTGAGATTGTAAGATGGGCAGACAAAAAGGATTGTTTATGTGGCTAAGGCTGGTTTATGTGCACAGAGATGGATAGCATGCTCATTTAGGTTATAACCGAGTGTGCTCTTTTTTTCCTTTGTATGTATGTGTGTGGCACCTTTGCCCTGCAAAACCTATAGGGGAATTATAGTATCCATTGTTTTGGGGACACGCAGTTCCAAAAGCACTGCATCAGAGAGAAATGCCTCCTAAAGTCGAACAGGCATCAGGCATCAACCAGGAAAGGGCGCACTGAAAATCCACAACCCAGGTAGAAGATAAAGTAGCGCAAGGAAGTGCAGTCTTTACGACAGTGCATGAATTAAATAATTTGTCTCAGAAGTCACTGTTCTGAAAATGTTCTTTGGTATTAACAGGTGTTTTTTAGGGGTCAACTCAGTTCCTCCCACTTCAATCAAACATCCAAGCACTGACATTGCTGTTTTTAGTTCAAGTATCCAAGTGTTTTTTTACATCAGCACACCACAGCTTTGATGTGATTTCATATTTCCTACTCTAGGGTACAAAAGGTTGAAACAGTTTTCTCTCATTGTTCTCAATTTGGAAGGGCACAATAGATCATACTAAATACTCGTCTGTGATACGTGACGTCTTGGAAGATACCTCACTATGGTCTCATTTTGATGAAACTCAGTGCAGTTATGCATCTTTGTACTCTGACCTGACGTTTGAAAAATTATATCGATTGGCCAAATGGGTATTTAAAGGTCACATTTTCAAACTCAGAAAGTCCATATGGTAGAGCTTTCATTTGAACAAAGGTAGAAAGGGAAGCAGAAAGGCAGAATTTGTTGATTTTCTAGTGTTACACAATTTTCACTGACCAGGTAAAGATGCTATAATTAAATCAAACTTTAAAACTTGACCACTAAAACTTTGAGAGAAACTGAAGGTACAATGCAATTCATCACACATTAGGTTTTAAAAACCCCTATGAATCATGTCTAAGTACATCTTTCAAAGGGGACTAAAGGCACAACCTTTAGTTTGCAGAAATATGTAACAATAATGTGAAGAAAAAAAAGTTTAGTCTTCGTATTTTTTTTAGCCGATTCATTATTGTATATCACTCGGGGGAACATAGGTCTGAGATTTCTCTACATTAATGCTTTAAATTTTGAAATTGCAAATTTTTAAGTAAATTTCAATTCTGATTCACTTGAAACCTTTTATACAAATTCATATTCTTCATTCTTCATATTTTGTCATTTGTTTGATCCAGACTGGAATGTTTTAAAAAAAAAAATATTGGAGAAATTTCCATGAATCTGTGAATGTCAAGGATAAATCCCAATGACAGTCTGATTTTTTTTTTTTTTTTTTAATCTAGTCGCACCAGAAAGTTAATATTTTTACTTAGTAAACTATCTCAACACTGTCTGGATGGACCACTGGGCACAAAATTTCACATTTCACATTCATGGTTCCAAGACAGGGTATCCACATGGCTTCAGTTGTCTCTGACCTTTCCCTCAGCTTCACCATGTGCTTGACTGCTGCTGTTGTTTTGAGTGAAATTAATTGATAAAAATTGTCTGGATTTCCATGAAATTTGGTACAGACATTCACTGTCACATTATGAGACTCCGTTCTTTACTCAAGGACTATTCAGTTTTTCCTGAGGCAATGCAACACCTAAAGTTTAAATGTCAGCATACTGGCCCCCGGCGTCATCATACCTTGTGCACTTGGTCAAAATATACACATTGTCATTCTCCCTTACCAGTTATCTAATTGTAAATAATCGTGCATAATAACCCTCTGTAGGTAATGGGCAATACAGTTATAAAGTTAAGTATGGATTATTTGATAGAAATGTTCCACTCATCTGGACCTCTGTGCCTTTATGTTCAACTCAGATATTTTATGGACAGTTAACAAGAATTTGATTTCTTTTTTTTCTACTTTTCCAAATCCAAAAGCCATTTAGTTTCTCATTCTTTTCCCATACAGACTGCAACTCAAATAACGAGCAGAGTGTGTTTGAACGAATGCCAACATCTGTTAATAAAGATTACACACCTTACCCAGCATGCAATTAACATTTCAGCAGTTGGAGTCAGTTTTCAATCAGTGCACTGGTCTTATGCAGCATTTTTAAACAATTTTGTTTTGCAGACATCCAGCTGTCAACTTTTCTACCGACAATGATTATAAAAGAAGCAGTTTCACTATTTTACTCAAGGCTGCTTCAACACTTGACATGATTGACAACTTCTGCCCTTTGACTTGAGACAATCTCTTATATCCCTTTGTTTTGATCCAAGTAACCTTATAAGACAATATGTCTTCTTTGACCACTCAGTTTTTTTGTGTTCAGACAGATCACCTCCCTCCACACCTCTTTACAACTGAATAAACTGCACAACTACTTTTAGAGTTTATCCCACTCATTCTTTATGAAGTGGCATTGTTTGCACAGTCTGCAAAGCTTGTTTGAATGCTACACCACTTTCACCTTGGGGATTTGGTCTATGCTCCTTAATGCTCTTGATTTATTTTTTCATCTGATCCTACTCAGTATAACTACCTCATGGTGCAATGCTCCAGTGAACCCTTGCACACTCACCATCTGCCTCTGCAGCTGCAACAATACTGCATTACATGATGCTTGGATGCCTATAAGGACTAATTTTGAATATTCTGTACTGTGTAGCATTATACCTTGGTTCATTCACTGTTGAATATTAGATATATTTTCTGTCTTGCTCTGTCTCATTGCTCCATCTGTGAAGTTGTAGTTTACCTGCAACGGTTTACCTTGACGGAATACGACACCATGTGCACCATGCATTAGGAATGTCAATCATTAATCGATCATTAGTCAATTGCTGTTATTAATTTAATTTATTCAAGGCACTAAAATATTTGAACATGTACAGGAAGAATGATTTCCAGTGTAATATGTAAGATTATAGTTAATGGTTTTGGTGTGGTACTGGGTTGTGTTTTTAGGGGGTGGGACATCTGCCCCACCTGAACAGGTGTTTTCAGCAGCAAGACTAGGAAGCAAAGCTCGATTCAACATGATACATTAGGTTAAATATGCTTATTGTATTAAATAAAAGATAAATAAAACCAGTGAAGCTAAAGTCTTGTCGAAAGATTAGTGCTAGCTGTTTTATGTTTACTTAGTAACAGTTATTTGCTCCTAAAAGCTACAGCCCCTTTGATTGATAGATGAGAAAAATTGTGTTAAACTTTAGAACTCATAGCAACAAAGGAGAAAATTAGCTACAAATCTTCTGCCTTCAGAGCACCAAACTTATAAGGTCAATATCTTGTTGCTACTTGTTCAAGTATCTAATTTACTAACGCTGACATCATGGAAGAACACATAATTTGTGTTGCATAATTTTTTGACAATGGCTTTACTATTTATAATGCATCTAATGATAATTAAGATGATTACAAAGGACAGGTAAGAGTGATAGCTAAACTGATTACTAATCAGATACATAGCAAATCACCCTCTTTTACTATCCCATGGATTGTGAGCATGCACACATATATGGAAAAATGTGCTGCAGCACAACCGAAATGCCATTCTTAAAATATCATTTTGGCCCAGGAGTTATTTTATATTCAAGAACAACATAATTACATTTTGTCCACAACAACACACATTCTTTTAAATGGGTATTGTTTCATTATGAATTGTTTGTAACCCATAATGTTGCTATGCTAGCGAGGGTTTTCAAGTCAGTTTATAGTGAGTATAGTTTATCAACCCTAGAAGTGTTTCATTAGCCCAGACTAACCTGCAGGAGCTTTTGAAGGCTTGTGTAATGTTTTATTCTGTCACAAAACAAATTAGGATGAAACTCAGGAGAGGACTTACCTCCCTGAGGCGAAAATGCCGCAATGTTAAGGAAAGTTCCATGCTTTCAAATTCGAACTATACAATCAAGATCTTTCTCATAATTAATGGATTCTTACCTGGCACATACCCCATCATTCAACCAAGTTTGGTGCTAATCGGTGCAGTACTTTTGCTCAATCCTGTTGACAGACCAACAAACAATCCAACAACAAACAGACACGGGTGAAAACATAACCTCCTTGGTGGAGGTAATTCATTCCGGATGAGTGAAAATGAGTCATGTCATCAGCATCTACCGACATGTTTACTGCAGAAACAAAATGGGCTCCTAGTTACCTGTTGAGCAGCCAAGGGTTAGCACTGTCACAGATGATCGGGAGCTCAAAAAGACAAAATAATCATCTACAATATACTAACTGTTGGAGAAAATCATTTCGACCGCATCCAGGAGTCTGACAGGAGAATGCATGAGAATGTGACTGACGGACCAGTGACATTAATGAGGGATGTACTGTTATGCTTTAATGGAAGCACAACATATTTGCCTTTTACATCTCATAAACTGGGTCATCACATATTAAGGCTAGTATAGTAGATTTCCTCATTGTGCAATCAGCCAACCTAAAATAGACAATATTACATTAGTAATTGTAAAAAACATGGGAATCAAAACTTGTAGAAATTGTCTGAAAGCAGATAGCCCTGGGTGTCATTCGGAGTCTTTCAATGCTGCATATTCTAAGTTTGGAAGTTTCAGTACTTTTGTAAGAGGGATATGCAGTAGACCGATTCTTCCACACCTTTTTTTTTCAGTTAAATAAAAGTGAAACTTTCTACATCAGTCTTTGAAGTTGCCTGTTTTTTTTATTTTTTATTTTCTGGTTTGGACATTTTCACAAAATACTTCATCAAAGAATAAGTCAGGACTAAGAATCTAAGCAAACATTCTATGTTAAGTTTAAGACTTGACAGTTTTCTATCCCCAGTGCATCACATCACCCATCCCCACTGCGCAATTTCTCTCATTCGTTGACATAAAGATTATTTTCTTTGTTTTAATAATATAGTAATGACAAAACAGTGCACATGTAAATGTAATGAGTTGTTTCTGAATCAAAGCCTCATTTAGCTGTGTGTAATGCAAATCTGTGCATTTCAAACAGAAATATAGAGGCTGTTCCATGTGTATGAATGTGCATGAGTCACATCAGACTGTCTGCCTGTTTGATCAGAGACGCCCTCAGATGCCATACGGTTTTAAATGTGTTCCTTCAGAAGTAGAGTCTATTTGTAGAGGTTGAGGTGTGTGTATGTGTGTGTGTGTGTGTGTCTGAAGCCCACTCAGAGTTCCCACTGTAGACACCGAAGGTCTCTCTTGTTCTTCCCAGTGGCGTTGATTGGGAAACAGCTCCAGGCAACCCCTAGGCTCTGCTCCTCCTTTATCTTCTGTTTGTGTTTGTATGAGTGTGTGTGTGTGTGTGTGTGTGTGTGTGTGTGTGTGTGTGTGTGTGTGTGTGTGTGTGTGTGTGTTTGTGTATGTGTGTGCCCTGGTCTCCCACTCAAATGCTTCATTTTGATTAGCAGCTGCTAACTTAAAATGAAAAATATCAGCAGAAGGAAAACAAGAGGAGGGTGAAAGAGAGGGATGAGCTTGTGGGATTCTGATCGGTTTGGGATGCTGATGTAACAATGTTGTGTTTCTTAAAAAAGAAAGGGAGTGAAGGAAAAGGGAAGAGAGGGCTAAGGTTAAAACAAAAAGAAAGTAGACACAAACTTGACTTACTGAGCAGATGAATAAAGAGACTTTTGATTGACAAAAAACAATTCTGAAAGGGAGGGAAGGGGAAAATGAAAAGGGACTGTGGTCAGGAAAGAAGGAGAGAAGCAAGACAAAATGGAGGAAAGGGAGGATGAAAGAAAAGGGGGAAATATGGAGGAGGAATAAATCAGAATGTAAGAATCACTGCCAGGTGGTTGAACTTTGAGAAAGGAAGCATTTGAGGATAAAGCATGGAGGATAAAGGTTTGTTGGAGCCGTGGGGGATTCTCTCTCTCTCCTTCTCTATCTCTGTCTCTTTTCCTCTGTTTCTTTCTCCTACCCAGGCAGGCTTATTGAGCTTTTACCTGCAACTACAGTCACACACACACATACACAAAAATGTACACGCGAAATTCAAGGCAGGAGGAGACAGGTTTATTATAGGTCTGCAGACTGATGTGGAAGTGTCCACCAAGGAGAGGTGGAGTAGTAGCTCTTAGATACTGGCAGCTGAATGGATGATACATCCAGGTATGGAAAATGCCTGGTGTTTTTGATCATCTATCATCACACTGAAATACTTTGAGTATTAAATCTATTCTGAGTATTAAAAGAAGGTTATCAGGTGCAGTACTTCCTGATTGTTAAAAAAAACAGACCAATGGCCTCTGCATTGAACTACATATTTATATATATATATTCTTGCTATAATTAATCCAAAAGCAGTTTGTAACAAAAAGTGACACATTAAAATTATTAAAAAGATGATGCCCTTATGGCCTTCAGCTTCAGTATAACTTCATATACTAATTTCATACATTCATATACCGATGAAATTGCAAAGACGAGAAATAATACAATATTGACTTGATTCTGAAAAAATATATATCATTCTTCACCCTGTGTATACCTTTGATCACATCACATGTCACAGCGTCTCAAGGCGCAGGCTTCAATTAGGTTGAAAGAGCAGTGGGAGTTTCAGCAAGTGTGAGAAGTCTACGAATATGGCGCACAGCATAACAAGAGCACGTCTCAAACAATGCTCTTCATCTTTCAGGGAGCTTTCTATACTTCTGCACATTCACAAAAGTACACACATGCACGTCACACACACACACACACACACACACACACACACATAGTCACAGATCTCGGGAGGAAAGTAGGAAAAGCATTAGAGAGCCGTCTCCATTCACTTTCATCTCTCATCTCTTTTTAATACCTCCTCCTTTCTGGAGTTTTCTCTTTCCGCTCATACTCCCTCAGCTGTTATTTTACCAACTCCAAGCGTGTGTGAAGTATATTCCCAATCAATCAGTGAACGGTTTCTGGTAGAGTTTGAAAGACTTAACAACTACTGCTCGCTTCAAGACATGCACAGGTGCTCTGTGTATGTGGAGTGTGTGTGTACATGTTAGATCATGTCAGGCCCATGATCTTGCCTTGTCTACTTTCCCTCTCTTGCCCTGGCTTACACACTCAGATGCCTCATATCCATTAAGAAGTGCTCTGCAGCTCCATTCATTTGCTGGGTGTCACAGTGTACTGAGCACTGGCCTGCATGCGTGTGTGTGTATACATCCAGAATTGCAAAGGAGTATGTGTGTCGGTATGCACAGTGTAGGAATGTGCGTGCGTGTGTGTGTGTGTGTGTGTGTGTGTGTGTGTGTGTGTGTGTGTGTGTGTGTGTGTGTGTGTGAGTGCGTGTGTGTGTGTGTGTTTGAGTGTGTTTAAGTGTGGGTGTGTGCCCTTCAGACTGCTCACGCTTCATTTGTCTGCTGAATGAGACCAGAATCTCTCACTATTCACTGGAGAATCCGTCTGAATTCTCTCTCCACCACGGTACTGCTTCAGTAAGCACTCTTAATGGTAACCCAAAAATATGTGTGGCATGTGTGTGCAAATGTGTGGAGACATATCAGGGTATTAAAGTAAATTTGTTCTAAAACTACAGGACTGTGTATTTATTTATTTATTTATTTTCTTGTGTATGTGTGTATGTACTTGCAGGGACTTCATGAGGTACTTAGATAGGTAGAAGTACATCAAAGAGAATGTGGGTTCAAAAGGGCCCAAGAGAGGGAGATGTGAGGGCCACTGCTCTGAACTATAGAAAAAAATCATTAATTTCATCTCCTGCTGTCTTATTTTTCCTTCAAGCGGCAAACGCATACACACACGCACACTCAAACACACACAAACACACACACACACACACACACACACACACACACACACACACACACACACACGTATGCACATAAATTTTGTCCTCAAAGTTAGACATTAAGATCATCCCGCTAAATGCATCAGGATCCTCTCTGGAGAAAACAAAGACAATTTACTCCACTGATGCTTGTTTTATTTGCTATACATCCACTTTTATGGTTCCTCCTTCCTTGGTTTCATGGTCGGAGTAGTTCTCAACTCTTGCTGTGATGTTGTTGTCGTGTTATTATGGCTAAATAGGACCCCAGCTGGGAAAATTGGCGTGAATTCAGCAGGAAGATAAATGACCAAAAAGGCCTTATAATAAGCACACATAATGACCTATGTGTGTACGTTTCTTGTCTGTTTGTATTCGCGAGTTCGCGTTCCCTCTATGCTTTTTATGTGTGCGCTCATCTCTGCGTCTGCGTGTGTTTGATAATGATATCCATGAATTATGCATGTAGTGTGATGCTTTTCATTCAATTTCAGCTCTTATTTTCCCCCAAACAACATTACAGAGGCGGGTCTCTGGGCATTTGGCTGTAAATAAACTCGAACTAATAGACTTCAACTCTGGGCAACACCCATCTGCAAAGCACTCACCAGGGAGCAGGCTTAACAAACTGCCTCCAGGCACTGTTCTCAGGTCAGCTCCTGTCTATTACTATAGATTGCCAGGGGCACTGGCAAGGTTAGGAAAAACTGATCTCAAATCAGCATTCTTAGGGCGATGGTTCCTCTGTTCCAAAAAAAGCAAAAAAACAAAGAGGCAGAGCATATGAGACGACAGGCCAACAAAAACTAGAATAGTTTGAATATTTACATGCATATATTAGCACGTTATATCAACAAAGGCTTTTGTTCCCTGAGCAGAAAAGATAAATAAATGAAACTACTTAATTGTGTTTGGGATAATTGTATCTTCTGGGTATCAGCTTACACATTTCGTACCTACAGGGCTTTTGTAAGCATGTGCACAGGTGAGTGTCACAGGGTTGAGGTTATGTGTTCTACTTTCTGTGAAGTGCTGGGGGAGTTATGGTGAGGAGGTATGTTGCCATACATGACTGCCCATATCTCCCTTGTCTATGATCTATGACCTTGTCCTCTCTCATCGCTCGTTGCTTGTGACTGCACTGTGGCTCAGAGCGCTACCCCTCTTCTCCTCTCTCTCTCTGCTTCTCTTTCTGTGCCCTCCTCTCTCGCCCTCTTTCCTTGCTCTGCCTCTCCACCCTCCCTCTCTCCCTCACTCTGTCCGTTGTGCACTGTTGCTCATCGAGGGCCCTGAGCTCCCCCTTTTAGTGCCTGGGGTGCCCTGCTCTGCACTTGTGACATTGGAGGTATGTGTGTGTGGGCATGGGTGTGCATGTGTATGGTTGTGTTTTAGGCCATGTGAGGGGAGTCACTCATATGATTTTGCAGAAGAGAGTCACCTGCAGCTTTGCTTGAAGCAACAGGAATCACGTTGTCGCCTGCCAAGATGTCACACAATATGCCATTTGCTCTTAGGAATGAGAGTGTTTATATAGGCGTGTGTTATTCTGAATGTAAAAATGAGATTGTGAACATAGATCCTTAGTTACTTGGTAACTTTTTGGCATCTTACCTGCAAACGTTAGCAAGCCTTGTGCTCTTTTTTCTCTCTGACATTTAGCAGGTAGAATGTTTACCATCATAGTTTAGCACATAAACATGCCAACAAAAAGCAAAGTTGAGGCTGATGAGAATATCACGAGGTTCATAGGGATTTGGTCATAAACCAAAGAACTGGAGGAATTAAAATGTTAACCTGATGATGGTGCCAGGTGAAAAGACAGAAGTTATTACAATTCTTCCTGATGGGAACATGGACATCCATTTCAGGCAATCCATCCAAGAGCTGTCAAGATATTTCATTAAAAAAGTATAATGTTAACCATATGGTTACACTAGAGAAAAAGGCAAAGCATTATCAAAGTCGGTGGAATTTATCCTCTGGAAACCATAAATGTCAAAGCAAAATTTAATGGTAATCCATCCAGTAGTAGTGGGCATATTTCAATCTGGATCAAAGTAATGGCCCAACGATTCAACATTACTACCCATAGAGCCACATAACAAACATGGACAAAAGGGGGGGTCAGTCCTATGAAATTTTAGTTATACAAATTTTACCAACTACAAGATTTGGCCTCATTTTGTATTTTTCCTCCAGAAGTGAATGCAAAAAAGATAAAAGTATCCTCATTACTGCAAGAATCTGAAAACTGTACACATAGTATTGATAACTTCATAATTACAGTATGTGCTCCATGCAGTGACCATTTGTGAGCCTACTGTACAAGTACAACAAAGGCGCCAGTTTCCATAACTAAGCCAGATAGAACATAGAGAGAATGAAATTTTCATGAATCATTTATCAGAGCTGCTGTAAATGTATTCCGACAGAGAAAGCAGTTGTAACTGTAGCTGTGTACTCCACTTGCTTTATGTAGAGGACATCACTCTGCCACTGGCAGTAATGTCTCTACAATGCCATATTTATGTCCCAAGAAGAGTACATTGTTTGTGTAGTATGTGTGTGTGTTTGTGTGTTTTTGTTACCTCTTTGGGATCATTTCCAGTATAAACACCAACCTTGTCAGGGCCGTTAGTCCTCACAAGGACCAAACCCAAACCTAATGAGGCAAAATGTAATTCCTGAGGTCCTGGTTAAGGTTAGTGGTAAGGCGTGAACTGAGGTTAAATACTGTATATCTGGGTCTTTTACAATGAAATGTTAAGTCCTCTAGCTAGTTGCTAACATTGTCTGTCTTCTGTTTACTGCCAGTGTACAGTGGATTTTTCAGAGTGTTTTAGCTGAACACAACAGCTCCTGTGGCTGGAAACTGGGTCAATAAGAGCATAGACGAGTGCAGCGTTTTCACGACTTTGAAACCACCCAGCCTCATGGAAACCGCAAGTTCTACCTTATTTAATGTTTACGTAAATTTTACACTGAGTCTGTCCCAAACTAATTCGACACCATGTAAAAAAAGTCATAAGTGTGGCTGCACTATGTTAAAATTCGTGACCAAACAGCAGTTTGCATATCACAGCTCAACAACCAAATGGCAGATCATCTAAAAAAAGTAGATTAACCCATCTGCGTTGCTCTGTTTAATACTCGAGGCTTTGAGTGAATATTCCCCAAAAGTTCTGGTGCTTGGATCACCAGCTGATATAGTTCTCTTTTTGGATAGTATATGAATATGGGTAGACGCTCACTGGTTGGCTCTGAATCATTTGTTGTCTTTTCAGCATAAAATAGTTAGATTAAAATATTTATTTTATTTAAAATATAGGCTAAATATGAAATATATACTAACATTTTTTTATGCCTATTTATTATTCTTTTAGGCTAATATGGCTACTAGGTAAAGTGCACTCAGTGCACTGTAGCCAATATTGTTAATCTAGAGATAATCTAGAGGTTTTTTTTAGCACAAGATTTTTGCACGAGAAACAAATAAAGTGAACAATAATCTCTGATACTGACTATTCAAAATGAATTAGAATTTGACAAATTTAATTGTTATTCATTTAATTAAACTGATTTAACACCAAAAACAATGCTAGATCTGGTGGTAGGAATTCCCTGCATTTTATCTGTCTGGTGAAAAGTGGCTTTGTTAATTCAATGGGCAGGTCCATTTTTCCCCAGGAAGAGGAAATAGTAATGTTTCCAGCTGAAGTATAAATTATCATCTGTGCTTCTAATCAGCCCCTATGCTCTCTCCTGCTGAATTTGTAGCAGCAAATTGAACAGGTGGAGAAAAAATGATGGCAAAAGAGAAATGATTTTGTGTAGGATGCAGTTTCTGAGATCCTTTTCTTTTTTAGGTGTCCGGAATATCCTGCTGATTATATGTAATTCAGGAAGTGTTATGACTCACTGTCAGCCCTAAGGGTTATGCTATTATGGTTCCCAAGTGAAAAACTACTCTCTCTGTTATTCTGCCCCTGAACAATCTGCATAATACCCACAGTAAGCCATTTCATTAATTCTGAATTGTTTTTGGAATAGAAGGTATCGCTTGGAGAGCCCTACCAGAGCAAATAGGGTATGTTGTTATTAAATTCTATTGCATATAAAGCATTACCACAGGTAAAACTGTTTAGACTTATGAAAGTAAGCGGCTGCATGTTCAATGAAAAAATATGACAAATTCAATCCTAATTCTGATTGCTTTTTTTTTTTCTTTCGCAACTCTGTGTCTGATTCAATGACAGCTCGGTTACCTAACATAGCAATAATTTTACCCAAACACAAAGCACTCTCACTCTAATCTCTCAACAATATTTACCCTAACTTGGCCTACATACATCTGATATTCCACTCACGCTTCTCCATCTGGGAGATTAAAGACCCAAATATATCCCCATTGCAATATTGATCCTATCGATCATGCCTTGGAGTACAACACAGCCAATAAAAAAGGGGAAAAGTATTCCAGAAAGCCTCCCCACTAACTTTATTTGCAGGGAAAACTATTCTGGTCCATTTGTCAGGATCAAGTTGAAAGACAAGAAAAAACACCAGGGAGATCTATAAAGGGACTTGAAGTTTCCTTTGAGGTTTTTATAAACCATAAAGCATGTAGCTGAATCCTCTTATGTCTGCAGTGAGTGGCAGAATCTTGCAGCATCAATCAAAATAATGAATCTGTATTAAATCCAGACGTCCCTCTTGCTGACATCCATTTTTGAAAATACACATTCCTCAGTCACAGAAACCAGAAGAAAAGGGAGAGAAAGAAGGAGGAAAGTGGGGAGAAACTAAAAATGAGAGCCATGTGTGGGTAAATGTGAGCAAGAGGAGGAATCACTGGTCAGTTGATTGTTATCAGATGTTAACAGTAGATACAGTGTACTATTGTATAATTTATCACTCTGCTACTTTTCTTTAGGGGTTTTGTATCTTCAAACAACAGTTTATGGTCCTGGACCCTGATTCTGTTTTGCTATTAAACTACTACCTCTTTAGGTGCTTATGACATTTTGCTTATTTTACCCTTATATTTATGATTTGCCCATTTTTAAATCCTTAATGGATTTTTAAAGGCTATGCGGGCTAACCGGGATTGTGTATGCTTGGTTGGTCATTTGCATATATACTTAGAGAAACATCTGCCTTTACATTTTCAGCCAATAAAGATGAACTCATGAATGCTCCATTACTGATCTATATCTGTGCAGTCCAGTCTGGAATATCACTCCACAGCCATATTTCCTGATATGCAAAGGATAAAGACACAGTTCACCAGCAGTCCAAAATTACTTATCAGGATGCAAAATTTTGTGTTGCTGCATTTTTCGCCCTTAGCAGGTATAGGCAAAAGTGAGAACAAATACAAGCTTGGACTAGAGCTGGCCATATCACTATAGACAGGTAGTGAACTGAACAATCTAGTGAAGACTGGAGTGAAGAGCCAGGATTTTTTATTTTGCTGGCATTGAATAGTGGATGGATCTCAGGTGCACAGGTGGATTGGAGGAAACTGGATTGACACATTCAGACATACAAACATACACACACAGACAAGGAGAAAGACAACCTAGGGACATACAAAAAAATACAAGGGAGGAGAGAATAGCAGGAAACACGGGAATCAGGGAGAGGCACAGCTGAGCCATGACACATCAATGTAGAGTACTGTTTTCTTGATCCTTTAAAACTGAATTAAATTCCCCCATTGTAAACAGTGCTGACAGTTTCAGCTCCTTTTGTACATTATACCATGAAGAAGGCGCAGTGTATTTAAAAGCTTTTGCCTTATTCTGTACTAACTCTGGGGACCAACATTTGTAGAATATTGCGAGAGCACAGGCCATATTGAATTTGGTTTTAACACATGTATGCACACAGATAAGAAGGAACCAGCCCAAGGAGAGATTTTTAGATAGAAGCCAACCAATGTAAAAGTCTGCGGACATACAGAGATGGCCACATAGCAACAGCAAACAGTACAGCAGTGTACCAGATTTCCGCAGCCGGTAATAAGATATATTTCACAATGGTTTACAGTATCCATTTTATGTAGGCGCTGGTCAGACGTATTCATTTGAGATTACTGTAATACAATAAAGTTAAAAATGTTTAAAAACATTTCAAAAAGTTTCAGCCTGGAAACAAAGATTTCAATGTGATTCGAATGACAAGTATGGATCAGTCATACTGTAATAATCATGTTTTGGACATTTCTATTTACCCTTGAGCAGTCTAAATCTTAGCACTGAATTTGGATTTGTCTACATTTAGCACCAACTTAAGTTGAGCTAAATGGAACTGATCCACTTCAAAGGCAGATTACAGGATTTCAAGTGTTTGTACTACTTTAGGGGATGAGTAATAGATAATTGTATCATCTGTATAAAAAAATCAACATAGCATTTAATAAATTATCATAAAAAATTGGAACTTTGACTTAATCAGTTTCATGGTCAGGTATGGCCTGTTCCTTGGTTATTTTGTGACAAATTAAGCTCATAAAAGGTTTAGAGTTGATTCCAAGTATTGACTTTGCATTTGGTAGCTGTTCATGGGAACTTTTAATATGTGTTACAAAGAGGTGTCGATGCAAATGAAGGTGGTATCATTAAGCTGTAAAAAAACAAAAAAAAACAAAAAAACCTATCAGACAGATGGCAGAACCTTTATGGGTCCACAGAAGACCACAGAAGATGACTATGATGAATGATCGAAAGAATCTTTCGATTGTAAAGAAAAACCCTTCACAGCATCTAGTCAGGTCAGGAAAACGCTCCAGGAGGTCGATGCGTCATTGTCGAACCTTACAATCAAGAGACACCTTCATGAATGCTAATACAGAGAGTTTACCACAAGGTGAAAAACACTGGTCACACTCGAGAACAGAAAGGCCGGATTAGACTTTGCTAGAAAGCATCTTAAAAAAACCCCAAACAGTTCTGGAACAAGAGTCTTTGGACGGATGAAACTAAGATGAACTTGTACCAGGTTCATGACCCAAAGCCACCTCATCATCTGTCAAACATGGGGGATGTAGTCTTACAGCATTGGCATGTATGGCTGCCAATGGAACTGGGTCACTGGTGTTTATTGATGATGTTACTGCTGATAGAAGCAGCAGGATGAACTCTGAAGTGTATAGAACTTGAGTCTCTGTTCAGATTGAGCCAAATGCTGCAAAAGTGAAAGGACAATGCTTCACAGTACAGATGGATAATGACCCAAAACATAATTCGAAAGTAACCAAAGTGCTATTCAAGGCAAAGAAATGGAATATTGTGTATGCTCTTCACTTACTGAACCCAAAACTGAGGGCAGAAAGACCCACAAACAAGGAGCAACTGCAGGTTGTGCCAATAAAGACCTGACAAAGATTCTCAAGGAAACTCAGCATTTGGTGACGTCCATGTGTTCCAGACCTCAGGCAGTCATTGACCAGAAAGGACTTTCATCCAAGAATAAAAAATAATCCTTATATTTATAATTATGTTGGTTTGTCCAGTTACTTCTGAGCCTCTAAAAATGGGGGACTATATAAACAAAATGTCTACACTTTAATCTAATCCTGAGTCATTCATTTCAAATCGATTTTCTCTTGTGTACAGAGACAAAATTGCAAAAGTTGAATCACTGCCCAGATATTCATGGACCTAACTGTATATGGAGAACAACAACGGTTCTAGTATGGAACCCTCGGGCACATCTTTTGATACAGGGAGGAAGAACAAAGAAGACCCAGAGAGTGGACACATTGTGTTCTATCTGACAAGTAATTAAAAACAAATGTTCAGCCTGCCCATATAACCTAATATTGTAGTCTTTCCAAACATCTTTCACTAATCGATCAAAGAACTACAGAAAAAACTGTTAGTAGTACAGTGCCTTAATAATGTCAATCACAACTTTAATAGCAGCAGTTATTGTTCCTTTTACAATTCAAAGACTGACCAATATAGTGATAGAATATCATTTGTTTCTAAAAGGAAATGATGAAAGTTGTTCAATAACAAACCTTTAAAAGGACTTTAGCTAAAACACATCATTTTGAGATCAGTCTGTAGTTATTAACAACTGAGGGATCCCTTCTTTTCATCAAAAGGAGAACATAGGCAGATTTCTATATGTTAGGAATCTCTTTGTTGGAAAGAGTAAGATTAAAAATATGAGTCAGAGGTTCTCCTTTAAAGTCTACAGCTAACTTGAGAAAGTAAGATCAAGCTTGTCAGGACCTGGGGATTTGTTAAGATCAAGTTGCTTTAAGGCTCAATGAACCTCTTTCACATCAAGAGGAGTAAAATTAAATGGTTGTACAATAGAATTAATTTGGAGTGGTGAAGAGGGAGCCTTCAGCTCATTAGGCTGTTTTGGATCTGGATGTGAAGACTCAAATAAGGAACCTGGAGAAACAAAATGTTCATTAAAGGAGTTAAGAATAGCTTATTTATCAGAGTCTTTCGCAATACAGGCTGGCAACTCATTTGTGGTTAGATTTCAAAATGAGGAATTTATCCCTTTCCAAAATTCCTTAGGATTATTTAAGTTATTACTGGTTTAGAAAGGTAGCACTCAGTTTAACATTTTTGATAAGAGGTAAAAAATTTTGGACCTCTTTAACTGAACCTCAGCCCGAGATTTGGCGTTTCTGGCCTTAGCCCTGGCAATATTCCTTTCTTTTAGTACACTGGACGGCTGAAGGGAAAATTAAGGATCATTTTGGCCTTTCTCTCTAATTTACGGAATGGAGGATGTTTATTTTCAATTTTAGTAAAAGCATCATGACAAAATTTTTCCAATCCAGTTTTATATTATAAAAAAGAGAATTCTCATTCCAGTCAAAGTCCCACGAATCATTAAGAAGAGTTTGCTCACAGAAATGCTTTAAATCTAGTTAAAGTACAATTCATGGTATTGATTTTTGGAGACTTTTGCAAGCCCCCCCCCCCGCGCACATGCACACACACACAAACACACATACACCTTAAGCCCATAAATGGAAATGTCCCAAAATAAGAATGTCCCGAAATCTAGCAATTCCATTTCTCTGTCATTTTTGGGCACAAAACCTTAGTGCACCTTAGTGCATTTATCCATATTTAGTATGGACAAATGCAATATTAGGTTTAGGTATATGGTTTAGGGCCAACAAAACCTAAGTCCCCCTTAGTATTTGAGAGGTCACTTATCCCACTGATAAACACAAAGATTTAGTATATCCAGTATTTGTGAATCATGGATGTACAATCTCCAGAGGCAGGTTCACATAGGCCGGGGCACATTATTTCCTCCATTTTGGTGACCAGAGACATGACCTACCATGGTGCAGCACTTCCTTGGAAGCAGTTTCGGGCATGATTATATTGCTGGTTTTTATGGTGTGCAGAATCCAATCTTCAAATATCTGGCACTGTGACAAGGCTACAATTAGAAGATAATATCCCTTTTTTTATGTTGAATTCACTGTTGAGGACTTAATATCTATCACCATGTTGTGTTTGCATAATGATGAACACTATAATATAAAAAAAAAACAAAACACTGAAGCCTGCAAAAAAGATAACTCATGCCGTGGTACATTAGAATGTATATCATATATGTGTATATACATGTCTTTCAAGGTTCAGGATGATTCAAAACAGTTGATGGCGTATTGACTTGTTTTGACCCCAGGAAACACTGTTTTATAACTTTGGAAGAAGCATCAACATCAACACACACTGATGTGTTTCATCACAGCATAGTCATATCATTTAGTTTACAGCCTAAAAAACATGTTTAAGTGTGAAGTACCTCTTTAAGCCACCGCCAGTGGATTTAGTTATTATGACAAGATGGAAAACGGAGGAAGTAACAAGAAAATGTATAAAGATAAAGATAAGTACCTTAAGAAACATTTAAGTCCAAGTAGTGAGACCATGACCATTTCGTAACCTTAAGTGTGTGTTTATTATTACAACTTTGATGACCATGTTAATCAAACCAAGCTGTTTTTGTGCCTAAACCTAACTAAATTGTGATTGTTCAATAACCATAACTGTGCGTCCAATAAAAATAAAAACTACAGACAACTATTGGAAGCTGTTTATCAAAAAAACGGTTGAACAGTGCCACCAATAACTATGATGAACATTTACGTTTTCAACTGAAGACAAAATTAAATTAAAAATGTTAAAATGTTTGTTAAAATTAAAATAAAGATAACAAAAGTTTTCCTCTTCTTGCCTTCTTTCTAATCTTAGCTTTTTCTCCTTTTATGTTTTTTCTATCATCTGACATGGCTACAAAAGTTTGGGAAAAGCATCACATAATTACAGAAGTAAATGAACTAATTACAGAATTTTTTCATCCCCTAAAAGCAATATACGCAGGCACTGACTGACCAGATCAAACATGCTCTTGGCCGGAGGTTGGTCTAATGAACATAAATACATCCGTGAAGGTATATGACTTTTAAGGTCCATGTGAGAAGGTCAGCAGAGGTTCCTGGTTGAGTATTAGGGGTCTCAGTCACATCATCTCTTGCTTCCAGTGAATGTCTATGATAAGGTGTTACCAGTATGTCACACAAAAAGATATTATAGCTGCTGTTTTGAATTGTGTGGTGTTCCACTCTGAAGTTAATATTTTTATTCCCAAAAATAAACGTTTTACATATGGCACCTATTTTCATCTTCTCAACTCAACCTCTTCTCACCTCTCATATCTTGCAGTCCATGTCATTGCCCTAACCATCCTCACCTAGCCCCAACAGCTACAGATGCTCATCTCTATCTCTCACTTTCTTGTGTGTGACACTGCAGAACTAGTTTTCTCAAACCAGCATTTTCTTTTAACAAGGCTGACTCAACAGTGACAGCTCCACCCGTGCACCAACAATTTGTGGATAAATCCTCCTCTATGGCACCCTATCATTTGCTATGGCTTTACAGAATCTTCCTCTCTGTAAATTAGACAGCTGTCATCAGAGATGGATCTCTGCTATAACCACAACGACAACATTTGGTGCATAAGAGTCATTCATATGTCAGAATTCATACTGCATTAATACGACCTGTTGGGTTTGACTGGGTTAAGTTGATTTAATAATGTGGAGTTTGGCTGTTTTTTGAGAAATGTAATAAAGACATTTTAATCTAAGGAGTTTTTTGGTGATTATAGATGTTCACTCTCAAGTCTAATCATTGCAGTTTTATAAATCTATGAAGGGATAAAATGGGACTAAATGATTGGACTAAGGTGCAGATGTTTGGAAGAGACTGGGAATAATAGAGAGAGAGATGTTTTAAAATTGCTACATCAGTTGTAAGGAAATTTAAATTTCTGCGGATACATTGGTGCTTGCACAAGATTTCAATTAAATAATCTGTATGGTTTTATTTTCATAAGTTATGTCAATGATATCTTGTTATAAGAATGGAATCATTACATATTCAAACAATATCTAATTAGTGTGGAAATAACTGACTCGTGAGATAGAACTGATTTCATGAAATAGGCATTATTCAATAAACATGCAGTCTTTGCATTTGGTAACAGGCAATCAGAAGAGATGAACCAATAAAGGCAGATAGAGGTTCAAGAAAAGTGAAAGGAGGCAGGAATAAAGGCTCCAACCTTAATGCAATGTCGACATTTAGTCAAAGACTGGTGCTGGGCCATTCTTTATGCTGAATATACTAGGTCTAACGAGGAAGTGTGCAAGCAACAAACTGGATCAGGTGATTCCAACAGGGACGACTAGTAGGCAGGCGAGGGATGACGGAACCAGGAAGGACAGGACATGTTATTAAGCACAAAGCACAGACAGCGATAGTCTATCTTGGAGACAGCAGTTGAGGAGGAGGAAGGAGTGCAGTCACCACAATATAAAACTAAAAAAAAGAGTACTCTGATTTAGTATGTGGACTTCTCTAAAGTTTACAGATTTTCAAAAGACAGACCAGGGCTCGACAGTGCAAGCATTTTGCATTCGTTTGTGAGGATAAATTTGTGGGTGAAAGAAATTGCTCATGCATACAGATGAGACTGACTCATAGATCTGACACCCAGGTTACCAAAGCACCTGAATTTAAGGCTCCAAGGCTAATTCCAAATTATTTTATTTATGGGTTTTCATCTTGTAAATAATTTTCACTTTATATTTCAAGTGGTAATCACAACTGGGAAACTCAGATCTTTCCAAATCCTGATTTATTTATCTGCCTTGAAATTACTTACAGCCAACTGCAGTCACAATTGTTTTAATGATGTAGACACAAGTCATCATTATGAGTCTTTCCCATTCCCAAGATGTGGCATGAAAAAACTTTTATAGACATTTTTCCTCTTGCTCTTTCATTCTACTAAAGAACGATGTACAATTTACATTCTTTGAGTAACTTGCCCTGGTTGTTGTACTATCTGCAAACCAGTGACTGTGCCCGTCCGAAGACCACTAGAAACACTTCTCTAGGAGTGTGCATGGACTGCATGCTGTTTAGTCTCTTTAGACTTTTATTCATTGATAACTAAAGTTACTTTCTGATGTTGGAAGGTAAAATTCAATAGACTCAATAAAGATTTGAAAATGTTTTTATTTGATAAGCTGGTTTGGTGCTGAGAGGGGACATAGCCCTGTCCTTTACTAGTTTATTAGTACATCCTTTTCTTTGTTAAGTATTCTTCTAGTCAAGTCAGTTCACCTTTATGTCTTCTCTGTACTGTTTTGTTTAATATTACAATAGTAGTGGATTCATTTTATTCATTTTATTAAGATGTTTTTAACTTTATCTCAACCCCTACTGTGAGAAAAAAAAGTTGTTTGTATTACTTTAACAACAACATACAAGGTACATTTTGATATTTCATAATTTATATTTCTTTTCATTGCAGATGTCCATATTCACCTTGAAAAGTTTTGTGATTTTCAACTCCTCCAAATTCAAATAAATACATAAAAAAAAAAATCCAGCTTCTCCAAAATCATGGATGTGACCACTGAGCTGTGATAAACCTCATGATACATTATGTAGAAAATACCCACACTTGAAAATTTTAGCATTTGTCATTCACAGTATTTACTAGTAGCACATTAAAGAGAAGTCGAAGACAGACTTTTCCTCCTAGCTGATATTTTAGATCTGTTCCCAGTTGGATTAGATAAGATGCTGTGGTGAAAATTTTAAATCAAGGAAATAGTCGGTCACAATGATTTTCAGTCAAATAAATTTGCCAAATTAATGAAAGCTACTTTAAAGTTCTTTCTACTTCCTTGTAATTCAATAGAGGAGCCCATACTGCTTGTGAGTTCAGAGAAAAATAAGGTTAGGAAAATTTCTTTTATTTCCCACACCACACACATACCTCACACGCAGATACACAGAGAAACACACAGAAATATCCACGCTCTCCAGCCTCCCACCCTCATCTCTGAAGATGAAATATATTGAGTTGGTGGTACAGACAGTCCCACTTGATAAGCGCCTCAGTCATGCAGAAAAACATCTTCCACATTCTCATAATGTAGACAAAATGCCATTTACATGATCCATCGCCTCAAGATAATGTCTCCCTTTGCGGGTTTGGAGGTGGCTGTATTTGAGTGTTACTATGTGTGTGTGTGTGCACGTGCGCGCGTGTGTGTGTGTGTTTGTGTGTACGTGTATGTGCCTGTTTCTGTGTGTGTGACACTCCAATAGAAAGGCACTTGTCTCTTTTCTTTAGGCCTTTTCTGCCAATGTTAAGGGTGTAAAGTTTCAACGGATGGGAAACAAAGTGTCATAAAATGTACATTACTGAAAATATCAAACCAAAGGCAATGTAAGAAATAGCAAAACAAACATCTTTAGCATCATGAGATCCCATTTTTGATCTACAGTAGATCTTTTGTCACGTTTTTAAACAATTTCACAAATATATATATATATATATATATCTAGATATAGAGTTCCATATTATTAGCATCAGCACTTTGTTATTAGCCAGTAGTGAGGGTTTCTTATTAAAAGCTGTAATGATGATTAATCAGTCAATGAAAAGACTGTACAACAGCTCCAAAAGCAGTAGGATGTTTTTTTTGTCCTTCTCTCTTTCAGTGCTAATGTATGTCAGCAATTTCCAATGTGTTGCTTTTTCATCACAGAACTGTTTTCGTGTTATAAACAATATTTCTTTGTCCCTGACACTGGCCTTCACAACAACAGAACAAGCCCGGTGCACCGCAGCCCAACTCGTGTGACACTTGATCAATTAATGATTTAAGATTAAGATGAATGTAGACACCATCCCGGCACCACAATGCCCAGTAGTTTCACGATGCCCTTCCTCGTTGTTAGAGGGTCGGCACTCCACTCTGCCATGACTTAGAGGCTGATGTAAACTTTCCCACATTTCAGCAGGCTTATTTTAGTACCAGAAAAAAGGAGGGCTTTCGGGTTGACCTCTGCTCCTGAACCAGGCAGGTGTGAGAACACCTCTCAGGCAGATCACACATGTCTGCCTGCACTGTGCTGTGGTGAGAAAATGGCTGACAGTCGTGGATGACCACTGCTAATGCAGCTGCAATGTGCTAGGCGGGAGTAGAAATATGAAGTTAAAAGAATGTGGTGTGGTTTGGGGGGCGAGTTGTACACTGTCTTGCTAATTATAATGGGTCCTCAATGAATTTTACTTTTGTAAAGTATGCCTTGTTTTCTTTAAGTCCTCCACCATTTCTGTCTCTTTCTGTCTCTTCCTCGTTTGATATCTGCCTCTCTCCCTTTTCCCTTTCTCTCTTTTTCCCATTCTCTGTCGCACAAAAGATGGAGAATGTACACTTTATGTAACAACCATTTTGAGAGGGCACATTGGGAACAAAAGAAATGACGATCATCAGATAGTGATTATCTTCACAGCTACATATTCACGGGATAAAGCTAATACATAATGCACGCTTCTCATCTACCCCGACTGTCAGTGGCCCCCTCATCCATTATATGCTTAGTCCAATATGTATTTCTCAACTAAAAGTTGATTGAAGGCGTGATGGGACTGAGGCGCCTTAAAATAAATGCAACGTTGACCCACATCTCCAACCGTCCCCCTAAATTAGAAATCCATACTTCATTTCTCGGGCAAGAACCCTTGTTTCTGCGATGCCGACGGCTGATGTGGGCAGTCTTGATAGGCACTCAGTCAGTGTTCTGACCAGCTGGTGCTCTTTATATCGCTGTACTAACTGGTGAAAAGTCAGGATAAAGGAGGGAGGAATGAGGAGAGGGAAGGCTGACCTTTAGATAATCATTTCAGGGTTGGGTTTAGGACCACAGGTTTTTTGGGGGGGAGAAGGAGAATTAAGTTTGACTTTGTTGTCTAAGGAGATTAGAGTTCAGACCTAAAGGTAAAGGTCCACGTGTTTAGTTTACCGTATATGTGACAGAAAGAGAGAATCTATCTTCGTTTGTGTGCTGGATTTGATGGTTCGAGACCAACAGAGGTTGGTGTATCACTTGACATTTCAAATTGATACTATTTCAGGGCACCTCCTTCCTTTTTCATGGTTTTGCAAAGTATGAACTATCATTGTCTTTTCTGGATAACAAAAGTCCTATTGTGGCCTGTATACCCAATTAAAATTCTACACAAAAAGCAACATCACAACAACCAAGTCTGACAAACAAATCCAAAAATACACTACATTAACAGATCAAGTAATAAATTATGACATTGCACAATTACATTTGAAGTTAAACACTGGCAATCGCACAATATGACATTTTGGGAAATGTGCTTATTTACTTTTAGGTAAGAGTTAGATGAGAAGGTTCTTATATCAAGAAATAACCTGGCATATAACCCTCATAAAACAGTTGATATATTTAGTGATACATTTTGTGTATGGATTTAACAAGTGAGATACAGTATAACCTGTTAATTGAGGAGCTTTAGAAGTGCTGCTAGCTGGATTTTGTTTGAGCCAGGTTAGTTGTTTGCTGGCTTTATGCCAATATAAGCAAACCAGCTGCATTCAAAACTAAAGTAACTTCTTGGCAGAGATCTATGCCCATATACACACACTTTAGACATATCAAATACATATATACAAATGCCTAAATTTATATTACAATGATGCACTGTATTAGTGTATATCAATATAGAATTATAAATGGTATAAAGTTTTAAGGATGAGGAGCGGGATTAAGCCTTGAGATCGTAAATTCAAATTAAGATTTTTCCTGGGTTACATTTCTATTATATGATCACTCTACACATTATGTACGCTGTAGTAGTCTATACAGTGAAAGCCCCTCAAAAAATATTTTCTCGGTCATCCTCTAAAGTGATTTATTCTTATGTTAACAAAGTTTGAATGGTTTGGGCCATTTCACATAATAGATTACCATATTAGTGTTTATTGTCTGTGCTTTTGTCACAAGTTGGAAGTGGGCAGGGCTCAGCGGGAAAAAGTTGACATCAAACACTTCAATGTCATTATTTAGCAATATTTTATTCGAAAATTGGGGACAGTTTCAGGTTTGCTTATTTTCTTATTTTGCTACATTCAGGACATTCCTGGGCTGCAACCTTTGGGCAGTGGGTGTGTGGCCTCCAGCCAATTACAGCACATAGGGTGTGAGGGCGGGACTCTATAAAATCTCTCCTCTGCTCCCACCTGTGACATGGATGTATAAAGAGCTGCAGGTCTGTGTGTTTGACCGAGATCCAGGCTGAGCCACACACACATAAACACACACACACACACAGATCAGTGAGGCCACAGTGGACAGGAATTGGCCGTATTCACACAAAATTGGCAATGTAGCAACTTCCCGCAGGGTGGAGCGGAGGTGTGGGCTTGTTTATTTGTGCTTCAGAATGTATGAAACAGTCTGAAAATAACATTTTATTTCTCTGATTCACTGCTTTGTTCTCGCTAGCACCACTAGTTCATTCATTCATGAGCTGGGAGGAGGAGCCAGCTTTGAATGCTGTGTCTACAAACCACAACCAATCAATCCTGAATAATATTTATATATATATATATATATATATATATATATATATATATATATATATATATAAATATATATATATGAAGAATTAAATAAATAAATAATTATGGGGCTTTAGCCTGCCTAATACAATTAAGATCACAGTATGTACAGTAGGGTATGAGGTAATATGAAATGAGTGCCCTTCAGGCTATGCAACAGTTTGTGGGCAGTGAGGTGCAACCCTTACTCTCAGAGGAGTTTGTGGATGTCCTTACATCATCAATAGAGGCTCTGCAGACAATACTGCAGTCCTTGATGCATGGGCAGAGGATGACCTTCAAGCCCAACTTGACAGCACATGCAGGAACAAACAATACTGTATATTGTTCACCATTTATTCTGCACTCCATGAAAATTGACACTAGCCTTGTCTCCTGGCAACTGTGGAAAACAGCTGCACTTAGACAATTATGCAGACGTACCACAAATGAGAACAACAGTAAACATTGTGCAGGCAGAGCAGCATGGGTAAACAGAAGGGGGACAATCAACTCAGGTACTGACTTTAAATAACAAACCCATTTTGCAGAAGAATGTGCAGATCCTTAGTAGCTACAGATTAGTGGGCGGATATGCAGCTTGTCTAGTATTTATTTTGCAATGATCCTTTAAAACCGATGCCTGATTTTGATATTCTGGTCAATCTGCCCTGGAATTGAATCTCTGACATTCTGATTTCCATAATGACATTTACCTGCTTATCCACACATAATGTACATATTAAGTGAGGGTCAGAGGTTTGTGTCAGACTGTAGGCTAATGGTGAACCATGTGTCATATGTCAGCTCATGTGCCTTTTTCACTTCACTGGCTTGACCGGTATTTAAATAGCCATCACTTAATTAGGCATTTTGACTAAAATGTATTTAGTTTGCAGCACTGACCAGGGAGCAAGTTGTAGGGGGAGGGTCACATGCCCTGACAAACCAGAAATGTCCATTGAGCAAATGAACTAACAGGGAGCTAACAAATGTTTTTAATATGAACAATGTTTGAGTTTCATACCTTGACTCTCCAGTGGTACTGTGCACTCACACTGTTCCTTCCTTTTTAAGCATGACGCTGACTAGGAGGATAATCGTTAAGCACAGATTTGCAGATCCACTTCCCCGCCTTTACATCCCAGCTCGCTCATTTACAATCGGGAAACATTTTTGGCAGACACACTGCTGCCTTCTCGACTGGATGTAATTAATCACATTTTGAATAACCTTATAAAAAAATGAACCTCCCAAGACTATATATATATATATATATATATATATATATATGTAGAGAGAGAGAGAGAGAGAGATTGATAGATCGATTTTTTTATCCATTTTTTTTTAATGTTTCATTTTTTTTAATACATTATTGCATAAAAGTATCAAGGAATAGCGTTGCAGGAGAATAAAGAGAGAGTAGGCTAGGGCTCTCTTGGACCGAAGCAGACTGCATGAGTCAGAAGGTCTGTGGAGCCACTATCAGCGGAACTACATCTAAAAAGCTTTAAAATTTGATTCACCTAGATGTCCTCACTAAAGTGTACTGATACAACAAAAGAGCTCACACTGCCAACATTTCCTTGAGCGTGTAGAAAAAGAAAGACAGGTAGTGTTCCTTCTTTAGATCTGAACTTTTGACTTCTTTTATTAAAATGTTTTTCCACAACTACCATTTGCCTTCCACTTCCGTGCCCCTTTGTCCTTTAAACTTGGTTCATTTTTGGATCAATTCGGTCAAACAGCAATTACTCTTATCTCATTTTTACGAGGAAGAAATGAGAAATAATCACAGTTTGCACCAACCCCATTTCAAGAATAATTCTTTCTCTTTCCAATATAATATGTCTCTCTGCCCTAGACTTTGTACTACAGGAAGAGGTCAGGGGAACTGGACTACTGTCGAACACCCAATGGGATGAATTTGATTCTGTCAGGAACAATTTGGCAATGGTGCAGGGTGTGCCAGGAGCGCGTCACCATGATTTAGTTTCCCTCTGTTGGGGTACCGGCATCAGGGAGAGTCCCTCGCAACTGACCATGACTGGAGCTGGCTGGCAAACGCACAGGGATTACCGTCATGCTGAAGTTGGGCACATACACATGCACACACACATGTTCACATATTTAAGGTCACACTCCGAGGACACGAACATATAACATAACCACACTCATTCCCATCATGAGAAACGCAAGTGTAATCTGATAGATATGCACATATACGCATGAACGCATACGCATGTGCGCATATACGAGCACACGCGTGCGGACACACTGCCTCATTCGATCATGGCACTGGCCTGCAGGGCTTTAGTGAGATTGGTGTAGAGAAGCGCACAGGGAGAGGTGTCCTAACATTTTACAACATTACAACGTGGCCCTCTGTAGAGAAGCTGGTGATTCATGAAATAATTCAACAAATCACAGTATGAGGTAGCTGAGCAAGGGCTTATCTCAGGGAGGAAGATGGAGGAAGAGGCTCCGCTGTGGACTCATTCAATTAAATTTTGTATGAATATATGTGATTTAATGTGGATTAAATACAAGTGCCTTGTGTTGAAAGGATTTGAATTCTTGATATTTTCTTTGCATGTACATCTGACACACATTGTTAAAGTAACACACACTCACACACATTAGCTCCTGCTGCTGCCTCTGTTGCTGTATTTACCTCAAGAGTCCTCGACTTCACACACTACATTTCCCTCCTTTTAAGAGTATGTCATTGTAGTGGTTCCCTTCTGACCTGCTCAGGTGCAAACCCAGCCTGTAACTTAAACACGGCAAATTGTTGTAGGTAATTTATTTACACTTAAGCAGCTACCACTGCATTTCCATATTTAATCACAGACACTGCAGGTAAACAATGCAGCACATCTCTGCTTTTATAGAGTGATGAATGACACAGAACCCCGGCCATTATTACTTCCTAATCAGCCCCTTTGGGGTTCATATGTACGTGTATGTGTGTGTGTGTGTGTGTGTGTGTGTACATGTTGGAGAAAAAGAGAGTGAGTCTACCATTATTTCATGAATTTCATTAGAGAGGTGAAAATAATTTCCTTGCCAGCTAGTATTGTATCAGCTATTGTTGTTAATCCAAATTTAATATGTCGAATATGATTACAGGGATGGTGTAAGTGCAGGCTGGTGGTTGTGTTGCTGGTGCATTTCTTCAGTGAGTCAAAGTATCTCCCCATCTCTTTTTTTCTCCTCTGTTGTATGCTTTATTTTCTCTCCAAGAAAAGCTTGTTTATCCCCTCCTCTTTGCTACTCTATCGTATCGCCCCATTTTCCTCCTCTGTATCATATATGAACACAGGCCACTTTCATCTTCCGCTGGCTTTGTAAACAGTGATCATAGCGAATAGTTCAATAATGTTGATATTCTTGCTTTGAAGAACAGGACTAGAGTGGAAATTCATGCATATGAGATCAGTGTTTGATGTCACGATTCAGGTTTTTCAGCAATGGTAGATCACAGATATGGATGGTGATTCACTTGACACTTTGTTCCAACTTCCATATAAATCATTAGAATAAAGATATATATATATATATATATATATATATATATATATATAGAGAGAGAGAGAGAGAGAGAGAGAGAGAGAGAGAGAGAGATTTTTATTTTTTTTATTTTTTTTAGATCCAACAGTATGAACAGTGACTCTTTCCCAATAATTACCAATAAGTGACCCTTTAAAGGCAATGCAGCATTTAAAACAAAATCCTGTCTTTACACCTCTGAGGAAAAGAAAAAAAAAATCTTTAAAGAGAATTTATAGAAGCCCTAAAACAGACTTTGTAGCCTTTGTCCATTGGATTTGTGGCCATTTTTAAACTTCTGTAAAAACTCTGAAGTTTAGCTGCGGCTCCTCACAGTTGAATGGATGCTCATGGTGTGTATTTTCTCTACAGAAGGGGACAGTGGAAAGCACATACTTAAACTCGTGGCAGGATATCTTTGAAGGCCTCTGTGAGACAGAACACACACAAATACCTGTACATACAGCATACTGTCCAGAAACTAGGGTCCAACTTCTTATCTCCTCAAATAGATTCTGATTCCTAAAGTAAGGGTGTCTGCCAACACTGAGTAAACACTGGTGGTGTCTTTATTGTAATTATAGTGGGAAATGAGCAGGAATACATGAAAGTAACACCAACAGACCATCATTTTTTTTAGGCTTGCACATATTCTATTTTGCTATCTTATCTAGCTGTAGGTAGGCTGGTTGCTAAGGCCACCGCATTCAGATTGAAATATCTCAACCATGTGTTCACTCACATCTGGATTTCATCTAGACATGAGTCGCAGTGAATGAGAACTGTTAATTAGGCCTGTGGTGGAATATTGAAAACATCATACCTGCTTTTTGTTAGCACTGCAGAATTTCTCCTAATTTGATGGCTTTGGAGGGGCCGGTTGTCTAGGTGGTCTGCTTCTGTTTTGATTTATTTATTTATTTATTTTTTTTAAATTTTGTTATTCTGTACAAATGGAAATTGGACATTTTGTTAACAATAATTGATATTCCTCCTCTGCCTTTGAAATGTAACCAAGAAGAAACCGAGGTGGGTCAAAGCCTGGTGGGTGACAGTTTCTTGTTGGGGAGTGCAGCTGTAACAGCAGAAGAGCTGCTAGTGCTCTGGCCAGGACCAGCTTCCCTCCCATCGGCAGCAGAGCTGCTTGTATCCTCACCACTGTCGCCAGAATGCCTGCATTTAAAAAACGCTGATATTTTGACCTGGCTTGAGATGTCTGTGCATCTTTGGTTTTAGTGGGATTTATAAGACTTGTTGGGAAGCTTTTATTGCACTTAATATAACAGGTTGTCAATCAGTCTCTCCTCTGCTTGGCTCAGAACCATCTCACCAATACCCAATGCACCTCCTACACTCTATACTGGGGCTCAAGAATTAGACTTGAGTGATGTTTCTAGAAATGGTCCCCTTTTTTTGGTAATGAAAAAACAAAAAAACAAAAAAACTTGCTTTCATTTTTTGATAGACTTACCTGGCAAATGTCTTTGGAAATCATGTCTTCTCATTTAGAAACGATGCGAGTGTTAGAGCTATTTCTGTCTGTCTAAACTCTGGCCAACAGGCACTTGAAGGGTTGCCAAACAGGTTCAATTCAATCAGAAGTGCGGTGAAAAATATGGCCTTGGGCATAATTAGAAAACACCATCTCTATAAATCAATCCCGTTAGGCATTCAAAAATTATAATCATGGTGACAGAGATATAGAGCTTGTTGACAAACACCTGGGTGAGGTCGCACCTCGGGCATGGTAAGTACTGCAATGTGTGTGTGTGTGTGTGTGTGTGTGTGTGTGTGTGTGTGTGTGTGTGTGTGTGTGTGTACATGTGCACAGTACATGTGTGTTGGCTTAACTTTGGTTTTCTACAGTCTGCAGAGCACATCTATTGCTAATAAACGGCACTCCTTATTTCCTACTCTATTAATCATCTTCCTGCAAGTTTAAGTTTTATGTCACAGTCTTTTAAAAAAGGGATTAATCCGCTTTTACACTCACATAACAACAAGACACTCCAACTTAAGTCCCCATAGAGAACCAAACTCTTCAAGCAGCTTTAAATTAGTGTTTTCTTTCTCTATCCAGTTATTAAATGGGGGTGAATGAGAAGGAAAAAATAGCTTGCATCAGCAGCTAAGAACATCTTTGAATGCAGAACTGATATTTCATCACTGACTAAATCATTCAGATAGTTCTCTGTCTCCGTTAGGCTATTTCTATGACAACAAATGACTTGTTCTTACGTCCAGGACACAAATCAAAGGTAAAGTAAGGTAAAGGTGGTAAATTTCAATTGTTTAGCTTGTTATGCAGAGAGTTTTTCATCAGTCTTAGATTGTGAAACAACTTTTGAGGAATGCTTTCTCAAAGTTAAGAAATCCTAAAGTTTGATCTGCACAAGAGCAGTATACTATCTCGTCAGTTTGCTCATACTTCTTAAAGGAGACTCCATAATGCTGGTAGACACACTAAGGACAGGCTTTAAAAAGAATGGTCAAAATAGATGGAACAGAGACCAGGTCTTTAGTCCTCGGTTGGAGTCCAGCTCTAAAAATGCTTGTTCCTACATCCCCTATTATACAGTCTGATTCCCTATTTAATTACAGCCTTTCTGTTGAAACCCTGTCTCGTAGAAACTCCATTTATATTTCATATATTACAAATTATTCCCCTATTTACATTGTGCTGACAAATGTAATCACTGCTTGGATTTTGTTCACAGGCAATGTTTATTTGAGTAAATGAAGCGCTACGTTTATCTACTACACTAAAACACTACAGTGACTGGGCTTCACGTACAGACTCCTGTCCATGGTTAGGTTTAGGCAACAAAAGCACTTTAGTTAAAATTAAATGATGACAGCGGTTTTGTTTAAATATTGATAATCACGTTTTTTATGATTAAAGTCCATGTGCGCACACAAGTGCTGCCAGTGCTTAAATCATAACTATAACAAGACTAGTTTAATACATAGTATATGGTTGTACAGCCCTTTATCTGTTTGTTTCTCTCCTACTCTATTCCCTCATCTATACAATATTTTAAAACAGTTGAATTCCTAATAAAGTTGTTCTCATTTACATGTTTTTTTGTGTTTCTGTTGTCAGAAAAACAGAACAAATATGAATTATTGACTGTAATGTGGTCCATTAAGATGACATTTTTCCCAGCAGTCACTTCCATGCCGTTTCCAAGCTGCTGCTCTGCAGCTAAAATCCAGATTTTATAACCACGACGTTGCCTGACAAAATCTCCATAAACACAAGTTAAAAACAATGGTTGCGCTGGGATTTAAGCTGTATTAACATGTAAAATAATGACTCAGACAGAAAGTTAGAAGCTCATTCAAGTCTGTGTCAGCTGCTGTGCGCTTAGTTAAATGAGATGCACAGAGGTGTGTCTGAGGACGGATATACTGGGGACTGTTTTCTATGGAAAGTAGCTAAGGAGTTGTCCAAAAAGTCACTTGATTTGTTGCAGTTGTGAAGAAAATTTACTAAAGGGGTGTCTAAAGTCTGTAAATCTGGTAACAAAAGGAGTTAAGTTAGCAAACATTTCACTGACATAGTCAATCAAAATTAATGTGACTTGCCAGATGCTTTCATTGACATTTCTTTATTTTGTCAGTAGAAAACTTAATCTGGGCAGCATTTCTGTCCTTCTGGGAGACAGGGTAGTTCTGTCTGGTAAATGCCCGCATCTTAAATTACACACCTTAAGTACTCTTGTGCAACTGTTTTCATGTGTTGCATAGATATCATGCATTGTAAACTGTACTTTGTGTGTAAAATTTGTGATTTTTTTTCTTCTTTTTAATTAAATGTTCGTACGCACCTGCACAGCACATACTGTATATGGTTTTCCAGACAGGAATACACAAAATCGGAATTATGTTCAAATATGGTTTTCAGAATTTTACTTTTTATAGTATGGATAGGATTATTATTACTATTATATAATCATTTAAGATGATTATTATGGTAACAGGGTTTGTGGTTTGAAAAAAAAAGGTCTGAAACTGGACACAAACTTTGCATTAACTCTGACCAAGGTCTGACCTATTTCATGTCCATCTAACACCACAACCTCTACACGCACACTTCCTATGACACCACTTTACAAGAGTAATAAAGAGCCTCACGGGAATGTTAAACTGCAACAGTAATCAAGAATGTGCACCATCCTGAATTGAGGTAGCTTATAGAAAGTATCCAAAAGTGTTTCTTTTCTCTGAACACACACGCAAGGAGGGAGCAAATATTAAATTTGAGAGTAAGAAACCAGGAGGTCTTGCCAAGTCCGACGAGCAGGGAAGAGAATCTTATTATCCAACGGTGCTTGGACGCTAAAGTGCTCATTGACAATCACAGGACCGCTCTCTCAGGGTGTATATAGCTATTAGGCTGAGAGACAAGTGTTGGCCAAAAGTACTGATCAATGTGGTCACACGAGCCAAGCCAGATCAACCTCTAACCTGCAGCCGTTTGAAAAGTAGCATTACAGGACAAATATCTGCAGAAGTCATCTGACTCTTTGAGTGGTGCTGATGTAGGTCTTAACTGGAATAGATGAAGGTAGTGGGAAATGAACAAGAATACATTAAAATAACAGCAATCATGGCAAACAGAAATAGTTATGAAAGACATTAACTTTGGAATGTGGTTTCCTTTCAACAGCTATCAAGGTTTTAGCATTACGTTGGCCTTAAAATACACCTTTGATGTTGAATGATAGCTACAGAACTATATCAGCTTTTAAACACAGACAATAAAATCTGTTATGACAGTCAAAATTTGGGCTGGTAGTCCTTGACAGTAACAACACTAGGCATTAATTGGAATCACAAGCTGTTTGCATGCAATCTAACAAAATGTGTATCTAAATGAGCCTAAGATGCACTTGGAACAGATTAAAATCTCATATTTCAACAAACCCAGGATTTGGTTTTTGAAAAGTTGTTCAAGCCACATACACATTATCCATGCTCCTACCAAAACAGTGCATTAACAAGAGTGAAACCAGCAAGATAAACGATAGACAGTTACGTTTCATATAGGCACCACTGCAGAAGCAATATCTTTAGAGGGAAACTTTAACCGCTGGCTGTGCATGAGATGAGTATTTTATATGGTGAGCATATGAGTAAAGAGGTGGAAAGTAATTGAACATTTACTTAACTGCTGTATATGAGTACAGTTTTGAGGTACTTGTACTTGAGTATTAACCTGAGTATTTTGACAATTTATACTTCAACCTACTTACATTTACTTAAAGGGACATATTACATTTATATGACAGCTATAGTAACGAGGTTACTTATAAAAAATCCAAAATTTTACAAAAAACAGAGATTCAAAGTTGAACATTTTAATTAAAATGTAGCCTTTTTTTCTTCTTTACTAACCCATTATTAATTCTTGACCTTCCGGATTTATTTTGTAACATTCGAGGGGGGAACAAACCCTAACCCAGGGACCACTGGACAAATTTACAATTAAAATTAGCTCATCAGCCAACTACAACAATAAAATGGTACTTATGCCCAATGCAACAATCAAATAATATAATGTATTATATATATCAGTCACATCTTTCTGCATGGTGAGGTGTTTTCTTTGACATTGACATGCAGACCTTTTACTTTTGATAATGCATTTGTAGATAGTTGTATTGGTATGTATGTTCCACCAGTCCTATAGCCAGTCTTTAGTGCCTCCCAAGCTGTTTTACATATTGTGAGGATAAATTAGGTCAGGTTGCTATCACTGCTAAACCATTTTGATAACAAATACAAATATAATGTGGATAAATCAGGATAAGTCACATCTGAATACATTCTCAATGCAAAGCATCTAAATGTCAGGTGTGAAGAATGTGTATGACAACAAATTACAGAAGTTCAGTGCAGGAAAATACCATCATCAGTTTCAACCCTTACCACAAAGGTGATGCCAATGATGGCAATAATGGGAAGAAAAAGAAATAAATATGACAACACTGAAGTGGGAAAAATACAACTGAAGAATATAAAAAATCATGGAACAAGAATAAAGCAGAGACACACAAAGACTGCATGTGCATGTACATTTTGTGTGTGCCTGGCTGACAAACCTATTTATTCAGGCTACTCAAATAAGCCCGATGCCTTGTTCAGATCTCTGTATTAAGCACACAGGTTTGATAGGACTCATTTTTATTTTTGTTCGAGGACCATGTTTAGTCAAACTCATCAGTCTTGAGTGGAGGGGGGGGTAATACCTACAAGGTTCCCATCTGGATGTAAATAGGCCTGTTCTTTTAAATGAACAACTTTACAAGCACAAAAAAAGCCATCAGAATCCTTCCACCTCTGCCACCCTCTGGCAATGTAATCACTTTGTGCATTGGACATTGCATTTATTTTTTAATATTTCACTCTGCCCCATCTGTTCATCTCTCTTTCTACCTCGGCTTGCTCCCCTGCATGCATTCCATTTTCATTCTCACTCTAAATGGCATTTCTTCCCTAGAAATTAGATATGAGCCTGGCTGTCCCTTATTATTTCAACCCAGATGTGAGGATTCCAGTTACAACCTAGATATCGCTCTCTCCTCTTTTTCTCTTATTCTGTCCTTCCCCTCTCTCCCTCTCTAACCCTGTCTCTTTATTAACTTTATCTCCATTCATACCTCTCCCTCGCTCTCATCCTCACCTGCGAAGCCTCAACTCCTCTCGTGCCTCACCTATCTCTTGCATTAAATCATATGGAACACATTAAAAGTGGCATGCACAGCAGACAATGGCTTTTATGATTGCCGGCTGTGTTCAGCCTGGTTGTGCTGCACAACCCCATAAAATGCCATTCGTATCGCCTCATTGCATAGAGCCTTACGACACAGACGAGGGAGACACAGAGACCGAGGAGAGATATAGTAGGTTGAGCGTGGAGAGAGGATGAAAGAGAGAATGAAAAAGGGATGATAGTTTAGTGGAGAGGAAATGGGGAGGCCGAAGAGAGTAAGAGAAAGAATTAGAAAAGGAGATAGAATGCAGAGTCAGAGTAAAATGAGAGCACAGATAGGAGGAAGAATGAATAAAATCAGATGAAATAGCAAAAGAAAAATCTGCATCAAGCGATGGAGCCAGAAGGCGGGGGCAAGAACAAGACAAGTGAGAAATGAGGGTTAAAAAAGTGGAGGGAGGCTGAGGAAAGAACTGGTAGAGAATGAGAGGAAAGGATAAATGAATGAATTGGGAACAGCGACATGTGTGGAAAAGAGAGAAATAGGTGTGAGTGGGAAGAAAAGCCAAGAGAAGAAAAGAGGAGGTGAAAAAAGGGTGAGAAAATTATATTGGTGAGAGAAGCGATAGACAGTAAAAGAGAGGGAGGGCTGTATATTGACTGAGATTACCCCAGAAAGCCCTGGCACTATTCAAATAAGAAAAAGCTGCCAGGACAACTACGAGGATTTAGAGCAATAAGAAATATATAGCAACCCGGGGAGAAAGAGAGGGCTGATGAAGGCACATCTCCTGCTCTCCCTCCTCAGCTCCCCTCCTCTCCCTCCATTAGTACAGTGAGCATACTGGGTTTATTAAATTCTAATTGTCTGTAATGGCCACCCAGGCTCTCTGAGGCACTATGTGACAGGGTGAGAGTGAGTGGAGGTATTTGTTTTGCTAATTGGAAACCGTTCAGTTCCCTTAAGTGTTCTGCTGTTTGCCACCGCTAAGGGAGCAGCTGATAAAAACCGAGCGGAACGATGGATAGATGGATAGATAGCACAGGTACAGCGCAGGGAGAGAGAGAAGAGAGACGGGGCGGAGCTGTGAGCAAGGCGGGAGGGCAGAGTGTAAGAGAAGCACCTTGGGGGTATTTACCGGTGAGAAGGAATATGAAAAATCAATGAGGACATAATGAGCTTCATTTAGAAAGTTGTTAGACACTAGCAGAGGGCTTTTTAGCATTCTGGATCCACTGTGTTAAACAAAAGCTGTTTAGACAAAACAGAACATACCATATGTGTTACTGAGGTTTCAAAAAACACTCACACAAAGGCCAAAATAGCATTCAAAACAGCCTCATGGAGGAATGATGTAACAACATATTTATGATTTATTTATGAATATTGTTACGTGGCTATATGCTGTGTGAGCCTTTGTACTGGTCTGTGTTTTAAGGCTTGTTTATTTCCCTCTGTGCTCAGAAATTCCTTGAACCTCTCTCTCCACCAATATCTCTCACGTCCTTGCAGCGTCCTTACACACAGCATGCTTCAGAAAGCCATTTAGTGTTCTTTAGCTGTTCTCTATACCTCCTCTGCACCTTCTCCCCTTTCCCCACCTCCCTACGGCAATATAAGGAGTGGAAAGAGCAGAAGGTGCGAAGAGGTGCAAAAAGCATCTACCGTGTTTCCATATGGCCTTGTTTCCGCTGAGCTCTGCGGACACAAACATGCTGAAAACAGACATGCAGGTAAATAGACACACGTTCCAGGTTAGGCAACTTTCCTCTGCACATTGTACTTCAAGAAACCTTCATGTTCTCAAAGGAAAGAAGCAACAATTACATCGGCACTATTTAAGACATAGTTTGACATTTTTGAGAAATATGCTCATTCACTTTTGAGCCTAATATTTATTTGTTCAAAATGAAACTGGAACCAGAAGCAAGTTAACTATAAAGACTGGAGATGATGGCAATTAGCCAGGCTCTTTTCCAAGAGAGACAAAACCTGACTACCAGCAGTGGTGGAAAGTACTGAGTACTATATTTAAGTATAATTTTGAGGTATTTGCACCTTACTTGAATATTTATATTTAATGTTGCTTTATACTTCTACTCCACTGCACATTTCAGAGCAAAGTATGGGAATTCCCACTCCATTACATTTTTTCAGCAGTGACTGGATATTCTAATTAACATTTTGCACATCATCACTCTATAGAATGCGATGCATTGTTATAGATTCAACTTTGCAGCCGTATTTGACGACCGCCTTGCAGTTTACATACTATTACATCAATAATCATAAGCCGGTAATACAATGTATAATATATGTGCAGAGACTGAGTTGGCTCTTCATGTATTAAACATTTAGACAAAACAGTTAGAGAAAGCCTCGCAGATGAGGAAAAACATTTGTAGCATTTCTTTTCATTTTCTCTGCTATACAGTCCATAGTCTAAGTGCCTTCAGTGTTATGAATGATGTTTTTTTTTTTGCTTTATACATGTCTTTTTGTTTTATACATGTGTTGCCAGCAGATGCATCTCACATTTTTTGGTTACTTATACATTTTTTGGGTTATTTATATATATATATGCCTAGCAATCTCTTGTGGGATGGGTCAAATGGGTGAAATGTAGAGAAGTAAGTCAACCAACCATAGTAATAAAAGTATCTGAGAGGGTCCATTACTCATATGAGCTTATGTAGGATACAGTACTTGTAGAGTACTAATTACACTGTGGTATTACTACTTTCACCTGAGTAAAGGATCTGAGTCATTCCTCTACCACTGTTTATCAAAACCTCAAATGTGCACTATGTGTGTGCGTGTGTGTGTATGTACAACTTAAAAGAAAGGGCAAAAAAACCCAAGTGTAAATATTACAGTTTCCAGTTTTGAGGGAAGTTGTGAGTGTATTTACGTGGATGATTTCTTGGTCCGAACCAGAAACTTCCTGAAGTCATTAGATATAATGTGTCAATTATTGAGCCTTATACCCTATTAGCACCTAGCATTAGATAAGATCTGTATCTGGAGCCGGAACAACGCATTAATGCCAGGTGCAAATGCATGCAGAGTGCATTGAGATCGGATCTCCATAATACACGTGATCAGATCAGCCAGACCATATTTAGAGATAGTCATCATATACGGAAGAAGAAAAATCTTTGCAGCAAGTTGAAATGTGACCTAATTGTGCCTCTTCCTGCTAGCTCAATCAGGCAAAACACATAGTAACAGAATAGTTAGCTACCAAGTCTTGCTTTTCTTTTGTTGACAAAGCCGCCCACCACCTAATTTGCATATTGAGATCTGATCACGATGCAGACATAATCAAAATAATGAGAACACATTTTAACATCAGGAGCAAAGTCCTGTGGACTGGATGTCTTTACCCAGACCACGTATACAGTTAAAAACACATTCACAAACTAAGATTTGTGAATGTGTTGGATGTTTGAAAAGTGAGCTAAATTCCGGAGTTTGGCTTCGTGTATAACGTTGTAGATTTGCTTGTATAGAAAAAATCCTTGTTAAACCTAAGTCAAAGAGGAGTTTATATAAAATTACTCTCCTATTTTGTGAGTAACCAAAAAGATCCCTGAATATAGAGTAATATAATTTGGTTATTGTGTGTAATGTGTGAATTATTCATATTTCACCAGGCCTACAAATTTATTTTACGAAATCCCCAATCATTGACTTGTATTATAAGTGATCTTGCCAGGTTTCAGTCTTTTATTTGGAGGGTAATTTAGCTTCATATATATATATATATATATATATATATATATATATATATATATATACACACACACATATATATTGTTCTTGGCAGCCAAATGAGTCAATCATGCCAGTCAATTGAAATGTTTTCTCCCTGCAGTTTTGTGACAAACACCCCCTTCCTAGCTTATGTTGGCGTCCCATTAGAAATGGGCAGAAGTGCTTTTGGCTGCCTTGTCTCCTTTCCCCAGTGCCTTTTTAAGTGCTGGCGTGTTATTTTTACATCGATGTGTGTCAAGGCTTAGACGGATAGGTACTGTATGACTGGCTGTTTGGAGACATGGAGGCAGGTCCCACAGCGATTTGTCTCAGTGATTGTTGGGGAAGTGTGTATGGGGACAGTGCATGTGAAGATCAAAGTGTGTGTGCGGGGGCGTGTATGCATTTTCGTGTCTCATTTGTATGTGTTCATGCTCACATGTTTGAATGCGCTAGTATATATGCAGTTGTTTGTGTGTATCTGAGCACAGGCATGCATGTTCAGGAGAAGCTTTTACCCTGTGGTATTGGAAAAGAAGTGGAGAAAAGGCAGCTGTAGGGCAAAGCTGGATCAAGATGCACAGAAATATATTTCTGAGCATAGCAGTGGAGATTTTTTTGAATCAAAGAAACTGGAATTATATAGCAACATACAGTGAGATGTACAGTGAACTTATCAACAGATATCTCGAGAGATACTCAACTATATCTGATAAAGAAGTAGGATATGCCAAAGAGTGTATTCACGGAATTACAAGAAAATACACAAAAAGGCTGATAAAAGATAGAGAACATGGAGGAATTTCCAGCACACAATTTATACTGACCTCAACTTTAACTCACAATCAGGGGGCATAGTTTAAACTCAAACTATCATTTGCACAAAAATCTCAGCCATTTTCAAAATCAGTTAAAGTATTGTTTTATTGATTACTAGATGATACGCCTGATTACATTTGCACTATATAAAGGGTATTTTCTCATATTCAAATAGATTACAGTTAAGTGAAAGTATGAAAAATCTAACACACAAATGAAAGAGCCAGAAGGTTCATTCTTGACTTTAGGAGCAGTGGTGTACTTGGTTTTCTCTGAGTGTTCAGCCACATTTTGTGGCTTTTCATCTGCAGACGGAGTTTGCTTGGATGTCCACGAGATGGTTAGATGTTGTCACATAGCTCAGATATGGGGAGAATGTAACCCCTGTCTCGGTTCAAATATTGTCTCTGGCACGGGCTGTGGATGGTTGACCTGATCTTTCTCCAACTGTTCCTTGACTCCTTGTTGGTAACTTTGATCTCTTTCCAACCAGTTCCGTGACCAGTTTTGGTCTGGTGCTTAGAAACTTCAATTTGAACAACAGAAAGTTGTAAATGGAAAAATAAGACCATATAATCAATTCTGAGAGCTGATTAAAAATAGTCTTACTGGAAGTATTGACCAGCCCAAATACAAAATGACCCTCAAAATTATGAAAATACTGCAGATAATTTTATGCATTCCATCTTCGTTTCACATTAAAAGTATTAAAGGTAACAAATTAATGGTCACAAGAAGCTTCTTGAAAAATCAAGCTTCCTAAAAGAGTACACCAGTCACAGAGTTGGCATTACGCTCCTCGTTGGATTTATGATGAACAGGTTTTTTTTTTTAGAGAAGGGATCATAATCAATGCAGCTGAACCAGGGATTGTGGCTAATGTAGCCTCGAGCCAACGGCCTCAAGCAGAGATGAGGAGTCGGCTACAGAGGCCTGGTCAGCTCACTTCTTTGTGAATCCACACTGAGATTTTCAAATGTGTAGTCTTAAGCACCCACTGACACTTAATCGAGTGAAACTGGAGGTAATTTATCAGATTTCCTACAGCTCTTGCTGGAGCCACAAAAGGCTTTATAAAACTTTTTTTCACATACGCACATGGGCATAGCTTTCATTTTTATACACCAATTTGTGCCTTTTACAATTAGATGACTATTGTGACTATGATCACAGCTTGTGGTCAGACGGAATTGAAAAATGCATTCCATAGTCATAGGCCTAACTCAGAAACTTTCCTCAATAGCCTCAAAAAGTTTTCTAATTTCAGAGAGCACCAAAATGCCTAATGTTCGTGTTGAAAACATCCACTAACACTCATATATGAAGTTATAATGTGTGGTGAATAATGAAAACTCCAAATAGTGAAATTAAAATTCAGATGTCCCCTCTGTCGACAAACTGCATGCTGCCATTCTTTTAACTCTCTTTGGTCAGCAGCTGTGCAGGTAATGCTGGATTAGCTTGTCTGCTGGCTAGCAAACTTTTATGGGCAGGTAACATCACCTTAAAATTACTTAGCAAACTTGCCAGCAATTCCATGAGCATCGGAATCCTGACTATAGTAATATGAACTCTCTTTTTGCCTCTCTGCCTCAATGACTTGTACTTCCTGCATGAAGCTCTCATTTTAGCAAGGTATAAACTGTGATTATCCATATGGGTATTTTATCCCTGAGTAGTTTAATGTATCCCGTGCACAAATCAAATAGGAGAGAAAGAATTCCATTTATTGCTCCACTCACTTCACCTGCGATATCCTGGCCACCTGTAGTATCCTGGAGGAGGGAATTATGAATTACCCAACAAATCACTACAACTAGTTAACTAACGTTTCATCACTGCTTGTCAGACTTTTTGGTAATTCCATTAAATTTGCTAACATTAATCTCACCAATAAATACTTAAATAACCAGTCTCCTGAGATGCTCCGTGAGTGTGTTGTTGTTCTTAGTGTTTCCTGGGAAGTAACCTGGGGTGCATCCTAGGCATGATATGAAGGATTGCACAGAATTTAAACTGAAACAGTTTTTTTTGAGCATAGAACTCAGACAGGGTGTGGACTGATTAGAGAAAAAAAGATTTATTGGATTTGGAATCACTGGTTTTGAGGTGGATGGCTGGGAATGGAGGGTTCGGTGGGAGCTGGAGGGAGGAAGGGAACGGAGGAATGAGCTGGAAAGGGGGGGGGGGGCTAGGTGGGCAGCGACTGGCTTTAGGACTTAGAACAGCAGGCAAACAGGCAGTGAGGCAGGCTGGAGGACTGGCAGGTTAGTATGGACCCTGACCACAGGAAAAGCAGGTTAGAAGTTGCGATGCACTAGGAAATCGACCTACTACAAACAACAAGAGGTGGCCTGAAACATTCATTCCTGCTGCAGTAGCAACAACTATCTGGCAAAGAATGGTTGGAGAACCAGCGTAGTTATACTGCGGCTGACAAGCTGATTGAGGACAGGTGTGCAGGTTCCCAGGAGCAAGGAGCCAGGAGCCAGGAGAGGGGTGCCACACCCACGCCAGGGACATGGAGAGACAGACAAAGGCAGACTGGGAACACCAGCGAAGGGGAAAAAACATTCGGTAAAACAGGGAAGCAACTCCAGATACGGCCACACCCGTAACTGGGGCAGGTATTACAAACTTCCTCAGGCTATAACTGTTTCGGTATGTGACACTGGTCGTTGTTATATATTTGTCCCCCTAAAAGTTAACATTAAGTAAATAGATGCATCAAACACAATTTCTCAGACCAAGATGAACCCTTTAATTACATGTTCTTTTCCTGACCAACAGTCTGAAGCAAGCATTATTCAAATCACAGGGATATAAAACAGTGAAAAAAGCAGCAAATCCTCACATTTCAGAGGGTGGAACTGGTGAGGATTTGACATTCCTATGACTTCAAGATGATTAATCGATCTCCAGAAACGCTCTCTGAAAATTTTCTGCTGATTAACAAAGCGATTAATTGTCTAATCATTTCAGTGCTAATTCAAAGGCGGAGTTGGACTTCCACTATGCTCCAATTTTAAGTGTTAAGAAGAATTTTACCACCTATGACTTACACCCTGGTTCTCCTCTGTTTTCTGGATCCTGTACATCTGCACGTGGGCCCTGTCAACAGCCGAGACAAAATACTTTTCACGACTACACACTGACTTGGTAATCCCCAATTAGACACAATAATACTATTTAGTGAGCAGCTGTCCCAACAGCGACCTGAAACACACATAAACACACAAATTTAGACACAGCCAAGCACACACGACAACACGCATGGTGGCACGTGCACACACGCACACACACACACACACACACACACACACACACACACACACACACACACACACTCATTGTATACACACATGTGCACATATGGCTCTAGCCTGCATGCTCTGCTAGAGCGTGATAGCTGCCTCACCAGATGCCTGCTGGATAATCTAGGTGCCATAATGTGATGTTCTGCCAGCCAGTGTGTGTGTTTGTGTGTCTGTGTGTGTTTATGTACTCTTGCCTGCCAAGATTCAGGCTAAAAACGTTTTTAAAAACAGTCAGCTTGTTTGCAATTTAAGCATCTTTTGGGTTAAGTTACTCCTCTTGCCCCGTGTCCTTTCACTCCCTCTTCCTCTCTGTCATCTCCTACTCACCTTCACACTTTGCCCTACTTCTAGGCCTTCACTCTTTACACAGCTCTCATTTTCAGTCTTTCCCCATCCTTTCTCGATCTGGAAGTCACCCCAACACCTGTGCCTTCTCTCCCCAGCCTGCACTTCATGGCTCCTAACAGCACATGTGCTACCTAATGTGCTGTCCAGAAAATCCTCAATGATTATTGTTCCTAATTTTGTATGTATAACTCAATGTCTATTCATATTGTTGTATATTGTGCTACTGGCAGGCACTTGATTTAAAGTGGCATGAGCGTGGCAAAAAAACAGAATTTATAAAGAGAAAACCACATAAAAGCTACAATCAAGGGTGTTTACTGTCGGATAAAGCTATTGTCTAAATTTGAGCGAACAACCACCCCCCCCCCCCTCGCCAGCCCACTTTGTAAGTGTCTGAGGGTTAAAATGCTGCTTTGAGTGTTTTTCATTATAGCTACTACATATGCATCACAAACACACTCAAACACACCCACATCTCTGCAAGTTTTCTGAAACAAGTATTGGCCTACTCCATTGACAGTCATAGTGCACCGTGCTCTGAGAGTCCCTGAAGCCATACTCTTGTTTTTTTGGTTTTTTTTCGTCTTTTCCTTCTATTGAATTAAAATATATTGTCGCTCTCTCTTTCTCATCATATCAAACACCCAATTGCTCCTCTTCTCTATGTTATCTATGTTTGAGTTACTGAGTTATCGCACAGTTGCTAATTAATTCCTGAACAGGATCAGGAAAACAGAAAATGTATTTGAGGTTGAATGGGTGTATGTGTCTTTTATTTAACAGCAGCAATGTGTGGGGAAACTGGGCTCTTGCACCTGCTTGACTAAATGGGATGAACCAGATTTGACCACAGGTAAGGTGTTACCTCTATATGGTGATTATTAACATATTATATTATATTATATTGTATTAAAATCATATTATAAATATTGTTTCAAACATGATCAAAGAGATTAAATTATAAGAAATATTTTTAGTGAGTTTTGCTAACGTGCTTGTAAACCAACCTGATTAAAAACCAAACCTGTATTGTGTTGCAGCAGAAACCAAGTTACTGTGCAGGTATTTCTCTCTACTGGTAGATGATATATTTACATACCACTCCCACACATTCAAGCTGAAGGACAAGTCAATTTAATTTCTGTTAGATCTTTGAAAGTGTAAGCCTTCCCAGTATTTATGTTTATGGTGATAAGCCAAAGTCATATAATTCCAATACTGAATACCTGTTGGTAAAAGAGGTAGCACAGAAAAACGGAGCTTCAGGACAAAACCGACTAATCTCAATTTCACCACTTTATTCCAGCCATATCAACAAACATGCTAACGTTTGGCCTGGTGGCCTTTATCAGAGCATCAAAGCCACCAGGCCAAATACCTTTGGGTTTTCAATTTCATTTCACTCGCATCAGAAGAATAGTCATTTGCTCCCAGGGTACAGAGTTATTCAGATATTCAGGTCTCTACTTTTCTGGTTACACATTAGTGAAATTCCACCTCCTGAATAAAACCACTTTAAATGACAAATTCCCTCATAGAGTAATATTCAAAAAACAACAACAAAAGATCTTTAAAGCCAGCTTTAAAGCATGAATTAAAAGCAGCAACATTGTTGATAATTTTTTAATTGTTAACAAACCACAACTTTTTTGGGTTAATGAATATTTGGGTCTTATTTTCATAGCTTTTTCAAGTTATTCCATTAGTAGTGATAACAATACTAATCAGGCTAATTGTTGAGATCTGGGAACATGGTGGCATTGCTAAAAAGCAGTCAGACCAGAAGAAATGTATTAAATGTATCCTGTAGCATTACAACCACTTTTAGAGGTTTTAGCAATGTATTTTAGAAGTGGGTCTGCAGGACTGCAGGCTAGCAAACATGACTGTAAACAATGAACAATCTTAAAAATCAGCTTTGCAATTTTTTTTCAAGGAAGCAACATGTATATTCAAGCACATATGTGTTTTATTGAGTAACCGAATGTTAACATAACTTTTGTTTATTCATAAACTCTCTCTGGACATTCTTCCTTCTATCCTGCGACCAATGTCAAGATGAGGGAAGATCAGAGTTGATCTGACTCGTCACGTTAAGTAATTACTCTGCACTCAGATAAACAAGCTTGAAGGAGCAGCAGTAAGTGATGTTGTGAGTGCTTGCACTCCTTTTTGTGTTGGGTTTTACCATTCAGACTATACAAAGGTCACCCTGCCTCAATTGTGAAGGCTTGTTGGGGCAGTATGCAGCCTGAAATGAATATTGCAGACGTTACTCACGGCTGAAAAAGGTGGTCCGTCTATACAGTTAATATTGCCCTTAAAAGAACAAGGCATAAAAGCAAAATTCTCTTTATAGTAAAAAAAAGAATTACAATTATCAAAAAAGATCAGATACACAGAAATTAAACAATACACAGGTTTACATTGCATTTCTAGTAGTTTGCTATACGACCATTATTTAGCAAAATGTTTTTTTTTCTTCTACTACATCTATCCATTTACCCTTATTCCAGGTAGTTTTCCTAAGGAATGATAGATATTATATTTAAGGATAGCTCAATTTTGGCAAATAGGTTTGTTATGATGTGTAAACTTTGGCTTATTTACAACCAGTCTTCTTGTGATTCTTAGCTTGTCTGACATAGCAGTGTTACAATGTAATTAGAAGTGAAAGAAATAATGTTCACATCTACAAGAGTAGTACACTAGATTTATCCTTGTCATTCATAATCATCCATAATCATCTTCATCCATACATGGATCCCACGACACTTTCCATGGGCACACATTAAACCTGCAGGCTGTTGTCATTTGAAATTCCACTTGACTGAAATTCTGCATGTATGAATTGAAATTCCCTCTTATTTATTTAGGTTGGAAAAAGGTCATTACTTACATTTATTTATACCATTTCAGACTGTTTGAAGTTTTACAATTAAAGGCCAGGCAGTGCAGACGACTGATGTTGACAGAGACACAGGCCAAGAGGAAGACAGAAAGGAGTTGAACTCGCTGCAGATAAAATGGAAAATATCAGGCGGTAGTCAGCCCATGACTGTAATTTAGCCAAACCTCTTCAGGGGTACTTGACAAGGTATATTAAACGGGGAGACTGCTTTTTGGGAAAGCAAAACAACGACAACATTCCTCTTGTTGCAATTCTTCGGAAAGAGAGCTTTATTTCAGCGATTGAAAATGGGGTCTGTCTTTGTGTTTTTGTTTTTATCTTTAATTCTTACTTAAGAGGTACGTCGAAGACAGAGCAGACGCACATCCTGAAATCAGAGGCAAACGAGGCTCAGAATTGATATCAAAAAGAAGAAAACTATGGGATTCCCACCGGCGCTGTTAGTGTTACTTGCAGCTCTTTCAGCCTGTTTGCACCACTGATGTGCCATGAACCAGACACCCTCAACCTGCTCAAGTAAATTTACTCAGGGCCCGAAACACTAACCGGAGAGAAAGCACACATCTTCCCCCACAGCTTCCCAGAGACAGAAAGGAAAAGTTACATAGTCAGCCAACTTCTCCTGCATATAAAAGGGGTTAAAAAAGGCAGAGCTGCTTTTCACACACACAGTTACCACACACAGACACCGCACACACACATATATATAACATACAGACAGGCAGTCTGACAGACAAGGTTGGAGAGAATAGATGTGGGCAGGTTCAGTGATTCCGATGTCAGAGGCGGTCTGAACGCTCTCTGTGTCTATCCTCTCTCCACTAGACCTTACATGGCAGTTCTCCTCTCCGGAGTATTCTGAGAAGACAGGAGGGGCAGCAGGATAAGAGGAGCAGAGGAATGAAGAGGTGTGGGGGGTTGGGGGTGGGTGGCAGGTACTAGGGGATTGTTCCAATGCCCTTGACATGAGGGAAACGCCGGAATAAGAGAGAACAAGAGCCAACCAAGAAGGGGGGAATCAGGGAGAACTGTAGGAGGAGGGTTTCTGTGTGTGTGTGTGTATGTGTGTGTGTGAAGGAGCGTTTGTTTTTTGCAGTAGATTCATGTATGTGTGCATGTGTACTTGAATATAAGTGTATCCCTTCATATAGATATGGGCTGGTTTGCATGTCATGTGTGTATTTGCCTTGTCAGAAAATCAGCATCAAGGCTTGTGGATTCTAAAGGTTCTGACAGTGTGTTGGAGTCCAATGTGTTTTACTGAAGGCAGTTCAATGTATGCGAATAAGTGTGTGTGTGTGTGTGTGTGTGTGTGTGTGTGTGTGTGTGTGTGTGTGTGTGTGTGTGCGTGTGTGTGTGTGTGTGCTCTCTGCCCAAACCCAGTATGAGTCCCAGACCAGGGCTTTTCTTTGGGCTAGCAGATGTTTTGCTCTCACCTTGCCATACCTCATAAAGCGTGATGGCTCAGGACCCTGGGGCCAGTCTGGCACACAAACGCATGCAAACACAACTGCACACGCAGACACAAACACTCACACACATATGCACGCACTGTATGCAGACCTCCGTCCCCTTCATGACCCATCCCACTGCCACCACCACACAGCCATGCATGCACATAAAAAACACTAAAACCAACACACAGAGAAACACACATGCAAATGCAGTCACATGGAAAAAGGCAAAGTGGCGGTCTTCCGGCCTGTCTTTGCACACTGACGTACAGAGCGAGGAAGTGTCAAGGGCAGAGAAATGTCAAAGTTTGAATGCCACAAAATCTACAGCCATAGGAAAGTCTGGAGACAAACACACAGTGTTTACTCTCACAAATTATGAATTTGCAGGTTGTTTAACTAAAATAATAATCATATCATACATCCTGTCATTAAACTGTCTGACAGCAAACTCAGTCATAAACCCCATTCCAACTGGATTTAGTTATTATTTACCATTACTTGAGCTGGTCACTGGTTAAAAGCCTGTCTGGACATACTTTTTCTGGTTAATTTTTCAGCCTGCACCAGTAATGATTATAGCCGCAGTTACTTATTGTTTTGAACAAGCTGGTCCTCCTGCAATTTAAATCCCATCTGGAGTGACGTCCTTGTATTTTTTATTTTTTATTTTTTTTTCTGCAGAAAGAGCAGCTTGTCATTGAGGTTTTTTTTCTTTAATCAGCTGAGTACAAAATTTGACTTTAATGAGAAGATGGATTAAGTCAAAAATGTGCTAATTCAGGAACCAATATGATGAGAGAAAAAAAAGCCATCTTGAGAGCAAAATCTCATAAAATCTCATCAAATAGGCTGTTGTAATGTCAACTACAGGTAGGTAATGGTATTTTGAGCTCCCCTTTTTTTAGTCTATATTGATTTATATTTTGGTAAATGGAAATTAAAAGAATGCTGGGTTTAATATTAATATTTCCAGTTTGCAATGTGCCCATAGAGACAACTCTCACTAAATTACATTATTATGAAGAAAACTTTGCAGGAGATTTAAGTCACACTGAATGACATCAATATGCGTTTTATGATTTGACTGACAAGTACAAGTTTTGACCCTTCAGGGATTTTTTTTTTTTTTAACTGCACAGTGTTCACACAGTGATTATTATCACATAGTGATTATTACAGACTACATCCTGTATTTTGCATGTTATCATTTACAAAAATGCAGTGAGAATGCAGCCATTTCATACAGAACACAAGACTATAACACAGATTAAATGATGTGCGTTCAACCCACATTTAGCCCACTCCTATGACACTGGTCTGCACGTCAGAGCCAAACCAGAGAATTACAGTTACATTAGGCTACATTTTCAAAGATAGAGTTTATTCTCATCCCCTCTCCATCTCGGTCAGTATTGATACTCACTCTTACTCGTGCATTACGAGCACTCTCTCTCTCCTCTCTCTCTCTCTCTCTCTCTCTCTCTCTCTATCTCTATCTCTTCAGGGACTTGGTTTTATGACATTTAAACATCAAATTAATGATCTATCAAACCTCTAAATTTTCAACCTCTAGTTACCAAATCTTATTTTAATCACAAAGGATTTGACTGAATCACATATCCTATTCTGCAAATGGCTTATAAGTGTCAGTGTGCAGCAGCATGAATTATAGTGACCTTATGTAGTCTAGCTATTGCTGGCTTGATTTGAACACTCTCCAAAGATTGTGTTTGACCAGGTCACTCCTCTACAATACCTTTTTCGCGCACAATAGAGAAGCACTAACCTCCTGGATTTTTTCAAAAATCCGAGGATTTTTATAGAGTAAAACTTTTGATAATAAACAGGATAAAAAAAGAGAAAAAATGAAGTAACAACTCCCATCAAAGATACTGTTAAAAGCATATACTCTATATTCCAGCAAATGAGGGGGAAATTATACACCTTGAAACTTTTTTATAAAGCCTGATTTCAGGGGGTACTTCAGCAGGCTTGGGACTTCCACATCCATCTGACATAAAGAAAACAATAAATCATAATTTCCTCCACAAAACCTCATTTATTTATTTAATTTATCACCTTTTATCACCTCAATTCTTCCTATAAAGGTGTGAAAGTGAATAATGCACCAGTGAAAATAGAGTAATCAAAACACTGGGAGACACACAAAGAAGAAATGCACATCCACAAATACACATCCACTTACACTCACACAGATTGACTTGACACACATGCAAAGCAGCAGGTTTGACAGAGAGACCAGAGGGCAGTCAACACTACAAACACCGCTGAGATTCTCATTAAAACCCCAGAGAGAAAATCCTTTTTAATCGTGGGAGCATTACCCAGCTGTAATCCACTGTGGATTATTACTGAAGGCAACCACAAGGTGGCAGAACGGCTGGCTATACCCCAGCCCACACCACAGTGGTTACACAAGGGCTGGATTTATCTTTTTAACTCTAAAGAAACCAAACGCCAGGATCAGATCTCACTCCATATCAGATCTCTTCTTTTAGATAACAGCCCATGGGATTATCTTTTAGAATAATAAATGACCATCAAATTGATAAATTGCAGTAAAAAAATGTTCATCTATGTAGTTAAACTGGACAATTTAGTCATATTTCTTGTGAGTTACATGTTTTATGATCTTTACATTAATACATCTATAATTAGCTTGTTTCCCTAAAGTCACTGACAGATAAAGGAATTTATAATATGTTGTCCATTGCTGATGATTGGGTTAAATTAGACAACCAAAATTCTAATACTGTAGATGTTTTTGGATTTGGGAGGGTTCATGTGTCACTAGCTGTAGCAGGATGAACAGCTAAACTCACATTTTCATCTGGGTGGGAACTTCCTTGTTGTTACCCCCCTCTCTCACCTAAGATGTCATAATTTTACTGCTGGCTGTCAAATACATTATTAATAATAAATTATTCTTTAAAGAAGGAAAAAAACTTGTAACTTGATTAGACTAACTCAAACTGCAGGAGCATCCGAATCGCTTCAGAATGCGTTTTTTTCACCGAACGAGGACTTTGGATTTGGTTCCCCATCACTTCCTTTGGAATCGTGTGAGGAGGGAATTGTGTCATAGGCGATTTGGACATTAGGAACAATTATAGTATCCACTGACTTTTAATTTGCTTATGAGACTGTTGGTTTCGTTTTACTGTGAGAAAGATTTGACAAAATGGGAAATTAAATCATACATTTATACAAAGAAGATGGAGAGAAGCATGGGCAATTTTGGTAGGCCTAGATAGGCTGTATACACCTTCAATCTGATATTTCATAAAAAAGGTGAAAAAAATGTTTTTGTAATAACTAGGTTTTTCACTAGCTTTTATGGTTGTTGAAGTTAAAACATTAGAGCCAAACATGACTTTCTGGCATTTTAAAGAAATGGTGAAAAGGCTCTCATCATGTGTTTGTTATTTGTGCATGCCAGTGTGTGCAGCCTACAGTAACATAGACTCACAACTTACCATCTTTCATCTGTATTTGTGTTTTTAGAGGAACAAGCACACACAGACACTGATACGCACAGTGACAAGCTGTCTGCTTTTTCCAGGCACTGTGGCGCTTTCATCTTCCTTTGTGTCAATCAACTTTGGCCCATGTTTTTTTTATCTTTCTGGGTGGACATGCATGCACATAAACACATGGCAAGGAAAGCTTTTATGTCTGCATGCCTCACCTAATATTTAAAACCCGAAACTTTCCAAATGTTATCTTCCTCTGTCTGGTATAAAAAGAGCAACTTCAGAGGTGCTAGGTTTAATCTTTAGGCCCATCAGAGATGACAGTGCAATGGAATAATCAAAAACTTCTACAGCCGCTCTGCAGGCAGATTCCATTGGTTATGAAGGAGGCCAAAGATAAAAGGATGCCTTTGAAAAGACATTCTATGCAGAGCCACATATGTCTCTCCTGATTTAGCCTAAACTGGTTCACTACCCCCTGACAAGACCCTGCATATACACACTTGCACACACACACACAATTGCACACACATACACACACACACACGCAAACACATTGCCAGTATTATAAGCACCTATCTTAATGGAAAGGCACACAAGGACATGGTCATGCATGAACTTACAGAAATATACACACACAGAAAGACATATATATTTATATATGTGGAAAGACGCACATGCCTGCATACGTGCACACAAACACACATGCACACACACACACACACAGGCAAGGGACTTGTCATTAGTCGCTCCATCAAAGTAGATCATACAGGCATTAATTGAGAGTGCAATCATGCTCTGAGCCCACGGTTCAAAGGAGCTGATAATAAGCTGTGATAGGTCCGGCTGATGGAAAAAGGCAGGCAGGCAGTGCAGACACTTGGTGGTTTTATGTATGAGTGTGAGTGTATGTGTGTTTGCCTATGCTCTTTTCAATCACTGTGAAAAAATCTGTACCATGCTACTGAAAATTACCGTTTTTTGGACAGTTTTTGGATTAGATTTAGGATCACATTTAGGTTTGGTGACAGTTTCATTTGATTCAAACAGTTAGGTTTGATTTCATTCTCAGTCCTCACAGTTTCAAATTCTGGGGCTGAAGCTTGATTCATTCTCTCCTCTGAAATATCTCCTGACTTTCTTTCAAGGTTCATAGTCTTTCTACGCTGAGGTAACCTCATCTTTGTGCCTGGGTTGAGGCTCAGTGCACCACACAACCCTAAACCAATGCCATCTAAGCCACAGATTTAGCTTTGTAGCAGTTACCATGGTTCTTTATATGTGTTGGTGCATGTGTACGTGTGTGTGCATGTGTGTGTGTGTGTGTGTGTGTGTGTGTGTGTGTGTGTGTGTGTGTGTGTGTGTGTGTGTGTGTGTGTGTCTGTATCCGCTTGCACCTGTGTGTCCGAGCAGCCTCTCTAGCCGCTAACTTGTCTTGTAGGCAGCTCTGTATTCCTGGCATTGCTGTGGTCGATAAGACAGTGGCATGCAATATTAATGCAGCCTTCTACTGTGGTCGGTAAGATCCTCGGACAGCCTCCGCTACTGTTTCACAGAGAACTGAGAACAAACAGTGAGTCTGAAACACAGAGGTGGGGAAAAAGCAAAAGAGAGAGGGAAACAAGTCTGAATGAGGGATAAGGTGATAAAGACAAGAGATAGAAGAAAGATAAAACGGAGCGAGGTGGAAGGAAAAATAGAAAGATAAAGGGGGAGGGATAGTTGTTGAAACACAGGAGAAACAGAGCGCAGACACAGGTCAATAGACGCAAAAGGCAGGAAAGAACAGAGGATGGTAAAGGGCGAGGGGTAAAGTAAAATTGGAGATATGAAGGCAGGGTGAGAAAATGAGTGGTGGATGAAAGACCGATTTAGAGGATGAGTGAGTGGAAGTGGATGAGGGGAGTGAACGTACGTATGTGCAAGGAGAAGAGCTGAGAAAAGCGAGAGGTTGTAAGAGCAGTTAAGAGAGAAGAATGATGAGTAAAGCAGGGGATGCGGTGTGATCACTGCGCTCACAGTAATGAGGGGTGTTGAGGACAGCAGAGCAGGCGGATGGAGAACATAATTACACACTGTAAGGTCAAATAATGTAATACAGTAATTGAATTCTCTTTATACTGTATGTGTATGCATGCATAGGGAATCAGCGAGAAACAGCAAAGTCTGTTTTCCATTCATGTGTCACTCCCAAATATGAGTGCACATACGATTATTCACCCAGGCGCAGCCTCTTTAGCCGTTGCCTGGCAACTTTGAAGCAATTAAAAGCAAGCGGCGCCTGTAACCTGACAGAATATATGAGTTTGGGGAAATGCTTACAGTTTACATGACTCTTAATTGACAGCACGAAGAACCCTGACCCAAATTTGCACAGTTTTTATATTGCACTCAGCTTTTAGAGTAGGATTCTCAGGAGAAAGTTTTCAGAAGTCAGTTTTTCCTAAGTGGACTAGATTTCTCAGGGGAACATCTCAACTCCTTTGGATTTCTCTCATTTGCTTTATTACTTACTGTATTTTGCTCTCTCTCTCTCATTCTCTCTCTCTCTTTCTGGCTTTCTCCCCCACTTTCTCTATCCTGATGCATTCAGTAGAGGAACTCCAAAATGATTTACGTCTCGGTGGGTGGTAATTTATTCATGTTCTGTTGGTAGGTTAATGATTTCACACCAAGAGAGGAGAAAGAAAAGAGGCAAACCTCAAGCTCAAGTTCAGCGACATTTCCAAGAAACAGCAGTTAAATTATTGCCTTTCAACATTCAAATTCCCTCGGCCTTGAAGTTCGCTGATTTGTCAGTAGTGCTTTTGATGCAAGCTTGCATGTTGCATTTTCAGTAGGCACACGGTGGAGCTGGGGTGGTACTGTTATTTTGCAAATACAAGAGTAGGGGTGTGTGTGTGTGTGTGTGTGTGTGTGTGTGTGTGTGTGTGTGTTTTTGGGGGGGGCAGCCATGAATCTGCATATCTGCATTTGAGTACTTCAGTTTCTGGTTTGGATTTTTTCTCACTGTCTGCCAAAGTTGTTTCGGGGAGGGAGAGTTATGTGTGGAAAAATGCATAACTCAAACCCATTACGGCTTGCTTTTAGCATCAAGTAACACTGAGTGAAGTACACTGGTGCTGCACTTGATGATGCATTATCAACTCTCAAGTGGGTGAATTGTGGCTTTGGCTGTATTCAGCCATTTTCAATAGTCAATGTACTTGTTAATTCGAGAGAAAGAAAAAAAATACAATAAAAAACATTTATGAATCTCGTCAAGTTTTAAATCCAAAAATTTGTATTTTATATTTTTTTCATTTTTGATTGAAAATTAATTCTAGTTGCAAAACTTGCAATATTTGCCTATTATGTGCTGTGGGAAACCTCTCATTAGTAGAGATTGGTTCAGTTTAACTTTGTGTTTGTTAATAATGAGAATTGAATAGTTGACTCGCTGTATTTGGGTTCCCTGCAAAACATGAGCTTTTATTTACATTTTCACGCTGATGAAGCTTACCTTCACACTAGCCCTTGTAACAGACCCAAACTATGAAAAAAAATCAAAAAAGAAAAAAACAAAACAGGCCAAAAATGTACAAAAGATGAAAAAAATAAGTCCTTGATTAAAAAAAAGTACATTTGCAAGCTCTGATTAAAGAGACATCAATAGAAAAACTGAATCACATACTTCATTGTAATGATTAATCAAAACCTCTTCATTCAATAACCTCTCATTTCCAAACTCCAACACACACTCACACAAACACACACACACACACACACACACACACACACACACACACACACACACACACACACACACTCACACACGACACAAATAAACACACGCACAAATATATGACCAACCTCTGTCTGTCACTTATATCTTCCCCTCAAGCCTTCAAGTGTTTGGTTTTCTGTTTTCCATTTGAGTGCTCATATCGCCAACACTGTATCTATCTACTCACACTGACACTTCAAACCAGCAGGGTCAATGACCATGTGGCACTGCTTTGTAAAGCAATACTGCTTCCCTCCCTCTTCCTTTCTCTCTCCTTCATTCCCTTTACCGACTGTTCATTTGCTCTAAACGTTCACTTCAGTGTAAAGTCCTCACCTATGGGCGTTTATGTGTGTGTGTGTGTGTGTGTGAGTGTCTGAAACAGTATCTCAGGATCTACAGATCAACTAGCCAATGTTGTTTCTGTTTGATCCTTCTATCATACAGAGTGTTCTTGGCAAGAAAACATTTGTCTTTGCTTGATCATAAGGAGGAGGGAGGAGAATGAGGATGAGTGGGTTTGTATATGGGTAGCCTAGGGGTGGTAGATTGCATGTGGAAGTATAACAGATTGATTATTCTAGTGCTTATGTGAAAGGTTTTAAAACAAATCAACATTGGCATAGCAAAGTTCTGTGGAGTAAGGTCCTGGCTTTTACGCTATTGATTTTCAGACATAGCACTGGATAGGCCGAATGACAAACTGTTAAAAGATTTTTGCAGCCCGAACATAGTTTAGCATGTTAGCTTGCTAACATTTGCTCATTAGCGCTAAAAACGAAGTACAGCTGAGACTATTGTCATTAGACTTGCTCCTATAGTCATAGTTTTAGTCATAAACCAAAAAAAATAAAAAAATAAAAAAAGGAAAAAGCTCAAAATTTGACCTGATTATTGCAAAAGATTAAAAGTTAAGGGATTACCAAAGTAATTACAATTCATCTGTCCCAAATTTTATGGAAATCAATCCAACAGTTATCAAGACATTTCACTAAAATCCACAATCTCAATGTTAGCACTGGAGGAAAAGCCAAGGGATCACCAAAGTCAGTAGTCATAATCCATGAATTACAGGCTGATAATGCCACTCCTACAGACATTTTAGTGCCAACATGGCTAAAAATGATCCTTTAAAAATTATTTACCTTACTGAACTAATATTAGCCACCAAGACGTTTAATGCAAGCCACTTTAGAGCACTTGCTATAACACCACAGCTAAATTTTGCAGTAAAATTCAACCTTTTCAATGGAACTGCTCTGATCATTTGCATGTCGGGGTGAAGTCAATGTGTGGTGAACAGAACATCAAATATACTAGTATTTTCTGATCTGAAAATACCATCAACAGGATGACATTATTTGCCTGTCCTTTCTGAAATCAACAAAGCAGCAGTTGAACTAAAGATCCTAGGGTTAGAAAAAGATAACATTTTTCAGAAACTTAGATAGATAAAATAAAATTACTACTTAGTTAAGAGTTAAGGGATCGTCATTGCTATGGAAAAAAAAAAAAGTAAATAAGTCCGATTTCATACATAATAATGTCAAGGGATTGTATGCTCCATCCTCGCATTCCTTCCAGCTGATGCCATCGAGATACTCACTAAATAAATCAGATGTTAATGTCACTTCATGGTCCCCATACTCTCCACATCCTTTTTTCCATTCCAATCCATAGTCTGGCCATCGGGAACATCAGGACAAAGACTCCAAACCCTGTCAGTCCCTTTACAGGCCGTCCCTGCGTGCCTGTCTTTTGGGATGCTAATGCGAGCGTGCTACAAGATCCCAGGGTTCCCTCACCTGCCAAATCTCATTTTAACACCTGCACACACCCCTTCCCCCTGATTTCCTTCTTCCTCTGCCAGAGTTTAAACTGTGCCACAGGAGACAACAATTTGAGACAGTTTGGAGACAAGAGGGAAAGGTATGAATAAGTCTCTTGAATAAACTATGTAAACTTATTGTCCCATTAGTGACCAAGCTAACATGCTTGCTAACTCGCGGTTGCCCTTCAGAGTTGGGAGGTGGTTGTAAAATGTGTGTACCTTCTTTATTGTGGAAGCAGTAGCTGTCAGTTACTATGGATTCAGAGGGTGAAAACATTTTACATCCATAGAAAATTATCAAAGCATGCATTCTCTCTGTATGTATCTATAAATAGTATGTTCAGATTCATTGCTTTCCTAAAATGTGGTTAAATACACTGCTTCGAATGAACCTCTGGAGGTTTTGAGGAGGGCGACATGGCAGCAGCGTATTTAGTCACGATTTGGCGAGATGATTGCTGTCTGGAACATACTGAGCATACAAATGGAGAGCAGAGAAGTGGGATATGCTTCAGGAGTGTTTTTGTAGAGTTCCTGTTGTTTTGATAGTCTTTACTTTTTAGAAATTGTCACTATTTGAATCAACTGTAATCAACATGAATTCAAGCTGCCCTCACTTAGTGTCTGCACACTTTTTCAAGGCCCTTTCAAGGCTACAGGGGATGATCATTTAATTGTGAAAATATAGAATTCGGGAACATCACTGCTCCACTTTCAGTCATCACCAACAGACTTGCTTCCTGCCTGGCAATAAACAAAATACTTCTCCTCTTATCACTTCAGCACTCTTGGCAAGTTGCCATTCTGTCAAATCTGGCTGGTTGATGAATGAACATGTCAATCATGCATTAGAGGCTGTGCCCAGGGAGTAGCAGAATTACATATGTGGATACCCTTCTGTATTGTGACATAGACATGAAAGACTGCTCACAATCCCCCTCTAGCTCTCGGAACAAAAGATTTTTAATAAGTCAAAGGAACCGTATGGACTTTGCTGAAGAAATTTCGAGGAGCTGACAGCAAGGCCACCAACACAGCCAATACTTACATGAGTACAAAATTAAGATGCCGAGAACTGCACAAAGCAATGGGCAGACAGAGGACATTTCCGGAGAGAATGTCCCAACAGACGATCTAATGAAGTACCCATAGCCAGGATGGAAAGGTCACATGTTATCTGGAGTACACAGGAGAGGTGTTGGCTGTGCAGTTTGGCTCTGGAAATCATTGTTGAATGATCAAGGCTTTATTCATGCAGACACAATGAACACTCCTTTTATTTATCTATTTATCTTTGGCCAAATTATTGGCACCCTCTGCACAACTTGAAACGTCTGTCTACTGTGATCTAAAATCCAGGCAATAGATATCAGGAAACATGTAAAATTTAACTATGAGGAATTATCACTGTATCATCATTATTATCACAGTTGAGAGCCAGGCACATTCCAGGCCTTTAAAAGATGTTCGAGCCACGCTAACAGTGTGGCTCCAGGGACAGCAATATAGGTATGTAGATCAGTTGGTCAATCCACCACTTTGCTACAAACAAACGTATCTTAAAAACCATTGGCGGGGTTTCCATACATTGTGCTGACATTCATGTTTCCCCAGAGGATGACGCTTGCTAACTTTGATGATAATCAGGCTTTTCCTCCAGTGCCGGCGGCATGTTGGCCCTTTTGGTTTCTAGTGAAATGTCTTTGCAACTGTTGGATGTTGTGCCACGAAGGTTGGACATTTATGTTCTCTTTAGAATCCTTTCATAATTTTTCATCCAGTGCCATCATCAGAGTAAAAATTCCACAATGCTCACAACAAGACATCCCCATTGGAATGTGCACACACAGTAAAGGAAGATGTCGAACATGGCAAACATTACCCCAGCATGTCAGTATTGTCAGTGTGAGCATATTAGCATAATGACGTTAGCATTAAGCTCAAGGTGCCTTTGTGCTTAAGTATAGACTCAGAGACTATAGACTGTGTTCGGACGCTTTTTTTTCCCCATACATGGATGATGGAAAACCACAAATTTGTCAAAATTTTCTTCATTTTCTGTATGAACATTGTGTTTTCGGTCTTGATTTATCAACATTCATACCATATTTGATGATTGTAGATAAATTACATGCGCATTTAAATGGTAATGATAGATACATTAAGTCCTTTAAGTAAACGGTAATAATCATGGTTACAGTCAGTCTGTTTCGATGTGAAGGCTTTTAGTGTGAAGGTGGGCATAGTTTGTGCTCATCACTTCAAGTACAAAGTTGCAAACTGTAAAAAGCTTTATACTGAAACACCAAGAAAACATACACACAGAGCCCATTTTAATTTCCCTTCAAACAAATCTGAAACAAAGTAAAAATAGCTGTTTGAATATTGCACTTGCTGTAGCGCTCCGCAGAGCTGTCAGCTTTAGGGGAGGCATTTGTACTAACAAGGAATGAATTTCGGAGTGCAATATATCAACAATTCAAAATACAGTGTATCATATCTTTTAGGCTCCTTTTTTTCCTTATCTGAGAACATGTTTATTTAAGTATGAATCTGTTATAATATACATGTATAAATATAAAGACATTTAGACATCTACAAATGTATCTTTGCCATTAATAAACTACAGCAGGTACCTAACCTTTATTCAGTTTGATCACTTATTCGTTTCATCCTCTTGATCAAGCAGTATTCAGTCCTCTCCTCCTTTAACCCTGTCACTTCTATGTAATTCACTTGATCTTCATCGTATTCACCTCTCATTTCTCTTACATCTCTGATGCCCTCTGCTCTAGGCTTTGTCAGCCAAGGGAGACCTTCGGAACTCTGATCATCAATTTCTAATTACTCAGTCTATCCCGGTCACCTCATGCCAATCTAGCTCTAATATAGGAGACAAATAGTAGCAAGATTACAAATAGTTCTTTCACCCACTCCATAAATTGACTGTGTAAGTCAGGAAGACCCCATCGTAGTGCCTGGAGACATGCACTGCCACCAGTGCTCCAGCCTGCAATTAATCTCCAATGCCCAGCCTTAGTCAACACTCCCGTTGCCCCTGGTTACCAGGCTGACCTGTTTGAGAAGACAGTGGCTCCTGCTGTTGTGTGATGTCATCATTGTGAGACCTCAGCACAGTTTGCGATAATTATTTTTGATAGGGTCAAGCTTGTAACAGCAAGTTACGAAAAGACTAATAAGATTAAACAGAGATGTACCAGATCTAATCACAGAAGATCCAAGCATGAGAAGACTGTTGCAAGTGTAGGAAGGGTCATGTAGTGTCTGTATGGTTTTATGCTGCATAATATATCTATTAAATGCCAAACCAATATACACTCACCAAGAACTTTACTAGGAACACCTGTCCACCTGCTTATTCATTATCTAATCAGTCAATCATATAGCAGCAGTGCAATGCATAAAATTGTGCAGATACACTGACTTTGACTTTGGGCTGATTTTTGGTGCCAGACAGTCTGGTTTGAGTATTTTTGAACCTGCTGATCTCCTGGGATTTTCACAGACAACAATCTCCAGATAATGGTGCAAAAACAAGAAACTTCCAGTGAGCAGCAGTTGTGAGGGCAGAAAGAGCTTGTTGATAAGAGGGGTCAGACTACGTTGAGCGCTGCTCCTGTCAGCCATGAACAGAAGTCTGGATGGTTGAGGAGTGGAAAATGTAGCCTGGTCTGATGAATTTGGATTTCTGCTGAGGCAGCAGATGGTTGGGTCAGAATATGGCAACAACAGCATGAATCCTTGGACCAAACCTACCTTGTGTCAACAGTCCAAGCTGGTGGTGGTGATGTAATAGCGTGGGGACTGTTTTCTTGGCACAATTCAGGCCCCTAATACCAACCAATCATCATTTGAATGCCACGGCCTGTCTGAGTGTTGCCTCTGACCGTGTGCATCCTTTTATGGCCCCGATAGCAATTCCAGGAGATTGAAAGCATGAATGTTCAACTGACAGTTCTGCATAAATGATGGGATGCAATCACATCAACATGGACCAGAATTCAGTTTCCAGCATATTTTGGAATCCATGCCACAAAGAGTTGTGGCTGTTTTTAAAGCAAAGTAAGGCCCTTCCCATTAGCAGTATAGTGTTCCTAATAAAGTGCTCAGTTAGAGTATACAATTTGGTGCAAGAAAAGATGCAAATAAAAAGTAGAGTGCATAATATATTAAATAATATTTAAAAGTATATTGTTATTACAGTATTACATATATACGATTGGAATATAATATCTTATAATGTAATACTTCAAGTACAATTAAGCACATTATCCTGTACCAATAGGTCAGAAAGGGTTTTATTTTTGTATTTGATGATGGCGATGTTTGTCCGTTGGTCAGCTGGTCGGCCCACCACTCTGGTCCAAACTGAAATATCTCAACATTCATTTAATTGTTATACTGATATTCATGGTTCCTGGATGAGTCATATTGACGTAGGTGATTCTCTGAATTTTTCTCAACCAGCAGGTCAAAGTTTTGTTTTATTCTGTGTAACACCTCAAAGTCTACTGGACAGATTAGTATAATTTTTTCTACAGACATCCATGGTCCCTGGAGTTTGAGTCCAAATGACTGTTGCAACCCCCTGACTTTTCATCTAACTTCCACTGATGCAACCCATAGCAGTGCACCTACTGTGGCAGACATACTGGTTCTTCATCATAATGGTTACAATGATAAAGACATGGAGTGCACTGGTGGCAGCATACCGAACCTTCACCATCACGGTAGGTCATAGAAAACTCTACTGCATATCAAATCAAGCACTTCCTAAACTAACAGTCAGTTACCCAGAGGCACTCGAGATGTTTTGGCTTCTTTTTTGAGGATCTGTCATGCCACTGCATGTGCACCCTGCAGCAGCAGTTCAGAGTAGAATAATAACAAGAGTTAGTCCCTTGAAATGGATCATCATCCAAATCTGAAATTCTTTTTTGGAAGTTCAGATTTTGGGCAAGTGATGTTTAGCAGGAACAAATCATATGTGGAGTGCATGAAAGTTCTTTGCGGCTGTGCCAAAAAGCAACACAACTTACTTAACCACCTGGAATGTGAGAAGGCCACAGAGAATAAAAGTGCTAATGTTAACAGTTTGGTACAATTTTGTTTATATTTTGCTTAAGGAGATGTACTGTGAATAAAGACCACTCTTACTTTGAAACAAAGATTTGTACATTAGTGGGAATGTGGCGCAAAATAGAAGTGAAAGCAACGTTTATTTAATTGTGAGAGTGCACTGTGATATTTTGTCCCTAGATTCAATCAATGATAATAGTTTTGATCATTCAATAGTAGCTCCTGCACTGACATTCAGGCACTAATATACATATAGAAAAAATCACAAGAAATATTCTTAGTATGTAGGTAACAGTATTATAATAATTTCTATATAAAGAATTTATTTATGAATTTCTTAAGTTCCTTTAGATTTAAGTGAAGCTCTTATAGTAGCTCTAACCTCAACACTTATAAAATTTTAATTATGAAATACTTACAATTAATAAGGAAATAAAGAATGCATCATATTATTAATATTGTATGAATTCTGTGGCTCTATGTAGTTTCATGCATATTTGTTCTATGTTGCAAGTTAACCTAAAAACATTAGCTCCACTAATGTAAATATCCATTGAAACATAGTGCAGCTGCTGAGACTCTCTGTCTAGCCCGACAACTCTGGCAGTAAGACAAATTCCTATCATCCATTGTTGAGCTCCCTCTTTTACTCTGAATGGCTGTTAGGCCTTTTAACCAGCAGCTGCAATTAACATGTCATTTCTTGGCTGTCAAATACTCTGTTCATGCATATGCGTGTAAGTGTGTGTGTCTGCACACATACTGGTGTAATAGATAATAATTTAAACCACATATGCAGCATTCACTGACATGAATGAGGAGCATATAGTTTGGCTTGTCCCAAGTTCTTCTCTTCATCATCTCTTACCTTCTGTTCATTTTGACAGCATGCCAGGAGAAATATGCATTCTAATTCAGTCCTTTCCTCTCTCACATATAATATGGTAACTGTTAATAAAGACAGGCTGTGTGCAGTGTAAGTCTGTTTTGTGTAATGTTACATATTCTGTTCTTTGTCTATCATAACAGCAGCCAGACAGCAGAACATGGGAGGGTTCAATTCTCCACCCCCTCCAACCAGTACATATCCTTATGATCACAGAACATGGATCAGGAGTTATAAAACCTCACTACTTGATATTATGGAAATAAAGAATACACATTAGCATGAAACTGTCAATTTTACCGCTCTAGGTGGTTTGACACATAATTTTTTTATCTAAATGTTCATTTAGCTATTATTCCAGAATTTGTGCACATGTACACACTTACACATATCTACACACATAGAGCATTTGACGTCCAGGAAATTACATGTTAATTGGAGCTGCTGGCTAAAAGGCCAGACAGCCATTCAGAGTAAAGGGGAGAAGGATATGACAGCATCCAATGGTGTGAGCCCCAGTAGCAGTTAGAATTTGCTCAGGTAAATGTATTATCTCTTTATAGGATTCTAGGGAATTTCTTCAAATTTGGCACAAATATTCACTTGGACTCAAGGATCAACTGTTTGTAATTTGTGGTCAAAGGTCAACATCACTGTAATCGCACAAAACACGTTTTTGGCCATAACTCAGGAATTCATACACAAATTATGACAACACACAAATGTGTAATAGTGTAAAAAGATAAAGTAATGACACTTTATATCCAAAGGTCAAAGTCATTGTGATATCATAATGTTGCTTTTCTAGCCATGATTTAACACAGTAACTCAGGAACAGAGGAGGAGATTATGACCATATTTCCCATTTGGTCAAATAGTGAATTGGTGGCACTAATCTCAGCCATCTACCTTGAGACTGTGGTGATTGTATAGATCTTCTTTGCTGCTGGGTTGAAAAGTCCTTACTACATAAATTAGATGAGTCTGGAGAGACATAGATGTAAAATGATTCTTGACCTCATGGCAATTTATATATTTTTCTGCGTCCACATGAGTGGTTGATTGGATATTTGGATATTTTGAGCAGGTGCACATGTGATCCTCATATACTTACGACTATCAACTTGTTTTGCACATTATAAGCCATCAGTAAGACGACTAGTTAAATATTTCTTCATTCTGTCAATAGAACATTAACAATTTTGGCAGCAATTGTGATTACAAATCACTTACAAGTGCGGTCATTAGTTTACATACACACATCAAGGGCATGCATGTAATGCCAATATTGGGCTTTTAATGATTTCTTTGAGCTCATTGGGGCATAACAACATCTTTAATAAAAAAAAAAAAAAAAAAAAAAATTGGTGCACAAGTTTTAATTTAATTTGAGTTTTCTGAAATCAACACAGATCCTTTTACTGTTAAAGATGTGTGATCGTTTTTTGTTTTTTGTTTTTTTTTGTTTTTGATATTTTACTTTTTGATTATTTGAGACAGGCTATTTTTCATGCCACCTGTACAGGCTATGTGTTAAGGTTAGCTTTTGTCAACAATAAATAAATAAATAAAAGCTAATAAAATTCTCTTTAAAACAGTATCCATTTGGTGTGTAAATGTCACAGTAATACACGTGCAGAGACATTACAAACCAGTTTATAATAAATGCAGTTAGCTGCAAATTAGAGATAGCATGAGGTTCTAAGGCAATGGTGTATGTCACTAATTACAAAAAAACACACAAACAAATTAAATCTATCTTATTATCAAAAGTGATGAAACCAATAATTGCAGGTGATTCGTGATTATCTGCTGATATGTTCAGATGACATCCATACTAAAGCACATTTTCTTACAGGTTGCTGGCATGTCACTAAATTATTCATTAAATATGTGACAGCTGAAAATATGTAGTTACATCAGTTGTGGATGACAAGTGACAGCATCACATCTCTGTCACGTACACAGATGGTCTTCCTGTCACATTGCCCGCATTTTCTACACTTCAAATCCAGAGAAAGTTCTCAGTTCTATTGAGGCATTTGGTTGCACTGCAGATAGAAAGGTAACACACTATTCATAGTATTTCCACCAACTGCGAGAGTAAACTATGCAGAAAGACGCAGGACTAAGGTTGCAGTGTGCTCCTTTTTATCTGTTGAGCAAGTAAGTAGATTATTAGCATTTTGTATACAGTCAAAATACCCGTTTCAAGCAATAACACGAGTAACAGTGATCAGGGCTTGTGATGTCAACAAAGTGCAAGTTGTCTTCTGTTAAACATGATAGTAGATTATTGGAGGTTGCTTCTCTTGCTGAGTTATTAAAACTTGCTGGCTCACACAAACTAGAACCTGTCATCTGCAGCCCTTTATCTAATTCTCTTTCTCTCTCTCTCTGTCTCTCTCTCTCTCTCTCTCTCTCTCTCTCTCTCTCTATATATATATATATATATATATATATATAGTCACAGTACGTGAATTAGAGGGGAAATTTCTCTGATTGAACTGCTAAAAACTCACATCTGACATGTGACAAAACAGCCCTGTCTGGACACAGCTTTATTCGTATATTTGATCACGAGCCAGAAGGTTTGGGAACCACTCGTTTACTCTTTAACAAACAAATGTAGTATAATGAAGTGAAAAGTAACTAATGTTTCTATCTGAAATGAGCGTAGTTGCATTCCATCACTAGAGAAATTTTTGTATTTTCTTTTTTTGAAAAATTTCTATCTAGTAGTTATCACTAGTCTTTGTGGAAAATGTTTCTGCATTTCCAGTAGTTGCTTTATATTAAAATCCAACCTGTGTTTTTTCAATAAACTACAAAGCTTTTAGTGTGAAGCAGCAGCAACATATGCATGGTAGCTTTGATGATTCTATAGAGTTGAAAAAAAACATGAAGGTTCTATGTATCTGTTAGACTCTCTCTTAGAATTGACGCCTCTGCATCTCTCTGTGGATGTTGTACAGAAAGCTGACCATTACAAGACTTTTAAAAATGACACAACCACAGGACCTGGTTGAGTGCTTGGACCATTACTGTTTGCTCCCAGGCAGAATATTGCGGGTCAGTGCATTTATCCCCTGCTGAGATATGATCATGGCTTGACATGAAACTTCACAGCAAAAGTGTGGGGCTTGTGGGGAAAAGGCAAACAATGCCAGGGCCTATAGACAGATCTGCTAACAGCCACCACGGGCGCAGACATACACACACACACAAATGCATACACACAAGCAGGCAAATGCCTCCAGTGTCTTTGGCTTTTAATTTTACCTGGTGACACTTTAGTTTACGGCTTACTAATTGCAGTCTAATTATTTAATATATCCAGGGTAAAATACCTTCAAGAAATAGGGCAAGACATGATGGAATAGGTGGGTAACACCTTTTTGTATAAGAGAAACTTTAAAATAAATCACACTGTAAATAATATTTATCATAAATATGGGGCACAAGAATACTGTTACCAGGTAATGAGTAAGGAAAACTGGGGAAACAGTAATATTGCAAATATTGCACTGACAAGCTATTAAAAAGGGACATGTAGGCTTTTTTATTTTTTCCAAAATGACTATTTATGACAACCACTTAAGTTGCATACAATTTCAAAAAATTCATTGCATGAGTCTAAACCTGGAAACAATTGAAAAGTTTTTGAATTTACTACTCATATTTGCTGTCAAACCTGGGAAAGTCTGCATGTGCAGACAAGGGTGTGGCCTACAGCTGAACTCATTGTGTGTTTTTGAATGGAAAAAACCACTATCCACCGTGTAATGGCTATCCATTATCAGCTTATGAATGGTGGATTTGTGTCAACCATTGCTGGCATTTAATGTGGGGACTGGGAAACAATTGGGCACAAAGTGAGTGAAGACAGTTTCCCCAGTGACTGTGCTGCCTGCTCAGTCTGGACCAATAGTCAACATCAAAACTGAGTTTCCCATTTGCTTATCTTCCACAGGCAGCAGGCCTACTATGCACTGGACAGCTGCAGCTGCCCATCCTCATTTAATGACATTTGTTATTTCAGTTCCACTCTAAACTGTCTCCTCTTCAAGTTTAGCAGGGGAAGAGGTGAAGAGCAGGGAACAATCTCTGCCTTTTACATTTGGATATTGACTTTCTGTTTGCTCGAGCTGTGGTAGGGACACTCTGTTCTGACTATGTTTCTTGAGGTTTGTTTCTTTTTTTATCCTCCTTGCTCTGCTCGGAATGATGCAAACTGAGCTGTCAGAAGGTTAAGTTGCCATTTTTTTTTAAATGTTTTGTTTTTTAATGGCCTAAAACCCTTTCACTGTGTCACAAAAACCTTTCCTTACATATTACTGCACTGAAAATCTGAGTTTCATCACTCATAGAATTAGATATTTATACATATTCAAATATATCCACTGCAAACGAGAAACAGATGTACTTGAATCGGAATCTAGATTATTATGAACATGCAGTGTAAGACACATAATATTAGGAGACATAGTATTAAAATATTAGATTGTTTAAATGTAGCCAAAGTGATTTCGGATGAATTACAGCTAAATATCTATATCACGATACCACTTATAATCGTATATGTGTGTTCATGGTGTGCAAATGTGGAACGGGGCTTCTAAGACCAGGATTGCTTACATGTGGGTTTTGGGATAAACTTTGGATTTCTGGATTAGCTTTGACATTAGTGAATGTTAAACGCTTTGGTTCTGGATTAAATTGTTTCCTCATTCAACTCATACATTAATATCAAATGTGTAGCTTTGCCCCGATAGAAGTGGCATTAAAAGCTTAGCAAATTTGCTCAGAAAAGACCAAATTAATGACCAGTGCAGAGACTTAGACTTGCTTTTTTTTCATTTACAGGACATTAAAGGGATTTAGCTAGAATATGCGTATTGATAAATGAAAGCCAAGCTCTGAGTGTGTGCCAGTGAACATCAAAGTTTCTATAATATTACGCACCTGATCAGAATCTTGCAGTCATGTATTTCATACCTCTCCAGGACATTCATTTACTATTCCACTAAAAATTGTGTTGTTCAATTTCTGAATTATCCCTCCCAGCACTTTTTGATTTAAAGGATCGGCCTCTGTTATACAAAGTGATGATAACACTACATGAGTCAGGTTGATTTAATTGAGAACAGATGACAACAAAACCAGTGTGTGCTAATAATAGATAATGAAGTTAATCTTTTCTGACAGGGAAACAGGGAGTTCAGAGGGACAGCAAGAAAACAACATTTTAAGACAAAATCTTTGATATAAGTTAAACAGAAAGTAAGAGAAGTTTATTATTAATTAATCTGAGTGGATTTTCAGCAAGTCTTTAAACAAAAGTTTAATAGCCTATCATGTCAGCATGTGCTGCATGAGTAATCTCTAGAATGCACTTCTGACAGAATGAAATACCTCTGTTTTCTTTTGCTACATTTCTTGTGTATTACAATTACAGTTCATCTTGATTACTTTATGGCAATCCATCCAGTACTTGTTGAGACACTTCACTCAGAACCACAAATGTCAACCCAATGGTGGCACTAGAGAATATGTCAAGAGAATGAGCAATGTCATCAAGATTCCACGAACCAAGAATGTCTGTAAAAAATTCCATGGCAATATGTCCTATTGATGTGGAAATATTTCGGTCTGGACCAAAATGGTGACCAACCCACTGATTTTGCCATTTCGTTAGCCATGCTGCTAAAAATTGATGAATCTAGATGATTCCTCAAATTTTATATAAAATATGTGCGTAACAAGTAGTATTGTGTTAATAGTATCACAGTAGGGGGTAGGTTTCACTGTTCCACTGCAGGGGGTTTGCACTTCCTGAATAACACTGATGTATGAAATATTAAACCCATAAAGAACTTTTTGGGCAAAAAAAGATTTGAAAACTTGCTAGATGAACTTTATAAAATATACTATACATTATATATTAAAGACATTTCTTTAACCATGCTGCTTTGCAAGTTGGCATGTTTTTGGATCATGTTCTTTATGGTTTTCCATATCTAACATCAAATAAGGCTATATCGTATTTAAACTGTGTTGTCTGATAAGAAGCGAAAGAAACCTAAGCAGTCTGTTTCTGAATATTGTTTTAAACATAGTTGGACATTTACATACATTAGCCATAACCAGTATGGTCCACTCTTTTTAACAAGATCTCAGGGAAGCTAAACCAAAGATGCTTATGCTGTTTATTGAAGCTAATCCCTCCAGAGTTACAGACTAACAAGCGGCCGAGCAGTGTACTGATTCATCATCTTAAAAACTCTTTCTGAGACATACTGGGAGACAGATGGATACATGGACAGACCAGTAGATAGTTCAGAGGGGTATTTGGAGGGTTTGTCATGACTGTTGCACAAACACTGGCCAAAACCAAAATAAATTCACTATTTACATACACATACAGGACAGAGAACACATTGATACTCTGACAAACAGAAACTCGGAAAGGCTTTAATTTTACAACAGAGCAGAAGAACCAAATCACAATCTGATGCTTACCATTAATGTGAAAAACATAGTATTTATGTACTTAAATTGCCTTCATCCTTAAGCACTCAAGGAATTAGTTCAACTGAATTATCAGTGAGACTCTCTTCTTTTGTGCACACCCATCATTTTTTATACATAAAAATCCTCAGTAGACCTGTGAGATAGTACATAGCTTTAAAACAAGAAAAAGAAGGCTTTCATGAGCACGAGAAATGCTTTCGCTCAGGACACAATTTTTTCTAATAATATTGACATAGTTAAGAATCCACTTCATATCCTCTGATTTGACTTGGAGTATAGTAAAGTTTAATTGATTTGTTTAAAGAGGGTCAGTAAAAGTACGTCGTGTACATGTGTGTCCTCGTTATATTTCAAAGTTTACATACAACGTGCCCAGCACTTAAAGAGCTGAATGGACCCTAAGGTGTATAAAAATGATGAAACATTTTCTCCTCATCACGCCCAAACATTTTTTCTTTTTTTCTCATACGAGAATTTGTAGCTTCCTTTTGCTGTCAAGCTTTTGCGCTTGCTTTTTCTCAGGCCTTGGCATAACAAAAAGGGTGATCAATAACACCTTGGAACATTATAGTCAGTCTTTGTTGCAAATTTTGAGATACACGTCGAGTTGAACACTCACTACACCTACACTTAGGCTGTCTGTGTACCTCTGTACACAGGAGATATGTGCCATTTTTGCTTCTTTTCCAAAAGGTTTTTTTCAATAAAGAGCAAAGTCAAAAAAGCATGCCAAACTGGCATCACACGGTTGTATTAAGCTCTCTTTCAAGTAAGAACTGCACACAAATGGGCCTCTATAACAAGTTAACAGGTTTGTCTTGGTAGGAGAATAAAGAGGGGAGAGAGATTTGTGTGTATTTACACAGTGGCACTGGACTCCTCCACCTCCACATATTGTATGTGTGAGAAAGAAGCATCTTATTATGCAGTTGCTGCCATTGCCTGTGCACACTTGTTACTTGTTACTTCCATCTATTATTTAACACGCAAAGGTCTTATTCAGGTTTTATTGTTTTTTTTTTTTTTTAAATCCACCTAATTTGCACCCTATTCATAATGCCTCTTCCCTACTGGTCTCTGTTTTGCAGATGTAAACCACTGTATCCATCGATTATGCTTAAATTGATAAATATTTAATTTGTGAGTGAGTAAGTAAACAGATAGATAGATAAATCATATAAAAATGTCATTTGAGGGGAACATTGTCAAAAGTACAAGCTATTGCTAAAGGAAATGACATTCCAGAGTAGATTGTTTCCATGGAGACCCTTCTTTGTTAGCCATGCAGTTGTCTAGCAATTTTGCAGGAAATGTTCCATGGCAGTGCTGTGTGTGTGTGTGTGTGTGTGTGTTTGTGTGTGTGCATGCGTGCGTGTGTGTGCATCTGTGTGGGTCTGTGTGTGTGCGTGCACACTGTCGAGAGGGTTTTGAAGGTGCACGTGTGGCTGTTACCAATTCAGAGCAAGCCCTAGAGACTATGCTATTCTACATAAAAAGATCACTGTTGCATATTCAGATGATCTGTCCCACGGGGGTCATTAAAAAGCATGTTTCGGAGGAGCCAGCAATCTCACGCTGTTGTTAATGAGCTATGGTTATGGCTTTATTAAACCTACCACTTGTTAGCCAGGATTCATGTGGACATCCTTATTGAGGGTTAAAAAAAAAAGTGAAGGGAGTTACATTACTCTGCTTTAAACTAGTATTGTAAACTCTATTGTCCCTGGGGGGGGGGGGGGGGGGGGTCATGGGCATAGTGCTACGGTCTGTTGCTTCACATAGAAACTTTAAAACATCATAAAAACATAGGAAACATTTGACATGATACTAGACATTTGTTCCACAAAAAAAAAAAAAAAAAACTCATACGATACGTTTGATAATGACATTGGACCACATGATGGTTTAAAAACTCTAAATATTAAAGTGGCAAGTGTTAGTGCTTTCGTATGCTACATATTGCGTTATATTGCTCTATTGCATTAAGATTTAGCATTATAATTCAGCAGCTTGATGGAGGCTGGAACAAACAATAGCTTCAAGCAGTTTGAATTGTTCTTTGGCAACCTTTGTCATCCTCCTGATGGCAGAGGATCATATTCAGAGTAGAGGGGGGAGATTGAGAGTCCGCAATGATTTCTGTTGCTCGTTTCGAGACTGCCTCCTCGAACTGGCTCCGTGTGAGCTCATATTCTTTCTTCCCTATTACCTTCGGAGCTGTCTTGTGCATACTGGCAAGCCTGCTTTTCAGTCGTACTGTTAGGTTGCCAAACTATGCTGTAGTTCCATATCTAATGATGCTCTCAACTATTTCCCAGTAGAACATCAGCAGGATCTGGCTGCTCACTCCATACAGCCGCAAGTGTCCTAGAAAGTAAAGTCTCTGCTGAAGTCTTCAGCACAGGGTATTGATGTGTGTTCTCCAGCAAAGAAGGTTGTCTGTGCTGACACCTAAGTGTTTATATGAGGACACCTGAGTGATTGTCTGGTTTTTAATGACCACTGGCTCATGGTGAGTCACTTGCCAAAACCATCTCCTGTGTTTTTGGTGACATTTAGAATGAGAAGGTTGACGTCTCTTTGTGTCTAAGTTGTTTTCGTTGCACACGGAGGCAAATTTATGAACATGGACTCACCTCACTGCCAGCTATGATTTTGAATATGTAGTGTGCATTAACTGTTCAGTGTCAGTACCCGCCCTGATATTTTGGGAACGGATATGTGCTGCCAACCCCATAAATGATATGAGACACTTGACAGCATTGTAATTCAGTACGATTGGAAGCCAGCCATCCGCCGACCAGTGACAGAGCTCTAATTGTGGTGCGGCAGCTGAAAGCCTGTTGACAACCATTTCCATGCATTAGTGAGAACCACTGTACTTTAGTTCCATTAAAACGATGTCTCTCCAGCCACTCCTGAGCTAACAACAGGGCACTAAATTTTGAATCTGATAAAAAGAGATTATAAAACACAGCATCCTGATGCAAGTGCACTGCATTTTCTCATACAGGTATGAGAAATTATCTGTATATCAAAAGGATGTGTAAACAAATGAATGTATAATTTAACTTTTAAGTCTTGCACTTGAGTGCAATGCATGATCTGTTTCACTTGTAACATGTGGAAAAATACAATTTAAGTGTGAGGATTTTTGTTCTGATTCTGTATAATCAATCTGAATTGAAGTACCTGGGGGGGGGGGGGGGGGGGCTTCACCAGTACAATGAACCATATGGTAAACTAACGAATCGTATTTTTCCAGGTTACATGTTGGCAGCATGAATGTCTTTTCCTGTGCAATCCTCTTTTTCATCTTGTTTCTCCATTCCGAGCCACGTGTTTGTGTTTTAGTGTGCTGAGTTTCAGTGTTTCCTCTTGGGGGATTTGAGAGTGACCAAGAAACATCTGGTGGGGTCATCTCAACCTGTTGTGCAGCCTCAAGTAGCTTCTCTCACTGAAGCCTTTTCCAAAAGCTACTTTTACTGTAAAAACAAATCAATAAAGAACAAAATTATAGTAAACTTTTATTTAGCTCAACAGTTTTTTTTCTAAATTTACGTGCTCAATTTTCTCAGTTTATTCACCACTTTGTTAATAACCACTATGTAAGCAAATTACCTTAATTCTAATGCACCCATCTGCCTGAATAAGCAGACCTACTGGCTTATACACATTGTTTGCCCTGGCTGAATTTTTAAGGAGAGACAGTATGGAGACAATTGTTTGACATTTATAATTGAAAATATTCCGAATTTTACCCTGAATAACTTGGCTGGTGTGTGAGATATATCCTGCTTGATTACATGCTTAACCTGGTTATAGAGATCAAAAACAATCCAGACTGTACACATGGGAGACAGCAAGCAGATGCTGATCTCTTTAGGAGTCGATTTTCCTGCTACCGGGATGCTCTGCCTCAGTGATAAGGGGAGCAGAAATGTTCTAATCCCAGCCTCAGCATGTTTTCCTCATTGTCAGAGGCAATTTTGGGTTGGGTTCTGGGTCAGGTGGATAGGCCTTTGGAGAGAAACCTGCCACACTTGTCACACCTGTAATTATACACATTCTCTGAAGGCTAGCCTTGACAGAATTCCCGCTGGTGTATACACTAAATGGCAGGATTGGCTTGGCAGTCCACACATGTGGACAGACCGTCTATGCCAGGGGCGGCGTGCTCCACATGGAGGCAGATAAAACCTGCCTGGTGCTGGGCCACCAATGTGAACATGCCAGGACAGGGGGGCAGAGGTAGGTGCAGTACAAGAGCCATTGTCTGGCTCCCATAGTTGTTGCTGAAGAAAAGTAGATGAGGTTTTTATTTACCTCAAATGCAGAGAGAGCCAGACCTTTATTTGAAACAGGCCCATACAGTTATGTACATATTTGGACAGTGACAGAATTCTTCTTATTTCAACTCTGTACATGACCTCAGTGGATGTGAAATGAAACCACCAAAATGTGATTGAAGTGACGACTCTCAGTTTTAATTCCAGGGGTCCTACAAAAAATGTTAACCATTTAGGAATGACAGCCATTGATATACATGGCCCCTCCATTTTCAAAGGCTCACAGGTATACGGACAAGCCAACATAATCATAAGGATATTGTTTAATACTTGGATGGGAATCCTTTGCAGTCAATGACTGCCTTCACTTTCTGTTTGTTTTTGGGTCTTTCTCAGTTATTTCTTCAGTAAATATACAGCATGTTCAGCTGGGTTGAGGTCAGGTGACTGACTTGGCCATTGAAGAATATTCTATTTCTTTGCCTTGAGTAGCACTTTGGTTTCTTTCACATTCTGTTTTGTGTCATTATCTGTCTGTACTGTTAAGCACCATCCTATCAGTTTTGCAGCATTTGGCTGAATCTTAGCAGTGACCCAGTTTCACTGGCAGCCATAAATGCCCATGCCATAACACTGCTAACATCATCATTGGGAGCGTGTTAGCATTCTTGTGTAATCATTTAGCTCATAGCCTCACTGTGCCTAAGTACAGTTTCAAAGACCTGCTAGCATGGCTGTAGATTCTTACACTTGTTTACCAGGCCCCTATTTAATCCAGCTGGACAGTAGACTGACATTATTTGAATGAAGGCTATTAGTCAAAAATTTACTGTACAAGCAAATTTCCAGTGCAATGGAGATGCAGATGAATAGGTCAGGCCGAAAGAGCCCAAGAAACCCTCTGATAATGATATAATTCATGACAACAATGAAACCCAACACCTAACACTGTTAAATTCTGCTACAAAAACTGAGCTGAATTGTGTTTATACTCATGTTTTTACTCCTCTCTTGCTAATATGTATTCATCTGTGTGTATGAATTTGAATGATTTCATATTCCTTTCTCATGCCATATAGGCCGGAAAACAGACCTTTTTCTTTTGAAGAAAACCACTTACAGACTGCTACTGTTTATAATTGGATCTGTGGAAAAAATGCTCACTGAAATCATAGAGGCGTAATTATTTGTCTTTATTATTTAATAATATGCTTTGGTTTGCATCTGATTGCGTCTTAATAGAATAGTTCTATTAAAATTGCAATGGATGTGTTTTTTCATTCCACTGCCTCCTATATAACCCCCCCCCCCAAAAAAAAAAAAAAAAAAACATGGCTTGGCATTATATAAAGCATAATCTGTTCTTTAGCTTGCATTACTTCGAATTACTTGCATTATGAAAGGTACATTTATATGTAATCACTTTGCCTGTCTTCCTGCACCTAGGGCTCCATTTGAAGCGAAATTGGACCATCGCATTCGTCATTGCTTGACTCGCCTCCCTCTCTCATGTGGAAAATCAGTGGCTGCGACTCAGCTGTCAATCATATGGGAATACTGACTTCTGTCTGTGATGCTTATCAATAATGACATGGGCAATTTAACAGCCTCTAGGTCCCTCACTCCCTCTCAAACTCTGAAATGGAACAATTTGCTGTGCTGCTGAAATATAGTGTGCCTTCTATATATTGCATACAACAGACTTTGTTTGATTCCTACACCAGCCCGTACTTTATCCCTCCATATGCATACACATGTACTGCATTGCTTTGAGCTTGCCCCTGTCTTAGGTTGAACACCTCAAAACCAGTGTGAGCATTACACTTGTCACACTGCGAAAAGCCTATTTAAGACTGGCAGCTTGTAGTGATGGATGCCAGCTCAAGTAGATCAAGCATTTGTGTGCCACAGGAGAAACAAATAGCAAGCCTGAACTCAGTGATGACGGATAAGACCATTAACTGTAATAGCGCAGAGGTTTTTACTTTTTCCCCTCCTTTTTTCCTCGTGGTGAATTATTGATGTTATAGTTATACCATTTTCCTGTTTAAATCAGGCTGTTATTGTGCATTTCATATTCTCAGGTTCCTTATTGATAGGTCACCAGGCTCTTTATGACATACCTCTCTGGCGTGTCGTTATTGCCCATCGTTCACTATTTTGTAGGTTCATATTACCACAGCCTTCTTTTGATGGCTTCATGTGGAAGCTTAGAATATTTGTCAAGAGATTTACCATTCTGGAACAGTCAACAGCACAGACAATGGTGATATTCCCAGGAAAACTCAGTTTGAAGAAATTTGAAGATTTAGTTTGCATCACCATGTCATTCTAATTACTCAGTGTTAGGCTAAGATTTAAGTGTCAATACTGAAGCCACATAAGGGTATTAGCATTGTTATCCTAATAGCCTAATGTGTTTTCTTGCACAGCTGCTGAATGACTTGTTCTTTTGCAACTTCAGGGGACATTTGTAAGGTCTGGGACTTACCAAATGTTGGCAAATTCACAGAGCAGTCTTGCTTCTTTTTCACTTAGTGTCTATTAGCTTATACAAATGACCTGCATGCTCAACAATGTGAAATGCCTCCTCAGTTTCCTCTGATTGAATATGAAATGACTTCAAGGGCAAATAGAAGATAACAATGAGAAAGAGTCAGAGATATTGAGAGAGAGAGAGAGAGAGAGAGAGAGAGAGAGAGAAAGAGAGAGAGAGAGAGTTTTTTTTTTCAATGCTATCCTTCACTTCAGCTTTCAGGTCCCAATGGGTTATTAAGGCGCCTGGCAAGAAAGCTGATAATTTGGGTCCTGACTGAATACGTATGTCAGCAGCCTGAGCTGTACAAACTACCGGGGGCTTACCGGAATGTATGGCTGGGAAGGAGGGTGTCAATGCCTGAGTGTATTGACGCCAGCACAAAAAAACGAAAACCCATCCTTTTGTGTTAAGCATGCTTGGCTTGGTTGGTTAGTGTTTGCTATGCATTAGCCGACTTCGCTCTTTGGAGACTGGTAGCGTCTGCATACAATGTCTCGCTCTACGGAGTGAGACAGCACGAGGACGTGCGCATAGCAAGCGATAGGGAAGGAGCGACAGAGGGGGGGTTGGGAAGTAAAAAAAACGGAGGGAAGGGGTCATGGAAAATTTGTCTGAACAGGGAGGGATTGAGGGAAAAGTGGCTGAATTAAAGCAGAGAGGGAGGTGCAATGAGGAAGAAGGGAAGATTAAATAATGTGTTGAGTGAGATAAAGAAATGACTAGAGAGAACGAGACAAAAAAACAGAGGAAGAGAAAAAAAGCATCTGAAGTGAATCCCCCGTGGATCCTGATGTGAGTGTGGATTTAATAACCGACAGATAAGAGGAGGGAAATGTCTCAGATCTGAGTCAAGCCCTTTAAGAACATCACTGTAAATGAGCTCTGCTTCAGCCATGATACAAGATGCACAAACAGGCGCTTGATAGCGAGTGACATGGGCCCTTTCTTGTGTGTGACACTGTAACAGACTCTTTGCAACAGCATCACGTTCCCGTGTAGCTTTTTTTCCTTGGGATTGTCTTTTTATTTGGGTCAAAGGAGTGGAAGCTGAACCTGAATAAAGGGGTAAGAAGTGCCACTGAAACTTCAAAGAGGTTCAACATGATGCAAGTAGATGTAATATAATGCCAGACTCCAGCAACTGGGCCTGAAGAAGCAGGTATTTTAACAGAGGGCAACAAATTCTGCTCAACAGTATGGACAGAAACCACTGGCTGTCATTATCTCCAACTGATCCTTCTGATATCCAGAATTAGACTTGGAACGTGGCTTGATTTAAATTCCATTAAGAGCACTCCTCCGCAGCTCCCTTGCAAGGGAGTCAAAGTCTTAGGACTAACATTTGAATGAGCTAAAATTGGGGTGCAATTGTGTGACACTAAATAAATTGCCTCCACAGATGAGAAATGGAATGATAACATGAACTTGTGATTGGAACTACGATAAGGACGGAGAGCACTTTTATTTTCAGGAGTACAGTTCTAAGAATAGAATAAAGAGGAGACAAAGCAATGAAATAAAGAAGGAGTAGCATGTTTTTGCATGCAAAAAAATACTGATACATATTTCCAGCACGTCTCCTTGTTTCCCCATATGATTGTCCAGAGGTTATAACTTCATAGGCAAAAGCTCTGAGTCATTTAAACATCATCTAAAGGAAAGTTGTTTAATTATAAATGAAATCCCCTTTTCTCGAACTGCCTCTAGTTATTACGTTCAGGAATTAATTTCCAACATGAAAAAGCTGGTATCATTGACGCCGCCTCCAAGAGGTCCGCTTTCCTTAGAGATTAGCCATCTATCAGTACTTGTCGGAAATTATTAGTTTCTCCATCTGCAACTGATTGATATTAAAGTAAAGCAAAGAAATGAGGCAGCAAGGAAAGAAACACAAAAACAGAACACAGACGTAGACTGTGCTATTTGTCGTGGCCACATGCATCACAGCGCTTTGTTGTTTGCCAATGTAGGCCAGTGTTTTGAAGAAAGCTGACCTGCATATGCACAAGGAGAAGCTTTTGTACACTTATTTACCATAATTTGCTGCGAGCTGTTTTCAAAGGCTGGGGTATGAAACCCAGCCCTTTGAGATAAGCGGCCCTTTGTTTTTAATCAAAGCCCTGGTTTGAATGAGAAAATGTTCCAAATGACTAGAGTCAAATGAAAAGGAGGTTTAGGCAGCTGCAGCACTTTAGGAATCAAATCAAATCTCAGAACCAGGACTATGAGGATGAAAGCTGGGAAAATACAATGAAGTTTTCACAGCATTTTGTAAGTTTTGCCTTATACCCTTTTTCCCATTCTGGAAAATGGTTTACTGTTAATATTTTCTGGATGAAGTCTCCTGAATCAGCCTGACTGAACAATTGAATGGTTAGATTTGATGAATTCAAACCTTTCCAGGCTTCATTTGTGACCTTGACAACAGGCTGATGCTTGTCAAACTGCAGCAGCTAAAAGCACTACCAAGGGTGTGAAGTTATATGGAACTGAGTTCTGTATCGTAATAACCTTTAATGCAAGTTCTTTTTTGCTTGTTTTTGTGAATGAGAGAGTTTTGACAGCTGTAGGAAAATGTATGAGTACCAGCAAACATCTAGGGACCTAATGTCATTCCTAAACATTACAGATACGACATTTTAGGTAGACTTACATAGAGGACCTAAGCTACATATGTATTGTAACAGTCTCTTCCCCCAGAATGCATTAGTTAAAGGTCAGCATATATCTGTTCACATTTTGGCAGATTTGCGCTATTAAAAGCTATTAGCTCTTACCCTTTGTAGTTTATCCATGACTACTCAGACAACCATCACTGGATTGCTTTGATACTGAAAGAAAACTTAAAAGTGTGATGACTCTTTGCCAGGATCTGGACTCAAGGAGTGTTTTTTTTTTTTTTTTTTTTTTTTTAAGATTTTTAAGATGATTAATGGATGTTTTGCAATGGACATTGGGGGAAAAAAACTCTTAAGAGTATTAATTAACGCCCGATATAAAAATATGTATATCATGTTGCTGTGCTCGGATTTGGCTGAGATATGACTAAGATAATGAGTAATTAAACTGGCCAAATCAGTGGGCCAAACTCCAGTAACTCCCATTGTCCCTTCCTCCATACCTCCACTTTAACTCTCAAAACCCCTCGTGTAGAGAATTAGCTGTTATTTCACACATAAAAACAGTCCATCTGAAAACTTTTCATTCACTGAGAACAGGAGTAGCAGTAAAGTCAGTGAGTACTTGGTTTCCATACCAACCAGCATGCCAGCATCAACCTTGGGAATCCAAGGAACAGATCCTCTTGACTGTGAATGGCACAGTTTGAAACTACTTTTTGAATATCAGACAGTTGTTTCTGTTTGTTTCTCGGACTTGTTGGTTGACTGAACACAGCAAAGTGGCTCACGTGGCTTTTTTTTTTTTTTTTTTTAATCAGGTAGTTTCATATAGTGCCTTAGCCTTACCAATCAGTCAGCTGTATTTGTAAAATATGGGAAGGTGGATATTTTGAAAATGAAAAAAATCTGGGTGTGTGGAGTTAGAGAGAAGCGAGCTTACCAGACCTCCTCAGCTTGCCTCTCCTCTCTGCTCAGGGTAAACAGTTTGACACTACATAGGTAGCTATTAGCATAACGCACCCCAATCTGAAACAAAACTGTCAGCAATTGAGTTTCATTGTGGGTAAAAGTAGGCACCAGCTTTTGACAAGTAATGAGAATGTATGGAACAAAAATGTTGACATTTCTGCCTCTGCTGCTACTGGACCCTGGTTAAAATTTGCCCCTGGCTCTGTCGGACACTACTAGATCAAAAGCTGTCAAAGCTTTTGGGATGATTAATTTGTGCCTAAAAAATAGATGGCCACCCACGCCTCTGTCCAGTAAGACCAAATAGAATATTAGATTTAATAAATCCTTGCACATTGGACTTATCTTCATTATAATAAGGTCCTATCTCCTCGGAGTGAGTCTTCAGCCAGTCTCCACCTCAGCAACCCCCGTTACTGCTGGCAGGTTGATGTATAGCTGTGCTAACCAGTGGACCACTTCAACAACACTCCTGAATCATATACTTCGTATTATCCAAGAGGAGGGATTCAACTCTTGTTGACTGGACCAAACTCTAATACTAAAGTTTTCTTCTTCATATTTGTCAACTCACCTTAACCCCAACCATATCTACATAATTTATCAGGTCATGGATGGAATAAATCCCTTTGAACTGGCATTCACTGAACGCAATGTCTGCAGCCGACCAATGTGTGCACGCTATCTCCCCCTGTATCTGTGAAGGTCTTTTAGAAGTCACCACTAACTAGAAGCTGGGGAATAGACTGTCTGGGCTGACGGAAAAGAGAGGGGGGTCACCCCAAGAGGCTCCGTCAGTCCCCGACGCTCACACCTCATATAGATTCTCTTTCATGTGGACTATTAGCATCAGGTAATGCTGCAGCCCACCTCTTTGAAGTCACTGCAGATATCAAAGGATCAGGAAGAGACGGGTAAAGGGGACGTAGACGAAGAGTGTATTGAGATACGACTGGTACATTGCATGTGAATGAGCAGACTATGGAGTAAAAACTGCATGGTCGCATACTACTCAGCTCAATTGTCTTATCAAAATTGCACAAAATAAATAAATAAAGTTATATTGTTAATGGCTGTACAAGTGAGAAAAAGAGTCTAATTAGAAAAAAAAAATGCACAAATAACCATAATTACAAAATGACGGAACTGGCAGAACTGGATGACAGGACAACAGTGTCAAAGGGAAGGGAGCGTCAAGGGAAAGTTGTGAACATGTCAGATCCGCTGCTGTCACTGGGAATATTAATCCGTCAGTAATGCATATTCCCTGTGTTAAAAATGAGGCTCATGGCCCAGGACTCCAGAAGTGTTTCTCACGCACACCCCTTTGTGTTAAGACCCATCTGAGTGGTGGGCTTCGATTCAGGGCAGTCCAAGCAGCACAAGCGCTGCAGGGGAGGGGAGATTTAGCTGAAGTGCTTCCACCCTGCTATGTTAATCCTGTGGCTGTAAAGAAAAAGAGAATGACAGAGGAGAGAGAGAGAGAGTGAGAACAGGTGCTTCAATGTAACCAGGGACACTTGTGAAGGTTCAGCCAAGTGTGGACACCAGACATGTGGGGTACTGGAAGGAAGCTTGATACCTGCATGACGCTCTTACAAGCATAACTGTGCAATCATGTTCCAATATGCACAACACATACATGCACAAAACTCTTGTATAGACAGAGGACATGCTGGGCCAGTCCAGGCCTAATATTTGTCGAAGCCAAGACTGACTTTCAAGTAAAAAAAAAAGAAAAAAAAGTCCTAATTAGCCAATTATTTTTTTTTAATTATTAGAGTTTAATATTTTCACTATCTTACAAAATGGTGCTAGATCAATGCTAGCTAGATACCTAGGCCTAACTAGAAAATGCTCTCAGACCTCCACCAAGGAGGCAGTTCACCAAGGACAAATGGCATCTTAAACTCACTGTTGAATAATACCATATATAAGGTGCTCCCCTGCAAATATTTTAAGTGTCAAGTACTTTGTGATACATAAATATCTGAACAATGTGCAGCTCTATCTCTGTGTTTGCTGTCACCCGTTGGTTCTCCAACGGCAGCATATTGGCTACCGTCCCCCTGCTCCTCTGCTACATCTGTCTCTTCATTAGCTGCAGCTACCCCTTCCTGACCCTCCCTTGCTGCTTTAGCATCCTCAGCAGCACCGGGTGGAGCCTGGAAACGTGAACTGTTTAGTTCGCGTCAGACTGTTTAGCTTTACCATATGTGTGTTTTTCAGTTTCTAGGTTCTCTGTTTTGCTAATATCTCTGGTCCAGTATGTTTCCACCCTCTCAGGAGGAGACTTTCTGAGCCTGATAATATTTTTCAATATTGAGGGGGCTCGAGGGAAAAAACATTCAGCATTGGAGTTGTAGAATTAACATTAATGTTATTGACATGCATGAGTAGGTGATATTGATGAGCTGCTATGCTAGTTGTCTTCTCTACGGAGGACAAGCCAACAACAATCCTTCCTCTCGCTCATGATCATGTTTTGATTCAGGGTATGCATAGGGAGGGGTGGTTATTCGAACAGGTCTGTTGTCAATGTGATGGGGGTGTTGGGCAAGAAGGGACTGAGTGAATCAATAATGCTCCTGGCAGCTCGACAATGAAATAAGATTCTACCCATTTGAAATAGTAAAACAAAAATATGAAATCAATATGTGGCGATCAATGTTGATATTGCCACAAATAAATCTATGTTATGGGGAAAAAAAATTCTAAATACTGGAACGCTTTTTTTGTCCTCACATTTTCTAAATTACATTGTGGTCCCAAAGTCTGAGTCAACTATATTGTGATTGATAATATCAGCTTCACAACTTGAGTGAATCTTTGAAAAATGTACATGAATTTTAGAATTCTGATCATTTGGTTTGTCCCCGTTTTACTTTAATGACAGCATTGACTTGACAAGTGTGTGGGAAGCCTGATGACCCATGATGCCCCAGCATTATTTGATGATGTTCCAAGGAGCTGTGACGTCACAGAATGATTGTCTTTCCCAGTCTTCAACTTAAATAGGGTTGAGGTCAGCTGACTGTGGGGTAAAGTCCACCACGGTAAGGACTCTGCAGTCTCCTTTGGTCTTCAAGTAGTTCTTGAAAAGTTTTGAGGGGTTTTTTGGGATCATGTCCTGCATCACTAAGAATCCGTCTCCACAAAGATGTAAAGGTACAGCATGTCTCTGAAGAACGGAGTGGCACTTCACCTTGGTCACGTTGTAGTCTATACAGTACAGGTGTCCCCAAAGGAGGCAAGAAAAAACCCCAGATATGAATATTCCCACCACATTGTTTCTCTGTCATTGGCAAACATTGTTGTATCAGTCTCTATCCTTTTTCTCCTTACATACAGTACACAGTCTTGTCACTGTCATAAATCTCGAGCTTGGATTCATCAGTAAATAGGATTTTTTCCCAGTCATCCACTGTGAAATGCTGGTGAGAACACTACAAGACAAACTTCTGTTGACAGTACTATGGCTGATTGGAGTGTTACGTTCTTTATTCAGCAATTCTGTAACTGTGATGAGGTTGCTTTTCTATCTCTCAGGGGGCTAAGCTTGAAGTATTGATCTTCTGATGGCGTGGTCACTTATGGTTTTGCCTGCCTCTGATCGTGCTTTGGATATAACTGATACAGTTTCTGTAAAGTGTTTTAGAGTTCCATGCACTGCCCTCTTAGAAACCTAGCCACGATTTGATGCCGAGAGAGCCCCTCTATGCTGGGACTAACAATTTGATGTTTGACACTTTCATTTAGTTATGATGCCATTTTTCCCACTATCGAAGTGCTATTTCGTAAGCAATGATCTTCTGGAAACTTGAGGCACAGCCTTATTTATATCAGGTGGCACTGGCTACAAGTTGAATTGAAATAGCCTCTGATGAGTTGATCAAATCCACCCAAGTATCATCTAAATGCATGCTTCAGTGGTAGGGATACAACTCAAGGAAATCTGACCTTTTGCACAAAGGAGTTAACACATGAGGGAGATGGAAGGTAGAAAACCAGCCAGAATTCAGTTCATTTAAGTTAAACCTTGACAGCAGTTAGAGTCCATGACAAAGAGGAAAATAAATCACCTTTGTGGTGCTTAAATAGCATCTTTGTGATACAGGGCTGGTAAAGTTTGATAAGCAATGATAGCCATTTACTCTTGTCACTGTTTTTGTTGCAGTGTAAAGCAGTTTACTCATTCCTATTACATTTTGTGATATTGTTTAACTTTTGAGTCAATCAGATTGCAGGATAGATTGTGGATGCATTCTATGACGCTTGAACTGTTCTGTTTAGAAATTACACTGCAGCTCTCCCACAGACTCAACTTCAATCTACTAATCGCCTCGGTTAATAAAGATGATTGAGGTCAGAAGTTCCTTCCTAGGCTACTGGATGTGAATGTGCATGACAAAGATGATGAGCATTGTGTGTCTGTGCGTGTTGTTGAGCCACATTCTGTCAGTCACTTTGAATAAACAGGAAGAGGAATAATTTTGATGATTGTGATGTTAGCCACAGCTGCATTAAAACAATGAGTCATTCACCAAAAGCTGCAATTATTGGTATTAAGCCCTAGTGCACCCAACCCTTCCAGAGAGTGGTTCAGCAAGTCAACCATTCATCTCAGGAAACAATGTACGCTTACACACACTATGTATAATTCAAGTGGCCCACTCAAAATAAATAAATAGCATATTTAAAAAAAAAAAAAAGAATTACTGAAAAAAACGGAAAAAACATTGGCTTTGAGTATGTGGTGAAACGACACAAATGAAATGGATTTCAAGCGATGCCCTTTGCTCTCCTTATCTCTGTTTTTCCTTTGCCCTTAAGCCCCCACCTTACCCCTAAAAAAATGTTTTAGTTAAAGTGATATTAGGCGAGAAGCAAGTGTGGGCGGTGATTTTTGGTTAAATGTGGGGGTAATCAGCTTAATGCAGAGTTAAAGGGCCTGATGGGACGCCAGCCAAATCTCTGGGCTATTAAAGTCACACCATGTCCCCGGCGGTGACCTCATCCTCAGCTTTAATTATGGCAATAGTGTCTCTCTCCTCTGGCTCCTCTCGTTCATCCTCTCCCTCTCCCTCGGATTCTTTGTCACCTCGCTCGTTCTAACTACAGCTCTCGCCGTTTCTCTTTCACTTCCTTTGCAGCCCTCTGCTGTTCGACATTCCTCCCAGTTCCAAACAGTAGTAAAGCTCGTTTAAACTCCAGCAGAACTCACTGTCAGCTCCGCTTGCAGATGTTGCTTCTCCTCCTTTGCTCTCTCATCTTCCTTCACTCTTGTGTTATTTCTGATCCGTCCTTCCCTTTCCCACCTACCCCACCACATGCTCTCTCCTTCTGTTCCAACCGCTCATTCCTCCCCTTTTGAGGGTACTGCCCCCCCCCAAAAAAACTCTCATCTCCACCATCAAGTCTTCTCTTTTTTTCCGGGCTTCTTTCGTCCCCTCCCTCCCAGTGCGCTTTGCTGTGCCTGTCAGTTTTGTCATCACATGCTGGAGGTGAGTGACAGCAGTGAGGTGAAAAGTGTGCTGCTGATTTGATTATACAGAGAGAGGCCAGTGGGTGGTCTGGTGCTATGATGATTGTTCTGAGGAAAGGTTTTAATAACTGTGCGTTAAAAACCAGTAGTTAATGCTGCCATGCCATCAGATGTGCCCCATGGGAAGCATCAGTTAGTGTTTTAGTTTCAGAGATTGCACTTACACTCTTTTTATTTCCTCTTCTAATGTCTCTTGGCATTTCTGTGACTCCCTCCCTTTATGCCTGACATAGCTAAGTCTTCATCCATGTCTCCCTCATCTAGATTTAGTCTCATCCTTTTTGCTACCCTTTTACTCTTTTATAAAAAAAACACAATAAAATTATATAACCTGTCTCTCTAATTCCTTCTGCACTATGATTCCACCCCTCCACTCCCTTGTGCAACTTAACTTCCACCATTTTCATCCTCTTCGATCCCTCTGTCAAACGCTTTTTCACTGCCTCTGCTTTCTTTTTTCTTTCCCTAATCACCTTCTTCTTCTTTATCTTTATTTTATTCCCTCTTCTATTTTATTCCGCTGAAGGCTTCACTTACTTCCTGTTACAATGCACTATCAATATTGCAAAGAGAACCACTGCCGGCTGCTCATGTTCAACCACTCACATAAATTCTAAATTCCTCTAATTCATCTCCATGGGCTACACACACCACACACACACACACACACACACACACACACACACACACACACACACACACACACACACACACACAAACACTCTTGTGCTATCTCTCAAAGCCACAGACAGATAAAGACAAATTATACGCAAACACACACATAGGAAAGAACAACCAAATGCATCAATTGGAAAATACACACAAACAAAAGCAAGTGTGCATACAAGCGCACGCTGGAACACGCATACAAACCACAAGTAAACATACAGACAGTGGCACACACCCATAACATCACTGCCAAACATCTGTTGGCATATCTATAATTTCAACAGAATCCTGGTATGCCATTGAGATGCACACATTGCCAGCTGGACTAACTCTTCTGCCAGCATCACAGCTGCAGTGCGTGCGTCTGTATGTGTGTGTGGAGGATGGGTGGTGCCTCCTGAATGTGTATGTCAGTGTGCGATGAGCAAAAAACACCCATCTGACTACTCTTTTTCATACACTTAGTTTCTGTCTTTGTGGATGGTGCTATACATTGATATCTATGGTTTGTCACTATATGAGTCAACAAAGCTTCAGAGCTCGACTTGTTAGCAAAGCAGCCTTTCCTCTTCTGAAATGCTTTGATCTGCAGCCAATCACCATGCATCAGTCCAACATGACAGCTAATGCCTGTGATGTCAAGGGCAGATACCTACATTCTGCATGCATTATTTATTTACTGGTACAATATAAATATGAAATCTCACTTGTGTAACTTTTTTTTTAACATTGCACCTTAAGTTACAAAGCAGCATTAATCATTTTTGAGTACATTTGTCTATTTAAAGTATCCCCTTTAAAAAATTAATCTTATTTTAGCAACATGCAATGTTACGTACAATTTTACTGAATTAGCTTAATCGAGCCAACTAATGTCAGGCATGTATTATACCAGCAAACACGACTCCTCGACTCCTCTGTTTCCTACAGTCTACACTTTTTGTAGTGATAGTAGGCTGAAACTGAGAGAACCTTAAAGATAAAACTAAAATCACTGTCTATATCATTTTGCCATCGAACTTCATTACTAACTTTGAAGTGGGCTCCCTAGATTATGTTAAGAAACTCATGTGATATGATTAAAAGTTCCATAAGAGCTACAGTCCTTGCAGGGAGGTTGATTTCTGTACTGCTGTTTCCAAGGTCAAGAATGAAGTTTGAAACCCTGCGTTAATTTACGATTCCATAAGAACTGATAAACTGTATCTTTGACGAAGATCAATAGCTCCAAAAACAGTGTGTTTTCTCAAAATCCAAGGTCCAGCAGGAGCTTTGAACAGCAACCTATCTATTTTGATTCGGTAATTTGATGGTCATGTCCATGTGTGGGTGTTCTGGTAAATCCATAACCTTCAATAAAATATATATATATATATATATTTAAAAATTGATTTTTCTATTAACTGAGGCAATAGACAGCTTAAGGACTAAAATGTTATTAACAATCTTTCAATAAATTGAGTAGCAAATTGAGTAACAAACTCAAACATGAAATAATTTCTCAGTTATATCCATGTGGTTTCTTTCAAAGGGCTGGTAATTGCAACAAAATTGTCATATTTGTCATGAGAAATTAATTTTGTGGTAATATATTTATGATCACACTCTAATCCATAGAAATGAACTTTGGGATCAATTTAGGCTTGTGCTAGTGCTTGTCTTTCTGTCTTTGTGGTGTCTATAAATTTATGTTGCCAAGGTAGTTGTAGACATTAATTACAGTTTAAACACTAAATGCAACCACTTTGTTCATTTAAGTTTAACATGTTACTTCTGTCACTTTTAAGTAATATTGTAGAAGCTATTATTATTATTATTATTATTTATTATTATTATTATTATTATTATTATTAGTAGTAGTAGTAGTAGTAGTAGTAGTAGTAGTAGTATTATTGTTATTGTTGTTGTTTTATTATTATTATTATTATTATTATTATTATTATTATTAGTGCTATGGTAATTGTTGGTGGCAAAATAATTTAAAGGTCCAATTACTTTTCAGACCATTCTCCCCACATCTTGTGGTTTTCATCGCTGAACGTTCAGCTGTCATTACCTGATCTAAGTGTTGAACTACAGTCATCTGAAAACAGGTGGTCATGTATGCAGGTGGACTGTACCCCTGTACACATCCAATTAATGTCTCTGGCATTCGACGGCTTGGAAAAAGCTAGTACGTGAACCTTTGACTTGCGAATAGACCAAAGAAATACTATTGTGCTCCAGAACAGTTCCATGCTGCTGAGCTCATCAAACTTGTAGATTAGTTATAAGAATTACTTATAACAACACCAACAATAGAGGAAAACCTTGAGGAATTTCACATCTTTCTGAAAAGGCTTTCTTATACTTAATTTTTGGAAATGAACTTTGTGTCTATGAGAAGTTAAGACACATCGACACAAACAAATTCTTTCTCTGTCTTGTGAATGCTTAAGAGAGCATGACCTACTCTGCTTGAATGAGGCTAATTTATCACAGTTTGGAATACGTTTGAATTTGAGTAGTTTTAAAAACATGACTAATGTTGATGCCGTCCACGTCTAAATTGACAAAATGATGTTGGCATCAGCAATGGAAGTAACCTCTTGTACTGATTGTGCATTGGCTTGTTCAGTTATGTATGTATGATGGATGTGGTTATGCAGCCTTATACAGATATTATGCCAATGTGTATTTTTTCTATGTGGTATACTGAATAAGGTAAGATATCGATTTGCATGAAAAGTACATAGCTACATCCATCAGTTCTAGAGGGTGTCTGTGAGATTGGATGGGTGTTTTCAGAGATAAGAGTATTGATTTGATATCTCAGCACTCATACTTAGAGGTCCTTGCAAAGATTGACAGGCTCAGTTTCATTTTAATTATACCTTTAGGTGCTGCTGTCTGTACTTAATTGCAAAACATCTGAAGTATTAAATGCTGCAATTTGATCTCCATAGACTATGTCTTATAGTTGGTTTTCTGCTTTCCTAAGGAGAAGGAAGTATTGTACAACTTTCAAAGTAACTAAACAACCACTAATGATATGAAGGCTCTATTTTATTTGATCTTAGGGACCGTTAGTTTCCGTGCGAGCGTGGAGGAAGACAGGAGCAAGTAGAGAACTGCAGGAGTCTCAGAGGAGCTGTGAAGTCTGGTAAGACAGAAGAAGCTGAAGAAAGAGACAGAGGGTGGGAGACGGACCATAGGTGGCTCGTGAGAAACATGGAGGAGTTGAATAGAATAATTATGCCATGTTTTGAAAGCAATTTCTAACCTCCATATGTTCACTATGAAGAAACGTACTGCTGCCAGTAAATAGTTCTACCAGCATTGTATGTACTGGCTTTCACTAGGACACCAAAAGCACATTTTAATGTTTGGAAGCCATCTTAATGTCAAAAGTCGAGCAGGAAATGCCCCCCTTTCCTGTGAGTCCTGCGGCGTTACATCACACGCATCCTTCATCCTACACAGCTGTATGGAAAGCTGCCTGAATAGAGAGGGGCAGAGAGATGAGAGCAAAACGTTGAGAGATACAAACAGCATTAAGCCACATTAAAGAAGATTAGGGCAAGCAATCAAGTATTGGTTGTCATGGAAACACCAAGCCTAAACTGTTATTAAGTGGAGCTGGCTGGTTAGCCAAGTCTACGATTCTACAATGGGGATAAGCTAAATGTTATCTACCTCCCTCCCCTCCTCCCCTCAGCTTTCTATCTGTAATTCGGGATAACACGACAATCTACATCCCAGATAATCTTTGTCCTCTAAATGTATTTATACTTGTTCTGCTTATTTATGGCAACGTGGCTTGCAGGAAAAAAAAAAAAAAAAAAAAAATTCCTGTGGGTTGTATATGGAAAACTTAAAAGTATTAAGGGGTTATGGGTCAATCTAAGTGTGACACCAAGGCTGGTTATGTCTTTTGTTAAATTTTCATACTTTGTTTTTTATTTGTTGCACTGAAATTGTGATCAATATTATGTCCCAAACAGCCCTCTAGGTTCCTCCCATTATAAGTAACCATTCGTTTTGCATGTCTGTGTGCCCCTCCGATGAGAACTGCCCCAATTCCTACTGAGCCAAACAAAAAAGAGGATGAGATGCTATTCAGCCCTCTGATTGGGCTCAGAACACAGGCTTAAATGTGAGCGCTAAGCCAGAGAGCGTCATGAGTCGAGTCACCAGCACAGAGAGAGAGAGAGAGAGGGAGCATAAAGACACCATTTCGTGTGGTATAATTTAAAAAAAAATGTAATTTCAAGCTAAGGACTCATGAACATATTACACAGCACATTATACACTCATTATACAATCTGACAATAATGGGCCTCAGCTGGATGCTGAATGATGTGTTATACGGTGAAACCTATCAGGTTTTTAATGCACATAGACCGTTTTCTGTCTCCAAACAGATTTCTTAGATGGTTTGCATAGTGATAAGTGTATTTCTCTTGGTAACTGTCTATAACAATGAATAATAAAACGTATCTGTGAATATTTTAAGGCATTTTAATGCTTCATAGTGCACATGCTAGTTAGCACAGATACAATAAAACGACAATAAAAAAAGTAAAGGCTTATGAAATACCAATAAAACAAGTGCACAATGAAAATACTTGATCTGGAACTGTGTTCTTTTCAAAATAATTAATATAATCTGCTAAGGTAATTGCTCCAGAAGTGTCACAGTACTGTACTAATGACTGTGAATGTAAAGTCTCTGAAGCGTATTCACTTTTCTGTGCTTTATCAAAACAATGATATGAGGTTTTTCTGGTGGAAGGCGGTGGAATATGTCACCTCATCACAATCTTCACCTGTTGTCCTTTGCTTGTGTTTCACTTGTAATTAAAATAAAGTGGCACTCCAAAATAAAGCCTGGGGGTGTGAGGGACAGGCAGTCTGTCTAGGGTGTTTCTCTGCCCTGTGCCCAATGCATGCTGGGGTGGGCAACGACCCCTGTGACAGTGAAAAAAAAAGGCTGCTAAGGAAAATTAATCAGGGATCTATAGTTAATCACCCGATTAATTCATCTACTTTTGGATGGTTTTAACAGCTTTCTATTTCACAAAGGTAAGACATAGCATCTGAGAACTTGCTATACAGTAGTGCTTGGAAGTGCGAATCCTACATATCTTAGGCCTGTATATGTATTAAACTTTTAAATTTTAGGGTTTTCGAATCTTTGTTGGTGTGCACCCCTAAGGTTGTGCTGGTATTGGAGGAAACCAGAACAAGAAGAACCAAAGTATGTTGAAAATCTTCAACATGAGGGTGGCAGTATGTGTCAGACAGCGGATGTATGCAGGAGCTGCTTTCACCAACCGCCTGTGTGGATCTGATCGTATGCACTTTGAAAGGCGTTCCTTATAGATCCCACAGAGTATTATCACCCAATTCTGTAGTTCCCCTCAGCTCTACTAAGCTTTTTAACGTCTTTCGGGTCATTGTTTTGCTTTTACGTCCCTCAACTTTACTATGTGGTTTAGTCTTACTGCTTTAATCAGCACTGTTTCCAGCAAAAGGCAGCGTTTTAAAGCAAAAATGCTGCGTTCTACCTACCAAGCACCAAGCAACATACGAAGTTAGTGTATAGCCGATCAACATAGCAGAGCATTTAGCAGCTACGGAGTCGTATTCTGGGCTGCTGGAAGCCAAAATACAACTGAAAGGAGGCCAAATACTGAACTTACATTCATCAGGTAGGAAACAAACAGGACTCCAAATGAATGGTTATGTTGCTACATTTCTGCTAGGTGCATAAATAATCAAATGTTTGCTAACAACTTCGCCATGTTGACTTTAGAGGATGATATTAGGTCAGGTTTGTGTTTTCTTAATCAGTGAATACTGGTTTAGAGTAAGCTCTAGTACATTTTGTCACAGCACTGGTGTGATTTTCTGTTTAAGGTTTTAATGCTCAGTTGCTGGCAGTTAGCTTGGTAATAGTCTATACAAAAGCCGAGTAGGCAGGAGAACATGAGAGCTTTTGTGTGGGACTCAGAGTGCAAAGCTTTGCTGTATCCTACAAGCAGGACGTGCCATTGCAGAACTGATACACACTGTACTTGAAGTACAGCAGAAAAAAAGTAAATGTCAAACTGAAAGGCAGCATTTGTTTCTTTTTTCAGCATAGCTACCAGAGAAGGTATACAATGCAATAATGCCGCAGGTTATATTTAAGCTATTCTTTTATTTTCTTCTCCTTCTCCGACATCAGGTCAACAACACATGATTCCTGCGTTGAATTCTAATTATCCATGACACAAAAGTGTCGACACTGCTCATCCAGGAAGTAGCTTTGGCTCCAACAAATTAAATTGGTAACGTTAATATTCCACTTGGGCCCCTTTGCACTCTGGCGGGACTATATGCATGGAAGTGGAGAGAGACATATAATGTTCTGTCAGCATATGCTCTGGGCCCAGTCCATCTGCATGATGGGGCCCCACAGCACCACTAAAATCCCTCTCCCCCTCCCCTCACACTGCACTGGAAACTAGTGCAGTGAAGGGCCCGACTGTGGGAAAGCAGGAGAAAAAGTTCCCTGTACAGTTGTGTTTGTATGTGTGTATTCCTGACCTGTGTTTGTTTACATGTGCCAACATGTGTTTGTGTCTGTGTTACACAAGCACACACATTCAAATCCTGCCCTTTCATGACCATGTGAGTTCAGCAGCATGTACTACAATGCCCCGACTGCCATATTGTGACAGAGGTCACCTGTCTGCAATCTGGGGACTATTCCGTCATTCTTTCTCCTCCCCATTCTATTACCCTATTAGCTGTTTCCCCAGAGGCACCTTATCCTTACTGCCATCTGCTGGCATGACATGCATACTGATAAATTAACAAACATAACTAAAAACAGGCTGGGCACTCATTAAAACTCTGCTTATATAGGACATCCAAGGGGATGAGTGTCAGAAGTTTGTCGCCAGATTCCTTGAGATTTTTAAAAATGTTTTTGCTTTGAGGTTCATGAAAATCTTGGTTTGATTTCCCTCGCTTTCTGTCCTCATGCTCCAATACCATTGGGAACAGAGCTGAAAAAGGCAGAGGTTTGGGATGTCCTCATCTAATATGGGCCAAGAAGGAGGGGGAGAGTGAGGAGATTAGGCTCAAGGAAAGGTGGAAATTTTGAGATCCAGCCTGGCATATTGTGAGCTGCATTGATGTCAGATTTGACAGAAGTACAAGACGATTAACAGTGAGTTATGGGCCTCGAGGGGATCATTGGCTTTGGGATTTTTAATGGGCATTGTGATAGTTGGAAATTGGTTGGAAATTGGAGCGCTGTGAGAACAATTCCCTATTGATTATATTCAGTGTGTATATACATCCACACACACACACACAAACACACACATACACACACACACACACACACACACACACACACATATATATATATATATATATATATATATATATATATATATACAGTCAAGCCCAAAGTATTTGGACAGTTACACATGTTTTGCTCTTCAGGCTCTGAGCTTAATTTGAAGTAAAATAATGGATGCTACATTAAGGTGCAACATATCAGCTTTAATTAGAGTAGGTTTGATCAGTATAGAAAATCGCCATAGAGAGAATGCCAATTTGCTACAATATACAATTTACTACTATAATACTACTTTGCCATCGTAAGTCACTGTGCGATCCAGTCTCTCAACATTCAAGCATGAGAGGATGAAGAAGTAGCACTGCCCAGAGTGCATATTCTGACCTCTTGTCTTGTAAATGCCATGATGTCTGAAGGGCTTGGCAAGTGACCATTATTACCACCACAATCACCACCCACTCCTGGCAAGGAATTTTGGTTGGCTGCAGAAAAAACTTACATGTGACACCTTTAAGGGGAGCTGTGGAAGTCAAGGCAAGATCTGGAAAATCCAGAAAACTTTCAGATAAAACAGCACATCTGCTGGACGGAAAGTCGAAGAAAAACCTCCTGAAAGTTTTATAGGCGTTGCAAGAAGGTTTATCTGAAACAGGAGGGGTGGTGAACCATTGAAACAGGGTCTACATGGAAGAGTCATCACAAAACAAATCTTTGACCTCATCAAGTGCTGCAGACAGATGAATTTAAGTTGAGCTCTTTGGCCACGTTCACCAGAGGTGAGTTTGGAGATAAAAAGGATTTTGATGAACTAACACTTTGAACACTGTTACATATTGAGGTGGGGTTATTCTACTATCCTGCTCTGGGGTCTTGTGGCAGCCAGTGGCATAAGAATCATTGCATGACGAGGGAAAAATGGATTCCACTAAATATCAGCAGATTTTGGATGCGAATGAACTGCAGTCTGTCAAATAAGTGGAAGTGAAGACAGGGTGGCTCCAACAAAAGGACAATGATCGAAAGCAGACCTGAACAATCAGCATGAATTGATTCAACAAACATAAAATTGAGGTTTTTGCAACAGTCCCTTGACCTGAAAATCAATGATAATCCGTATGTAGATCTAAAACATGTTGAATGTACCTAAAAATATCTCAGAACTTGAAGTGATCTGCAAATACGTAAATCAAGAATGGAATGACTCTTAGCTCTTTATAGGGTATGGACACATTTTTTTAAGTACAAATTTAATCACTTTTAAGAAAAACATGATTCCATTAGTGATTCCATTAAATTAAATTGACACACTAGACTGAAGTATATACTGTTATTGTGCTTTACTGAATTTGAATAACAGAAATATTCAGTGCATGTCAGCTAACAATACTGCCTTCTCATTAGCAAAAATAATAGTGGTAGACCCAGAACATGTTGAAAACAATGTTCTCCTGCATTTACCATCAATAAACATAAAAGGGTACTGTAGAGACAACTTCACGACCCTGTCACTATAATATTTTACCTATAATCACAAAACTGTGTACAAAAGACAGATATAACTTGTTATTTAACAGAAGAAAAAACCCTTAAAGTCTGCCTGGGTTATTTCTAGAAAGAAATGAACCTTGTGTTTTTTAGTTTCGTATTCAATAAGCCCCTAAATTGATATGCTTCCTTTTTCTGGCAGAAACAATCCATACAGCTGTTTGCATCTGTTTTTCCATTGACACCATGTCTCTCATGACGTGTCACAGCTGAACAGCCCTCTTATCAATTTCACTATTTAGCTCGACTAATTATTCTCTCTTTTTCTTGCTTTTCTCATCAGTGTGTTTGATTTTGTTATCAGTGTGGCCATTCAGGTCCTTACAGTATTTTTGGAGACTCCAGCACACATCTTGTATAGATTTCTCCTTTTCTTTGTCTCATCAGTTTTCTTCAGAATTCTCACTGCATTTTCTCATCTCTTTTCTTTTTCTTTTTTTTCCTAGTCAACGTAAGCGCTGGACCTGATGCGTGAAGTTCCTCAGCACTTCAGTGTCTCTTTTGGGAGAGGCACTCTGGTCACTGTGCCATACACTCTAATGTGGTTTTTGTGTGATAATGGTGTCTTCTGCTATGTTGCATGTTTTCACCTCTTTGTTGACTTAGAACCCCCATTCAACACCTGCTTGCCCATGGAACAGGAGCAGCAAATTCTTTACAGCTTTGGCCTCATTGAACAAGAAGGTCTCAAAATGCTGTGGAATCACATCACCTGCAATTAGATGCAGAGCAGGAAAAGGACTAAGAACAGTTTGAACAAAATCACAGTTCTGTCCAAGTAGTTAAGGGTTTGTATAAATTTGATAAGTTGCTGCTGCACAGTACACTTTGCTTACCTTGAAATGTTCCAACAAGTCATCTGTCATTGGTTGGCCCATGAATTGTGATCCAAAGAAATGAGATTGGATGTGAGTGCCATTCTCATTGGTCTTTACTTTATTACTAGCACTTAGTTCAAACTCAGTACAGCATCTAATTTTTCACCCTTGCAAATGCCACAATTACTGATTTTTTTTTTCCAATTTTCTGAGTTCATGAAATAAAAAGTAGCAGTGCATAAAGAGAGGCTCATTTAAATGTCTGTTTGTGTGTGCATTTGTGTGTGTGTGTGTGTGTGTGTGTGTGTGTGTGTGTGTGTGTGTGTGTGTGTGTGAGACTCTCCAAGAGTAAGTGCATAAATCTGTGTGCACACATTGTTAGAGGGTAACCGTCATACCCCCTGCTGCTCCTAGAGATTGAGATCAGGGTTAAGTACTCTTCGCTGTCTTGGGTTTACACACAAACACACGTACTCATATGCACACCGTGAGATAAAGCCCTCTCCTTAATGTAAGATCAGTGGATCGGCATTGAGAAAAGATGGATTAATTGCATCTGATGTGACCTGGGGCCATAAAGGAATAAGTAATATAAGAGAGAGAAAAAAGAAAAAATATAGAGTGGGAGTAAGTCTAAAACCAGCCCAACAGCATTATCCCCTCACCCACACATACACTCCCTCTCTTTCTTTTTCACACACACACACACACATACCCCCACACACTCCCACATAAGCCATTATCATGAAACATCTGTCCGCCCTGTTGACCCCCCCGAGCTCAGGTCAAATAAGGCCGATTACACTGTAGTGAGATGGATGGGAAGATACAAATTCATATGTGTGTGGGTAACCCTAACCCTGTCTGTTTTTTATGTAGTGTGGTGCGATATGTGTGATAGTCCAAACGGCTGAAGCAGTATAATCCTGATAGTCACATATCTGCCACAGTAAAGCACGCTAAGCTAATATATGACATATTTATATTGAAATCTTTGAGAAATTGTTGTAAAGAGTGCTAACGATGTTATGGGGTAGTTTATATATAGTTTGTCCACCACGGGGCACTGACAACTTTGTATGTCAAATGTAAAATGGTCAATGGTCAATGGTCTTGGTCAATACATATTGTGCTCATGATTTGTAAATATTTTTTTTTATTTTTTTTGTAAAACATATTTAAAATAAGTCACAAGTCAGTATCTGATAAAACTCAGATATTATATAAAAATAAAAATTTGCAACACATAACATGTATGGCATTTTAGAGTGCTTTTCAAACACAAGTGCCTTTACATTTATCCATAACAGCTTCTTCAAACTGTTTATGTTAAGTTTCACAGAATAGATAATACCATTAGCTTAAGAGAATGGCCAACTGTTTCATAGCCCTGAAACTTGGAAGTACTGATTCAGAGCTTGCAAACTGATACGTTTAAAACAAACATAAAACGTGGCCAAAGGTCAGAGCCGGCTAGGAGATTCTTGCTGCTGTTAACTATTTTCTAGCATTTGGTCATTTTTTCAATAATTACCAAGCTATCCGGCTGCTAATTCCTTGTCTGAAATCATTGTGATGTGATGAGCTAGATCATTTGTCTAGACTACGACTGTCAACAAAAAAAAATTCTATTTGATTATATAATTATATTGTATTAAAATATAAAAAATATACAATATAACATATAATATAAAAAAATAATAATATAATAATAAACATATATAATATGAAATATATAAATAAATAAAAGCAGCATCGCCACAGCTGTCCGTGGTAGTGCTACTGTAGTGAGTTCTTTACGGGCCTGGGTCGCTGCACAGAATGCACTGCATGACAACATGAGTCACACTGTCACTGTCATTGATTGAAAATGAGATGTAGGTCACACTGAAACAGGCAAATCATTTAACAACAACCGTGTGGTAATGATGGCTGAGAGCTCACAACCCATCTCAGCCTCAGAGCCTCATAATGGGCAAACTAAAAAACTCCTTTTGGAAATACTTCACATTCTTGTTTGTGGATAGCAAAATTGTGGAATCTCAAGATGAAGTTGTATGCAAGCTGTGTAAGCTTAAATTCTTTATTTTATTTTTTTTTTTTTAAGAGGAATAATAAATCAAATGTAATTATTGGCCCATTTTTTACAGCACTAGTCTAGTGTCATCCAAGTCACTGCTCTGTTTTTTTTTCTTTTCTTTTTTTTTTCAAACAAAGACAAAAATAAAAAAGAGGCAGTTCACTCTCTACCTGGTGTGAATACCACAGACGTAAGCATCCAGAGAGCATATTATCCAGACAATAGCCTAGAGTTTTATCATTTTGCCGAAATCACGGAATTCAATTTCACCGGTGACAGTAATTACAGTTGTTTGAGTTTTCCCCAAACAACAAAATGGTAGAAGAAACAGCCAAATAATGAATCTTTTTACTCATCTTGTTAAGACTTTGTTAATGAATATATTTTTTTAAATTAAAAAAGGCTCTTACACTTTGAAAATGATCCCTTTTCAACTTGGAATTTGAATTTAGAACAATCAGTTTCTCACCCCTCTAGTTCTTGCGGGGAAAATCACTGACTAAATCTGCTAAACTGTCTAAATCTGGTCAAAGGTTTGAGCAGATTTACTAAAAACACCTGCTACAATTCTGTCCTTACAAATTACAATCAAAGCTTCACAGATCTGGTTCTGATTAAACTTATAGTACAATTGGTCAGAACAAGAAGTCACTAGAACATTTGAGGACAGTGTACAGTAAAATTAAGTAATTAAAATGATAATAAACTATAAAATCCATGCAGTTATTTATATGCCACACTACTGTATTTAGAAATCCATGGCAAAATTGAGTGTATACTACAGGTAAATTGGATAAATAGTTGTATTGTAATAGCTGAATATCAAATAAAACCATAAAAATAACATTTCAAAGATATCACATTGTATTTGCACAGCCTTATAATTGTCAAACCAGACTGTAGGTTGTACTTCTGGTCTGATTTTGCAGTAAAATTCTTTTGGCTGACTCCAGTATGCTTCATCAAAGGGAAAAAAAAGAAGGGAACAGATTCTTAACTTGATTGTCAGAGAAAATCTATCCAAGTTAATTTCTCTGGGAAAAAGGGCATTTTTACCTTTGCCAAGGAGGCAGTCTTTAGTCCTGTTTGTTACTGTTTGCTGGCATGAAATGTTAAAAATGTATTAACAGATTCCAATTAAATTTGGTGAAACATTGGGCCAGGGGCCAAGGAACAAATGATTAGTGTTTTTATTATTTTTTCATGATTTTTTTTACACCCAGGACTGAGATTTTAGATCATTTTTGCCTTTTTTCTCATGAATACGTGCAGTTAAAACATCTAACGAATGCATCTTATTTTTTGTTATCACTACTTGTATTTTGTTGGTTCAACCTTTCAGGTGCAGACGAAGAATCTCCAAAACTGTCCTGCTATTAAAATAACAAATTTAGAAGCTTCTGCAGCTTTAAACCTGTGATTTAAAGTTGTCGAAATCAATAAGATGCTTACATGGAATGTTAATTATGTGTAATAAAGACATGCCATATCATTGCACCTATGGCGCTGGCAGTCTGCCACAGATAAAACTGGACAGAGCCAAACAAACTATATAAAAGTCTGAAAATCTTGCCCTGTCCCCTGCAGGCATGGGATTGTTAGTTTAGACCACAGGTGAAGGACCCATGAGAGAATATTTGCAATTCAAGCAAATACTAGTGTTAAAGAATAACAAACACCTAAAGGTAAATTACACTTAATTGTATTATCATCACTGCTTGACATACTATACGTCCCCCTTAATAACACTTCCACCAACTCGGTTAACAGATATTATGCTGTCAAGGTGTTGTTGTTTTTAACACCTCAGAGACAAATAACTACGGTAATGAAGTGAAGCGTCCTGCTGTGGCATTTGTAATCCGGCTTTAATGGTTTTCCTATGACTTTAAATTATTTTTTTTTTCAGCAGCTAGCCATCAGATATTTCAAATGTGTCTTGCAGAGTTCCCCTGTGGCTCAGCTGTCTGGTGCTCTGTGTTGCCAATACCATATACCCTGACTGCAGGGTTTGACTTCCAGCTCCTGCTGTGCACTCACATCTGTTTTTATTAGACTCTTTCCTGTCACCCCCCTTACAGCTGCTAGCATGAAAAAGTAATTAAATAACAAGGAGAGCTGAACTCCTGTTTAAAACGAACTGCTCATTCCACAGAGAAATACGACAGAGCAGAGACTGGAGTGCACGGATTCCACTGTTCTGTATAGTATAAGCCTATGTTAAGCAGTGCCTAGTGCAGCACTGGCCTCCTTGATCATTTTCACTTGAGTCTTATGGTATGTGAGCTGTAACCCCTCAGGCTCACAGCTGTGCATTTGGAACTATTCTGCTAAGTGACTGCTACAAGCTCAGCGGCACTCATTCTTAGCCTATAGACATTAATGAGATTATAGCATAAACAAGACAGTAAGTGTGTTGTCTGTGTTCATTCATGTCAACTATTCTTGCAACCCAAACACTCTGCAAAGCTCTAAATACTGAAGTCAAAATTTTGTAAGTATCAGAGGCTGTATTTCATATGAGATCCACTGCATCATGCATCACATTGATATTGTCTGAAAGCAAATGAAATCCCTCTGAATTTGCATCGTTACATGTATCGCTCCTGATGTGCCCAAACTTTCGGAATCTGCAGTTCTGCACTTTTCCTTATAAGTCCACAGGGTGAAGTCAGCTGTACAGTCAATAAAAGCTGATGAATCAAGTCAAAGGGTATGAGGAAGAAAAGAACAAAAAGACAAAGATAATTCTGCATTATATATTTAAAATATGCCGAAAAATGCCAATGGAGCAGATGCAAATTATTACTCAAAGTCACAAACCCTATGGAAGCTGCCAGGCTGGCATTTACAGCTGTGAATTTTCAAGTTTCATCACTTCAATTTTCAGGAAAGTTTAAGTATGAAGAAATAATATATCAAATGTGTTGACCTCCTTTTCACCAGTCCGGATTCACCTTTAAGCCGAAAAAATCCATAGATTTTGAGTCATGAACACACCCATACAGAGGAGCATTCTTAATGAGGACATCACGTGCTTAGTCTGCCAAATCCACATCAATATTTCATATTTACCACACTATTTATCCACTTCGTTTATCATTTATGAATGTTATTTAATGTGTCACAGTGCACTTGCAGAGGATTTTTGTCTGTTTATTCACCTTTTGTAAGTGTGCCATTTAGATAATGTCATAGCAGGCCATAAGCTCCTCTGGCATCTCTGTCAGGCTGGTATGCAGCAGTCGACATGGCTATCCAGTCCAAATAAACAAGTGTCCACTCTTCTCAATACTCAACCCTTAATTATTCATATGGGGCTGAATGGGACATTGTTTATCTAGGCTATTGCACCAAGGGACCTTCTGCTCTGAGCTATACACCTGTATGTGTTTGTGTGTGCTTGAACAAGCTCTTGTATAGGCAGCCATCTCTCTAATTGGTAATTAAAATACCTTTGACAAACTAGCTTTAGCTGTCTGCTTGCTATTGGTATGGTAATGAGGGTTGAAGAGGTAAAATGTGTTCCCACCAGAGGGAAAGAGAGGGTGAAGAGAGAGTGTGAGCCGGTGTGTTTGTCATGATGAACACTGCTTATTTAAGCATGTATTAGTAGGTGCTGACTCTATTTGACCCAGAGATGTCAACATACATTCACACAAAAATTCAAGCACAAAATCAGCAAACACATCCCGAACATCACAACAAAGTGGTGATTATCAACAATGGGAACAAATTAAAATGCAATAACAGAAACATTTCAGCAGGTGAAAGGCCACATAGGTAATCACAAGGTAAATGGCAATGATTTAATGCCACAGATGTATCTTTATTACATACATACAAAGGCAATTTTATGAGTCACTCAGTGTCTTTACCCATAAACCGGGTTATTCTGAACTAAATGCAGATATCAGAGACAACACTGATAAACAACACTGATGATATGTGTATATAAATCTGTGTTTAAAGTACATGTACAAGAGTATTATTGATATTTCTGTCTTTCCCTTGATTTTATTTTGGATCACAGCTCACTAAGGTACTAAGGTATTTGTGATACAAGTCTTAGTCTTGACTTTTTGATCCTTTCTTAGCAGTGTCCTCTTTTGCCTTTACCCATAGAGAACTGCTTGCTTTAGTGTGTGACGTATGGTACATGCGTAAACCACCACTCCAGATTGCTCCGGATCAACCTGAAGCTCTATGTGCTGATTGCAGACTTCTCTCATTGAGTTTCTTCTTAGCTCCACGTCCTGGAAGCATCTCAACAGTTTTATGACTGTGAAGACTCTTCATAACATCATGAACTGTTCAAGCAAAGATTATGAAATCTTTGGCAACTGCCCTCCAGTATTTGGAAGTGTGATTTTTGAAAAATGGCATTTCTAATGCTCTCAAACAGCTCTCTTGTCTTCACCATTGAGAAATAAAAACTAGGATCAATCAGCCCCCTTTTATGCAGTAAAACCATCATTCATTGGTTAATTCAGGTCACCTGAACACTGATAATTAAACACAGGTGAGTCTTGTTTTTTTATGATTTTAGAGAAACTAATTGAATTCATAAAAAGAGTGCCAATAATTGTTTTAAGTGAACATTTTATGTCTGTATTTTTTATTTCACTTTTTTGTTGTTGATATTTTATTAAACCTTCCGATTATAAATAATTTGTCAAATTTTGTATTATATATATATATATATATATATATATAGAGAGAGAGAGAGAGATCCATCTACATAATGCTGCCAACACAGCTCTGACCCATTAAGCGATGGACATCTCCAGACCATGGAAGATGTTCCGTAGTATCAGGCAACAAGATGTTAGCATCTGATCCTTTATCTCTTGTGAGGTGTGAGGTGTTACCTCCATGGATCTGACTTGTTTTTCACTTGAACAGACTGAGATCTGTGGACTTTGGAGGCCAGGACAACACCTTGAATACTTTGTGATGGTCCTTAAATGATTCCCAAACAGTTTCTGCAGTGTGGCAGGAAGCATCATCCTTCTGAAAGAGGCTACTGCCATCAGGGATACCATTGCCATGAACGGTGATATTTAGGTTGGTGGTACGCGTCAAAGTAACATCCACATGAATGCCAGAACCCAAGGTTTGCCAGCAGACAACTGCCCAGAGCGTCTCACTGCTGGCTTGCTGTATTTCCATATTCCATATTGCATTCCATATTGCATCCTGCTGATATCTCTTTCCCAGGTAAATGACACACATGCACCTGACCATCCACCAGATGTAAAAGAAAACGGGATTCGTCTCACCTGGGTGCCTTCTTCTGTTGCTCCATTGTCCAGTTCTGATGCTTATGTACCTATTGGAGGGGCTTTCAGTGGTGGACAGAGGCCGGCATGGGTTTTCTGTGGCTACACAGCTCCACATGCTGCAAGCTGCAATGCATTGTGTTCTGACGGCTTTCTACCATAGCCAGCATTAACTTTTTCAGAAATTTGTGCTTTAGTAGCTCTTCTGTGGGATTTGACAACACTGGCCAGCCTTTGCTCCCAATGGTCATAAGTGAGCTTTGGGAGGCCATGAACTTGTTGCCAGTTCAGCTCTTGGTAGGCAATAACCACTGCATACTGGGAACAGCCCACAAGACCTGCTGTTGGAGATGCACTGACTCAGTTGTCATCACAATCTAGCCCTTGTCAAATTCACTCAGATCTTTATACGGGATATTTTTCCTGCTTCCAACTCATCTCCTTCAGGAACTGAATGTTCACTTGCTGGGTTTTTAAAGGTGATATTTCAAGCTAGACTGGCATTGTGTTTCATTTTTTTAAATTCTTAATTCTTTTTTAAAACTTTTACTGGAAAATTAATTTCATTGTTGCTCTTTACAAAATAGGACACCCCCGTTGAACGTTATTAAGGAATTGGATTAACAACACAAATAATTATAGTGAAGGCATGTCAAGAGAAAAAGTTTTCCCTATGTTCCGGTTTACAGCCTGTTTTAATCACTGTATGACATGTTAACATGTCTCCCGAGTAACGTGAGTTGTATATTTGTTGACGTCTGGACATTAAAGAGAGATGCAAAAGATCTCTGTCTCCTCTCCTTCCGCATGAAGGTTTTCAAACTTTCTTCTCCATTATTCAACATCCACCATACCCCCCCCCCCCCTTTGCTATACTATCCTGATCTATGTGCTCATCAGTGCCCCACCACTTCCTCACCCGACCTATTCTGCCCCCCTTTTCTCCCCAATTACAAAGCACTGTCAGCTTGGTTGTCAGTGGTGCACTGAGACGTTTGGCTGTTTGATCATTCTCTCCACATCCATACAGAAAGCCACCCTGGATAAGCACACACTTTAGAGATAACGTCCTTGTATCATTTAAATGTTAATAGGCTTTCTATGGGCTCAAACCTACATTTATTATTGTGCAAATGAGCCAATTTCCCCATATCTGTGCTGTCGTTAGAGCTGGCATGTTTAGTTGTCTGAACATAATTAGAATTACTGTACTGTAAGGCAGAGAGAAGAGGATGGGGGAGAGAAGAAAAGAGAAGAGGGGGAGGTCATCGTCTGCTCTATGTAGAATGGGACAAGTTCTATGGTGAAAGTTTCCTTTGAGAAAGAAAGAAACATTCTCGATTGCTTTTTCATCCCACAGATTTATGGATCTTCCCAATTTTCCCACTGTTTTCTTTTTTTCTTGTTTTTAGACAAGACTACTGGTAGATATGAATTCTGTAAGAGTTGCTTTGCTGCGGGCAGGGGTGGAGGAATGAGCGAGAAAATGAGAGACAATAGCAAATAGTGAAACCACGGATATACAGTTGGTGCAATCAAAGTCAGACGAATCAATTTTGATGTCAGGGATGTGTTGGGACCCCACAGCCCTGTGACAGTGAACCCAAGGCTCTGATCTACACCACTTAATGTGATGATGTTGTCATTTTGTGTACGTGTGTGTGTGTGTGTGTGTGTTTGTTTGAACTGCAAATGTGAACATTTAGATTTCATTTAGAGACTGTCAGTGACTAAATGTCATCATTGGTTTCTCCAGTCAGATTGCAATTTCCACATAGAAGTTGTGCCAATAGATGTAGATTTAAAGTCAGTCTTTAGGAAATGACCGCCATTCATAAGGCATCCTTTATAGTATTCCTATAATTACTCTGCTGTACAGAGTTTGATAGCAGCACATATATCATGAAAACCACAGTGCTGCATTCCACATTCCTTGTTAATAAAAATATCTGTGAATTTCCCAGATTTCCTTAAAGGTACTATATGTAGAAAACTCTTGTTATTTAGGAAATCCTTGTTTACAATTACACAATTACACAGGTGGCTGCTAAGTGAACTGTGGCCAAAACAGTGACGTGATGTACACGAGACTGAACGTGATTGAACAACATCATGTTGATAGATGACGTAAATAAGGTTATACTATTATTAAAAATGACTATAAACTACATTTCAGATTATAGATCAGATTTGACTCTCCACCACTGGCCCAGCACTAAAATGAAGTATTGAGATAGGTCTGGCTAAGCATGAATATAATTTGACTAATGTGGTGTTTTTTTGAAATAGGATTTATAAAGTGTAATATCGTTATATGTTTGATAGCAAGCACAATACAGTTAAGTTCGACTAATCCTTTCTAATCGCATGATACACTGACTACATTTATGTGATATGTCAGTGTTAGCTAGCTAGCCAGCCTTATCAGTCCCTGTTTGTCTAGCTTTCACTGAGAGACTCAGCAATGTCAGCACAGCTAAATTTTCTAGACAATAACTCTAATGGTTAGTGAACAGAACAGAATATTATGAAATAACATCTGTTGCCACACCTGATTACTACTGTGATAGTTTCTATCTCAGCTCTCGTTTCGCTTAATCGATGTAATCTTTCAGCACAACAGAATAGACCTTCTATAGTGGCAAGTTACTCTATTGAATGGGTCTGGCAGCTGTTTCTAAGCTATCGGAGCTAGTGTTGCACACCGCTGACACTGTATGGGGAGTGGACGACAGCCACTGAGGCAAGGAACCTGGGAGTGAATTAAAACCTTACATCCTTTGGGTTTACCCTGAAATTTTATCCTATATATAGAAATCAGTCCACAGGCCTTTATAGGCCAATTAGAGAGTCAGGGGAAGTCTAATTTTTTAAGTTTTGCTATATCTATGTGTTATATTCACATATGTATTTCATATATGTATTTACATATAGTACCTTTAACATATGAGAGATCTTTTTAATATTTATTTAATCCAGCATTGCTTTTTAGGCTGAGTCCAAATTTAATCTAAATTAATAATGTTTATTTCAGTCATTCATTACGATTACGATCATTTACATCCACTTTATGTTGTGATTTGCCTGCTTTGCACAGGTGAGAAAATACACTGGGTTCGAGCCTCTCATTGAGCTCAGTTTTTTCATTTTTATATAGCTATTTACAGCACTTTTCAAGAAAGCAGCTAAGTGCAGTATTATGATTGTCCTGCTGTAGAGACTGTCTGGAAAGGTGTGCTGTTTACCTCATTTTTACATGACCCAGTGTCTCTGCTCTGTCTGTGATGGCTAGTTTTTCATCCTCCCTTTTAAGGGGCTGTGTGGATAAGGTAAACATTTCTGATTTCTGATATGGTCAGACATGGTTGTTCTGTATGATACACAGCAAATTGGAAATCAAGCAAGGAGGGCAAAAGAACAGCACTGTGGTCAAAATGTCAAAAATAAAAAAAAAATCCTTTCCTAATCACTTTTGGATGAACTGCCACTCTTTAGCATTGACAGGTGCCATCTGAAGTGGATAGGGGCAGCAGAATATGAAGCACTGGACCTTTGTTGTGAACATACTCTAGATATGTCCCAGGATGAGGAGACCCAGGGGTAGAGTCTAAACATACTGATTAGGATTGTATATCTGATCTGGCCTGGGATTGCACTGGGAAACCCAGGAGGGGGTGATGTACAAGTTAAGAATATGGACATCCAGACCTGGATATGGGGCTTACAGATTTAACGAATGCACATCTCCAATAAAGATGGTATCCAAGAAGATACATACAGATACCTATACAGGTACATACATATCAATCACTTACCTACACAGGTATCTGTATGTATGTACAGTATATACAGATATCTGTATGAGTGGATATACAAGGTAAACCAGTCTCACTGGTTTATAAGAGCCAGTGCATTTGCGATTTGATATCACAAGTGCACATTTCTCATGTCCATAGTGAGAGTATGTAAGTTGCAGGAGGCTGTAGCTCAGAGCACAGTATCAGAATTTGCTGTCAAAGCTCACAATCCACAGAGATGTCAATCATCCCTCTCCCCTGAGACGGATGACCTCTATCATGTACCCCTTTTCGTCTTTATATCTGCACTGCACTTCGCTCCTCTTTTTTGCTGTCATCCTCTCTGTTTGCCTGTATCTAACCATCTTCCTGCATCCTTCTGTCTACCTCTCCATCATATTTTTCTCTATCGTCCTGTCAGTCTTTCAACCTCCTTCCTCTGATTCTGCTCTTTCAGCTGAGCTGCATGTTCGATATTTCCCTCTCCCATCCAAAGCTATCCTTTCCTCCCATTCTTCTTATCCATTCAAAACCCTCTTCGCATATCATCGTCCCCTCTGTTTTCTCTGTTCCATATCTCCATCACGACCTGTGGCACCACTCCCACTCTGCTCTTCCTGCATGTTTAAGTTCCTGTCAGTTGTCAATGCATTGCCTCTCATTTTGGAAGTGCTAAGGAGGGATCCAGCCGGTAGAAGGCCATCTGTTAGCCGATCTGACAGGGCTGAATATGGCTGTAACACTGGCACTGGCACTGGCACTGGCACAGTCCAGTGCCTGGCTATGGCATTGCATCCAGACAGCCAAAAAGACAGCCAGCTTTCACACTGTGTTTATAAACAGTCTGATTGTTCATTTGTGTGCACCTGGCAAAGATGATCAAGATGTCTTGTGGATTAATACAAGGATGAAGTTAATTGATAAAAGACAAGCAAGTAGCCCCAGTGCAAATTTGGTCCTCACCTGCCTTCATCCTTCTTTACCCTTCCTCTGGTGCTACCACATCAACCTTTCCTCCAGGAGCGAACTTCCTCGACAACAAAGTATTACACATGGACACAGTGTCCGTTTCGCCCTCCTTTGCAATCAGGTTAGCCGGGCAAAAAGGTGTGAAATTGCTTACTGCTTTGTGAACCAAATCTGTGTTCTCGTGGTAATCCTGGTTTCTGGAGCCAAACCCTGCGAGAACTGCTTTCCTTAATAACACATGGAGCATGCAAATATGCATGTAGCTGCAAATAAAAAGATAAAAAAAAACAAAAACAAAAAAAAACTTGCACACATTTTAGGTAAAGTTCATTTAGTGAAACAACAATTCAAACTCTTTCACTGTAATACACAGACTTGTACAATGTAATTGGTATATAAAACATAGACGTTATGAGAAATAAACATCTATTTCTTAAAGGGGATTTCTCACATGAAAGTTAGTTTATTTGTCATGAGAAATACTTCTCCGCCAGTGAAAACATCTGTATAGCATCCTCTGTAAATTTGAAGAGAGCTTTCTAAATTCTGAGAAAATAAACCAGATGGCCTCATCAAGGTTAAATTGCAATCATGATAGAAGAGAGATTGTGCTGCAACAGAGACTAAAAAGGCACAGGTGTTTGCCAGGTAGGGACGGTCTGAGGAAACATGTTACATTATAGAAAATTTAGGACCCTATGGTTCCATGGCTTGACCCCCCACAAGAGGGGCTCCTGTGCTTCAACAATGCTGCTATTATTTCTCATTCTTATTTTCACTGGTCGGCTCCCACTGCTGCTTAGCCCACCCCATCCCTTTACATACCAAGTTTTAAAAAGTTATCTAGAAATTTTAAAATCTTAGATTCAAATCTGTTGCTTAAGATCCTTTTTTCCCAGTTGTGACATCACACCAAAGGCAATGGCATCAGGTCAAAAAGTGAAAGAAATAATGAAGAGTCCCAGCTTTATGCTTTAAAGGGAAAGCATTAGGCTTGAAAACTGTTCATTTTCCAAACCTTTAAAGGGGCCATTCTTTTTGTAAAATGTTTTAGTCCCAAGAAGAACTGTACAAAATCATTGTATAAATAATTTGTTCAACTGCAAAATCTTGGCCAACTCTTGAAGTCCAGAGTATGATTGCAATAAACCAGTTTGTATGACATATAGTTTGAACACATTTGAAGGTGAGAAAGTTCATTGCTTTTCCAAACAGCCCAACTTTGTTTTTCACCTGTCAGTCTCATGCACGTATGATACACTACAGTGGTTGTTTATTGGGTCCTGGGTGCTTTCAAAATGTCGGTGACTTAAAACTAAATACGGTGCCTGAACGCATCCTGTGTACACCCACACAAAGCACCAGAACCGCTGCTCTGCTAACCTGCTGGTTACTTTATGACTTCTGTGTAGACACTGTGTAGGGCACACACATTAGGACAATTTTTCCTCAAAGGCATTTATAGTGTTACACACATTTGTACAAAAGAAATTTTGTCTTACATACACATGCCAGAAAATAAGCACAAGATCTTACTTCTGTGGGACTCAGATCTCTCCTGCTACAGACACATACATACACACTTAGAAATAACAACTAGCCAAAAACAAACAAACTCAAAACACCCTACAAATCACTGGTGATTTGTTTGGTATCAGTTGATTTGGCAATTAACATGGCTGAGTAGCTGAAAAACTTTGTATTGATTTGCTTTTATGTGAAGCTGAAATTCACAACACAAAAGATTATAATCAGTGCTTGCATGTCTGTATGATTTGCAAGTGATTGCCTTTAATTACAGCCCAAACTAAATATAGATGTGCATCTAAAATGCTCACAGTGTGCATCAATGCTTAAGCGAAACAGCTGCCAATGACTTTGCGAATATCACTTACTTCTGGAGGTAAATTTCCCGGCTCGTTGTTAAAAATGTTGACATTTAAGCTATGGTTTCAATGATAAGATACTTACCTTTGGTGTCTTAAAGCTCTTAAGGCAATTCTGTATACTTTGTCTCTTTCCAAACCTGGTTTTGCTTCTACTTGTGACACAGAATCCAATATAGTGGAAGGAATAGGCTCACGTTCCATCCAATCTTTAATAACACAACATGTCCTAATATGCACTGCTTCAGCTCCTTATTCTAGGAAGGAGCTGGGATTGACTGCCATAGGTGATCTCACAAGAAGAACTGAACAAACATGTGTTTTGATCTCTTTATAAGAAGAGAACCATGAAAGTTGCCATAAGGAGATAGTGCCAACTATTATCAGAGCTCCCATTTTGCTTCAGTCACCTGACTTATCCACCTGTTAATACATATACAAGGGAACAGTGGGAGAATAAAGTGATTCTTCCTTTTATTTATGATCAAAAGGGCCTTTATTGAATTTGTTTACTCCACAGGTTTAATTATGTTATCAATGAGCTACAAGAAACCACATGGCCTTGGAGATAAAAACCGATGCCGTGGGAGAGGGAGGAGAACGTAAAACTGCTTTAGCTTTGGGCTTGCATGCTTGCCAGCAGATCGTGTACAGAATGAAATAACAAGTAATTGACTCCCTAAATACTCCTAAGGGTCAGGTCTATTTACATAGTCCAAAATCAGAAGTTTCTCTCAAGGGCTTTACAATGTGAACATTATACTTTCTATTCTTTTCAAAAATTTGGCATTTTGGGAAATATTCATATTTCCTTTCTTTCGAAAGCAAACAAAAAACCAAACTGCTTCATGTGCTAGTGCAAGATAACAAAGTAAAACAAACATACAATGTTAGTCGGTTCTTACATGTCTATGAAGCATGGGCAGGGGACGTACAGAGGACAGATGAGTGAACGGTGGGGACAAGCCGGCGGGCGGATTTCCGGTGCGATGCTGCTACTGTCCAACACGGTAGTGTGTCTGGTGACAGCAGTTCAGACTGAGGCTGTATCAGGCCTGAGACATCTACTGCTTAGTCCCTTTAATCAACCAAAAGCTTATATATTACATCATACCAGGGTAGTTTTAGTCTTACCTAACAATACCAAACACACTACCATGCCGAGAGCTACACTTAGGTCGCTAGCATGTTAATACACTCAACATGAGTAGAGACCAAGAATGCTCACTGGTGCATGACAATGAACTAAGTGCAGATAGCATTACAACTTTTACAAATTCCATTGACAGTGATTCCCAAAAATTAGTTCCTATTTGCAATGGTCGCTGACCAAAAGCTGTACAGTATATTTTCCCTCAGGAAATTTAATTTAAGTCCTAAACCAGGTGGTATAACTATACCAAAATTAAGGACATATTTAATCACACTCCCTCCTGGCATCGACTGTGTTTATGTAGCTGTATGCGCTTTGTGTCTGACTCATATGCAGCTTTACTCTCCCACATTCCCCCCACCATTTGGCTAAAAGCTAGATTAAAATAACGCAAAGGAGGACTTACATGTCTTAAGTTGAGTACAATTCCTGGGAGACTTTCATCTAGAGCTGATCCCAACAATGAAACTGTAAAAACAAGTTCAAATTGCTTATGTCAGTGCAGGGCAAGTTATCATAGGAACTTTTTAGTTAAGTGCTTTCATGCAGTTTTGTCAACTCAACCTCTTGCAAAGTTTAAATTAATCACAATTTCAACACAGGAAATAATTAACTTGACACTTACTTAGCTTATTAGTTAGGTGTGATTTACATAAATGAAAATATAGAGATAATTAATGTTTTTGAGCAAATGTATATTTAAAATGTAGGCAGCACTGAGGGCTTTTTATATTGTATGCTAATTTGGCAACATGTTGCTGTATCTTGATGCCAATAGTGTGTGTGTTTACATATTATATATCCTATTTTTGCATTACTCTAGAACCCTAACACTAATTAACTAACTTTTCTGTGATTGGCTAGGGAGCCAAAAGTGCTAGACAGGCATGCAGCAGGCTCTCATGCACACCCAAAATGACAGGAACCAAATTACTTATTTTGATTCAGTTAGAGTCAGTTATGCTCTTGCCTGTCCTTGAAGATAACAGAAATTATTATTGCCTTAATGTATCACTGAGAGTTTTAAGAAAAAATAAAAATCCCACCACTTTTCTTTCCTGAACAAAACTTGAGGGGTTCAACTGAGGAAACCATGTAAACATTCTCTCATGACTCCTGAGTATCCTTTTTGTCCGTCTGGCGAAGGTCAAGGAGAACGAGGGAAAGAGGAGCGATTTCTCAGCTGACTAACATACTTTGTCTACAACTGTATTCCTCTAACCTCACATGGTTGGCTTGTGATATCTAGCTCTTGAGTGGCAAGTGTAAGCCTTTGATTCAAAGATGTTTCTCCCCTCTGGGTGGTGGGCTGCTCTACAAAGTCATAACACTGTACAATGGGCTCCTTGTTGTCAGATGATGACAACGAGCAGACGTGTGTGTGTTTGTGTGTGTGTGTGTGTGTGTGTGTGTGTGTGTGTGTGTGTGTGCATGGGTGTGTGTGTGTGTGTGTGTGTGTGTGTGTGTGTGTGTGTGTGTGTGTGTGTGTGTGTGTGTGTGTGTGTGTGTGTGTGTGTGTGTGTGTGTGTGTGTGTGTGTGATAGAGAGTGTGTGAGTGTTGTCTAGTTTGGCTGACAGTTCTAAATAACAATACATGTCAGAGCCGTCTGACTGGCATAGCCTTTTGTCTTCCGGACCTTTTCAATATTGTGTGAGAATGTCTGTGTTTATTGGGGATTGGCCACATATTGTAAGAAAAGTTGAAAAAGCTTTTCATAATTTTGTCTCTCATCTAAAATGACTTAGCTTTCTCATGTATGCAGTTAGAGTGTGTTTGTGTGTCTGTGAATGTTCTCACACCCTATTATTGTTAATGAGTGTGTGGCCATCAAAGAAAAACAGGTAGATGGGTATCTGTCTCTTTAACACACACATATCTTTGCCTCCACTAGCATCCTGTCACATTCTGTTAACACATCCTTGGTGTGACTGATCTTGCTTTCTTTTCTTACACATGTCTTGTTCTTATCATCTCGGAAAAAAAAAAAAAAACTAAAACAAAAACAAAAGAACCAAAAGAACAAATATCTGGAAACAAGCCTGTGCTCAAAAGCTAATAACTGTCTAAATACTAATTTGCATGTTATCATTTTTAGCACACTCCTCTGGCATTATTACAGCTCAAGCAGTAGCAAATTAGGTCGGTGAAGGGCAGGGGAAGCGCTGCATGGATGCAAACCCCTTATTAAAGACAAAAGAGGAGCAGAGAAAGAAAAGTGGAAAAAGTTGAATGTGACTCATTAAATTAGACATACCTTGGCTTGAGGGCGGCTACGGGTAAGAAGTACAGGAAGACAGGATGTGAGGGGTGGGGTGAGGCAGGATATTTAACTGCATAGTGGGTCACAGAAATCAAAGCCCTCGGGCACAGCTGAACCAAACATGTCCCACCCGATGAGGTGCGAGCGCTGAGACAAGCTCTGATCCCTGAACCTCAACCTCTCTGTGTTTTGGAAGAGGTCAGAGAGTCACATCTACCTCTCTGTTTGGCATGTCTCGCCCTGAGGGGAGTGTTTTTAAGCTGACAAGGATGTATTGGCAGACAAGGAGATAACACATTTTGTTATTATATGTAGTTTTTTTACATGGAGCCCTTTAGGCAGTTTTTAAGCTCTGAAGGTGGCCTATTTTGCATATAACGAGGTGTTAGGTTCATGACTGGATTTCATAATAAGCTGTAGCCTAAGTGGAGAGTTTTTGGTGAATGTGATTTCCACTCATTTCTTTTCAGTAAAGGGCTAATGTATTGCATTGTTCCCACTTGTACATATTTGGTTATTTCTGTTGGTACATCGAATTCACTGAATCACCAACTTGACTTTCCAAATTTTTCACATTGGATCTAAAACTGATAAATATTTAGCTACCAAGATGTCAAGTCTCACAGGATGTTACTTTAAGAATTCCTGCAAGACACAAAGTTAGGCATTGAAATAGCAGAGAACGGATTCTCTTTTTTATATTAGTTTCATACTTGCTTTGTTTCTCCAGCAGTGACCCACACTCTCTCTTATCATTTCCATTCTGGCTCTATTCTGTCTCCTTTTGTATTTTGCTTCACTGTCTCATTCCATGTTTCAGGAATCACCCAAGTATGTCCAAAACAATAAGATTCTCTTCTTCGATTTATTAAAAACGAGTGCAATTAGGACTGCTGGATTTTACTCTTTGGCAGCCCTGTGTCTGCTCCAGCCTCAGGGCTTTCTGGATATGAATGGGATTATTATAGCAATGACGTGTAGCCACTCTATTCATGCCCAACTCCAAAACAAACGCACACAAAGACACACAGACACTAAATTTATTCTTCAAAATGATCATTGCCAAGGTATGATGCAACCCTTTTATGGCACAATCAGTAATCTGTTGGATGGGCTCAATGTGGAATAGAAGAGACTACAAGGGACAGCATATGTGTGTGTGAACCAACACAGGTTTCTGTGTATGTGCAATCAGTGCAGGTTGCTGGCCCAAAGCAGTGTTTAACTTAATAAACATCCACTGAGCTCACGGCGTGATATCGGACCTGAAACAAGACTGGGAATTAACAGAGTCGGATGAACGAGGCAACACATGAATGAAGGTGATGGAAAAAAGAAGAAATGTACAATGGAGAACATTTGTTCTGAATTTGCTGAAAAAAAGTTGAGTACTTAGTAAGTACCAATTAGGTGATTTGAATATATTATATATATAAACATGCATCTCATTCAATTGACTGTATGGCAGCTGACACAGATGTGAACGAGCTTCTAACTCTCTGAGTCATTGTTTTAAAATTAAACAACTGAAATCACAGCCCAGTCGTTGTCTTTAACTTCTGTGTCTGGTGATTTTGTCAGATGACATCATGGTTATAAAATCGGGATTTTAGAGAGGCAGCAGCTTGGAACTGGCTTGAAAGTGACTGCTGGTTAACATTAAGACTTCTTTGGCCGCGTTTCACACACTATTTCATGCTTGTTCTATTTTCTTACAACAGAAACAGTAAAACTTGCAAATGAGAACATCTTTTTTGGGAATTCCACCTTACTGAATTACTGTTCATGTGACAGCAGGAGAGAAACAAACAGAGTGGTCCAACCACATAATAGGTTTTTGATCTAGTCTTGTTAGGTTTTCTTCAGTATCAAAATGATAGTTGTCTATATATCTATAGTTATAACAGGAACAATTTATAGCTAATTAAGCTATAATTTTAATGGTGCTAATGTAACAAAATGTAAAAAAATATAAGCAAGATTTGTTGAGCTTATGGGGAGTCTTGCTCTACTTCTGTGATTTTTTTTTTCCTTTTAGTTTTTGTTGCCATATTGGTTACGTGGGTGTGTTAGGATGTTTCCAGATTAGCAAAAAATATTTTTGACGATCACAAAAGCAAAATTTCACACTGAAAAAAAGGAAATAAAACCCTCAGATCCACTATAAATGAGAATAAAGACATGGCTCCAGCCAAGATTTAAATCACTGGAGGACCATCAAATTTATCATGGCTGTAATTATTACTGGGGCAGAGCTGAAAAATTACCCACATATGCACTCCGGATGGGATTAAAATCACTGACCTGCACAGGTAATGTTAAAATCATCACATCTCCCCTAGAGAAATAAATCCAGGCCGAATAGGGCTAGAGACATCTATTTACATACTTTTATGATGGTTCAACCATAGGCGTAGTGCTGCCAGAGTGCACCAGAGTCATACTTCACAGGTCACATAATCCAGTTGGAATTCACACACATTTTTCAAGTACTCTGAGACCCAATCATCACCTAAGCAATTGTCGTGCCAAAGAGAGCCAATGAAAACAATGTCCTAGCTGTCGTATTGACTATAGACATTGACTGATTCACATCAACAACTCCACCCATTCCAACTTAAAAGTTACTGGTAGCTGCCAGTAGTCTTTGAGCAATCAATTCGATTAGTTTTTTTTTCTACTAAGCTAACCTAAACTCATTAAGATGAAAAGGCAGTAAAACATCCTGCCATTCATTTTTCATTCTTTTTAGAGTTTCTTTATTTTTCTTTTTTTTTTTTAATTATTTCTAAATGCTAAGCTTCCCCAACCTTGAGACTTTTATTCATAGGGTATCAGGTGAGCTGAACATTAAAAATGTGAAATAGTTCAACAAACAGATGTACAAATCAGCATAAATAAAGAACAAAGTTTCCAGTGTTAATGAATAAATAATAAATATACACTGGGTTTTAAACTGAGCAATTTCTTTTATGGAAATTCATCTGAAAAACACTAATAAACTTAAAGCAACTAATTGAACTTAACTAAAAAACACTGTCTTGAAACTTTGTCTCTTTTTTGTAATTAGTACCAAACTACATGGTTCTTTGAAGAAAACTTTCAAGAATTTATTAGAAAAAGGCAAGTCTTAAATGCATTTTGAGATATAGCCACTGGAACACTTCTGAAACACACACATACAGTGGCTTCCTAGAGTCTGAGAGCACCTTCCCATTCACTTTTAGACCCCGGTGTATGTTACAGACATTTGAAAACCTCAGCCTTTGAACCAAATTTAGCTCATGCTCAGACGTCTTTTCAATAGAAAATCAACGAATCAGTGCTTACAGGGAGTTAAATGACTTCATTTCAAAGTAAAGAAGGTGTCAACTGCATGGTGAAATATAATCAAATGCTAATGAAACAGCACTTAACCAGTAGAAAACTAGACATCTTTTCATGTACATATCACCAAGTCATTATACGCATACATACATAAATGCACACATGTACGTTTATACACACAGTCACACAAATAGATTCACCAGTCGCTTGGTAGATCTCAGATCTCTCCCATTTGTATCATTTCTATGTGTCCATACACGAAAGAAACTGAGAGTGGATAACAACTTTGCTTTTGAGGCAATCGTCAGTAATGATCAGAATAATGAGTAGTCGAGCATGAAATGCCAGAGCAAGAAAGATAAGGAGGTAACTAGAAAAGAAAAGATCTTAGCTGACTCAAATTGTAATTCTCAGGTTCTCTCTCGTTGCCTCTTTTTCTCTCTCATGTGTCAGTCTCTTTTAAGGGTCTCCCGCCACACGTCAGCCTCAGCCCTCATCTCTTTTATCTGCCTGTTTCACCCGCTCATCTTCACCTCTGCCTCGTTTACGACTGCTCCTCTCCTCTGGGGAGCGTTAACCTCGGTCGTCCGTTCGCTGGGCCCTGAGGCCACGATTAGAGAAAGGGGGGAGAGAGATGAATAGACAGAGGAAGTGAGTGCTGCTCAAAAGGTGGGTGGGTGAGTGGGGAGGGGCTCGGCATGTCTGCAATGCGCACAAGCCAGACACAGCCAGTGACCCACCAATCAACCCCGAAACTGTGGCCTACTCACACATACACACAGACACAGACACACACACACACACACACACACACACACACACACACACACATACTCACACGTTTCACTGTGGAGTTCTGCATACGCCTCACTTGCAAAGAGCGCTGCTCTCTGAAACACCCACAGGGCCTGTTATTTCAAAAACAGTCAATTCCAAAAAGTGAATTAAAGACACCTTTTCAACATTCAAACTGCAGTTACACATCTTTAAATAGCTGTGACGGGACAATTATTGTAAAACATCTCAGGTTGTAATAGTCAATTTGGTGCTTTGCTCACAAGTCTCCTGCTTCTGGCTGGCTGGTTTTTGCTGGAGTGCAGTCAAACAGCATCCACAGCCACACACATACTCAAGTTTCAGATTGCGGATAATCAGGGAATCAAATGCAGGCTTGTCCCAATGCAGTGTGGGCATTATGGTGTCAAATGTGTTTTATGTTAGGATGGGGATTGACTATCTGAGGGTGCAGTTAGTGTGTGATGAGACTGAGGGGGCATCATGCACATAAAAGAAATTCACAGCACAATGAGGAGTGATTGATCTTGTTTGCAGTTCGGTGGCTCCTCTCAAAATCTTCTCAGACATCTTTTCTCTATAAAGATCTTTTATAAAGATGTCCACGGGCAAAATGCTTTTGTTCCACCGTGATTTTTTTTTTTTTGTTGCAGTACTGTGACTGGCCACTGGAACAAATTGGCAGCAAGGTGGAGTGGCTGCACTGTATCCAGCTCTCTTATACATCCACTTGCTAGCTGCTGGAGTGTTCAGTTAACATAGCAAGTGACGCAGTTCTTTCAGTGACTCCATGGCTCAAACACACAAATGCACACACACACACACACACACACAAACAAACACACACACCCTGGACGAATGCCAACTCTGGACATGAATGGACTTGCCCATCTCGTTATCATATAAGCATTAGGAAAACTAGAAATGTGGTGAGGAAAATGTAAAATGTTGTGGGGTGAAAACAGATAAATGATTAGCCAAATGTGTGCCAATATTTAAATGAAGGAGTTGAAAAATAAAATAAGCTTGTGAAAAATAAATAGAAGAAAATACATTAAATTTTACTTTAAATTATCAAGGTTTTTTATTATTATTGATACTGACTAATGGGTGTTAAAGGGTTTTTTTTTTCACAACCGATGACAATGTTATTTTTGACTTGTCTGTTCACTTTTTAGCCCAGTATTTTTTGTCAGCTTTGAGGCTGCATAATCAATTTTTATGATGACCTGTTCTGGAGTTATAGGTTCAAAAAAAAAAAAAAAGTTATTTTCATCACTTTGCTGCTACAACTCCATCTCTACCCTCTCCATCCTCCATTTAATAATGCTCAACATACTATCTCCTTCTCCCAATTTCCCATGAAGAATAAGAGATAAATAGATTTGCTTTTTTCTCCTGTCTTTCATCCCTCTCATCTGTCTTCTTCCTCCATCTTCTCAGCATACCTCCCTACTTTTTATTATCACTTACCCATGCACATGTCCACCCCTCAGTCTTGACCTTTGCCCTCCGTTCATATTGTGCCCCTTTATACCCATTTTTTTTCAACTGTCGCCTCTCCTTCCTTACCTCTCTGATCTTTCTATCCTTCTAGCCTCTCTGCAATTAGATCTCTATTTCTCTTTTTTCCATTCTCTGGCTCTTTAACTCCACTTTCTTCACCTCTCCTGTCTGCCTGCAGACCCCCTGCCCTCCCCTCTTTCTCTTTCCAAATGTCAATCCTCATTTCAAACCTCCTTACATCTCCTTCCCTGCCATCAGGCCACTGTGATCATTTCTTCCACCCCCCTCCTTTTCCCCCTCCTTTTCCCCCTCCTCCCTCCCTTGCTGGTTCCTGACCTCCATCCTCGCTGTGATCATCCCTCCAGAGTTGAGGCCATCTGTTCCTGCAGGAGAACCAAGTGCATCCTAGCACCCAATGCCAGCCAGGATAGACCACATATTCCTCTGTGAAACTCTGTAAAAAGCATGGAGTGTTGCATATTAATGAAAATAAGGGTGGAGTACCATTTCTACCTTTAAATGAATTATATTTCACATAATTGCTGCATAAACAAAATCACCTTGATGTCTAACGCTTGATGGATGCATATGGATTATATGAGGATGATTACAGCTAATAAAGCTGATACCTGTGTGCACTCTTTCTCCAAGTATGCGTCTGCACATGTGTGTAATACTATGTTTGTATGCATATGTGCATGTGTGTGCATTTTTCTGCATGTGGATGTGGTGACAGTGAGAGTTCAGGCCCTCAGTGCTCTCCCTGCTCGATTAAGAAGTAAACAATGTTTATTCAGGAGCAGCTGTCTAAGGGAGATGGCTTTGTGCACATGCACCAACACACACATAAAGACACATGCATTTAGAAAGATGTAGGTGAAGGCTTGGAAAAGAGAGACTGAGTAGTGGCTCTGTGAAGCCAAGTAGGAGCCCCCCCACTGGAGCTTACACACACATAGTTGCACAAAAAAAGTAGGAAATGAATGCAATAAGTTCAAATGTAGCTACTTTTGCAAAACAGACTGGCACTTTGCTCAGTGTGGTCACAGTTTTGTGGTATTGAGAATCATGGCTGTCACTGAAAAAAAACATGCATGGCCATCCTGGCTCTTCAGCCTTTAACTGTAACAGAATGTTGAACTCAAAGTGAACTATCACCAAACCATAAAAACTGTGACTCTTTTATATATATATATATATATATATATATATATATATATATATATATATATATATATAAATAAATTAAGCAGTGTAGTAGTAGCAATTTAATTTTACTGTGAAAACAATAAAAGACTGAGACTATATGTAATATCTAATATATGTCAGACAGGAGATGCCAAAAAACCTTGCTGATTATTATTCTCAGCCACAGTACAGACTTTCCTTTTGCAAAAAATAAAACACAAGCCTCTGAAATTTGCCTATACAACCAAAACTACCAAGATTTGCCATACAATCCACCCACTTCTCTTTGTGAGGGCATTCCTCATTCTTCCCTCTTGTCTTAGCAGCAGCTGTGCACATTCCTCCTCAGGGTGAATCCTCCAACAGCAAGAAGGCCTACTTCACAAGAATGACCCAATTTATCAGACACAGCACTCACACTGTCGATAGATCTAATTAAAATCTGTGTACAAGTCTTATAAAGGCCAGTGGTAATCATATTTACGGTATGAGCTCTGAGACATTCTTTCACAGTGTTAAACCAGGATAATCTGCTGGATACAGTATAAAAGGGCTTTTTTTAAGCAAGTTTGATCCTGTCACTTTCTTTCTTCTCTTGTATACGTTTTCTTCGTTATGACAGTATGGTTTTCAATTATATCCATTTTCGTTGTATGTTAATCACTTTACATTGATTCCAACACTGTGTAAGAGTGGGGACATTTAAATACAGCACTGTAAACATCAGCATGAAAACATAAACACAAACAATGTGATAGAAAGCATTATAAAAAGCTGTAATTATATAGTGTTCATTAGAGTCTCTGGGAAAAATCCAACAAAAAGCTGTTCCATTCCACACACAGTAAACAATTAATTTGATTCAAAAGCTCTCTGTGTGGGTCGCCCTGTGAGCCTCATATTGGAAAACAGTAGAGCAGTCACAACCAATTCCACTCCCTGACCTAAATATATGTTAAAAAAAAGCATTTGTTTAAACAGTGCCCACCTCCCTCCCGCACTCCTGCTAATAGCACATTTCATTGTGCCTCAAAATTATTAACAGACAGTTACAGCCTCTCACAACCATTGTTGATACATTATGAATGTGTGTGTGCGCCTGTGTGTGCGTGTGTGTGTGTGTGTGCGTGTGTGTGTGTGTTTGTGTGTGTGTGTGTGGGTGTGTGTGCGTGTTCAAACCGTGAGGTACTTTAGCTTCATATGCAAATGAACAAATTTGATCATACACAGCCACCCTGCCGCCTGCATCTGGAAATATCAATTTTAGTTGGTGAAATATCCACCATTTGGGAAACAAATAAAATCCAATCTTGACAAAGTGAATGAAGCAAGGCAAATGTATTTCTTTAGCACATTGCACAACAGCAATTCAAATAGAAAAATTACAGATCAGTTTACACAGTAAAACAAGAGTTTTAATGTTGATTTAACGGAGCCTAAATTTAGTGGTCATCTGAGATCATCAGTTCAGATGATAAAAATGAAAAGCTTATGATTGACATCAAAATGCATGAATTCATTTATTTACCATTCCCACCCAAAACAAGCTGTTAACACATAAGTAATAAATTATGTATATTAGAAAAACAAAGCTATTTACACATCTAAAGACACAGAGCAATATTAGCATTTATTTGGTCACCCGTTGTATGTATTTCCCACTTTATCCATTACGAACCTAAAAGAAATATTGATTAGAGGAGCAACAGTTTATGCAACTTTTGATATAATTAGCCTACCTAACACCTATATAAAAGCACCTATATCACTATAAACCAACAAATTTTGATGTGACCATACATTCAAAACATTGTTTGTTGGTCACTAGAAATCTACTGTTGCCTATCATTAGCTACACACAGTGGCCTGCATTAGGACTCCCTTGTTTGAATCTCTGCTTTGGAGGTTTGACAGCAAAGGTATCCCAGACACCTGGGCACACCTGCCCTCAGGAGACTGGCCCAAAAATGCTAAGCTTTTGGATGTAGACCAAGTAGTGGAAGGGGAAATTACTTGTCGTGGGTGTGTGTTGTTACTCTGTACCTTTTCCCTCATGCCCTTTATTTTTTCCCTGTGTTTTTTTTTTTTTATTATTATTATGAATAGGGTTAACGTCCCTATACATTTTTCCCATGGTCTATCACATTTTACTCATGTAAACATATTCAAATGCACATAGCCAGTCTTTGTTTAGTGCCCAGTACATTTTAGTTAAACAGCAGCATCACAGTCCCTTCACTGACATGCAGTTGTCTTTAGGTTTAGTTTGAGAGCATTAAGTTATGGGTTTAAGTATCTAAATGTCAGGCAGCGCTCATAAATTTTTGTCGTTAGAGCTCTAACAGTGGGGCCAGCATTACAAGTCACACCATGGGTCAACCGACTGAGTTTTGAAGATTCCCCATTGGCTGTTGGTCTTTCAAAATTATTTAGTGCAAATAGTTTCTAAAAAAAAACAAAAAAAAAACAGGGGAATGTTTACAGACATTGTTAACATTTTCGCCCCTTTGATGCAACATTCACCAACTTTTCAGACCCCTTTAGTAACTTTTCTTCAAAACCTTAGCTCTTTTCCATAGAAGAGAGTTGCTGCCCAGCGAGCACGAAATTGGGCTTTCCCTCCCCAGGGACACCTCTCTGTGCATCTCATTCAATTGACCACATAGCAGCTGAACTAGATGTGAATGCGTTTCCAACTTTCTCTCAGAGTGATTATTTTACAAGTAAACAGAACTAAAATCACAGCAGTCGTTGCTCCAACTCATGTGTGGTGATTTTGACGACATCGTGGTTATAAAATCAGGATTTTAACAGTGCAGAATAGTAGCTTGGAAATGGCAAAGAATTGACTGCTGGTTAACATGTAGTCTTTATGGGCTTTGTTTCAGTCACTATTTCATACTTGATCCATTGTCTGACAACAGAAATGGAAAAACATGTAAATGAAAACAGCTTTACTGGGATTTCAGCTGTATTAAAATACTGAGAGCCAGAGAGAGGCAAACAGACAAGAAGACTGAAAGGCTAAAACCGGCTGAAACTTGGCAGAATGCACATACAACAGGATCAAGTAATAAATATGCACATTACGTCATCATGCGCATATGGGACGCTTAATGTCTACGGACATTAAGCGACTTTTTAAGCAGGCTTTAGCTACTTTCCATTGAAAGTAGTTGCTTCCAGCAGTTCTACAACAGTTTTGGACTGGATTCTTAGTTTTTCATATTGATCATACAGCCTTATACTAGGTTTTCACCAAGTTTTGTGTATGTCAAGGGTGTAGTCACTTAACGTTGTGGTTTTCATTTCAGATTTCATGTGCATACTTTGACTCTGACTGCAATGTTTTGCTTGACTTATGTATTATATATATTGCTGCTTTCTGATATTTTTTGGCAACAAACACTTGTTCCTTCCACCATTGCTCAGTGTGGTGCAGCTCTTTTTTTTTTCTTTCGTCTCTCTTGTTCTCTCTTGCATAGTCCTTTCCACCCCACCCCCAACCCTTTGCAAATATGAGCTTAGTGAACAACTGAGCAGTCTTAATTAAAAGGGTTGCTTGCACAAAGGCCAAAAGTCATGATAACATTATGTTCTCCATTCATCTAAAATTAAAGTTTCTCAGTTTGATAGTACAGGACAGGCAGATATGAAATACTGTTCCTTTTGTATACAAATAAATGAAATAAATAAAATAGTCAGTAGCCCAGCCAACAGGTACTTTATATCTGTATATAAACTTAGGTGCCAGTTAATCAAATCTAATTCATTATGCAAAGTCAGTTATGTTGGAAAAGATTGTGAATATGGTTAATACTTCGTTTCAGTTAGACCGTGACCACGGGTAAAGGCAATGTTTACTGACAGGTAGGAATGGAAAACAAACAGGTGTCTCCCATGTTAGTCTGTCATTTTTTTGACCCAATTATTCACCCCAACATCTTCTCTACACAAACATCATCCAACAGACTAGAGTCATAATTACTACAGCTGCAAGTGGGCTTTTTCAATTGAACATTTACATGTTTAAGAAGCTGTTCCACCTCCTCATTGCAGCCATGACCAGGTCCGAATCAGAAATGCTCCTCCTGAATAAAGGTTTTGGGATCGGTTTGAGTCTTCGATACACTTTAAATAGCCTTGCTGAGTGAGACTAAGTTGTGTGAAGCTCTAGAATTTGGAGCATACTCTCCAGTCGGCCTTTTTAAAGATAGGATCCACCACCCTTTCCTCCAGTCCATAGGTAAGTCATCGCTATTCTTCCTGAGAATGGCCCTGGTATTGCCCTTCCCTCCTTTCCTCCTCTCTTGGCAGAATCCATATATATATATATATATATATATATATATATATACACAGATAGCTAGATAGACAGGTATAGATTATATGTATATTTTTTTCTGCCCCTTCCTTAAGTCCAAGCCTCTGTGTTCCCCTACTGTTACCACAACTGACATGCCGGTTTATTTTATTCCAACTTCATCAAACACTGACTGTGAACTTCATTAGGAAAATGTACCTCATCCATTCCTATCGTCTCTTTTTCTCCCTCGCACACTCAAATCCATACCAGATTACTAATAAAGTCACCAAGCGAGAGTTATTCTGTTTTCCACATTTATTTGGTATATGGTATATGATAAATTTAGTATTGAATTAAGCTCAGTACAACACTAACCAATCCCATTACCGAAATTATTAACCTTTTGATTTCTAAGGGAATGATTCCAAAGTGTTTAGAATTTGGCTGTTGTTACAATTTTCAAAAGTGTTGATCCCTTTTCTGTCTCTAATCACAGACCTATCAGCATCCTACCTGCAGCTACAAAGGTTGCAGAGAAATTGGTGAGAATCTGCCATCTGAGTACTAGTCAATTTGCTCTGCACCCAATGCAATTTGACTTTAGAACCAATTATTCACCTGACAAAGTAAAATTAAATCTCAATTGAACAAATGTGTTTTTGTCTAACCTATGTTTTCTGATGTCAAGAAGGCATTTTACACTGTTGATCAAATACACTGAAATGGATAAATCAATCTGAGTATATTTGAATACAAAATCATCCATCAACTAACCCCTCATCTGTCAACAGGTGTTACACAAGGATCTATTCCAGGCTCTTTGCTATTTACATTATAAATCAATGATTTTCCAACACCAACATTAATAATGTATGACATCAGTGTAATTTATTTACATGGTAGCAGTATGATACAAGTTGCTTATGAACTGATAACTGACTTGGTTCATGCAGCAGCATGGTTAAAGTAATGCTGTTTGCAACTAAAAGTGTCTATAACAGTATTTATGTCTTTCACTGAGGCACCGTTCTACTTTAGAGCCAGATGACTTTGTATCTGGAGAGAGGCTAGATTTCATATCTGACTATCAGCATTGATTGATTCTAAACTTTCTTTCGAGGCTCAGGTGAAAAAGGTCTGTAACTGGGTCAAATTCAGTCTTTCAAACCTCTTATTAATTTGAGATTTCATGTCAAAGCATGTACACTCAAAAGAGATTGCATTCCATGATCATTTCCCATATCCCTTATTGATTAAGAGCCTGTTTGCAGGCTACTTCAACTACTTTAAAAGTAGTATAATATTTATATGAATGACAATCAATTTTCATCATAGCCCAACATCAGAAAATGTAACTTGCTGAGATGGCAAAACATTATTAAATATACTGATGTTTGTCTTAAGTACAAGGTTATAAAGGGTTTGACTTCTCATCTGCAACAGTTTGTCTAACCAAGAACAACGGCATATCAGTTCACAAGAGCGGACTGCCTTATTCCACTCAAAAAAAGTACTTTCAGTAAGTTTACATTCTCTTTTGAAGTTGCACTAAAATGGAAATTCACCCTTGCAACTGTTAGAGAACTGAATACATATGGTTTTATTTAGAGCTCATTTAAAGAATTGGTTAATGAGTACTCAGCACTATCAGCACTAAAACTCAATTTCACCTTATCAGTATTTCTGTGCTGTACTTCCTTTGCTGTCTACTGTTATCTGTCACTTTTTTTACTTTAGCCTTCATTACCTGCATGCATGCCTATTTTGTGGTTTGCTTTCTTTAATCCCCATTGGATGCACTATATTTATTTTATACATTTTCAAGCTTTTTAGGTCTGTTCTTCTGCTTTGCATATTTCAGCTAGTGTATAACAATGAAGCACAACGCAGTCCTATTTGGTCTATATTTCTATTAACATCAGTATCTGTCATTTTCGTTATTTTGCATGTCTTGTATTATGAGATTGGTTTGCATGTCTTAAGCAGTGCCTGATAATGCAGTCCTTTAGATTATATAAATTATAACTGACCTCAATAACTTCTTAGTTTAAAGACACACACACACACACACACACGCACACACACACACACACACACACACACACACACTAACACACACACACACACACACACACACAGCTAACTTTGGTGCAGCAATGTTTATTACTGTGCACTCTGTTAAATTTACAAATAAAATAAATAAAATAAATAAACATATATCACATCCTTACCTCTCTTATTCTGTCATTATCTCCCTTCCCTGTCTCAATCTTGCTTTTGTTTTCTCTTTCTATCTTACACTCTTGTCTTTCTAGGCTCTCTATATGCCTGTCCCGCAAGCAAAAAAAAATTGACACACAGTTTAGATATACACCAAAAACGTTGATCCTTGTCTCTTCCTTCCCGGCAAAGATTCTCTGGGGTATTGAAGTATGTACGTGCTGGCATGATGTGTGGAACAACAGATGGGAAAAATTCTCCAAGGTGAAGGAAATACCAGAGGTCCTTTCTATGAGAACAGGGAGAGCAAAAAAATGAACTGAGGATTGCACAAGCAGACACACATACAGACGTGGTTTATTTGAAAACACTGTTAAAAATGTCCCCTAATCTAACCCGTTCTATTGAATTATTTTGCCATTAGTAAGACACTTCATTGATTCTCTTTTTTTTTTAGGCTCAACTATAGTAACTGTGCACTCATTACAAGGACAAGCTGTATTTAATAGCTTGTCATGTTTGTTAGATGTTATTTGAAACTGTGGTATGTCCTCAAGACCATGTACTTGTATATAAAAATAGCATACACACACACACACACACACACACAGGCACTCATAGATGCCTGTGTGTGTGTGTGTGTGTGTGTGTGTGTGTGTGTGTGTGTGTGTGTGTGTGTGTGTGTGTTCGAAGTTATTAGGTCTTTACTCTAGCTAGACATTCAAAACGCTGAATACTGCAGATAAAGCGTATACAAACAAATATGGGGGATTTCAAAGCATAACATTATCTGTCCAATAGCAGACTCCTCAGCTGGTATTCCCCGAGGGAGAAAAATACACAACAGGATCCACCAGCTTTTTCAACACTGACAATAAGTTATTCCCTAAGCTTGTATGATTCAGGAATATTAATCCTCTGTGGAGTTGGCTTGCAGCTACAATGCCTTAGCCCTAAACTGAAGAGGATTCAAAAATCTAAATCTGGTAATAAAATCAGCTGTTACATATGTGAAGCATGTCGGTATTAACGGATGCACATCTGGCTATAAATGAACTTTGTATCCTATAGAACTGAATGTCACTACATCCCACACAGATAGTGTTTATGTTTTAATAACTGTGACCCTTTCCTTTTGCCAATTGGATGTGATGCAGAAATCAATTTGCTGGTTGTGGTACAGCTACTGATATATGGATTGTGTATGAAGGTATGGTCAGCTGGTCTCCATGGTCGCCACAGAGGAGAGTATGGTGCTGGGACCTGCTCTGTGTTTGTACAACTCATACCAATCTTGGATTATTAGCAATAAGGCAGGTTTCTCTGCTGATTCCTCACAATGACCCATCAGAAGGACCTGTCTTGTGCATACATTCTTGCCTACAAAGGTTCTGAGCACAAGACAGAATAAGATGCACACAAAGCTACTGCAATGCCCTCTGGTTCATTACTGTTTGGACATGGCTGGAAATGCTGTTATAGTTTGTGTTTCTTCGTTTAAGCCCTAAAGTAAGATCAACATTCTGCGGACATGCTTATTTGCTTTCTTGACGAGAGCTACATAAGCAGATCAATGCCACTCTTGTGTCTTGTGAGCCAGACTATTTCTTGGCTGTGCAGAGTCACTATCTGAAGTCTCTTCTGGTTGCCTGACAACCTTTAGACTTCAGGAAGCTAATTGCCCTGGTAAAGAAATAGTCCAGCTTGTAACATCTGGAAAACCACAAGGTAGTTATATACTTTGATTTGCTCTTAGGTTTTTTCTTTTTTTTTTTTTTTTTTAGGCTAGCTGTGTCCTCCAGTCTTATACTAATGTAAGCTTACCTTACAGGCATGAGAGTTTTCTGACTCCTAAGTCATAAGGATACTGTCTAACAGCAGTTTCCTTCGCATGGTTGATCACTTTGCAGACTCACTGACGGCTTTATTGCAGTTGTGGATTGTTTGTACGATTTTTGAATCATGGTGAAAAACCTATAATTTTTCAGATATTTGCTGAATTAGACAGAAAGAGGTATTGCTATCTGGCTAGTCTATATACAAACAGACTCCTCTCTCTTCTAAAATATGTCATGACTGTATCGATTACATAAGTGATTAGTCAGTCTATCTAATGTTGAATGACAGAAAATGAATCATCAACTATTTTCACAATCCAGTTGTTTTAGTCATTTTTCAAGCAAACATGCCAAACATTTGCTGGTTCAAGCTCCTCAAATGTGAGAAAATGATGCTTTATTTTGTCATATAGATCATGATCTCTGGGGTTGTAGACTGGTTGGACAAAACAGTAATTTGATTCTAATATAATTACAATGCCCATTCTCTATTTTTTTTTTTTTTGTCATTACAATTCATTTGAGAAAAATAATCAATAATGAAAATAATCTGGGCTGTACTGTGTGTACTATGTCTAAAGTGTGTGTCTCTATCAACCCTTAATTCAAACCAAATTACGAATATATTTTCAAGAAACCTCCTAATAATCCTGTGATTATGGGACCTGTAAAATAAACTGTTACTTTAGTTGGGGTAATTATAAACCAAGTTTTTGTTTTTTTTTTTTTCAGTGGCCTTGAAGAGAACACCGAGCCTTCTACGCCTCTCTGTCCTTGTTTTTTTATGGACATGTAAGCTCAAAGTGATCTTGTTTTCTTCTTGTAAGGAAAAAAAAAGACACATCTTTTGTTTTTGTATCAGATTAATTGAGAGCTCAGGATGTTTGTCACTGACATTCTTACCACAATCTATTTTAGTCTTTTTTAGTATAAAAAAAATGAATATTAACCACATGGGGGCAAATGGTAAATCAAATTGTGGCATCACACATATTTATAAATTTAGGGGTTGAGAGTTGATGTTCATTAAGGCTCCTAGTCAAATAAATAAAAATTAGAATAAATATAAATATAACAAAAACAAAGGAAGAAATATAAAAGATCTTGCATGACAGCCAAGTCAAACAGCTTAAGTACAAAACTCGAACACAACCACCCAGTGTCAAGCTAAAATCAGATGCTGACACCATTAAAATGCAAACACCATTTTATTTCATTTTCATGTTTCACCCTTTGTTTCCTGCAGAATGTTGTTGTGATTTTTCTTTAACCTTGCCTCACCTCGCTCAAGTGTTTGTCTTTTCAGTCTTAAGTAGACTGACACATAGGTCGCCATGAAGTGGATGTTTTCACTATCTCCCTGAGAAAGATAATTTAGTCTTTGCATATTTAGGCACTTTATTCAAATAGGGAGTTGACTTTGTTTGGAAAATAGGGCAACTACAAACAGAGCAAAGCTCTGGATGTCATTTCTATTTACCATGGGACTAACAATAGTGTACAGTGAGGGAACAAACTGTAATGATGCATTTTGGAACCACAATCCATTTAAGCAGTGAATAATCTGGTCAGCTAGTGTTATAAATACTGCAAGCTTAGCTTGAGTTTGTCACAACAACAGATTTATATAAAAGGAACAAAGCAGTTGTTTTGTGGGAAATATGGCTGCTGCAAAAATGCAAAAAAGTATAATTGTTCAGGTAGCTGCATTTTCCATTTCCACTCATTGCCAGCCCTGCTGTTTTTAGTGGCATCAGTGACAAAGAAACTGATACGTGGGTGAGCTATGGTTTAATGATTGCAGTGTTTATCGAGGCATAAATTTCAAATTTCCCAATCAAAAGCCTTCAGCTGTTGAATAAACAAATTCCTTGTAACCGTTTGGGGTATTATTTGGTAATTACTTTTTCCTGCAAAGAACTAACTTTGGATTTCCACTCAGTCTTCAGAAAAAAAGCACACAGCTACTACACCTCATTGTATAGCTGCTTTAAATGCCACCAATATTGAGCTATTTGTAGTGTAGGTCTCTGATAGAGGCAGAGCCTATGGCAGACAACTAGATCATTTTTTATGTAGCACACTGAGTATACACACTCACACACACACAGACACACATAAAGATACACAAATGTTAACAGACAACCTTAGTGACACCTACATCCACTTGTAAACAAACAAATGCAAAGACAGATAGTGACAGGTGAGGTCATGTGTATGCACGCACTTATATGCACAGGTAAACACACACACACCTCTCCATGGCTCCTGAGTTGATCAGAGACTGTTACAGTGTCAAGTCACTCCCCAGCTCAAAGCCCCCAGGAGATCACTCTCTGTCAGTGACACCACTCTGCAGACAGCCTCACACAGCCGCTTTCTGCTACCTCTGTGTGTATTTGAGTGTGTGTGTATGTGTGTTTTAGTCTGGGGAAGTGAGCGAAATGTTTCCTCCTTGTGGAAAATGTTTACTACTCTATCAAATCTCTTCCAGCAAGAATTTACAAGTGCTTACAGTATAAATCCAGCAGGCAACGAAGTGTTGATCACATCAACATCAGTTTAACTGCCTATGAAATAAAAAAAGTAAACAGTTCAAATCTACTTAGCACTGCTGCTTACAATATCAACTTTAAATGAAGAAAAAAATATCCTTCCCAGAGCTGCAGTTCAAAGTGTCTAATTTTACAACTTGTTTTACAGTTTTGGCTACATAGAGCAAAAAAAAAAAATTGCAGTTAATATTACATTGTTTCCCCGCTGAGAAGGACGTTATTCTTTTCATCTCTCCCAAGGCCCAGGGAAATGTGGATTCTACGCACAGAGCAACAAAGAAATAGCACAGACTCTTGTAGTCCCTCTGTTTTGACATCTCCAGGCAGAATGCCACAGCTGAGCTAATGGTGTGGTATGTGGTAAAATGTAGGTTTATGAGGGATTAGCCTGCGGTTTGTGTGCAACAGACACACACACAAACGCGCGCGCACAGGCACACGGGATTCCCCAAGTTTAGCGATGCATTAGTGGTGTTTACGACAGCTTTAAATGGAGCTTACCCCATGCTCAAGCACCGCCCCCGCCTCCCCCACGCCGCCCCCAATCCCCTCCACAGCGAGATACACACACTCAAACACTAGCCACAGAGACCAGTACGATGGGGGTTTAGTTAAAGACTGGAATTCTCAGACACAGATGGTCAGGTCAGTGAGATTGGGGGGTCAAAGTAGATGCACTGTGTGTGGTATTCATCCTGTATTCCTTACTGTAGGTTTCAAAGGGAGAAGAGGCAGGGGAGAGACAGTTTTTGCTAAGATGGATGGAGATAAAGGGAGAGAGATGTGGTTTGGAGAAGACAAAGGAGATAGGAGTTAGGAGATGGGTTTGTGGGGCAAATATAAGGACGCCTGCAGAGAAGAAAAGCTAAGAAAGCAGGGATGGGGCCGTAGGGATTCGTCCTCAGATTTGGTTGGCAACTCATGGTGCCCTCTCTACCAAATTCAGAAGGTGATACATAGTTGGCTTGTTATGATCATAGATAGAGAACTGAAAAGGTCCGCTGGGGCCCAGGCCTTTGCCCCAGCTCTGTTGTCCAGAGCCTCTGTACAATGTGTCCATTAACATTCCTCTTTGTAAAGTCAATCAAACTACCACAAAGTGACACAAATGACTAGAAAAAGACACAAAATGAATATAAGGAGACACAAAATGACCTAAAGAAGATGCTAAACTACTGTGAGGAAAGATGCAATGGCAACAAAGATGGCTGAAACTACCAAAAACAGATGTGAAAGGGCCGTAATGAGACACAAAACAACTTCAAAATGAACTCAGAGATGTAAAACAAACACAAAGGTGTGACAAGACCTAAAATAAACTCCAAACGACCTCAAAGACAGACCTCTTCCATTATGGGGGGGGGCATTGTCACGTAATCTGCCCACTGCTGTAGGCTATTACATATATCAGCTATTTATAATATTTCATATTAGGACATTTTTCAAGTTATCTATTACACTCATTCACTTACGTAACATCTAAATATAGTAGAATTTTCTTGGCTTTCAACTTTGCACTAAAGTAATATTTACTGTATGCACTGTTGATCTATTATTATACACACACACACATACGGTTTGACAGTCTGTGACAGGGATCTCAGGCTGCTCATAGCCCAGATCAGTTCTTACACAAGTCCATGCTCAACGCAACATTTCATTTACTTTTACAGGTTTTCACATCTCATTTACTTTTACAGGTTTTCACATCTCATTTACTTTTACGGGTTTTGTGTCCACTAAATAAACAATTGTTTTAGAGAAAATACTCGTCTATTAGTTCAAAAGAATTGCAAAATCTATCTACAAAATACATTTAGATATGTTTTTTTTTTTTTCTGCTAAGACACAGCACTTCAGTGTCTGTGTATGTGTGTGAGTGCGTGTGTGTGTGTGTGCATGTGTGTGCATGTGTTTGTTTAGGGTATTTGGCCCTTTTGCATCTGGCTAGAATCACAAGATGGAAAGGAAAAGGTGTGCATCATTATTCTAAACATAGTCTTCATAACTCTGTCTGTATTTGTCTCCATATAAAAACACACAAAAAACCCAAAAAACGACTTCCCTCTCCCCTGCCATCTCAAGTCACAGATTAAACATGGTGTCTTTATAATGGAATTTTTTTTAATCTGAAAGACGGACTGTGTTTGATATAGGACACACATGAACACACATACACACACACAAACACACACACACACACACACACACACACTTAGCTAAGAGCTTAATAAACAGTGGAATCTTCTTAAATCTATACTAATCCATTATCCTCTGGGTGCGCTGTTCCTGTAGAGGGGACCACGATGTGTGTTGTGCTTTGCTCATGTTGTTTGTGTTAATGTAACCATAGTTTCTACAGAGTCTACCAGTGCATAACTACATAAGGCACAAGGTGGACCACTTTGAATGTGGTCTCAGACTTTTGGACCTCAAGGCATACGTAGCATTTTTATAAGGAATCAAAGTTCATTATAAGTTAATTCACATATTCAAATTAAATGGCATCATTTCTATAAACACAAAAACTCAAAAAATAAATCATTTAAAGTCCAAAGCAAAAAAGTAAGAGCAACAAACTACCTCTTACACTCTTCCTGTGCACATGCTTGCGTGCGTGTATGTGTGCATGCCTGTGAACTCAGTTAAGACTGTATGGGTAATGAAGAAGCAGCTGTTGTGTTCTCTACTGCGATGAAACACCAATCAGAGATGATTATGATCTTGACAAAGTTACCCAGCAGATAGCATTCGTTCAACCTCCGCAGGAGTCAAATGTCTTAAATGGAACCAGAGAAAACATTTATTTATGGGGTGATCATGGTGGAGTTGATGTGTTCGGCGTGATAATGTTGAGGCCGTATGCAACGTAAATGCTTTTTGAGCTGTTTTGAGTAGCTTATGAGTCCAGAATGCCACATACAAATAATTGTCTAATGGTCGAATACTGGTTACGTCCCCCCACTGGTTAAAGAGTACTTTACCTCCCTGAATTGTTTGAAAGAAGAGAGAGAAACACCGTCGTTGCACGTCTTTAGACAATGCTAAGTCCCCTAACGACCACTGGGTCAGATAGAGCCACTCTGATGAAGTGTGTAAAAGATTGAGAATGAATGAACGAATGAATGAATGAATACAAAAAAAAAGCCTGGGTTCAGTACAGTATGTCAGTCTCTTTAAACTGTTTGATGCTGAAATCCTTATTTGCGTAATCAATTACTCAGTCGACAGAAAATTATTCAATCAATCAATCATGTTGATATTCAACATCTCATTCATTTATCAAGCAAATCGACAGAACGTTTCCTTCCAGTATTTCAAATGTGAGCATTTGCTGCTTTTCTTTGTTTTATATCATTGTACATTCACTATCTTTGAATTTTGGGCTGTTGGTCAGACAAACCAAGAAAAGAGGATGTTAGTTTATGGCCGGGGATTTTGTAATGGAAAGTTGTTGCCCTTTTTTTTCATACGTTTTATCAACAAAATAATTCATTAATTAAATAAAGAATAATAATAAGAATTCTCTTTATCCACAGCCCTGTAATCCTTAGTTACCTGTTTTCCTATAAACGCTTGGTGTTTGTGTTTGTGTGTTTTAAGAATTTCTGTCATGTTTATTGTTTTGAATGTTTACTTCAATGGATATCAAACATTAAAATGCAATTCCATATAAATTTGGTAATATCATCATGGAAGTGTTTTGTTTTTGTTTTTTTTTTCATTATAATATTTCACTGTGAAACCTGTGACAGCTGATGCTAAAGTTAGTTCACACTGCCCCATATGCTTACAGCCCGTTTCAGAAAAACTTTTTACCACTGTGCTTAGTGTGAAGAAGCCTGACATCTGTTACATCTAGAACTACCCACCAACTTGGCATGTATTTACATTTATGTTGCCGACGTAGCTATTCGTCAAATAAAGCTCATTGACCTTGGTCATTACAAAGCTGTCCAGTTGACTTCAGTGTATTGGATGGAAAGCAATTTTCTCAATCTAAATCAGGATAAGAAAACATTCTTATTAGCTCTCAGCATTTCTCTGACCCAGCAAACGGTTTCGATTCTTAATTTGTAATTCAATTTTATGTTCTGTATTTCTTGTTCAGTATTTTACATTAATTGTTGAATTAAATGAAAAGCCTTTGTGTGCTGTATGATCCTGTATAAGTAAATTTTCCTTGCCCTAATCACATCAAAATGAACTATCATGTAATTCACGGCAAAGACAAACAAGACAAATCTTGAGTGTTATTGTACTGACAACCAAACAGATGTGTGTCAAAGTGCATGAATATCCTCATGACCACCAGTCTGACTCTGTGAGCATTAGGCAGATATGTAGTAGGCCTAATTCCAAGAACACATGTTGTTGAAAGGATTGTTGCTTTATAATACCCGGGAGTCATCTAGGGATAGTGTGACCCCCCTGTGTTTATGACAAACTCTTAGCACTGAGAGCTCTTCCAGTGGAGCTATTATCCTGACCTTTAAGCTGAAGGTAAAATAGTCTGAAGTATTCATTAGAACGTAAGAAAGAACAAACAGCTTGAATTCTTTCTAAATGCTTTTTAAATTCTACTTTCAATTATTTTTCCTCTGTCTTGCTCCACTTTTTCATTGTATCTGCTAATCCAGTCAATTACTGTTAACTATGATGCACTTGGTATGAGGGACTTCACTGGAAAATGTTTTCTAATGTATAGTATATTCAAGATTACTTAAATAGAAAATATAAACTAGCACGGGTTTTTTCTCTCCGGATGATATGTTTCATCATTTGAAAAGTATCTTTCCTCTGCCTTTAGTTAAATGTGATGTACTCTGGAAATTCATTAATCGTTTCTTCCATTTCGTATCTATCTATTCTTCCATTCCTGCGTCATCCATTATTCATGTCCCTTCCTACTTTATCTGTCTCTAACATAAACTGACTCCACTTGAGCTGTAAACAGATACATGTTTCCTCCCCGTACATCTCTCACCCAGATTTTCATCATCCTGCCTTTTTCTAAAAGAAACACATTTGTTTTCCACATGTGAATCAGCTGGTTTTTTTACACTCCATTATAGATAAAATGACTGTCCTATCCATTTACACAGTAATTATAGCCCACCTGTGCCAGCGTGCTGTTGCTACTCATGCTATTACCCGCTTTCTTATGCTTATCATTTCATCTGATATTAAAGGGAAATCAATTTGATATAAAGCTACATCACACTGCCAACATGGGAAAACAAGCTCCGTGCATAACTGGAAAGCTACAACAAATATCCTTCTGAATACATACCGGACCTAAATGAGCACAACCCCAATCGTTTACTCAGGAAATTAAACTAGAATCCACTTAAACTTCCAGCACACTGCTTTCCACACTCTCGTGTAACATACAAAATACTAAAAGGGCAATTCATTTTTACAGTGGTAAATAGTCAACCTTATGAAATCCAAATCTACTCAAAAGGGAAAGAATGATTTTTTTGGAAAATAACCTCATTTGCTTTTTTGCTAACAGTTAGTTGAGAGGATTGTTAATACACAATGTTCTGTGGACTAAATTTGAAGCAGGTTCCAGCAAGGGGTTAGCTTAGCTTTCTACCGTGAGATCCTGAACGGACCACTGTAAGATGAGGGTCCCAAGACTATCAGAGACAGCTGAAAGCATGAATAACAAACCCATACGAATGGTGTTAGGCTGTGAGGTGATTTTTCATACTGGCCACTTCCGGTATTGCAACTTTCGGCAGCATCACATGATGCATAGTGGTCCAAAAAGCATTTTCATGATAAACAACCAGTGAACTTCTTAAAAACTGTATGTCCATTGCACATTTTTTTCAAATAAAAACATCATCAAACCCAACTTAGTAGGTCAATTACATCATGTTGTAATAGCTCACACAGCTATGCTAAGCACATGCTTGCTGTAGCATATCTTATTTAGCACAGAGGCACGAGAGTGATGTCAATGTATACATTTTTCATCTAACGAAGAAAGGAAGTGAAGTGAGTGTATACATTTTTTAACCGGTTCATGAGTATAAAAATCAAACAAGAACATTTTAGCATTATTTAACCAATCAGCTCCCATCTTCATGTGGTATTCTTTTCTCATTCTTCTTCCTTTATTATCTTATTCTTCCCCTCTCTCTTTTCAGAGTTTATTAAGAAAGTAGTTTTGGCATTCTCATTTTAGCTCCTCAGCGGAGTCAGTCAAGAGTGATAAGAATACATGTAACTGGGCACAGTGATGCACAGAAAACAATGAAAAGGAGCGTGGTGGTGCTTGAGAGACGCAGCATCCTGGAGTCTTCCAGTGTTTTGATGTTTGCCTCTTTGATCTTGTTGGCTGCTCCACTAAACTAGATGGTACTCGATAGAAATCCTACCTGTGTCAGTGCTGCGTAATTGTCAGAATATGCCAGTTCCACAAGTCAGAGTTTCACCAAATGATAATCATATATTTTTTCAGGTCTCATTAGCAACTTGGTAAATATCATGAGATTCACCTATTTTTTTAAATATACTTGGGAAATAAGATATTTTCCTTCAATCTATACACCTTATCACTGCATATAACTTAATACCACAGATCTATATTTTTGTACTGATCACAGCTTTCCACAAAACAAGTGCTATTGTCATCAGGTAATGCAGGTTGATCCATTCTTAATTCTCTTTGTAAGCTAATGACCACACCGCTATATTTTCATTTGGTATAAACAAAGTCAGCTTTTCCATGCATTGACCAACCTCTTAACAACTGTTTTAGCTTTATGAGATTTCTAAACATATAGACACAAAAAATGGAGATTTATAATGATACATGCAGCCCCTATTCAGCTGTTCAGGCAGAGATAATTCAATGATTTTAAAGGACAAATCCAACTTGAATGAATGAAGGTGGAAAACCTGCTGCTTCACTTCTCTCTATAGGCTGAAACCTTGATTTATAAAACCTATAGCAACCCCAGTCAGTGATTTCAATAGATGTTTTGCATCATCTGTCCAAGGTAAAACACCTGCTGTGACATCAACCAATTGGCTTATCAACAGCGCGTCTCCATCCATAGAAAGCAGTGTAGCAGCTGGAATGATCCAGTGTGGAACAAGGGAAGCAAACATGTAACACTGGATGGGACATGTTTCCCTCATCTCCACGAGAAGGGAGATAGCATACAATTTGTCCCCTAAAAAAATGAAGAGGGCATTAAGTATATAGAGTATCTACAACGCAATATGAACATTTTTCAGTAGCTGAAGATGAGTTCCACGGTTATACGTTTACTGTAATTACATTTATTACATTTCTTACACTAATACAAGCGTTGTTTCCAGAATGACTCCATTCACTCAAACACTATTCCCTTTCAGATTCTAAAACAAAATGGGTGAAAGCCATTATTGTGCACTGTCTAGTAACTGTGACTTCTGACATGGCCCAGCAGATTTAATTAAAGAGTTCTTTAAAGTCACATATTGGCCATTTATAAAAGCTGGCATCTGACTTAGAAAATTAATGGAACACTATGAACTGCATGCTAGTGCTGGAACCTAAAATTGGCAAATATAAGTACATATATCAGGTGGTTTTTCATTTTCTCCCCAAATTATTACATATTATTGTGTTTTATTACAGAAGATTTTAATAGATAATGGTTACATCATATACTGAAAATAACCAGGAAAAACTGTACAAATGGTTAACACCTTTCTATTTATGGACACTTTATGAAACTGTTTATTACCCTCCGAGATCAGTGCTTTTTCCCCCATTTCCCTGAGATGGGGCAGAAAAATAGAAACAACTCTGAATATAATGCAGTCCAGTACAATGTCAGTCAGTACGACATTGGAAAAAATATAATTTGATTAACACAGTGACAGCGGCAATTTTTTTTTTTCTCAAAGTGCATTGTAGGCATTATAAAGTAATCTTTATGGCAGAGCAGTTGTGTTGGGTTATAAGGAATGTTCTTATTAAAGTTTGTTTTAAATTTCACTTGTCCCCTGTTTATATTCTGGCAGTGGCATAATAGCACTAATGTCTTTGAATATCAAACTTTTATTTATTGATTCTCAAAAAAAAAAAAAAAAAACAACAAAAACAAAACAAAGAGACTCAGCCAATGGGGGCATAGTGTGTGTATGTGTGTTTGTGTGTGTGTGTGTGTGTGTGTGTGTGTGTCTATAGACCAGTTAATTGGGGAAGGCTTTTCCAGGTGGGGGCATGGCTTTTTAGAAAAAAGTTGATTTTTGGACCAGTGGTTAGGTAATTAAGGTAATGTCCCCAAAAGTGACCTTGATCAACGTGTGTGTGTGTGTGTGTGTGTGTGTGTGTGTTTGTTAGGGAGAGAGAAAGAGAGAGAGAGAACAATTTAAAGGTCATTGTCAAAATGAGGCCTACCAAGAATTGTGTATCGCCGACAGCCTGCCCAAGCATAAGACCAAGGCAATTAAAGCCCAGCCACGGACAGCAGAATCGACACAGCACAGCAACGGAGCGATCCAACATGGCCTTGGTTGCACAGAGTCAACAGAGACTGAGGGAGAGGCTGAGGCGACTGGCACTGAGAGAGTGGAATAGGTTATGCAAATGACCCTGGCCTCCGACAAAAGAGAGTCAATGGAGTTCCTCCACACTGACAGGACTAGAAAGTTAACTACACAAACAAGTCACTGGAGCTCTGCACCCATTCCCTCCTTCACTCTACTGTTGTTAACTGAGCTCAGTCTCTGCATCGCTCTGCTGATAGTAAAGTTCTGACCTATAAAAAAAAGACATTTTGCGAACTTATAATTGCATGTTTGATTTTGCATTCAAACCCACCACCACACAAATTCACATTAAAGCATTTATAGTATATGTTCAACGATATATGTTCAGGATCCACATCTTAGGTTTCCACTGATCCATAAAATTCATGTTTATTCCATTCAACCCACCACCCGTGTTATCTTTGCTTGTATAGTGCGGTCGACTTGAGAGAGTGCCGGGACGACTGGGTATATGTGGGTATATTTTCATGCCATTCTGGTGGGAGAGACTTGGCCTGGTTTTCAAAGCCTGGTGCCAGATGGTGGGAGCAACTTGTGAGGCAAAGGAGGAGAAAAAAGAAAACAAGCTTGACTCCATAATGCCAAGACCAGATGAGAAGACGTAACCCAAATCACACACACTCATAGACACACACAGACATCCAATCTTGCATCCTGATCACAACTTCAAAAGACCACTTTAAGAGATGTTCTTTCACAGGAGCCTGAGATATGCTGAGGCATGCTATTGTCTGGATTAAAAAAAATGTCTGTTCATTCCACATTTATAAATGCAATACAGTTGCAAAACAGTAGGTACAACACATATACATAGTTTGCTATATTATTATAATTACGCATCAGTTAGAAGTGCCGACTTGTGCCCTAGATACTTCAGCAAAAGAGGTTAAAAGAAAAAAAAGCTCATACAAGTGATCGAACCAACACTTTATCCCTTTTTTTTCAACTTCCATTTATGCCAACTGCATGAACGAATATCCAGCAAAAGTCTTCACGTACATCTTATGAATTCAACTTTATTTTGAACTTAAACTTTTTTCTCTGTTTATGCATATTTAGACATTAGGTGGGGAAATTAGCAATCTAAAAAAAATTATGAAATTTATGCACTTAGTAAGATTCAATGTAGGTCAGTAAAATTCATATTCAGTGTGAGATGAGGGAGTGAACATCCCTCACACTCACTCATGGTCATTAATTAAGGCTTCAATTGCAAAATAAATTTTATAACCTATTACAGATGCAGCCAGAAAAAAGAAAAGCACTATTCTTCTTTGTATCATTACTATAAACTCATTCACGACCATTGTACCTCTTTCCTCTTTTTTTTTACCTTATGTGCTGAAAGATATTTTATGTAAAATACTCCCATGTTTGAATAACAAAGATCAATTCAGTTTAACAAATAAAGCCACTAAAGTTACGTATTCCATGTTTGAAAAGGGCTTTACACAGCACTCTCACCAAATGAGAGAATTTCTTTTGTAAGACTGCTGTTCATCACTCCTGTAGGGTTCCAGACACACAGTGGGTTGGCTGTTTTCTTTAATTTGTCAATCTGTACATTTTCTCTTCACATGTACAAGACATATCATCTGATCCTATTATATTTCATGCTTTTTAATTCAATAATAGAGTGTGTTATATGTAATTGCAAACAATTCAAATGCCACATACTGTAAGCAGGTAAAAGCAAACTGTGAAATCAAACATTGTGTAATTTCTCTTTTCCTGGAAATTTCCACTTTGCCACTTTCTCCCCCAGAACAAAGACTAGAATGTGAAGTATGTGACGCGCCCTGCGAGGAGCTACCATTTACTAAATTTTCAGTCAAAATTAAATGGAGTGCAGGTCTGGATATGGAGGCAGGGGTGAGTGGGTCCTTGATGGCAGAGGTGTTCTTGTTAGCCAGCATATGGTGAGGCCAGACAGCTTATGCCCTGTTTGGACCAGTAAAGGGGTACAAGTCAGGTCAGGCAGCCTAAGCACAAAGATTATGCTGACATGACCTGATGAGCAGATGATCCTGACTTGTGTGCTACCTCTCATATATCCTCCACACAAAGACAAAAGATGCTGTATCCAACAGGCTGCACTGTGTACTTGAAATCACCAAACCGAGGTATTGTCATATGTAGGATTTGATGGCCCGAAATGAACTTTTCTTTCCACAGATGACTGGGATCAGACAAATCGGATGAGGTGGGCAATTTGGTTTAAAGTTGTCTTAATGCTGCTTTCTGGTAAAACACAATTGGTATGTATGTGTCCACGGAATGTGCTTTTAAAGAGGTAGTTGTGGTAAGTGTTTGAATTAGCTCACTGCAATATATTGCAAACTTCATCTAACATTACAGTGCAGTTGGATGAGCTAAAATTCTTAAATCTGCCTTTCTGTATTACAAATGAAGCAGACCAGAGATAAAACCTGAGGCTCACTACACATAATACCTGCATGTTTTAATAATAAAGTGTAATATTGTCCATTGTTCCATATTCAAAATGGAAAATATAAATGGTAATGATTACTGTTCTTCAGTACAGAGAAATTACAAAACAGTTTGGATCACAGGAACTCATGGCCACTGGATTTTCTCTATTTGTGAGTTATTGGATCAGAACGAGAGTTGATCACCGAACCCAGTCAATGAACCTGATGTTACAGAGTGTAGCAATATGTACAGCGTTCATGCACACAGAGAACGGCCTGCTAACAGCTGATCTAAACTGAACTAATCGATGGCAGTACACTTCGCACAGATGTCAGTCATCTCGAGGGTTTGTCTGACAGGATTAGACTTTAAGGACTTTTTGGCCACATCTTCGGCCACACTGCAATGTAAAGCCATCATGGAAGACAGCATGATGGTAGATTATATGATGAGACATCAGGTGCAGGTTGTGGCTGGGCAGAGTCTAACTGATCTACATACTGCTGTTAAATCCTTATCAAAAATTTGATAAATGACAGTAGTCAAACGTCCTCCCATACTATTTGATTTGATTATCCTCGTGCTGGTGAATGCTGGGACAGTCAATAGTCGATTGCAATGTCGAGCACGTCTGTCACCGCTGGGTTTAGCAGGCTGTAGATTTTTTTGAGCCACTCTCAGGCTGACCAACTAAGGGACCGTACCACTGTTTTTGTACGTTTTAGCACATTTGTTACAAATCATCATTTGGATGTTGCATCTAAATAATGTCAATGATTTCTTTACAATATCAAACAAGTCTTTTTTTTATTGTAAAACTGTTCAACAAATGGTGTTGTTATGCACATGATTTATAGTTGAAAAAAATTAAACACAGTGGTATAGTCCTTTGAACAAGCTCAGTCATATCTCAGAGTGATGGGTAAAGCTAAGCATTTGGGAGCTTGATTTGTCAGGTACCTGTATATATATATCTATATATCTCTATATATATATAGATATATATAGATATATATATATGAGATGCACAATTTAGCCTAATTCGGCATTTTCATCAGAATAAAGTTGGGTAGAGAAGTCTAGCATAAAGACATGAAACTTCTGAGACTCGGAAGTGACTGTAACAAATATCACATTCAACTGTGATTCAAGGAGGCTCAGACATTACTACCTCTGAATGTTATGACTGTTGTCAAATCATTCACGTAATTTATTATCAATTTATAGCTCTGCTTTGAGAGGGCTTTATCTCCATTTCTATTCAAAGTGTGGTTCTGTGCTCAGCAGGGCAAATACAGCCGAGCTGAGAGTCTCTCTCCAGCCTCTCCTCATTTAGCTCTATACGAAAAAGGGAGATGAGTTGCATTTTCGGATGCATTCATTATTCCTCCTCTGTCTCTCTTTCTCCAGCTCTCTCTCTCACACTCTCTGTCCTTGCTATTAAAATCTGTGGGTATTTTTGTTCCCATTAAATGAATTATACCCATTACTCTCTCTGACAACTCTGCATTGAGTGAGCGCGCCCCGATTTAACATTGTTCTAATTCCTCTCACTATTATTGCAATAAAACATTCATCATAATAATTAACCATTTTGACATCTAATTTAAGCTAATTAATTTGAGAGAAAGAATGCTTGTGTTATATGGAGCTCTGTGAATTGCCGTGAAACTTCTGCTAAGCATGGGAACAGCTGTCAGCCTTGATGAGTTTCAACATGCTTTGAGGCTCTACAGAAAAACACACATGCACACACATGTTACATGGGTCACCAGGACAATGACAGTGATCCATCTTGGTAATGGCACTAATGGCCGATGCCATAGGATAGCAGAGGATAGCCATTCTTCTATGTGCCAGTGTAATGATAGACACTTCACTGAAATGCTCTATTCTTAGCTTATTAGCAGTATAAACTATCTGGATAGAGGCAATCTAGCTTCTCAAAATCAGGCTATTGATTTTCTCCCTATTGTTCTTCTCTTATGTATCCCTCTAAGCAGCACACTGACATGCCATAATTTGTGTGCTTTTGATCTCTGTATTTGGCTGAAAGCTTTTTTGTTCAAAAAGACATACATGCACAAACAGCGGGTGGGCATATACTGTTATTGGCACGTAGTTTTCTTTATGATGAGGCAAACTCATGCATAGAGTAGTGATTGTGTTTTTTGAAAATCCATTTGTGATCTTTTCAAGCCAGTAGCAAAATAGCATAGCACTATATATCTCTTTTTTTGTTGTAGCACTGGGTAGCATCACAGCTTAGATGCACATCTTCAATGACATCGACATGTTAGATGATATTTAATGTGAATTGCCTTCAGTAGCACTCCAACAGGAATATTGATCATACATGTTAATAGAGTGTGGAAACACATTTTAAATTCACATCCTACAAGTCATTATTTAAACTTGCTTCAGAAGTGATTTGTTAGCCTGCACTACGGAAGTGCACTGGTGTCTCAAGCAGAACAGATTGTCAGACAGCAAATATAAATTCCTATTAAAGGTGTATGAGAGTGAGAGCTTGCGTAACTTTATTTATCACTCAAGACTGGCATATATATTTATCTGAGGTTCCATTGATGAGAAAAACATTATTTGCCATGCTATAAACACGACTAGGGATGCAAGTGATAGTAGGTCGGTCTATTACTTTGGACAATTTTTCATTCTGTGAGGGTAAATCTTAAAACTTCAGTGACCTGCTGACTTTACCTCTAGCATCATCAGCAGTCTGGTATCTTTGGATTTTAGTGACATTTCTAGACAAGTATGGAAATAAGTATTAGATAGAATTTGGTGGAGATGTCCAAGGTATCAAGAGGATGAATCCTATTGACTTTGAAGGTCCCCTAACTTTTCATTTAGTGCCACCAGTCAAATTTCTCGTGTGTCAGGGACCAAGCAGTCAGGTAATGAGGATACAGAGATTGATGGTAAAAAAAGGGTTTTATTCATCCATAAAAAGGTAACTTTAAAAACCAAGAAACTTATAACTAGGCCTATAAAAGAGGTCCACAAAATATAACTGTACTTAATAAAAGAACAAGACATGATGTTAACTGAACAAAGTGACCTGAGACAATGACACACGAGGTAAGATACATAGTGACCTGGCCAAACCAAAATAACACACAAGGGGTAAAATAAATGGACACCAACTCCATCTAAATACAAAGCAAAACTAACTAAACCCAAATCCCCATAACACGGCAGCACATGGTTCGGATTAATGAACCAGCTCCAGGATGTAAGAGTCCTCACCCCTCAGGCACCTTTTCCTCATCTAGGAAGTGACATCCCCCAACAATCACAGTAACTCCAAGACAAAGACAGAGATTATTAATATCACAGAAACATAGTGTGTGTTGCCCCACGGTGTTAAAATGTGTGCACTTCAAGTAAAGCCATGTAAGGTTAATGATAAAAAAAAATCTAGATCAAACTATTTGAGTCATGCCAGTTGTTTGGGTGTGGTGGTATGGTGGTGTGGTTGACTGCATTTGCTACCTGTGCAGGTAGCAAATGAATGAGGTGAAAGAGTGTGAACTGGGATATTATTATACACTGAAATATCTAAAAATCTATTAGATGACTTGGCATCAACATTTTCTGAAGACATTCATGGTTCCCAGACTTTTCCTCTAGAAGCACAATGAGGTTCAAGTAAAAACTTTAATTTTATCCAATACTTTGATTTATAATCGAATAAAACATTTGCATTTTAGTATTGTGATTGTGAAGATGCTGCTATGCTAGCCTTAGCATTTAACTGAGAGTGCTGTTGTGTGTGAGTACAACCATTCAAAGCCACTAGCATGGCTGTAGACTCTCTCTTTGTTATTTTAGTCTAAGGGACAAGGTTCCCCCCATTGTTTAATTGGGGCTTACATGGTGAATTATCTGGTGGTTTTTCTTTGGAGATGGAGGGCTTGTAAAAGAAAGGTATTTGTGCTTGAAATCCAGTTATATGGAGCTTTTCAGAGCTCTTTGAAAGCTTTTTTTCCCCTAAAAATCATTCCTTCAAGCCAGCCATGTATCAGAGTTGGTTTTACTCTGTATCCTGTATCTCTCACAGGTGCTTTAAACAGTGACTCATTATCAGAAGTTTAGGTTTTTTGTTAATTTTTAAACTCAAATGCCATACAAACATGTTTTTTTAAACTCTATTTAAACTAGATAAATTTATAGAAATATGTAAATGTATTTGTGAGGAAAAGTGCATACAAACATTCTGACATATGAAAATATTCAATCTCCCATTAATCATCAGCCTCTAAAGTACAATTTAAGGACACCAGAGACTGGCATTTTCTTTCACTATATGAGATTTATACAAGGTGTACAGAGATGTTTTTTGTTTTTTTTTTCTTTGTACGTGGCATGCCTTAAAACACAGAAATATTTAAATGTAGTGCTGTTCATATTAAGAATAGAAACACCGAAAACAAGAATGAATTATAATTTGAAGGACATGCGATTATAAATATTATCTAGAATAAAACCCTTTGTTAACAGGTAAAACTTAAAAAAAAAAGTATAAATAAGTAAAACATAAATGGCACTTTTGCTTCCCCTCCTGAATACCTTTCCTCCTCTTGGTGAATTGGTCCTTTATTACCTAGGTTTGCTCTTTAGTTGTTTCAACAGCTGTCTCCTCTCAGTTCTATTATTGGTTTTATCTTTTCTTGAGCACTGAAATATCTGTAGAAACTCCTCCTCTAGAGTTTTTATTTGATGAGAGTCTCTCTGGACCAAATCACTGCACTGTGAAAAGGATTATAGACTAAAGTTTGGGTTTTTTTTAGTAGATTTTGTTGCAGGCCGTCTTCTTTCTTTAATCCACCATTTATTGGGGTACTCTGCTGATTTTACATGTTTAGACCAACTTGCAACTCATCCTGTGAAAATAATTGTATATTGTTCTCTGCGGGTTTAGAGGGACTGTATAATGTCAGAATAACACTGATGATGTTATAGTGATGTCATCAGGGTAATCTCAGGTTGTGTTTGGAGACTACATATTTGTAACAAAGGCCTGTGTTAGAATCTCCAAGCATCAAATTCAAAAACATATGTGTGTATCAGATAGGGAGGGTCTAATAAAAGATGCTGTTGGTTGCATAATGCAAAATGTGGGATCCAGGGTTTTGAAAGTTTGACCTATAATGGAGACTATAAGGCAGGAAATCCCAGGCACAGCTGCATTGATTCTGACCATTCTTTTTCAAACTGTCCCTAGTTAGTTGCCCCTGCTCAAAATTACAATTATAACACTAAGCTAATGGAGCATCCTTCTATTTGCTTTAAACAAGACTTCCTTGTCCAGTAGTGGTGTGCACAGGGAATTGCCACTGTTTTGCAAGCGCCAGTTGCCTTTTTGGAAATCTAGATTTATTAAGCATGTGGCATGTGGTGTGTGCTTGTGACATTTTCATGCTTCATTTTTGCCCTAATATCACACCAGGTGGCTTAGGGGCGCCTGGTGTAATCAGGCTAAGTACCCAGGAAGTGCTCTTTAGGTTGGCCCAAGTGCCCCTCTTTTTAGTTCAAGTACTGTGCTAGTGTAACCTTAGGGCAAAAAAAACCTTTTTTCCCTTATCTTGCACAGATAAGTTGTACTCTTTTCTATTTTTGCCCCTTAGAGAGTCTGTTGCACATCACTGGCCCCTCAGTCAAATCAGTTGTTTTCATGCAGTACCATATAGGGTTTAAAATACCGCAGCTGAATTTTATCTGCCATGACATAACTAAAATATACCAAACATTGGGAAAATGGGAACAGGAAAAATCTCATATCATGTCCTTTTCAATGCAGTGTCTTGTAGCCATTTCCAGACATGCTTAACCATTAGTGGAAAATTGATGGGATGCACATGGGGTGGGGGGGGTGGTTACAGGTAAGAAAGAGCACAACGTTCATGACTCTGTCTGCCAGGCTTTGCGGCTAACTGCATTAGTTCTGCCTCAGTCACAGTTGGAGACCCCACAGAGGAAGAGACTTAGCCACAGTGATCCACCCAGGAGAGAGTGAGCGATCAGGACAAGTTTGTGTATATTGGGGAAGGAGTCTATGTGTGTTCTGAATCTGTGTATATGTTTTTTTTTTTTGCTTTTGCAATATCATTTACATTGTCTGTGTGTGTCTGTGCAGGTATATTTTTTGTGAGGCAAGTACAAGACCACAGTATTTCTGAAATAGCTTGGCATACATATAGGGGGATTTGAGTGTCTGGCTGTGAATGTTTTTCAGGGCGATGATTAAGGTTTGTTAGTATGGGACTGTAAAGCTCTTCTACCTGATAGTCAGATGTTGCAGTGGCTATTGTATGACATTCATTGACTTTAATAGGAGGTTGAGCTGGGTTTTGGCTAGTGTGTGTGTGTGTGTGTGTGGGGGGGGGGGGGGCACCAGCAGGTTTGTAAATGTTTAGGAGATAAAAGGTTGTGTGTCTAATGCGCTTGTGTGTCTGCCCGTGTGAAGAAAACTGTGTGTCTGGATGGGGAGTAAACAAATGCTAAAGGAGTCATGATAAAATGCTACCGGGCTGTTTGACCTTGTTTGACAAATTAAGGAGCAAATAAATAAATCGGCTTGGATTGCATCACCTCAAGGGAGCAATGTGTAAGCACACACACACGCACAGAGGCACAAAATACAAAATGCATGAATCTAAAATGGATTTCGAATTGAATCCGTATATGTCCTTGGTCCCTCTTATTAGCAAAGAGCAATGTCAAAAACATTCAGGTATAACAGACTTTTCTTTATTTGCCAATGCTAACCATTGCTTTAGCTTGCTAAAGTGATCAAGATTTACTAGCTTTTGTTAAATATCATTAAACTTGTCCGTAACTTAACAAAACTCAAAAATCAAACTCTTTGTTGTTGTTCATCTCTGTAAGACGGTTCTATATGCCTATCAGGGAAACTCCCATCCACAAACATGAGTGGACTGTGGTTTAATGGTCAAAAAGATCCATTAGACTGATGAGTTATCTCAAGTATAATGATTACACGATCATGTCACATCAATTTCAGTAACAGGAAACTCACTGTTAAATTTTCATGGGTCAACAATTTAAATTTCTCAGTTTAATAGTTGTGAGTTGGGGCCCCCAGTATTTTTAGCAAACTGCACAAATATGTAGCCTATACCTGTTATTTCTGTCTGTCTGATTAATTTATTCAACACGTCATATCTTATACTGCTCAACCTATTTTCAGATTGTGATTGCAGGTTTTAAACATTAATTGAGCTACTGGTTAAAATTACAGTGTTTCTGCATTCTCAGCTGCCAAAATTTATACTCTAATAAAAAAACTTTGAGTTAAGGGGTTAGGGTTGGGGTTATTTAGATAATTATTTTATTTGGATCAAATATTTAGATTGAATTAATCTAAATATCAATCTATCTAATTAATTAATTAGGTTAAGTATTGCAATAGCAATAGCAACTGGGAGACAAAACAAAACATTAATAAAAGGATAAGAGAAATTGACACAGCAGAGGCTGTGATATTGTAAATTTTACTCTTTAGAGTGGGTCAAGTTCAAAAATGCTGGGTATTGGAATTCCCATAATCCAAATAAGCTGTAGTCTCCCAGCCCAAGATGAGATAACCCAGATGACATAGTCAAGGTTATTTTTACCAAGACCTTACCTAATGTTGAAAGCTGGACCAAACTGGATCTGATAAAGGATTTGTGTCTGGATTTGAGAAGATACCTCCTATCAAAGCCCGAACCTTTTCTTACAAAATAGACTTTTTAAGTACTCTGTTTACGTACATGTGTACCCTCACCCTGCTCCAGGACTCTACTAGTCTCTCCTGAAGTAAACCTTGATACTAAGTGTTCCCCTTGAAACTCAAATGGTCCTTCTCCTTCAGGGTCACATGCGTGTACTTTACTGGAATACAAAACTTCCCATTCAAAAGTAATACCCCCCCCCCCGGGAACATCACATCACTTTAACTTAACTGATATTAATAATAACATCATTACATTACTCTGTAATTTATTCTGACAGCTTAGTTTTAATGCAAGTACAAAAAGTTAATATGCTCATAACTTGAGAACAAAATATAATATTAAGTGAATATATAATATGGATGAGCGGTGATGTCATCTATGCCTCTTGAACATGTGACAAATTTGAAAACTAAATAATAATATAAACAGTGAATACAGTGTTTTTCAAGTAACATGAAATATAATTTTTAAAACTGCTGACTGACGAAGACTTTTGATGATGGATCCATTTGTAACAGTCATTTAACAAAGCAAGAATGCCCAAATTTTCCAGGTTCCACCATCACGTGTGAGAGCTTGGTGATTTTTTTTCTCTGTGTTTTAGATGATTGGTTGAACAAAAAAAGTTACTTGAAGACATTGATTCTAAGAATTTTTGGTGGGAATTTTTCACTGTTTACTGACATTTTACATCGTTCAGCCAAAATATTAAAATCAGTAACTGGCTTTAATATTGTGGCTGATCAGTGTATATACTGAATGATTTATCACATACATTCTAGACAGTCTAATTCATAATGAATAATGAATGACTGACAATCATTACATGTAGCTCTTTAATCAATGGTGAATAAAAAACTATTGTTTTATTGTTATTTACTATACTATACTACTACTACTACTATACCATACTAATACTTTATTTGTTTTTTGTTTTTTTTTCCCGATCTTTCACTAGAGCCATCACACCCCATGCACACTTTTGCTCACTTGTTTCAGCTGTTGGAAGCTGGGAGGAGACACTATCTATTAAAAATAAGAAGAATGATGAATACGAATGGTAATTTCATAGATATTTACAGTTTAATCAAATTACAACTCTTTGAATGCACTACAAAAGTTCTCATGTCTTCAAAGTCAGCCCTGACTGCTCCTAAATGGGTGTAAATAACTAAACCCGCCTGCAAAATTAACTAACTCACAAATAATGTAATTACACGAAACAGGCAGCTAACTGCCAAACCTAAAATTAGTTTAAAATAGATTGGATGTAATAATTACTTAAGGTTCAGTGCTTTAGAGAGACTTTAGATGCTTGAGTAGAACTGAGTGGAGGAGCACAGCTACGGTAATTTTTACCGTATGTGAAACGGCGGCCCCTTTGAAAACTACAGTGTAAATTATGCACAATCCTCTACTCATCCTTCAAGTTCATGGAGAAATATGCTCAAATACAGACACATACACACACACACACACACACACACACACACACACACACACACACACACAAACCCTTTCCTCTTTCCCAGAGCTTCTCTTCCTTTATCTAATCTGTGTTTTATTGAATATGGTAATTATAATGAAAGGCCTATCTTGCACTTGGTTTAATTTGTTTTTGTGCCTTTTTTCTGCTCTCTTGCTCTCTCCCTCTGGTGTGTGTGTGTGTGCTTGTGCACGAAAGAGACACAGTACGTGTGCTAATGAGTGTGTCTTTGTGTATGAGACAGTGGTCCCTGCTCTGACACACTGTGTTACAGTGGGACCTTTGTAATGGGGAAATAAGACATGGCTGCTGATGTCACTGGGGTTTAACTGTGTCTCGGGGGAAGAAGATGCACACACATGCGCACACATAGGCAAACACAGCATGCAGGCATCCCAAGACATCAACAAAATTCTTCCAGCATCAGGCCTATGGGGGGTTCAGGGGATTAAATACAACATGTAACCTTGGAGACCCGCCTCTGGTTGGCTGAAACATTCTGGCTCTCAGTGCTCCTGTGGGGTTGTTTGTTGTTTTTGCCGTTGTGTTTTGTCGATAAAAACCTAGAATGCTTGATTATGCTTAAAGGGTAAACCATGCCGCTCCAATTCTGCCACCCAGGTAAGGACACAACTGATGTACCTTGTGTTTTATTTATTCTTTCTCCCTGTTATTCACTCATCAGGACCTCAAAGGCGGAGTGAAATTAAATATATGGAGGGAAAAGGGAAAAGGTTGTCGGTTTCTATTCAGTAGAGTTACAAAGCAGATTCTGTGCTCAGAAAAAAAACAAAAAAAAAACAAAAAAAAACGTTTTTGTGTCACAAAACCTGCTCCTAGAACCCATTTTTAGAACCCATATGAAAGCAGGAGAACCCATTGTCTCCTGCTTTCGTAGGAATAGTAAGAGAATCAGTTCCTCCTCTCTGGCCCTCATTTTTGTACCAACCCATGATTCCAATAAAAACGACCTCCCTTCAAAGAGCTTCTTCACGGTCCAGACCCTGCCAAGATGGAAGCCTTCTCACCCTATTCCTAGGTGCAATATATTTTAATTGGCAATGCAGTGAGAGGACACAGCGGGACATGTATAGTTACTGTAATGTAGAGTCTTTTGATAAGCATACATTTTACTGGGGTCTGGGGAGCCTTGTTTGAAAGCATTAACTTCAATGTTGAGCTGCCTCCACTCACTCCATCACCTCTGATGCTAGTCAGTGTTAATAAAAAAGTAGGAGAAAGTCTTATCATTTTTCACTGCATTTACTGTTATTGCAAGTCACACTCAAATGCTTTGAATATGAAACCTGTGAATTGTATAATTTTGTGTGTGTGTACTTGTGGGTGTGTGGGACAGAGAGGACGACAGGGTGCAGGCATATTATATAGCAGTAGATGGCCATAGCCTTCAGTATGAAATCACTGGTTCTGTCCAATTCACGCTCTGAAGTAAACCATGCAGCTGAGTATGCACACATACATGCACACATTTGAGAGTTCTTACAAGATGGAACCTTGACGATGTGATTTATTCATTTTGCCTGTATCTGAGTTTCTATCTGTGTGTGTGTGTGTGTGTGTGTCATTGTTTAAAATAAAGAAGCATTACACTGTGTTTTGGATTTTTTTTTTTTTTTACTTCATAGAGGTCATGGTGGATGTCAACCCATTAATAAAACAGAGCTAGGCCTCGTGTGCATGTGTATGGATGAGATAGAAAGAGTATTTTAGCTACTGTGTATACTTGAACCTTCCTACTACTGCTCCCAGCAGTAGGGTTTTTCCTGTTCTACTTTTTTGTTTTGCCGTAGCATCACAGATTCTACACGATGATGTAATGGCATGCAACAAACTGATGTGTGCATTCCTAATATTTTCTACAAGGATGTTTAATATGTGTCGTTTGTTTCCCATGTGTAATTTCCTGTGCCTACATGCAGCATGTATTTACCAGGTTGTGCCTATTCTCTCTGAGGGCAGATGTAGCTTGTTTCCTCTTGTTTCCACATGCAACGTGGGATCAAAGTTCCACAAGAGTGTCAAACGAGGGGTTTCCCCATTGTGATAGACAGTGTTAGGTTTCAATTTCTCCCTCCACTGCTACAGCTTACTCTCTTCTTTCATCAATTTTCATTGGCTATACATTACCTCATCATACAAATATCACACTTTACTTACAAAGACAGTTGTCAAAGACAAACATATTTCCTCCCTCAACACATTTGCTTTGGAAGGTGTTTAAGTCCATATTTTGTAGGACAAATGGGCAAGGTCAACAGAGAGGTTTGGTTGTGGGCCACGGTGGCTCATCTGGTATAGTGCATACATATCAAGGCTGCGTTCTTACTGCAGTGCCCTAGGGTTCAAATCTTACCCGCTCTGCCCCTTCTCGACTATTGCTATATGCAATGCAAAAAAAAAAAATAAAAATAAATAAAAAATAAATAAGTGAATAAAAACTTGAGCTAAGTAACAAGCAAGAAATAATAGTTACTGGGTGTACCTATGAATATGTGTATGAATAATACATCAATTCAGCAGTGTGGCTATTCAAAAACTTAACAGTGAATAGCATCATAACAATAAAGCATTAAATCAAATAAATATAAAACTGACAAAGTTAATCTGTCATGTGCTTAGCCCAGCTGTGCTCTGCTATATCAGGTCCAGTTAACATCAGCAGGTCCATGGAGGGAGGAAGGTGCTTTCTGTTGTGATGAGTAAAAGTCGGTCTCACTGCTGGCTTTTTGTTGCTGAGGAGATCCCTGGTTGTCCCTTTGTTCTCCTTACAGAGTTGACCACTGGACGTTAACTCCCCATTGTGGCTCCTGTTGCTTGCAAATTCAGCTGGCAAACTTTGTGTCGTAGCCACTGGTGCTTCATTAAACATGTTTACTGCCAGTTAATTGTACGTAGGCTCTTGCAATGCTGTCATTGAGAAAAGAGTTCAGTGCAGCAGTCTGCTTTGATCAGACCACACAGAGGTCAGGGAGTGAGAGGTCATGCTACAGAGAAAAGAAGAACAGCCAAGCAATTGCTACTGCACCCCCACGGTAGAGAATAGAAGATAGCAAGACAAAGGAGTGCTGGAGTTTTGTTGACCCACTGATGTCATGGTTCATAGGCTACACAGTGACCAATAGTAGCTGGTTGTTGGGTCCATGGGCGGCGTTAAAGTATAGGTGTGAGACATGAGGAATTCTGAAAACTTGAGTTCAGCTTAAGTCACACAATGAACAAATTCTTCTTTGGGGTACCAGGAGGCCCTACAAATGCCTGTTGGAAATAAATAAATGCTCCTTTGCCATCAAATTTCCACTGATGACCTGTCATGTAGGAAAGAAATAGACCTGAGTCAAATGTCTTTGGACCCAGGCAGAATAGCACATTAACCCTCACAGTTGGGACAAAACAAAAATTTTACTAAGCCACTTTGAAAACTCTACATTTCTGTCCCAGAAACGTAGAGAAAACATCCTCCAAAACCTTCAACAGTCTACTTTAATATGTATATACTTAGAAATTGGATTTATTTTGTATAACTATGTGAGATGAACAAAAAGAACAACATTTGCATGTACATGTCAGTCGTAGCAGTCATTACAGGGTGACCACAAGCATGAAAATGTGTGAAAATGCTCAATTTACCTCCTGAAAAACAAGAGCACAGTTGAAAAAGATGTATTGGACTTATATTTTACATGGCCATGATCAAGCTGGATAACAAGCTGGATTTGACATTAAATGTCAGGGGACAGATACCTGACCAGATCCTGGAAAGTGCACGTAAGTAACCTGATGAGGACAGAGTCAGTGATGTATGTATATGTACTGTTGTGATTCAGAATTTCCTGGTGAAATCGTGTCATATCACTGATTGACCAAACATATTTCTACCATGTGTATACAGAAAATTTCTAAGGAAAACCACAGCTTTTCGAGACTTTTTTCATTGTAAGTTGCTTGTGGACCATAGAGGATCTCCAGGAGGGACTGTTCATGCTGTACTGTCAATGCACTGACAAAAAGTCACTTAGAAGAACATAGACGAGGACCAACGATACAGACGGCACCGATGGTCCTATTCTGTTTGTGAGATGGATGAATACATGAGAGGTGTCTGTCTGCTCCACCATCCATACAGCCTATGAAGGGGATGCAGTGCAGAGAAGAGTGACTTCCAGTAAGGGTGTCTGGACCACAGAGTTCTTTCCATGCCCCTCGCCAGTGATGGAATAAAATAAGCTCATGGGATGTGGGGATTTTTCAGACAGGCTGCTTGCAGTATTATAGAACAGAGCACACAACTTTGAAGCAGTATAAGAAACTCTTTCTTGACTTATTGAATATTGCTGCAACCAATCTCTACGTTCTACATTACATTTGCATTTACCCATTTGGCAAATGCTTTCATCGAAAGTGACTTACAAGTGAGGAACAACACTGAAGCTTCAGAACAGTAGGAAACCTTTAAGTAATTGCTAAGTACAAAACCTGATCAATAAGACAAAGTGCAAGGATATCAGGTATAGAAGTGCACAGTAAATGCCAGTGAGGCATCTTAGGGTGTTAGAGATTTTAGCAGAGGAGGTGCTCTCAGAAGAGATGGGTCTTCAAGACGTTCTTGAACGTAGAGGCGGACGCTCCTGCTCTGGTCACATTTAGAAGCTCGTTCCACCATCAGGGGAGCAAAACACAAGAACAGTCTAAACTGGGATTGCTTTGTGTGCAGGAATGGCAATACCAGATGATGGGTTTTAATGAAGTTTAACTAGTATCGCTATCAAAATGCAGAGCACACTCTCAGACACAGCACTTGAGTAACAAAGGCTTCCATTGTAACGGGTTATGATAATGTTCATTAGAGAAGTTGGGAGATGATTGTTTGAGGAGTAGATGAGGGAAGAATAGGTGTGGGCATTCACAGAGATTGACAAGCAGAGCAGGGTGAGCTGATCAGGTGAGGAAGTCTTGGCTGTAGGCCACACAGGGGACGGGTATTGACAGTGAACTGGATATAGGAAGTGGGCAGGAGAAGGTGGGATGGCAATGAGGAAGGAGATGAGCGTGACCGAGAATGAGAGCAGGTCCGAGGTGTGTACATAAACACTTTGAAAACTAGAAGTTAGAGAACATCCTATGAAAGACACAGGATGAGCAAGATACCAAAGTTGGCCTCAACTGTCTGTCTGTTCACCGGGGTTCTCTGAACAACCCAGGTAGCCACGCCCAGCCTCCTTAAAGGAAGACAACACAAAAACACGCAGACAGGTAGAGTTAGCAACCTGGGGACAGACAAACGCATGAAAAAGGGAAAACAGAAAAAACACAGGTAAAGTTAGCCAACCCAAAACATTCTTGGAGTGACTGAGGCGCCGAGAAGCATAAGCCTGTATGATTGAGTTCAAGAAGATGGGTGCAGACCAGAAGTCATTCTGTAGGCATTAGTGACTTGACTTCAATCTGGGCAGTCACGGATAGCAACTTAAAGTCAATGAGCAGTGGACTAACGTGCCATTTTAGACCGATTGAAAAACTGCCAAACTCTTGACCATCTTTGAGAGTTTCAATGTATGTGAATTTTGCTTGTGTTTTACACTGCAAAGCGTCAGAACGGGGAGACAGATGAAACATGTTCAGAGTAGGATGGTAGTTGGTCATCAAACACGACACACTCATGCTTCTTGTGATCCTGGTTGGGGTAAGAGATGATGAGGTGATCTTGATGTTGATATTGTGAAGGAGGGACTGAATAACCAATATTAAGTCTTAAAAACATTTTCAGTCCCAAAATAAAAACTGTTTTGAAGCTTGACAACCTGACCAGGACTGAAAATTACGGGATGTTTATGAGAGAAGATATAACTTTATTCATACCAAAGAAATTCTTCACCAGATGTTTCTCAACTTTTACATTGTTCCAGTAATTTCATGAAATTGTACTTTCCAATATGCAAAATTGTATCCATTGTATTTTTGGGTCTGAACACAGTATTTTCAATAAACTTTAAAGGCCTCTATTCTCTCTTCCTGTCCTCCAATTCGCAATGATTTTTTCCAAACTGGGCCACAATGACATTCGAGATTGAAGGACCATTTCCTTTGACTGTAGGGAGGGGTACTATTTACAGGGTGTTGACATCTATTTCACCAATTTTAATCTTGTAGGCCACTGGCTTAGAAAAAAAATACTATCACTCCAAAGCTCTGAGACTTTAGTTGTCTAACCACTTGAAATTTCTGAATTATTGTATCACCCACAGTTCTGGTCAAAATTATTGGCACCCCTGAATTTCAAGTACATTATTCATAATATCTTTAGAAAAATCTTCAGATTTTTTTAATTTTCTTTTTCCTTTTGTTCAGTAACCTTGGACATTTTGCTAAAATATTCAGGTCATAAAATTGGTTTATTTGCATGTATTTCTGAGTTGTGTACTTCAGGAGTGCCAATAATCTTGAATGTTTAAAAGGTTCAGACTCATAATATATATTTATTTGTATGAATTGGATGTATATAATGCACCATGTAGTCCCCAGCAGCTTCTTCCTCTTGGGGAGGAACTAGTCCTCAGTCTGTTAATCTGGGTTTTGATGTTGCTTTATCTTTGTATCTTTTATCTTCATGGCAAGGAAACAAACAGGTGGTCTCCTGGATGGGTTGTGTCTTTGCTGATGTTGCTTGCTTTCCTTTGTGGACGGCCAGCATACACAGGATCCTCGTCCAGGAGCACAGCTCCCACAATCCTGTCTGCTGTCTTTACCAGCCAAGTCTGCACTGGTTGTGAGAATAAGAATCCAGGAGATAGCCGCACAGAGCCAAGATATACTTCCAGCACATAACCCCCTGTAAAGGTGCATTTTGCCATTTTCACATTTTGTTTCCTGAACAAGATACAACTTGCTAATTTGTAATTTTTTTTGTTTTGTTTTTAAACCTTTGGAAAGAGCTAGGCTTTCCCCCTTTTTCCAGTCTTTGAAAACTCATACCATCATGTGTGATGGCAAAATATGCAGCTCAGGTTGGACAGGTTGGACTGGTAAACACACTATATTTATATGCATGTGTGGTGCATGTGTATCAGCACATGTGTGTCTGGAGGCCTCCGTCCTTTCTTGCCCATCTCCCGAGGCAGGAGACCCCTGTCTCGCCTGCCATTTCTCAGTCTGACAGCTGAGAGCTAGACAGCGGAACGAGAAAGGGAGGAGGGAGTGAGAGAGGAAGAGGAGAAGCAGGGCTTGGATTTGCAGAAGTGGGAGAGATGGGGAGAAAAGGTAGACATTCAAAGAGGGTGCCTATCACTAGATCAGCCCCCTCTCCTTCTTCCCCTCTTTGGGGACCAGGTGTTCTCCTTCTGAGGGGGAAGGACAGGAAGGGAAAAAAGCCTACCTTCATGTTTCACTTGGCATCTCTGCACCTGCATCTGCGGGGTTGGGAGGTGGGGAGGGGGCAGAGACAAGGCGTCAGGTAAGGTTGGTCTCCAGAGGCTGCTAGCATTGTTGTTACACCACCCTACAGCGGACCTCTATGCCCCCACCTACTCCTCTCCCTCTGCCTGACACATCTCCTTGAAATGAATGCCAGGCTTTGAGTCAGCAACTGAAGCGTTTCTCTCTCCTCAGACCAGACTCTCGCTTTTTTTTTCAGCTGGTCAGGTTTACTCTGTTCAGCTTTTCCTGTTACTGTTTTTAGCTGTTTATGTGGCAGCTGGGAACGAGGTAGGCACTGTCTGTTGTTTTTTTTATGGCCTTTATTTACCTACGCTCGCATGCTTTCTACTTGTTTTGTCTTATTAAGCAGCCGTGTGTTGAGCACTCAAGTCGCAAACCTCACTATTTCATGTTGTTGGTTTTGAATTCAGTTTTAACAGCCTTTTAAATTCAATTTGTTTTCCCCTGCATCGATGACGGCTGTTTTTCTTTTTCCAACAGCATACCAGCTTTAACCAAGCCCTTGTTTTTGCTTTGGATGCAGGCACTATTGCTCTCAGTTATGTTTGTTCTTTTATAGTAGTCATCCTGGCTCTGTGGTTAGCCTGTTTGTCTTTGTCAGCCATGTTGCATTAGCCTAGCACTGGAGGCTGAGGTCTGTCCTCCACTGGGTTGTTCCCCCCCTGAGGTCAGGGTGTGAGTCAGAGGCCTGAATCCGTCACCCCAGGTTACCAGCTCCCTACATCCTGTCCAGAATATAGAATGAGAACGGTTCAGGCACTGTTAGTGTGTGTGCATGAGAACTGTGTGTGTCTGTGCTGTCATTGAAAAAGCGGAGTATTTGTGATCTAGGCTGAAAGTCTTTTGTTTTTTGCCCTGGAGTGACAGAGCCTAGAGGAGTGACATATCCTGTCTTTGTATTCAGAATTGTCATTTTACATACAGCATGTGATCTTACAGTCCACTGGAATTTGTTTGTTGAATCAAAACAGAAAATACTATTATTTGGCCTTGGACAGCCAAAAGAGGAAATAGTCTTAAAGCTTTAATGTCTGACTTTTTTGAAAACCTTCTTCAAACTTGTCACTTTAGTAAGTTACATTAGCAAACAGTTACATATTTGCACATTCCGTAGACACTGAGTAACGTTAGCTTTAATTTGGGTTTTGTTATTGTCCACTTGATTAATGTCGGTCTAGTATCCACTCTCCTTTGAACTTTGGTTTGGTCTCTACTGTTTTCCTGGGTGAAATAACCTACTCTTTAGCAGCTAAATGCCTAACTCTTCTCAATAGCTAGTTTGCCTTTGCCATGGCAGGTAGCATAAAGTGAATTAATCTGGACTGTAAACAATGAGCTAAAGGGGCTAAAACATATCATAGAACGCCAGTGGTGAGCTGTGGGCTTATCGTTACATACGACCACTTTCACATTACATAGAATACTTATTTATATAAAAATATCAACTACTCACACTTTAAAATCAGGATTTGATCAAAGCAAAATATTTTCTTGGGGACTAAAAGTATCCTCAAATCTAGAAAAAAACAAAGTTGGCCTTAAGGTAATAAATGGTTGACCTGCCTGTCTAGGAGTGTCACAAATATGTGAAGATCTCTTCAGTGATTTGGAGAAGGTCATCTCAGGAAGGAAAAAAGTGCCTGACTCCTTTTCATTCCTGGGAGCAGATAAGAAAAGCATAGATGAAGGTATTTTTGGCCTGGGTGGCTTTTCTGGTAGATTCTGTCCATGAGTTAGCAGCATCAGTCAACAGGATTTTTAATAAGACCTGAGAAAAACAAAAGACAACTTGAGTGAAAGCAGAGAGCGTCTGTTTTCGACATTCTTTACTTTCTATTAAGTCAAACCACAGATTAATTAACCATGTTGTGTTTAATCGAAAATGTAATTAAAATGTTTTGTCCTCACTTTGAAAACATTCATATTCAGAGGAGTCATTTCCATAAGTGATTTAATTAAAAAATAATCTTTGGACTTATAATGCCTCATTATGCATTCAAATTACTGTTTAGCAACCAATACTTATTTTAAAGGTTATGTTTTTAAAGGTGTGACTCCAATGTGCCTCCACTGCTCGTTAGAGTAAAACGATCTCAGTAAACTGAACTAAAATCGATTCATGCTGACAAGTTGTAACTCTTTTCTAACATCTTGACATTGTGACATCATCCAGACAACCGTTTGCCCCAGATGGCAAACACAATGTCAAACCTGGCTTACCTGAGGTGAAATGAATAAAATGAACAGTTGCTGGATGGAATCTGGCAGGTGGAAAGATAGCAGGCATTCCGTTAAATGCACACATAGTATGTCCAGGTCACCGGGTGAGTGAGGCTACGTCTCAGGTCAATAGGTTGTTGCAGGCCTAGCCAGCCAGCAGATAAGGAAAGAGATGGGAGGCGAAATGGACATCGGTGTGCACACAGTAATAGCTGTCTGCTCTGGCCTGATGAGGTACCTGGGGAATAGAGCCCAAGGATCACTGAGTGTTTGTGTGAGATTGTGTGGGTGCATGCGTGTTGACTGATGGGCTGGCAAGGGATAGAAAGGCAAAGGAGGAAGGAGAGCAGCATGTGTGTCCAGTTTATATGTGTGTTTGAGTGTGTCTTCATGGGTGTGCCATGTAGTTCATGTGAGGACGGCAGGGTGTGTATACCTGATGAGGTGGCAGCGGTGAAAGGTGCTGGGGCCGGGCTGTGTAAATGATGGTTGATGGGGTCTCTTGAAAGTCTATTTAGAATATGAGGGACAGACTTGGAGGCTCAGATATTCTGCTAGGTCACCTCACTTAACCTTGGATGGAGGGAAGAGGAGAGATGGAAAAGATGATTCAGATGTAATGGCTCTTACACTCTCTGTCAAACACAAAACCAGATCAGGCCAGATCATAGCCGTGGATGGCAAGTCATTCTCCACCCATGGGTTTTCTTGCTTTCCCTGTGAAGTCAAGATGTGCCCATACTTGTTTGATTTCTCAGTAGAACTAGGGCTGGATATTAAACTTCTAAATTTTTAATATTTCAGTAGTTTATTCTTGTTCATTCAGTCATGTCCCATGGTCCATGGCCATGTCTCATCCCAGTAAAAGCTTGTCAGTGATTGAGTTTAGAATATTTTATCACAGATTGAAAGCACTGGCTGAAATGTTTTGGCATTCTTATAAACTGTCAAATAGTCAACAGCAAGAACTTTGTCAGTGAGGCGTTGTGCGGTTTGTCATAATGTGCTAAATTAAACAAGTTAAAAACTAATTACTCCAAATTCAGCAAATTGAGGTTTGAAAAAGAACTGCTTTGACATAGAGTCCCAGGTATTGTACTGGTACCCACGTCAAAAATTTTGAAACAATGGCCAGCCCTTGTTAGCCGGAACATTACAGTTCATTATAGATGGGTAATAAAGACAAAACAACAGGGTAATACTGGGGTAATACTTGGGTAATTATATTGGAAATATCTGTGTTATAACAATGGAAATTCTCAGGGATATTAGGGATCAATTGTGTAAAACAATAAGATCATTTTGTACTTTTCTGTAACCAAAAATCAAACATACAACCCACTTCATGCATCTGTTGACCAGGCAGTGTTTGAATTTCTCTCTCCTGCTTTTTTTTTTTTTTTTTTTAATTCTTCACACAACTACTTCTGTAAGAATGTTCTACGTACAAACCTGTGAAAATTTAACAGCCACTAGAAATTTTTGTCATTACCTCCACTCCACTCCTTTTAAAAAACCTGTTTTTTTACACTCCCTTCACATGTGGCAGTTTGGAACAGCTGTAAACACTTCACCTTATCAACTGACCAGGTCAGACAAACTAAATTGTTTCCAGTATACCCCAGACTTAAGACTTGTTTACTTATCTGTTTATCAGAAATCTCAAACTTTGGAAACTTTTCTAACTATAGATTGTGTTTTTCTTCGGGCAAAGTTCTTTAACACGAATGCACTGACCAGTTTGGAATGTTTTGCTACTGAAAAGTACTGTTTTGGTATCAGTACCAAAAGTCAAAAACTGTAAAATGAGACTCAGCCTGTGGTTGCCTTTCACATTGCATTCATAGTTTAATGAAGACAATGATGGCACAACATCCTTAGAACAACAGGTTAATACTGGGGTGATGCCACACTGCTATGTTATAGGGTGAGGTTCTTTCAGTGGCAAAATATCACTATAAAATCTTATTAAAGTAAATGTAGTGATATTTTTGTGAAAAAGAGGGCAATCAATGTTACCTATCATTCTAATTTATTTATTTTCTTTCCTCCCTCATTTTCTAGTCTCCTACATAAACATATGCAAGATTGTTTTTGAGTGAGATTTTAATCACAACCCCGAAGGCCATAAATTCCAGCAGGCAACCACCAGATTAGTCACATGAATTCCTGCTTGTAAAAGAAGACTAACTTGTGATAGGCATAAACAGATTTTCTCTGTTTGGAGGGTGTGGATTAGGGGCCACTGTGTCTCTCCCGTGACCCCCTGACTACACTTGCAGCAGTATGACCAGATTCCAGCGCTCTTATTCTTTTTCTTCTTGTTTTTGGGTTAGGGAACTTTTGCCAAACCATGTTAAGGTCACAGAGTGAAGGCGTGGAGTTGGGAAGTAGAGGGGATTTGGTACCAGTGGTTTCTGGAGATCGGACAGAAAGATAGAATGACAGGCTCAAGAAAAGTTTAGTTATTTTGTTTTTTTGCGGGTGAGCTATTGAGGTCATGGAATGAGGAAAGTAGAGCACAACATCTTCCAAGTCCATAAGATCTTTTGGGACAGTTGAATATCTTTTCAAAGAAAATCAATCTCCTAAAACAACAGTGAAAACAGCAGAAATGCTCTTTGAGGTTGATTGCATTGATGGGAAATATTCTTCAGCTGTTGAACAGCTGCTTTGGGCTGTGAATGTTTCTAAAGCAGGTTTCGTCTGAGTGTAACAAAGGACCCACTTTAATCGAAATACGTCATTTTTAGCCTGAGTTTCTAGGAATGGTAATGTTGGTCTTTTGTTGGTCTGTTATCAGTCAATTCAGTCATGGTGATCCCCTGAATTTTACTCTAGCAGCAGCATGTCAGGGTTTTCACTCATCCTGTGAAAGACTGCAGCATCTATGAGATGGACTGGCATGCCATTTTGTATAGACGTTCATGGTTCCCAGAGCATGTATCCTAATGCCTTTATTGCTCCCCTGACTTCTTATCTAATGCCTCCATCAGGTTCTGTTCTGTGTTGCCATGGAATTTGGTGCAAAATGTAACATCCATATCGTAATACCTCTGCCGATCCTTTACATTTTCATATGGCAACATCATAAGATCCAAATGTTAATCAACATTCCCATCAGCCTCAGCTGTATACTGTTTCATGCCAATTAGCAAACAATAGCATGTTGTTTAGCATCTTAGCATCAAACTAAGATGATGAACATGGTTGACATCACAACCGCTTAGCTTCAAAATGTTAACATTTTCAATGTGAGCATGTTAGCGTGCTGTTGTTAGCATTCAGCTCAAAGCACACCTGTGCTAAAGTAAAGCCTCACAGAGCCGCTAGCATGGCCGCAGGCTCTTCATGTTGTTTTATTGATCACTTACACAACATTATTCTCAGGTGAACGTGACAAAACACACATTAGAGAACGTCAATGACACTGTTTATTTATCATCACTTGACCTGTGAGTGAGTGTGTGTGTGAGTGTGTGTTTGTGTGTGTGTGCGTGTGTGCGAGCATCGTATGCTGTCTGTAAATGTCCATATTTATCTGTGTATACCTCTCTTGTATGATTGTAACACCTTTGATATCTAGCTCGATTGTGATACTCCCCCTTTTCCTGTACATGAACATATATTCTGCTAGTAAAAATACACAACAGGCCAAAACAACTCAACTGGTGTCTTCGCTACACACAACAAGGCCCAGCATCTGTAAATGGTGAAAAGTAACAATCAAATAAGAACATCAACTTAATCCATGGTTGGTGTGAAGGGTTTTGCTTGTTAGCCTGCGGCACTCCTCCTCCATTTTAATCAATACAAGATTTTGTAGCACTTCGTATTATTAGATTGAATGACAATATGAGGTGTAGAAACTAACCAATGGTTACACAGTTTTCAGAAAAAAAGTATATTGTGTATATATATATATATATAGTTATATATATAGATTTATATTCATTTATAAGCTTTTTAAAGTAGCACAGTAAACACTTTGCACACATGATAAAAACCACTGAATGTGTCTGATTGTTTATGTATAGGCCAATAGCATCAAGGGAACCACATCCTGGTAAAGGGTCATTTCACTTTCTCTGCAGTCAGCTCAGGAAGGAACATGAGAACTGTTAGTCACTAGTGTAGAAATCAGAACATTCATTTGTGATATTTTATTGATAAACTTAACATGAGGATTGTTTTTGCTCCTTTTTTCGATGCATTGCGTGTTTGTTAAAATCACCTTCCTGAAGTGGCTAAACTTGAAAGAGGACTACCCGGCTCTGGACTGCATGTTCCTGTCTGTAACTGTAAGTTGGAATACGTTAAGAGTCTGCACACTTTAACCACACAGAAAGAACAACAGAAACAAAAAAGAGAAGTTATATAAAGACAGTCAAGTCAAAAAACCGGAGATACAGAATTTATAGTACTGCACATAATCTCTGCTTATCCCCTTTTCCTTCTTTTTTTTGTTGTCATTTCATACCTGTACAACACCAGCTTTCTCACTCTCTTTCTAAATGTCTGTCACACACTCAGTCTCTCGCTTTCACCTGGACTGTCAAGTCTCCATTTTTATCCCTCACTCAGTCTCTGTACAGTTGGCTTAGTGGTGACCATAGAAATAGCTAAAGGGTTCCATGTGAAGTTGGTTGTAGTTTGTACAGAAACATTAGTTTTTTCTTCATGTAAACAGGCACACACAGATCTCTAGAGGCTAACTCCTCAGTCAAAAAGACCCACCTCGGTGAGTTAATATGTCTCTCTTTTTCCCACTTTTGGGTTCCTCTGTTAATTTCAGTTCCCCTCTTCTTTCTGCTGATGATTTTATAATCTTCACATGTTGAGTGTTTCGGCCCCGGTCTCAGTCCTGCTGAGAGGAATAAGGCCTTGGATTGCTCCTCAGATGTCTAGAGGTTTACAGCTACTCAGTATTTATTTCTCCTTTCCTGCCTCGGTGACCACTGCCAAGGCTTCGTTACAGTTTGCCACCCGAGATAATAGGGTTTAACCAAGGTTGCTGTTGTCCAGGATTCTGTTTGTCTAGTTTTATTTCGCTGTCTCCAGCATCAGTGTTGGTGGTCTGGTGCAGAAATTCACGCTGTCTCCGACAGGTCCACATGGAACGAGCTAGCAAATCCTTTTGCGGGCTGAAAAGACAGAGAACACACTTGTTAAGACAGATGACACCCTTTCCCTTGAGACTTTTTAGCGGCAGAATCGACTCGAAATACCATCTCTTGAAGGATACATGCCACAAAGGACTCTCTGTGAAGTTATTTATATACCCTAAAGGCTGGTCCTTCCAGTATAATGCTAAAACTAATTTGGGAATAGGGTAAAAACATGTCCATCAGCGAAAATAAATGTTCAGAATTTGGTGGCTACATAATGCATGCATAGAAAATACACAGAGCACTAATTGCTTCATTAATTATCTATAAATGGATCATTAAACATTTATAAACCCTTTATCAAGGCAACCCTGGTGATCAGAGCAATGCCGTAGCCAGTAGTAGCGTCGGTGCTATTTTTTAAAGTAGAACATGATGCTTGTTGGTTAATAGAGCCTCAGCCTCTGGGACTGTTCTCATATTTTTTACAGAGTGATGAACAACAAAACCTTTGCTGTGGCAGCGTGGGGTCGATTAATTTCAACAGACCAGGAAAGATGGGAAAAACCGTAAATCAAAAAAGTGAAATGAAATAAAAGAAAGTTCTGAGTTTTAGACTGAGCGAAGATGGAGTGCATTTATTCTAACCCTGCGAGGCAGACGAGATGAGCAGATGCGCAGGCAGCTATATTTGGAGCAAAGCAAAGCTCTAGCACCTAAAGGCTAAATACCAATTATTTTTCACACAGACCTGATGTGCAAGAGGAATATTGCCTCACTCTGCTTGCTAAGGCACAAACACAAAAAGAAAAAAAAAAGAAACAAAAAAGGCAGGTTATTGTGCTCATCGTTTACCTGAGAGACAGCCCACAGACAGCATGCAGTATCATGGAGCATGGTGGTTAACATGGTGGTGACTTGACTGGAAATGACTTCTTTACTGAATGTGTACATCTAATCCATTTTCTACTCTTAGAGCTAATAGAATATTCATGTAGTGTGAGAGCTTGGAAAGCAACTAAAAGCGGCAACAAGTGTCCTGCTATCCTTTACCGAAGAAACCCAGTATTAATCCAATGCATATGAAAATTTGTCATTTGCCAGATTAAAAATACTTTATTTTGTAATAGTTTCCCTACTTTCTCGCACAAAAACTTGTATACAAGACTTTTCCACTGAGGAATCTTGACCTCATGGTTGACAGCACACCTCACCCACCCTTCTTTATGTCAGGTATTGATCCACAAGCATGCAAGTATAGATACTCCAGACTTCCTTTTTGAACAAAATGGGCTTCAATCCTTGTGAAAAAGAAGCAGTGTGGGCTGTGCGTTTCACCTTTCAAGCTATTCACTAGGGAAGTCAGCGTGCTTGAGCTAGACTCTGTTGTTGAGCAAATGGAAAAAGATGTCCTTTACTACATGCGATGATCTAGCTTTCACTTTCTCTCTATACACTGAAATCATAACTTAAACTCTCAGTGTTTAATTTTATGTGTGTAGGGATGGTAAGAATGGAAAAGTGGAGTGTGCTTGTGTTAGTGACCTTTACTTATATGAGCATCAGATAAAAAGGATTCTGAGGGGTATAATTTAGAGAAAAGGGAAAAGAAAGAAAAAGGGGCCACAGCAGTTTAACATCAGTCCAATTTAAATTTTGTTTATTTTAGAATAAGTCACATGAATACAGACAGTGGTTAGAATTAGGATGGGGTTAGATTTAAAATTTCAGATGGGGTTTTGGAGAAGGGGAGTTAGCAATAATAGATTACATTTTACAATTGACAAACAAAATAATAATTTACCAAAAAAAAAAAATAAATAAAATTAATAAAACAAAATGGAAAATACAACAGAATATAAAGCCATATTTTGTAACTCCTTAAAAATAGAAGAAATAAAAGTTGATAAACAACATAAAAAGTCCAGATCAGAATCAAGAGACAGATTCATTGTCCCCTCCTTTAGTATCTGTACTGGACCAGACCAAAGTCATAGGGTCCCAGGGAACTTTCATACTGATACTCACAGAGAAAGGTGGGTTTGTACGGTAGGGTCCCCCTATCATACTCTTTCCTCTCTAGCGTGCTGGAGCTGTACTGCTGCTGTTGCTGATGGAGGTGATGGTGAAGGCTGTGGTGTGACTGTGACCTTTGACCATCCTTGCCAAAGGTGGAGAATGACCTATCGTTGGACGAGGCGGCAGACGAGGTCATGGTGAGCTGGTCGGAGAGGTTGACGGAGGAGGGTACCTCAGTGTCGGGCAGCGTGGCGTCCATGCCGGGGACATGCAGGTTGCTGCGGTAGTCCGGCCCTTGGCGCCCGTCAGACGGCACAAACGACGGCATCCAGCAGCGATCGGAATGGCCCAGGGCCTTGCACTCCTCGGTGCAGTTGGAGAACAGGTCAGCACCTGAAGAGAAGATACAGATGGACGGATGGGAAACAAAGGCAGGATGTGGATTGAAGATTACAGACATTTAAAGGATGACAGGTAAATGGAAAAACAAGAGGAGAGAGCAATAGAAGAGAAGTGCCATGGATATTTGGAGTGGGAAGGTGAGATGGAGGGGGAGATTAGAGAAAGAGACCAGAAGAGAGAACACAAGTTAGCAATCATTTGCCAATGTCGCAAGCAGAAAAAGTGCAGCAAAAGCTATTCATCAAAGAGACAAGGCCAACATTGATGAAGCGAATTGTTTGTTTTCCTCCTCACCTCATTCATTCTGAATGAAATGTGCAATCAAAGTGATGTGGTGTTGCGAAAACATTTCACCCCCTCTCCACATCAACATCCTCAGACTCACAATTGATTCCCAAACACCAAGAGACAAAATGTGAATCCATATTCCATCATCCTTGCACAAAACACGACAATCATCTTAAGAAATGCGACACAAAAAGCAACAAAATACTGTATTCATTGGCTGCTTAATCACACTCTAATGTCAATCATCCTTATACAAACTGACAAAGTGTGTAATTGACACAGAGCTACTGCCAAAAACAAAACATCAACATAAAAAAAGATTAAATTAACATCTGAAATGATATAATAGAATAACACACACACTCATGCACGCACACGACCAGCATGAAAGAGGTACCAGTTATGTTAATTACACTCTCTTAGCGAGAATAAAGAGAGGAGGACGGGGGGAGAAGAGTACGGGAGAGATTATAAAAGGCAAGAGAAAGGAACGGGAGACATGAACAGAGTCATCATAATAATGAGACCCTGCAGCCATTCTCTCATTCTGCGCAGATTGGATTTGTAGTTTTCCTGGTTTTCCAGTGAAGGTGGGACGATGTGTGGAAAGCGTTAGAAGGGTGCGATCAAAGCGGGAAAATGTGCAGTTTGAGAAAGAGAGGCAGAAAAAGAGATAGAGAAACAAAGAAAGCGAGCAATCTGTAATCTGTAATTCCCCAAGGCTGAGAGGACGTCGGATCAAAGGGCCTACTTACACAAAATCTATTCTACTGATCCATTCCACTGATAATGGCACTCTTCCTCTTTTACTTTAGGAAGGCATGCACACACAAAACAACGTAATGTATACGTATACATATCAATAGATATCACACTAAAGAAAGTTAAGCCTATGCAGAGTATTTACACACAGAGACACAGGGATCATTTTTAGAGAGGTGGTCACCATGACCTGCAGCTTTAAAGAAGAAAAAAAGACTTCTCCTTGTCCTGTCCCTGAATATTTAGCCTGTCATAGATGTGGATTATGATTGGCTAAAGCGAAAGAGGCACGAGTGGGAAAAAAGTGTTACACTGCATAAATACAGTGATGCACGTTGTCTAAGTTTGGTTTTGTTTTCTCTATCAGACTACAAGCTACTGCTCCTCTGGGCTGTGCATTTCAGACAGGTTCCACAATATGACACCAATTTAACAAGTCTGAGAGTAAAACTGTAAAGATGAATAAAAACTAGGATATAGGAAGTATTACATTATTGTGGCAATATAATACCATCTGGTCTTGTTATGGCAACTAGGCAGCTGGATATTGGGGGACATATTTCACTCATTTTTTAAAAATCCTTTTATTGCCCCCTCCTGTTTATTGTTTCAGGTTAATTTTCTTACAGAAATCTCTCTGAACATTCTTGTCCTACTGTCCAGCGCCCATTGTCCAGATAAGAGAAGGGAAGACCTGCTGAAAATGTTTTTACTGTCATAAGTCCTTACTGTGAACTCAAAGCAATAAGATTACTGAGCAGCAGCAAGTGGTGCACTGGCATTTTTTTCCCCTGGATTTTGCCTCTCAGGCTGGTAAGTGCCTGCAGACACTAGTCAAGACAGAAAAGTAATTTAATCTCTTCTGCATGTTTTAAATACATATATAATCTAATCACTGTTTATAGTTACTGTTAATATTCTCCTTAAAAGATGCTTGAATAGAACATTAGGCAAAAACAAATTTGCAAAGCACTGTGTGTTTTGTACTAAAGAAGTAGATCCAAACATTGGCTATGATCATTAACAATGATATGAAACATGAATTAAGCGAAGATAGTGCAATACCAATAAAGAGTTTCGATAGGATTTTTGTTTTGTTTTTCCTATTTTAATTTTTGTTATTCTAACATCATTATTTAAAGCATCATAACTGAATTGATCAAAATACATGTAAGATATGAATCTAAGAAATTTTAGAAAAATCTAAGAAAAACGTCACTTGAGTGAAGGAAGAGGAAGTAGACTGACTATAGACAGACACAGATAAACAGAGAGACAGTATTTTGTGATCACATTTGAAAAGCCTCCTGAATATACTTCAGTACCAGGGCAGCTACTAAAGATAAAATTGAAGTAAATTTATAGCTGAGACTTAATTTATTACAATATCACAAGTCACTCCAACACTAAATGTCATCCAGTTCACTAAATATCATGTTGTAAACATGTTGTCTAATTTTTCTACTTTTTTAAAATTGTTTGGCTTATTTTTTTCTTTTCTTGTGCTTGTGCTTGTGTATTGTGTTGATCTAATCTTGTTGCTAATAGCAAAGAGAATGTGCAGTGACCAGAGAGCCAGAGGACACACAAAGCTCACAGACAAGAGACAGTGAGGGCCAAACAGACGGGGGAGTCACAGATTTCACAGACAGCGAGACAGCAGGCAGGAGAAGCAGCAAGACTGCAGTAACCATAAGGAAGGGGAGGGAAGACCCAGGCAATCACAGATGGAAAGAGCAATGGCCAGAAAAGACAGGGGGAGACCCGAGTCACACAGATGGAGATGGGAGAGGGGTTAGACAGAGGTGGGTGGGGGGGCCCTGGATTTAAGTACCAGAAATGAAAAACCCCCAATTAAAAAATAGCTTTTATCTGTTTAAACCGTATCATACTGGAATCTTTGTCATTTATCTAGCCCTCCACTTTCTATACTCTAATCTGACTGTTCTTGGCTGGAGGTTAACCTTTAACAACGAAGAAGAATAAATGCAGAGAATGCAGAAACAGTAAAATGCAGATGTAAAATTATGCATAAACTTTGATGGAGTTAATTACATCAACTGAGGATTACAGCACAATCTCTTTTTCCTGTGGGATACATGGAGTTCACCACAACCTCCTCTGCAATGAGGACAATGAGAAACACAGGCACTGAGAAAAAACGAACTGCATATAAGAGCTGACGGATACTTTCTTCTGCATTTCATTTAACAAACTGTGTTTGATTCAGCAAGTTTTGAATATGTCACATGTCTATTACATCTGTTCACCTTCGTCTGTCCTATCAGAATCAGCAGCACTCAGGGCTTTTACGGCGAAAGGCTTTGTTTGCTTTTCTCAACACCTAGCACATGTGGGTTGTGCATCAGCAGCAGCTCTGTATTTACCAAGAGAGACTGAGATCAGCTGGAGATTGTAACAAGAATCCCGAATGGCATGGGGAACCTACACTGGGGGGTCTGTAAATGCTAATTCAGATTTTGAGTGAATTTTAGTTATGTTTAGACTCCAATTCACCCCTGGAGCCAGTGTATATTTATTCTGTCTTTAAAGGCTGGGGATATATAAAACATGGTATTTCTGATGAGTCCCACCTTAAAGTTTAGCCTTAATGGACTTTTTACAAATGAATTTCCTTCCTGGATGAACAAGGGCCTAAGGACCTCCTCTCATCTCTGCGCTGTTGTGCAGAAAAAGGGGCTGGTAGCTCCAGCACATATGCCTTTAAATGCACAAACAAACGAGTTTAAGGATAGAAGCACATCTGCAAAAGCAAACACAAAAGCAATTATACAGAAACCACATCGACATGCATACTGATAAAGATACGGTTAATATTGGAGGATTAAGAGAAATATCACTTTGTTCCATATCTCTCATATCTGAGTATATTATTACACAGGCACAAGGGCGTACTGAACTCTGGAAATGATGTGTAAATATAGTCTGCAGCAGTCACTGTTTATCGTACATCAGGCTCGGAGAAACTAGCTTCCCAACTACTCTGTGGTTTTTGCCTGCTGGCTCCCCACTTAAAAAAAACAGTGACATCAACACATATGTTTGCAAGCACACACATGCTTAAAAATACTCCCTTAACGCTGGGATATGTAAATGTACGCAAGAAAAGAGACAGACAGACCATACACACATGACACCCAGTGGCTGTTGATCCTCGCCAAGCACCTTTTCTTCCTCGGGCAAGAAGCAAAACAACAACCAAAACAGTGACTGGCAATGACAGATCCTGCCAGCAGCCTTATCTCTCATCATGACCTCATCAGGCAGGAAGAACTCACACACGCATGCATGCTCACAAACACACACACCGGGATGTAAACCACGCTACATAATGCAAAGACAGTCTACTTGTTAATAAGCAATCAGCTCTTCTGTTCTTTTTTCTTCATCGCATCTCTGCGTGTTTCTGGAATCCCACATTGGGGTGATTTGACTAATTGCACTACCTGACATACATCCAACAACTGGGAGCAGGAAAGTGATGGAAAAAACATCCTTGGAAAACAGGAGCCGCATGTTTGAATTCACTTTGTGGGAATATATCTGCTGCAATCAGTTTTGCAGTCACTTCCCCGTACACTCTTTCATCCATCTGTCTCCCTGTCTCTGTCCCTATTAGTCCCTCTATGTCCCTTTCCCTCTTTCTCTGTCTTCTATTTTCTCTCACATTTAATCCTTTCTGCCCGTTTCTCCCTCCACCATTATCTTGTTTTCTCTCAAAAAAAAAAAGCATCCCACTTCCCCCAGGCAGAGAATGTCTTCTATCCATACCTCTGTTTTTCATCTTGTCCTCCACCTTTCCGGAGAGAATACAGACACAAAATGTCAATATTTGGACAGCAACTCCGCATGGCAGGGGAGTAGCATAGCTTCCTTACAGGAGTTTGCCAGTGAGGCTATGATGAGTAAACCAGAGGCCTCGCAGGGCCAAAACGGAGCAAGATGGCTCCCACCATATCCAGTAATGACGGACAGAGAAATTGTTCCGGGTCTCAATGAGGCCGCTACCGCTTTTGATGTTTGCGGCTGAGCTGGGAAGGAGAGCCAAGATGGCTGCTTGCCTTAACAGTGCCCGTTTGATTAATATGGCCGCTAATATGTTTTTCAAGAAAAGCTTCTGGAAGATTTTCGTCACCTGCTATACTCTTTGAATGCAGCATGCTACAGTATTTGATCTGGATCAGAAAACACCTCAGACGTAGGAGTGTATACACAGAGATCCCCTGACAGCACCATTTAAGAGCAATTCTGATTTATTACAATTCAGGTGTTATTTTCTACATTTTTTGCTGCCATTTCTATTAACTGATAACATTGTACTCTGGCAGGACATGAAAAAGAGGGAAAGGTAGACAGATTGAGAAAGGTTGTACAAGCTAATACGTTAGTCCAATTATCTAAACCATATTAGCAACGTTTTTATGACCAAAATAAAGGTTAGGCTGTGCTACATTTGGATATTGTAACACATATAAAGCCTAGTGGCATTTATTTTGTTTACTTAGCTGACCACAACAGAAACAGGAATGCAGACTGAATAACTAAGTAGTGAATTTCTTTGGATAGGGTTGGAAACCAGTGACCTATATTACTTTATCCAGAAGAAAAACATTATTAATAATTTCTTATTTCACAGGAAAACTGCAATGACGTGGCTTTGTTTTCTCCTCCAAATAGGTTTATGTACACTGGGATTAGGTTAAAACCTGTAAGTAACCCATCCTACTTCTTTTCAGCCACAGCTGCATCCCTTTATCTCAGCAAGTAACTCGCTGAGCAACAATGTTAATATTAGTGGTAGGAACTACAGAATCAAGACCCGAGTTTAAGAAACTAGAAGTCTCCATTGAATGTTTACTCATGTACTCCTATGACATCAATGTGCACAGAAGTGATATAGTTACGTTGTGGATCATAGTAGAGAAGAAGGTAAATGAAGCCACAAGTCACAGATCACTTTAAGCATTGCCAACACGTATCTTGACGTGATATTTTTGTTTTTTGTAGGAAATGCATCACTGCAATCTGGCTGGAGCAGATGTTCATTGATGTTAAATCTCTGGGCAGAAAGGATGATACGTGTGTTACTCATGGCCAAAGCATCTTTATGACTCCCAGGACTGCTGAGATTTTCATTAGTCTTACTGCCTTATGTTTCGCTTCAGTAATAAATTTCTATGGCCCCTGTCTAAAGCATTGAAAATACATCTTTTTCACCTCTTGATCCTAAGTTTTCATTAGCAGAATCGAGGCTCACTCATATGTACCAGTAGTGAGAGTGCAGATGCTTTTTCAATCATTTCATAGTTGGGAACACTTAATCTGCCATTCAGTTTAGTCATAAAGCATATACATACCAAGAGATGTTTGAATGTAGTGGTAATTATTACAGAACATGTTCTTATTAAGGGTTTGATTCATTTGCACACAGAACACACGGTAAGTTGATGTGAATACACTCCTCCGTCTACCTTAACTATAATATAAAGAGATCAATAGAGATTTTTTTTGGCTTAGTTTAAGATAAGAAAGACACGAGGCAGGAATCTAAACAGTCTACTTAATTAGGTAATCAAACTGATTGATCGTTCTCTGTCTCTGCTATGACTTTTACTGACTTTTATTGATATTCAACAAAGCAGCCAACTTAAAAGCGGTGACATCTCCACCTATTACAGGCAAAATGCAAATAGATTTTTTCAACAGGACAATGTTTTTATCCTATTTGATGTACTGGATTTTTACTGTTTTCATGTCACGTTGAGATATTTTTATACTACCACTGAAAGTGGGATTTAAAGACTTGAGTGTGAGGCTATGCTTTACAATGGTACACTTAATACCTTTGCATTTTGGACTGCTGGGGGAATGAAACTAGCAATTTTGAGATGACGCCCTTGGCTCTGGGAAGCAATATTAAGTATTTTCTGAAATATACTAGACAAACTATTATTCGAATAAATATTCCGAAGAAAACACAATGAAATTAAACTTTTTTGCAGCTCTAGTTTGATGTTACTCTTTTGACTGCAGAGCTTAAGATATTTTCTTGACTAAAAGGTTTTAGATCAGTGACCTTTTTGTGCTTTTTTGTCATTTTGTTGTTTTGTAAGCAAAGTTATTTGCATTTGAGTGCATTCGGCCTCTTTTCCATCATCTTTTGCTTCACACTGAGTGAGGTCTGTTAATTGTTTTTAGTATGTGAGCTTTTGGACAAAACCTTAGACATTCATTGTGGTCTATGGAATCAAAGACATAAATATATATCATATTATTTTGACCATTTCTGTACCAGTCCTTCATTCTACAGTCCTCGGTTTTGTCAGTATCTAGGGCCTGGGAGGATCTTGTTTCAAAACTCTGTATGCTAAATTCCTCTGACAGCTCACTGACGTGGGAAACTGCAACATGGTGCCCACCACTAATTCATAATCAGCCATCTAATACACCATTGCCACAGTGATTTAATTGTCCCATTTGTCACGGCTGTTGTTCTCACCAAAACAAACGTCATGATAATGATCGTTTCCAGTCTCCCACTCGTCACGCAGCCTTCCACAGCTGATCAGATGTTTTTGAGAAGCCAAATCTTTTCACCGATGGATATTTCATCATCTCTTATGTGTCACCTTTTTTGTTTTGCTTGCTCACTCCCACCATCTTCTATTAGGATGATGAGGAAAAATAATGAGGAGAACAGTGTCTGATATGAATCAAAGTACCTAAAAAAAGAGGTTTTGGGAATGTAAAAGGTGTAACATTCAATTAATAGTGCTTTGGCTCCTGACAGGGCAGCGCCTCACTCTAAACATGCTGCTTTCAGAAAAGCCATTTGCCCACTTTTTAAAGGTATCCAGTGATATCCCAGCCTCATAGGCAGTAGCCTTTTAATTTAAAACCACGTCGGGAGACTTATTTTCTAAAGTGTCAGACGAGCGGCCGAGCGGGAAGCTACGGCAGGTGTAGTTGATGATATGCCAACTGGAAATGGTTTCCTCTTGATGTGAAATATTCGGAGGTACAACCAAAAGGGAGAGAGTGCCGCATGGTCCTGTGAGGAAACCTTGCCTCTAACCCTCCTTTGATAATTGCTATGCAAAGGTTCTAGAAATGAATTACTGTTTAGCCGAGTGTTGCAGAGAGCCAACGTGTGGGGGAGACAGAATGAAGGATGAGACCCTGCCACAAACCCTGGAAGAGAATATGTGCGTGTCCTACCAACACACACATACAGAAAGCATGTATATTTCCATGTATGCTAAATATAACTGGTTATGCATGTGTATACATGGATTTGCTTATGCAAACAATCGCTACTGAAAGACATAAAAATACATGTGATCTATATATAGTCTCAGGCTTATGGCTCAGGCTTACGCAGTTTGACTCTCGTCTTAAGACCCTGCACTCAGCAAAAACCTCATCGACAACTGCACACAATAACTTACATAAACACAGAATACAACCCACGTGAGAAAACCAACCATATTCTCATCCCTGTATATTCACACTGTAAAAATATACATACATGGACTTTTATAATGGGGTCCAATTCCCATTCAAGTCAATTGGAAAGTGGTCCAAGACCTTTGGACTCCACTGAACATACAGAGACATAAATGAGGAATGGGTATGCCTATATAGAGGCAATATAAAGTACACCTGGCAGTGTGCCAAGGACTAGCTACCACTCGCTCCTCTTAAACTGAGTCTCATTTAAGCTTAACAGAGCACCGCCTCAAAGGAAAACTCCTTTTCAATACAGACATCATCGCAGAGTGTTGTTTTCTCCTACACAACACACACACATACACACACGTATCAACAAGTATCATGAATACACCTACATATTAAACTAGACTATGGTTTACCTTTACACCCACATCACATACATACAGACGCCTGCTGTCTGGTTTTGTTTGCATGAGTCTGAGAAATTCAAGTGTCCCTCTTTCAAAAAAAAAACAAAAAACAATTGTGCAATATTAACTCCCGTGGAGCAGTAAGCTGTTCCCCTCTAAATCCTACATGAGGAACAAATGTGTGTTTCTTCACATGAAATACAGTGTACAGCACCAACTGGGTAACCCCCAAGCCAGTGCCAAATGAGCATGCTCCCGGCCAAATAAAGCTTAAAGAAACATTTTTTAGTACATAAATGTGATCCTATAACGGTGCTAGCAAAAGCAGCAAGGAGGAATTCAAGACAATATTGCATATTAGATACATTTTAAAATACATTGACAGGCCTTTTTCTGGAATATCATATCATGGATGATTCCTAATTGAAGCCTGGGGTTACCTGGCTGCTAAATGTGCTAAATGCACATCGCTTTTTTCATTGCCATAGCCCATGTTGTCCCTTGTCTTTTGTGTTTGTCTGTGGTCTATGAGGTGGAAACACTTATGGAACAGCTAAACAACTGCATGACTGTTCCACAAATGCATAGATCACATTCTGATGCAAGATATCCACCTCAGAATGTATATTTAATCATCCATTTTAATATTTATTACATAAAACAATTTATTCATGACAGAGAAAGAATGGAGCCTTTGGATTTCTTCCAGTTCTGCATGTCAGTCTCGCACAGTTTGACCTTCACAGCCTGTTTCATCAACGAGGGCAGGGAGTGACACTACCACTGTTGCATATTGGCTCTCTATTTTGGCTTGGTTCATTAATAATATCAAACAACCTGGAGCCTAATAAGGACCTTTCACTATCCTACAACACCTATCTAATCTGCTCTATTTGTATTCCCAGCACTGATATGATATTTGGCAGGCTCTGGTCTAGGCAGGGGTCTTACACGAGCCGCGTGGAACAATCCCTCAGAAGGAAAGGGCAATTCAATATGAAATGAGATTTTGTATTGCTCCGCTTTTTGTCTGACTCCACTTTGATCAATAAACAGGTACTAACCTAATAGAATTTTAGAGAGAACAAGGGAAGGCTTATGATAAGACCTAAAGCCTTCTCTAAAAACATCTACTGCACTGTAAAGAGAAGAGAAAAGAGAGTCAGTAAATAAAACTGAAGTGATGTGTGGATGGAGAATTGGTTCTTAATTCCAACATCCTACTTTTGCTTTAATTTATGCCAAAGCTACAAGACTTTGGCTACAAAATACAAAGAATACAAAAGCTGCTTATGTGTTTGATCAGCTGACTCTATAAGCATCAAAGGCAGTACAATGGGCTGACTGCAGGGCTGATTGAAATGCATCCCATTATATCAATTTAGCTTCCGTGCCTTTTCCTTTCACTTGACTGAACCTATTGATTTGTGCCACGAAAGAACGTTGGGCCTCACACTGCCTTCACTGCGAGTCGCTGTCCTTTCAGTACCACTCGGCGAAACTGCAGCGGGGTTAGAAAAAGAGATGGGGAAAAGCAAGAGGTAGAGAAAGAAAGAAACGAGAATTTGCCAAATACTCCTTCCTTTCATCCGGGTGTGAAATACAATCAACACCTCTGGGGCTGTTCATGCCAGCCAGCAACCCTGGACCCCGGGCCTTCGCACACTCTCAAATTAAGGAAATTAAAAGTCACTGGTCCGCACCAACAATTCAGCATTATCCTTTTCATAACCGCAAACACACATTTTTGAAACTAAGGTGGGAGGAGGGTGTTTGAACACTGAAATGATGAGTGTATTTATGTGATGTACAGGGAGGAACTCACCGGCCGAATGACCCCGGTTGGTGGCATCGTGGTCACTGTCACCCTGTTCGCTGTCGCCATGACCACTGTCTTTGGAGCTGACGATGTCTGCTTCTTGGAATGCCGAGCTGGGGGAAGCAGGTTACAGGGCAGACGGTCGTGTCAGAGAAGGAGAAAGAGGTGTGGAGATAATGAAAAGGGCAGAGAGAGAGGTCAGCGATACAAAATTGGGAAGGGGAAGATGAAGGGTGAGGAGGAGGAGGATTTAACGAGGGGCAAAGACAGAGAAGGAGAGGGAGAATCAGAAATCAACACCACATTAATACAGTCACAGTGGCCATCAAGAGTCTAAATTGGATGTTACACATGGCATGTAATGAAATCCAGCATTAGGGCTTTAATAGGCGCTGCTCTGTCAGTTATGGGACTGAGGCCAAATTGAAGATGAGTGTTATGGATACATTGGGAACCATGTAGCCTCTCACAGCCACAATTAAGGATGCAGAATATACAGGGGTCATAATAATGGGTGTAATATTCATTTTTTTAGGAATATGAGCAGGTTGTGGATGCATGAAGCTGACTGGATGGTCATCTGATGGTGGATGGCATGTGGCTCACTGGGTTTTCCACATTGGTAATACTAGGGTGAGTGCGAGAGGGTGGGTGGTGCTCATTACCTGTTGACACGTCTGGGTCTGTCCACCAGGTAGCTCAGTTCTGCTCGTTGATGCTTTGTCTAGAAACCCACAAAGACACACATCCGATCACTTCTAACGCCAAATAAACACATTAAGGCCTGTAAAAGAAGGAGGCTCATTACTAAATGAGAGTAACCTAACTGATCACATATACACACATTCGTTGTCAGCGTGCAACTATGTCAGAAGGAGCTGTGGCAGCAGGATGCCTGGGACCTACGGTGCACGCATCCACTTGGTGCGTGAGTGGGTGAGAGGAGACGAGAGCAGGGGAGAGTGGGTTAGGGAGAAGAGTGAATGCGTAAATGATTGAGCCGGCCGGTGCTGAAACTGAACAACCTTTGTTCACGGTGCTGCCGTGCTGGGCCGTGCACGGAATACTTAACGCACAGCAAAGGCAAGGTTGTGACTGGCTGTCTGGCTCCGCTCCAGCTGCACCGCAATCAACACAGAAGTCCCAACTCCACAGCTCCCCGAGCAGTACGCGCAAGGCTGAAGACAAACGGGGTCTTCAAATCACTCGCCTACCTGCTCCTTCTCATGATATTTGAACCAAAAAACTCTTTGAGCTGCTTAGGATATACCAAGGAAAATTTCAGTGTTTAATGAGGAGCAGATAGGGAGGGCCTGTGATGTAACCAGACTATGTAGCACGCGAAGAAACGCGCTCTTGGCGAGATTTTTATTAAGCAAAAAATATCCTGATGATTTATTGATGTTTATTAGTTTATTTCTTATTAATTCTCTTCATTGCAATAATCTAATAGCTACATATTTGGACTCACTCTCACCACAGGTGCCACACCTTGCCGGACAGGTAACCCAACTATTCAAAAGTCTGAACGTATTAACAAAAAAAAATCCCTTTCCATCTGCGCGTGCTTGCGTGCGACTTGATTATTCTATGGGTCGGATTAAATCAATAACACCAGAGGAAAAAAATGGATGGACAAAAGCGTCTTCCAACCTGGTGATCTGACGTGGAAATTATAAGTACTTTATGCCTCAAGTCAAGACCTCTGTCACACTCTATTACGCACGATATAAAGGCTGATCCGACAGCACTCTTGCGAATAAAACGAAAAGGCCACACGAGATTTAACCATTGACATGTCCAATCACTATAACGCATAATAATGATTAAAGGCCACTGAGCAGAACAGCCAAGTCAATGGCGGATACCGTTTCCATTCTGTCTGAGACGTTTGTTGTGCGTGACCTGAATGGATAACGCGCTTTTCGACGTGTATGGGATGCAGCTGTTGATTTCTGAGGGAGTCTTTAAAATTGAGTTAACACTTGAACTCGCTGCTTCGTGCTCTTTTAACACATCTGATGGGGAGGTAAGGGGAGCCCTGGGCGACAAGAGCTGATCTGGGCCTCTCTTACCTCATTAGAGAGAATGCTGCCATTGGATATGATGTCCGGTTGTTGGTCACTGTAACCCGTGACAATGGCGCCGCAGGGGTTGGTGTGATCCGTGTCGGTGCTGCGGGAGGGGCTGCAAGGTTTGAGGAACATCAGATCCGTTTTGGCGGACTCTGGCGTCAGACACACCTGGTAGCAGTAGGAGTTCTGGTTCTGGTGGTGGTGGGACCCGAACCCCCCTCCCACGCCGCCCACACCAGACTCCTCCACGGGCACCTGCCCCACCGGCCCGACACCTGATGTCACGTTCGTGCTCTGAACTAACATGATGTCGGATTTACTCAGCTTCTTCTGTTTCCGGCCGCGAGCCTGCCTGCTGCAGCACGAGCCGCAGCACAGGCAGCAGTCACCGGCCAGCAGGCACGTGTATAGGTTGAGCGTCTTGTCCTTTTGGCAACGCACGGCCAGTACAATCATGGCCAGGAGGAAGACAAAGGAAACGGAGCCCAGGGCAATGATGAGAATGAGGGTGAGGTCGAGGGAGGTGTCCTTTGCCTTGGAGGCCGAGCCGCGATCCCCACTGCGGCCTTCGACCACACTGTCCACTAATATTACACTCACACTGGCGGAGGAGGAGAGAGGGGGCTGCCCGTGGTCCCTCACTTCGATCAGCAGGTCGTAGTAGCCCTGCGGGTCCCGCTTGGGGGAGATCCTGCGGGCCGTCCGTAGCTCCCCCGTCCTCCAGTCCATGCGGAACATCTCCATCTCGTTGCCCCGCAGGATGCTGTAGGACAGCCGTGCGTTCTCGCCGTCATCCGCATCCATGGCCACAATGCGCGTCACCAGGTAGCCGGGCTCCGCAGAGCGCGGCAAGTGCTCTTTGGCTGTGCCGTTTTTACCGATGGGGGCTATGACGGTCGGAGCGTTGTCATTTTGGTCAACTATGATCACATTTACAGTGGCATTAGAGAAGAGCTCGGCGGCACCCGAGTCCTTAGCCTGGACCATAAAGTTAAACTCCTTCAGCTGCTCGTAATCAAAAGAGCGCAGCGCGTAAAGGTAGCCGGTGTCCTGGTTTATGGACACATACGTGTCCACGGACATGCCCTGTATGTCACACTCCAATATGGAGTAGGTAATAAGAGCGTTTTGTCCTATATCAGGGTCCAAAGCGCTCACGGCGTGAATGAAAGCACCGGGCACGTTATTCTCGGTTACATACACATCGTAAACAGCCTGCGTAAAACGGGGCGCGTTGTCGTTCTCATCGGAGACGTGGACTTTGATGGACTTGCTGGTGGCGAGTGAAGGGTGACCCTTGTCTTTGGCCACCACGGTGATGGTGTACGAGTCTGTGCTCTCTCTGTCCAGCGGACCGTCTGTCACGATGGTGTAGTAGTTTTTAAAAGACGATTTCAGCTTGAAAGGAACGTCTCCTAATATCTCGCAGCTCATTTGCCCGTTTTCGGCGGAGTCCCGGTCTGAGACGCTAAAAAGTGCGATCACGGTGCCCGGGGCGTCCTGCTCGCTAACGGACTCGGTCACAGTGCTGAAACCGATCTCTGGTGTGTTGTCGTTGACGTCCACGAGTTTGACCAGCACTTTGCAATGCGCAGGGACCGCGTTGGCCCCGAGATCTTTAGCCTGGACATAAATCTGGTGCGTGTTGCTCTCTTCATAGTCCACCTCTCCCGCCACCTCTATCCTACCTGTTCTGGCATCGATATTGAATAAGTCCTTTATACGCGGGGCGTTGTGACTGCTGAAAGAATAAACTATTTCCCCGTTTTGCCCCTCGTCAACATCCGTGGCGTTGAGCTGAATGACCAGAGTGCCCACGGGTGAGTTTTCCCGCAGGTTAACCGTGTACACTGACTGGTCAAACGTGGGCGCGTTATCATTAGAGTCCAGAACTTTAACGACCAGGAGGGCAGTCCCGGTCCGCTGCGGGACGCCCCCGTCCACAGCCGTCAGCACATAGCGGTGCACCGCCTGCTGCTCCCTGTCCAGCGGCTTCTCGAGCACCAGCTCTGCAAACTTGTTCCCGTCGCTCTGCGTCTGCACGTCAAGGTAAAAATAGTTGTTATTCGTAATGGCATATGTGCTGAGCGCGTTTGTGCCCACGTCTGGGTCGAAGGCGTTCTCCACCGGGAAACGGGTCCCTGGGGTGGCGCTCTCCGATATCTCCACGGAAATGTCCGTCTCGGGAAAGCTGGGCGGATTGTCGTTGATATCCATCACCTCGATCTCCACGCGAAAGAGCTCCAGCGGGTTCTCCAGAAACACCTCCAGGTGCAATAGGCACGGGATGGTCTGCTTACAGATTTCTTCCCGGTCGATTTTCTCCTTCACCACCAGCGCACCGTTTTCTAAGTTCACCTCCAGATAAGGTGTCCGCGAACTAGGCACAGTCTGAAAGCGGCGAGCGGAAAGTTTGGTAATGTCCAGCCCCAGATCCTCTGCAATATTCCCAACCACAGAGCCAGGTTCCTGCTCCTCTGGCACAGAGTAATGCAGCTGAGAGACAGCTCCATCCAGGATGGAGAGCAGAAATATTAACCGAAACATCTCCTCTCCCTCTCTAAAAGTGCACTTAAAGAAGAGAAAAAAAGTGTTATTCCTTTTTCTTACAAGAAATGAGCATTTCCCATTTCCCCTGTCCGTAAAAGGGCAGCGAAATAAATATCGAGGCTGTCCGATTCTAAAATTCCTTTCCTCTTCCTCGGGTCAGTGGAACATTGTGTCGTTTCAGCTGCGAGAAGCACAGCCATTTGATCCGCGCTTCTCTGGTTTAATCAATTCTGCGCCGGTCTGTGAGTTTTGGCGTCAGCGCAAACATCGCAGGCTGGAGCCAGGACGCATAGCCAACACTCCCGTCTATACAGAACAGACTGTCCCTTCTTCACAGAAAGTCACAATACAAAACAGAAAATTCCACACGGGCAGAAATAGGAAAGGGAAAAAAAAGAAAAACTCCTATTTTTACGCAGCGCCGAAATCTATAACAAATGCAACTTCTAAATAAAGACCGGCGAATAACAGGACTTGCTCTCTATCTCTCTCCGTGAGGATGTAATCACTGCGCCTAAGCGCTCAAAGCGGATGATGTTCTCAGCTCGGCTTCTGTAAGGCGAGTGTGAGCAGCGGGGTTGGTTTTGCGCACAGCTCCTTTTCCCACCAGCCAATGGTATTCTCAAACACCGGGTGTAATGGCACCTGATTGGGGCTCCGCGACGCCAGCCAGAGCTCACATCGGGCCCTCATAACAAAACCAGTTAAGTGCCGCTGCGCTCCTCTCTTCTCCTCTTCTCCCCTCTCTCCTCCAGGCCCCAGCTTCAGTTGTAGCAGGGAAATTAAATGTTTTACACATCCAGTGAAGAAAGTCGAATAATAGCGGGTGACATTCGGCATCGGCGGGGCCTTGCGCAGATTATATTGCAGCTGCTATGGGGATGCTGGGTGTCTCTGAAATGTTTTTCTAGAACAAGTGCCTGTCTTTATTACGATCCTCGCTGTTTTCTAATTTTCCAGATTGGCAAACGGCTGTCAGTTTGCTAAATAAAGGGCCAGGAGGTTCATACGGTTGCCCTCGATTGACGCAATCATTTCAGTCCGCCACCACAGAGCGCTGCTTTGATACCAATGCATGAGTCAGAATGGAGCAAGGATGCCCACAGCCACAGACCACCATGTAAAGAGCCCGAGCAAGTAAAGACAGCTAGTGACGCAATACCTCGCATTGCCCTGGCCACCCCCCTCTCTTATCTAGGCACAATAAAGGAAAAAACACTTTAAATAAAGTAAAATCTCCAGTTCTGCGTGAAACCGGGCATCAGTGTGAAACTGGGTTCCGTCGGTGCAGAATCACACATGAGTTACTGTAATTCAGTGTAATGAAGCGTCATGCTTTAGTCCTACCGTGTTGCTAATAGCCTGGAGCCCATTAGTTCCCCCATCTTCCCATTCTTATCATTAACCCCCCTTACATGCTGGCCTTAACTGTAATGCAGTTGCATCATGCGCTAATTTAATTCATAAGGCATAAATTAAATATGCAAATGGAAGAGTTGTGAGGGAAACACAAATAGTGGGGGTCTAACTACTTGCGCACCATTCGGAGGATGATGACAAAAAGATGAAAAAGAGCGTAATTGAAGCTAATTAACATAAGTCTCTAATTCCAAATGTAATAGAGGCAGCGCAACAACATGGCCCGTAATGCAAAGCGACGCGCCCATTGTGCGGTGGATTAAACAGCGAGTGATACGCGATTCCGAATCTCGCCATACAAGTCAGAAGAAACAAAGAGGAGACGTTGGATGAATTTGCAGCCATGTCTGAGCCGGAGCCGTGTGACTGAATGGAGCTGACACTGGAGCCGGATCTCGGAGCGCAGCGCACGGCGGCTGCCCTCGCTCCCGCCCGCTCCCGCTCTCCCTCCGTCTCTCCGTGGCTCCGTCAGGGTCTTACAGAGACCGACGTCGCCCCCTCGCGTCTGCCCACTTCCTTTTTTTAAATTCCTGGAGATGAAGAGGGGCCATCGGAACTTTGACACCGGTTTCCACTCACAGGAGCCTCTTCTCTTAGAGGGAAACAGCTGAAATGGCGCAGGAAATTAAATTGTTGAACTCCTTTTAAAATGTTAGACCCCACCCCACACACACACACACACAAACACTTCATTTTATAGTTTTCCTTTTGACATGTGATGCTGATTTATTTAAGAACAGTGGTGGAAGGAGGATTCTGATGCTTTACTTTATCGAAAGAAGCAGTGCCACACTATGGAATACCACATTACAAGTTAAAGTCCTGCATTATAATTTGACAAAAAGTCAAAGTATAAAGGTGTTGTAACTTACATTTATTTAAAGTATTGAAAGTAAAGTTCTTGTTACGTGGACAAATGTTCCCAGTGAGTTTCTTTTAATGTATTATGTAGCTGGATCATTAACACAGACATGTTAATGTGTATGTTTCATTTTACTGCTGTAGTTGTTGAGATGGGGCTTAATCAGCTTTGTACTTCATATGTTGTTTGGTACTTTTATCCATGACAGTACACCAAGAAGATGATTATATGTTTATAATATGCATTCTTAATGTTCAATATAAGTAATAACTATAGGTGTCAGGTAAATGTTTCCTTCTAGCAAAAATGTATAATATTTCTTCCTGAGATGTAGTGGAGCAAAAGTATAAAATACAATAAAGTAGAAATAGTCAAACTTAGTGTCATACAATGCACCTATATGTTTGACAAAACACAATTATTCACTCTAATGTTTTAAAAACGTTGTCCAAATGTAATAGTCTGAACTCTGTTTCAAATAATTTTCTAAGTTGCCAGGATTCAGACTTGGAGAGGAAACTCTAAATCTTCTCATTTCATTTCATTTTAATGCAGCTTTAATGGTATAAACCCTAAGGAATATCAGAATCATCAGCCTACACATAGAAGAATACACCAGCCAAAAAACATGCTTTTTATTGACTCTAGTTTTACTTTTTTTAGGGAAATAACGCTTTTTTTTACCATACACATGTGTGATTATAAAGGCTCAGCCCAAGTCCACAGGTGTTTAAAGTCCTGGCGGATGAGGCCAGTGCTCAGGCTGAACTTGCAAAGCTATGCTGGGAATTATATGAGGTCACTAAACTCTTTATACAAACAAGCTTTTTCACGCAGACATTTTGGCTTGTCATACTAAAAAAAGCAGAGGTGTTACTAATAACATTAACAATGGCTTCATGACAGTGTGGCATTGAGCCTGAACTGTGAAAACCAGAGCAGCCAAATGGAATTTTGCCGTCATTAATTTTATTATTTACACCTGCCCCTTCTCCAACTGGTGCATGTTAAAATATCATCTGTGGGAAAAAAAAGGCTAACGGAATAACAAAAGTTTAATATTTCACAGGTAGAATGAGGGACATGTCAATCACCAACAGCCTGTGCACAGTCCTGAGAGGACAACTAATCCACCAAAATATGTGAGAATATCTGTGTGGGTGTACCGTGGGCGTGCAGGGTTTTCCAGTTGTTCTTAGTTATGTAAAAGTATGGGTGAACAGAACTTCACTGAAAGAGATGTGAATATTAACAAATAAGCAATGGTAGTTCTTTCACATTATCAATTTATACCTGAACCACACATTAAGTAAAGTTTGACATTTTAGGAAACACCCTTATTTACTTACTTGCTGAGAGTCGGATCAGAAGTTTGACACCACTCTCTTGACGTCATCAACGTCTTCTGGCTGTACCTTCATTTATTAATGGTGAGATGTGAGAGTGGTACTAATTTTATCTGTCAGTTATCGCAAAGATATTAAATAAGCATATTTCCCAAAATGTCAAACTACTGCCTAAAGGGCCTTTACATTAGTTCAATACTGCTTCCAATGACAGATCTGCACAGCGTAAATTCATGTAAATATATTAAAAATGTCTTCCACACATAGAGATTTTATTTAACTGCTTTTGGCTCCACTTCATGAGTAAGAACAACATCAGTGGTCATTCGCCTTTCACTCTTGGCACATTTATAATTTAGTGGCTCCAAAATGACAAATGGGACATAATTTCAAACAAATGATATCATAACTGGCCATGATGTGAGGGGCCAACAGACTGAGGCCGTTCCGTAGGTAAAAGCTCAGTAGGCCATTAAAATTTCATAATATGAACAAAAAGGCAATTAAGACATCATTAAGGGGGTTAGTACTCAAAGGATATACCTCAAGCCCATGCCCTTCCATAGCCCTGTACCCAGCTGCTGCTTATAAACTGCACTTCAGAGACTGCAATAGAACTGAGTTGTAGCAGAATGAAAAACTAGGAAATGAGAGGTGGATGCTTTTAATATGTCAACAAGAGTCTGTGCTGTTTGGATTTAAGCGAACAATCACTGCTCAGGAAAATTAGTCTGGGGCTGGTTTGAATGTACTCCTGGTGATCAGAAACGGGGGGAAAGAGCCTTGTTAATTTCTGTGATGTTAACTCATTGGCTTACTGAAGCCCCAGGGCCGTAAATGCTGTAGATAGTACAAGAGGACAGAACAGGTCAATAACAAACAATGTAAATGAGAGTCAGTCTGTCTCATTTTTGCAATAATCAAGGTTGTGAAGAAAATTGATCGATACACAGCAAATACAATTTGCTGTTAATAACTGTCTGACTCCTACTGGATAGATTCCATTCAGCCATCTCACAGGGTTGGAAAGAGGAAATATGCAAGCAGTTTGAGACAGTTGTGTGTTCAAAGTGTAATATATTCACACTTTAACCTCAAAAAAAGTTTGATCAGCCTCCTTTGTACCATTTGGTCTCCTGTAATTGCACTTGCCTAGAAAGTACAGTGTGCTGTGAGCCGGACAAGACCGTGTACAAAATGGATGGCTGTGCCCTCAGCCTAAAGTGACTGTGTGTGTGATCAGTGTCTGTCCCAGACAGCTGCAGGGTGACTCCCTGCCCTGATGTCCATTACTCAGTCTGATGGATGGAGGGATAGCAGAAGTGGTGGTGGAGAGAAAAAGCAAGTGGTGGTAGGAAGGAAAGGGGGGAGAGATGGAGCTTAAAGGGAGGAGGGAACTGTATATCAGTGCAGGCTGAACAAGAGAGCATGAGGGAAAAGCAGTATGGATGGAGGAGTAGGGGGCCTCTGGAGATGTGGGGGGGGGGTTGAGGAAAAAAGGGGGAGGAGAGATGGCGATCTGGGATCCAGGCATGACAGCAATGAATGGTGCTGATAAGAGATGGAAGGCAAGGAAGAAGGGGAAGAGGAGAAGATGAAGCTGATGCTACTTTAGGTAATTGGTTTATTTTCAGAGAGAGAATCCATCACCATTCCTGTAAATACATCAGTAACTGTCAGCGTGATAATTTTCAACTCTTGCATCTTGGCATGATAGTAAAAACACAAAAAAAAGACCATAGAGAAAGCTGGTGTCATTTGAAGTGATGAAGAACACAAACTTCATATCTTATACTGTAAAAAAAAATGACAGAGTAACAACAACAGATGAAGCAAGTACTAATGCTAATGACACAAAGAGTAAAATGTATAAGCAGCATGGATAAAGTAATTTAAAAGTCTTTTAAATAAGGTAAGGAGACATTTGTGGGGGGAATTCAGAGAGTTTGTAAGTTTATGTGTGTTTCTTTTAAACATGTATGTATTACATTTACCTTTGTTTTCAAGTTGGAACCCACGACCTGACAGAGATTGACTAAGCCAGTCAGCTTCCTTGACATGCAGGCCTGACTAATGCAGTGTTACGATGTGGGAGGCAGGCATGTGAGCTCCTCTGTGTGCCTCTGTGACCTACCGTTACCATAATCCACCATCAACCAATCATGCATGGCAACAGCCGACAATGGCCGATCACCTTTTTGTTTCTGTCTTGCAGCAGCCAGTGATTTTTGATGAAGCCAATAGGAACCCTACCCAGGTACTGGCACTTGGGACTCTTTTAGCAGTAACAGAAAGGTATTTGTCACGAGCGAGGTCCATGATATATTGAAATTGGTTCGCAGTCATAATGTCCTGTCGTTATGCCAACCTCTTTTTTTAAATAACTGAGCCTAAGCTTTTTCACTGAAAACTACTTTTAATAATAGGGTCGAACATGGGATTGATAAGAGCAGTGAGACAAACCAGAACAATAAAGTCGCATACCACGAAACCAAAACAGTGACCCTAGGGAAAGTAAAACACACTCCCTGGTGCTGAGGAGAACTGCAGAGTTGGGTGATAGTTCTCTTTGGGTTCATCACAAAGCAAAACTTTTCACATTCCATATCTAATATATCTAGAAGAAATATGCAATACTAAAATCATTGCCATTGTATAATGGGCAGGCAAATTAGTGTACAATCACCATCTCATTGTGGCATACTGTCAAAGACACAGAGCATGAGCTATTTTGAGAGAAACACTTCTTCTCAGCCATATGCCGTTAATACCGTCACTCTAAAAACAGCTCAATAAGCAATCTGTATCTGTCTCAGCTTGGCCCTTGGCTCTGATGTGCTCCGCTCAGGGTCTGTTTGGTTATGCAGTGATTGCCTCCTTCCCTGCCCTCCTCACTCCCTGCCTCCAAGCCTCGCAGCTCCGGCGTACACCAAACTGCATTTCTGAGTCTCCCCAGACAGTAGACCAATCTATGTGCTCATATTCATCTTAGCTGGAACTGATCTGTTCTCTGTCTAATGCACTGGCCTTTCCCCAGAGGTTAGGTAAGGCCCCCCATCATATTCCTCCTACTCGCTCTTTCTCTCTGTCTCTCTCTTTCTCGCTCTCTGAGAAAATGAAAGATTTAATCCAGTGAGGACGGTGCGGACACTTAAACAAATACGGTGCTCACTATTCGAGCAGGTAGACTTTACACCTGCAGGCTCAAAGTGACACGCGTGCACTGCTTCTAACTTGATTGACAGTAAGACGGGGAGGTTCCCATCATAGTTGGAGCCAGGGGAAATGGTTGAGAGATTCAGAAAGGGGGATTGGTTTCTGTCAAATCCCTTTTTAAAAATGGATGAATCGTCTAAATGACTCAAGAGGCCATCTGCCCCACCCCAAACCCCCCATCAGAAAATAGATGTTTATGTTCAATATCCTTGCTTTTTTCCCACTCCAACTCTACTCATCCCCCACCCTAGCCTCATTCAATTCTGAAATTGTTTTGTTATGTGGTTGGCATAATAAGTTATGATCGATCTCTGGTGAGTGTGTGTTTGTTTTGTGTGTGTGTGTGTGTTTGTCTGTGTTTGTGTGTGGCTATGGGGCTTATGTCTTGAGGCTGTCCATATAATATCTTCTAAGCACTCCATCTTAGCTGGAAGACAAGGAGATAGAACAATAAATATAACCTGATACTCTTGCTGCTGTGATAATTGAAGGATTCATGGTCTAATGGATGTGCAAACCACGGTAGTGATAGAGCATTTATGTTAGCAGAAGTTTTTTGTCTTTATGTGCTTTTGTATTCAGAGCATCAGCCAAAATACAAATGCCTTTAGCTTCAAACTTCAGTGCTGAATGTTTTCACCTTCCTTTGGGCATTTTTGAATGTTTGAGCACATCTTTGTTTATTCAAGCAGTGTTGCATTCGAAGTTCGTGACATTGGATTGGTTCTGCAAGAATGTGCTGTATGTAAGGCAGTATATTCCCAAAACCTCATAATCACCAAGGTACAGCTTGCTTCTTAGCTGTATTAAAGCCTCAAAACTCCTGGCAGTCAATTAGGGGCCGTTGTGCGTGTCAACGAAGCAAGGAGAGTTTGCTTGCTGATATTATGGCTAATTAGCTCAACTCAGCTCCCCAAAGACGGAGAGGGAGACACCGAGGTATTGTTGTGGTTTCACTGATGTTCCAGGCGGATTCTCTTAAGTCTTCACTGCATAATCCTCTCCTCAACATTTCCTCAACTGAAAAAGTAGATATCATTTGTGCAGTTGAGATGACAAAGTTTTTGGAGATAGAGACAAGCTGAGATGATTGGAATTCAGTAGTCACCCTGGGCACTTTATCTGTACCAGTATTTGTAAGAAACAGTTGGGATAGAAGACCAGAATTTTGCATTGGGTTTCCTGGAGCTGTCATTGGTTTATTGAAAGGTCTGTCAGTGGCTGAGCCTACTTTATAAACCCTGTCAACACATTAAAGTGTCTTGTTTGTTGTTCAATACCTACAGGAAACTGATTATTTAGACATAAAGTCAATGAAAAATTCTCGTTTCCTCAAAAGGAACCAGATAAGCAAAGCTCATTTTCGGAAGGAAAAACACATTTTTTTGGTCACGTATACATTTCACTTGTTTTCTGGTGGGTGATTTTAAATGTGCAGCTGTGACAAGAAATCGCTGTAGCAGCACTGTGGTGGGATGAAAGGAGAGATCGTCGGTTGTAGCAGTGAGCCCTCTTTGCATGCAAAAACAAATCTATCTTGTGTCAGCTAAACCTGAAATAAATATATCAAAATATGTTGATATGTTCCCAAAGCTGAGCAGTAGGTTATCTGCAAAACAGATACATGCTCACAGTCAAGAAAACTATGGTCTCTAATGACCAAAACTGTCATCTTTGCACTGTCAGCCCAAGCACCCCCCCAGTAAAGATTCCTCCAACTTGTACTGTCATATATCACTAAATGAGCTTCTTATTTTAGATGAACATGAATTGTATCTAAAATACACCAGGTTTAAAAAAATTGCAGTAGTAAAGAAATGTGATAATATGTAGACTGAAGTTTTACAGCAATTACATCGTATCATGTTCTCAAGTACATGAATGGAAATGACAACATTGGGTTGGTGTTAATCATACATTACTCACTGTTGCCAGAGATTAAAATATAAGTCTTGTCTGGTGTAGTTATTACTGCCTTTTAATATACTTATCCATTACTTCAATCGTTCCACAATCTTAACCAGGGAAATATTCCAAGCTTTGTGCTAAATGCTAACAAGCTTACAGTAACAATGCTAATATGCTGATGTCTTATTGCTCTGCATGTTAAATGTGTGCAAAATGTGCTTTATAACAGTATCAATAGCACTCTAGCTAATTTGTGTTCTGATGCTATTTAACGCTTTACATGGCCACTTGCGTGGCAGTTTCCAATTTCAATGCTCTGTGTGGCGAGCAGGTTGCAATGTTGCATCCAAGATTTGTAAAACTGTTACTGATATTATTACAACAGCCCAAGGGATAGTCAAATCTAATCACACCATATGCTGTCGATTGGTAGATTTGACAATCAGATATGGCTCACCACAACATCAGTTCATGCCTATTATGGAGACATACATTGATAAAACCTGGCAAAAGTCTTCCTCATCATCACTCTGTTCATGTCTATATTAAAGACAGTCAATTTGTATAGATTGGGGGCAGTGAATAAACTCTGATTAAGAATAAATCCAACAGACAGCTGTTGGATCCCAAGTCAGCCTGTTTACTGCCAGCCACATTTCTTTTGGCTCTTGATACCATCTCTCTCTCTCCCCATTAAAATAACACTGCGAAAAAAGCCCGATGGAAAGAAGCTCCAGTCTTCTCTCTCGGTACATCTGATAAAGAGAGCAAAAGAGAAAAGAAAAAAATACAGAGGGCCTCATGAATTGATATTGACAATCACCATTTTCGCAGAAGTAGCTACAGTGACAATGGATTGCTGAAGACTAATGTTAAATGCGTCATATGCAATATTAATCCAAAGCCTCAAATTTTCTCCAGGCTGATATCAGTTCAGTGCTGCTGCACATGGCCTCAGTGTGGCTCAGACAGAGGAGTGAGAGAGGCAGGAAAAAAAAAGCTCTTACTTTGAAAGAGAAAATGATGAAACGGGGCTGACACACTGTAGTTTTGGTTGGCTGAGTGGGATGAAGCAAGGGTAAGGGATAGAGTACAAAGACACAGGTAGACAGGGCTGTTTTGTGTGGGAAGGATGAGGAAGTGAACACAAACACACATATACACACATTTGGTGACTATAGTTAAAACACCTTGGTGATACGGATGGAAGCAAGTGGGTACCTCTTTTAATTAAACACACAATTTACCTCGCCGCACAAACACACACACATGCACACACATAATGCACACCATTTCTCACTGCTGGCATCACCATTAACAAACCAAAGCAATCACTTTTTCCTCCCCGTCACTGCTCCTTGCTCCTTCTCAACATAGTGTGAATGGGCACACCTCGGTTTGTCTGAGTGTGACTGTGTGTGTGCGTGTGTGTGTTTGTGTGTGTGTGTGTGTGTGTGTGTGTGCGCGCGTGATTACCACAACAGTAACAATCAACAAGAGGGCGATCCATCAGCTGTCAGTCCTGCTGTGAAGTTTTAATTAATTACATAGAGGGAGACAAGGTCAGCGCTGCACTCCACAGTGGAATGCTAGGCTTGCCTCTCTACAGGGGATCAATAGGGCTTTACACGCGCCTGTAGACTTCTATACAGAGAGTTATTAAGGAAGTGGGACCAGGCCTTTTGTGTCTCCAGCAGCCTTGTCAGAGTCAACAGGCGTCAAGGATGTCGGTTTGGTTTAAGTTCACAGTAGGAGAGATAGTGAATAGAACTTAATGGAGCTAATGGATCTGGGAAGGTGGGGGTGTTGAAGAGAAGACAGACAAGAGAAGGAGAAGAGGTGGGCTAATGCACTGTGGCACACGCAGAGAGGCAGTTTGTTTTGGGGTTGTTCCCTGGGATTTCACTTTACAGCCAGCGCACAGTATGAGAGTGTGAGGCATCGCACACTCTTGTTCCTTTTTTTTTTTTTTTTTTTTGCACAATATCCAAGTGACATTTTAGAGAGTTTAAAAAATAAATAGTTGTTTAGCAATTGTTCCCAGACCGGGTATCATTTCAAAGGGTATATCTTTGCATAACAGAAGGTCTGGTTGACACCTCTGGTGCCCCTGACGTCTTCATCAGTCAACCCGGGGGGATCGTTAAGAGAAAATGAAGTAGCACTTGTGGAGCAGGATCAAGACCTTCACTTGATTATGGAGTGCAAAGGTATGAAAACACTTGAGACACTGTACAACGGCGAGCATTGCAAACACGGAACAAGAGGGGAGAGTAGGAAAGGACAGGAGTGAGGGAAGCAGGTTTGAAGGGGCAATGCATTATTCATCGCTGTAAAGCACACAGCTCATTGATTTAATGGAAATACGATTCTTATCTTTGGATCTCACAAGACAAAGGCCCTATTTCTCACCATAGGTCACTGTCTGATTGGATAATGCTCTGACCGACAGGCAGAGACAGTAAATGTCATCCCAGTGTACAGTCCCAGCCTGTAACAGGATAGATACCCTTTTGCTGTAAAGTCTATTTTACGAGATCTCACTCCCAAGGGTTCACATGTAACTACATCTCTTTTTATTCAAAAAATTGCAGCTTTAAAATATAAAATTACACACCAGGCATACTGATACTAGTTATTGGTATAATTCACACCCTTTGTAAATCTGCATTTTAATCTCTTTTTTAAAAATGTTACATCTGTTTCTTAGAGAAAGGTCTGAATTTCAGAATTCATAGTAATTTATAAAAAAAAGGTAAACACGGTTAAGTCACCGATATTGTCCAATGATTTGTTGAAATTTAAGCTATCAGTAACTTTGTCATTGTAAGTGATACAAAATCACACATGTGGTCAACCCAAACTGATATGATATAAATTAATCTCAATCTATTTCAATATCTGTCTTAACACTGATATAAAAACAAAACTACATTGTATGCCCCCTTATGAGAAAACAAAAAAAAGATCTGCCCTCCTGCCCATGTTGAGAGGATATTCTAAACTTCAGCAATGTAAAAACGACACCATATGCAGTATATATTAAAAGAACAACATGAAAACGTTGACACTAATGTTTTTTTTCACACCTGCTATAATGTCCCATACTCTTTGAGCCAGGAAGTCTGAATTTCAGAGTCCCCAGTTGGATATCTTTACCAGAATACCTGCTGAAGTCAGATTTCAGAAAGTCAAAAGAACCTCACCAGCCCGCAACCTCAAAATCCAAGATGGCTGCTTGGCAGATCAACACGAGTGAAAGCTGTAGTACTATACGGTTTGCTAGCACTTCTGTCTTACTCGTACATAAATAAACCAGTCACACACACAGTGCTGTCCAACTTCTATCTGTAGCCATGTTGCTATGGTTGTTGGAGGTGCTAATACCACATAATACATTGTTTTCAACTGGTATTGGTAACAGTGGCTAGCCTGGCTAGAACTCGTATTGATAACAATAACATATGCATCCATCTTGGTTCTCTGACTTCTTGTAGTGGAATGAAGTCAGTTCAGGTGTGATGAAATTCCCAGCTGTGATTTCAAGGTAAATGGAACGCAACATTATTCTTTGTCTTATTTATATTTGGTAGGTAATCATGATTGATGTTTTGGAAATAAAGTTAAATCATTTTTTCGGGAATGTAAACAGGAAGTATAACGTTGCCGTGCAGTCGGTTAATTAGTTGTGGACTACAACTTATGCTTTTGCAGCATAAATTTGTCTGCATTTTGACATACTGGCACCTATAAAAGTGCACTGAGTTAGTCATTTGCAGTCTCTGAAGTGTACCCATGGATCTAAGGCCAATTATCAATGATTTGATTTGAAAATGTGATGATTCTCAGGCAAGTTCTGGAATATTAATGATCGCATGTTTTCATTTTTTCTAAGCAGATGGATGCTTACTTGTGATTTACATGGAGATAATATTATGCTTGGAAAGTGGACTGTTGTTGTATCAAGTTTTATTGCATCCTGTCTCTGTGTGAGGGTTACAAAGGGATTTAAAGTACCTGATTTGCACAAATGAACTGTATCAGCCACTGCCTCAAATGTCATTTGCGATGAGGAGTGGGCCAGCTCAACGTCCAAACTACAATAAGTTACTTCCTGTTGCTTTTAGAACCCCTCTTCCTTTCACCTCATCCAATATCTTTGCTTAATGTCTCACCTCACATATTGAAGACCTCTGTTTTAGTTGGATGGGAAGCCCATACAGTATGGCACAGTTTTGTAGCAGAGGCGAATATCATACTTCTAGAATACACCCTGGACAGTTTTGGTCAGGTTAAGGATATGTGTGTGCTGGGAAATGCGAATACATGTCGATTTAAGCGGTTTATTCCAACATAAAGTTTTTGAACATGAAGGATTATATTCTGTAACGGTGGGTATAGAGAAATTGTGTTTCGTCTGTGTCAATATTGACAGATCCAGTTAGATGTTTGGCTCCGGAGGGCTTAGCTAGTCTGAGATGCACTAAAGCGAGAAGAGCCAGGGAGCGATGCTCAAGTGTCTGTCTATTTATTGCAGACAGAAACACACACACACACACGCACACACACACACACACAAACACACGCACACACAAACACACACACACACACACACACACACACACACACACACACACACACACACACACACATATACACACACACACACACAGATACACTTAAATCTCTTTCCTACAGAAACACACATAAAACTGCCACACACACTCATTACCAGTCATACACTCGCACCAGCCTGTTGAGGCGAATCAAACCTGCATCTCAACCTCAGTCGAGTGAATTTTTTAACCCCTTAAAGCCTGAGGTGGAGAAATACCTCAGTCCTTTTCCTCTTTCCTGTACGTAGCCCCTAGGCTTTCACGAAACGAGGCTTAACCCTTCCACAATGAAACACACTTCACTCAGATTCCAATATCCCTTTTTTCCTGTGGTTACCCAATGTGCCCCAAGGCGGTCGATGCAAAAGCAATGGGTTTCTTTTGATTCTTCTGTGGGTTCATCCTCAGGTGGGTGTAATTCTCTGGGTGGCGATGACTTCTGAAAGTGGCATAAAAGGTGAAGTTGTAGGTGGAGAGTAAATGACACTTGGGGAATGAATGATGGGCTCACGATAAATCAAGTTGGTGGTTAGATTTGGAGGCGCAGGACTCTGAATAGTTGGAGCTGAAAATCAAAAGATTCGTGTGAAGCGGAATGGAAAAGATGGTGGTTTCAGATTTGGTAGGTGCAAAGCCACTGTGCAGTTCAGTCACAACTGAATTACCTGTAGAGAGACTTTGAAACTTTTAGACAAGCTGCTTATTATGACACTCACACAGTCACTATCAGATAAGCAATCAACCTTAAGATGATGATTAACAAAAACACCGGCTCCTTCTGTACTGTTTTAGAATGAAGCAGCTCAGCAGACTGTAGCAGTTGGCTACAATCTCTGTGAAAACACTGAAATTGGCAAAATGAGAAGTCTGTTACACTGTGGTGCTATCATCTGCTGCCCGAAAAGGTTAGATGAGTATGTACGTGGGTCAGTAGTACATGAAAGAATCTGGAGTTATCTGGAGTTATTATGTAAAGGTATTATACAAGGGTAATTTCAGCCTGGTAATCTCACTGGTTAAAGACACACCTCAATGGTTTTGATAACTCCTGATCTTTTTTCTCACTCTGCCATCTGTGATATTGTTAACAGGCTTTTTTACTTTCTCCTCTTCTCAGAAGTACTGAAGACAATGAGGCATCGCTCCAGACAAAACATCACTTCAAATTGCATAAGAAACAGCTTGAAAAAGAGGTGTGCAAAAGTGGAGACTGTCTTCACACAAAAAACACATCAATATTTGTTGTTTGTTCAATTTCTAATATTATCCGTGTTTATTTCCCATGGCAAGGACTTCTAGCAGCAATGCCAATAATTACCCTTTTCCAACATTGTTTCATATCCTTTAGAATGACACATAGTGCTGGTTTCTAATCTAAAGCTCCTATCATCAGGAGGGATTCACTTGTCTGTTTCCTCAGAAACTATTCAATGTCAAGAAATAAATCTGTTTTATGTGACACCACAAAGGTTAGATTTTGGTGAGGTTTAGGCCCAAAAATGACTTGACTGGGTTTAGGGTAAGATCATGGTTTGGGTTAAACTCACTGCTTGATTAAGGTTAAGGAAACCCTCTGTGTCATGGTTACAATAATAGCCGTCTTGTTAGGCTCAGGGAACAATCGTGGCCATACTGACAATCAGCCATGAGACTGCAAACTTTCCCTGGCCTTAACCAAGTAGTTCCTAATTAACTACGACCATGTGGATTTCCTAATTATAGCAAAGTATTTTTTTTTAACCCGAACCACAATAGCTCTTTAACCTTAACCAAACTGCTTTTGTGTCTCCAAATCAGCGCACTGAAGTTGTGCTCAATGTAGCTGATTAGAAACTATTCTCCTGATCGTTTTTTCAGCCCCGATGAATATTTTTCTTTGTATCACAGCCAAATAAAATAACTCATTTTAATCAGAACACCACTGGCAAAACAGTAGCCGTTTTCAAATCATAGTGATTCAAAACGATGAGTTCAAATTAGCCAAAGTTTGAGCTATGGCTACAGCTGGCAAACTGAGAAGAAACTGATTATCTCTTTTATGTGTAGCTTTTTGTTCCTTTTTAACCTCAATTAATCTGCACTGCTTTGTATCATCTTTACTGGGCACTGTTCAGTGCCTAGCTGAATATCAAAAGTATCAAACATTTCATGCTTTCCAAAGAAATTAAAAGTGATACAGATGAAATAGATCATGTTATGGCCAAAGCAAAGTGAAGTAAGCCTTTTTTTTAATCTTTGACACAGTGGATCAGACCACTCTGACTGATTGTATTTGATTGGTTTGTTAGTTACTTGACTGAGCTGAGTCTATTGCTGAGAAAAGAGGCATAATCAGTCCAAAGCAATGTCGGCCACACTGCTGCTGTAAATCAGCATGGCTCGACACACTGGCTGAGAGGCAGCACTGAAGTCCAGGAGGACCAGGATAACACAATCAAAAGAACTGAACATAGACCATTAAAAATAAAAAGGGGAAAAATCTCTAGCACAAAGAAACAAAAGAGACAAGTCTAACAAGGGTATTTATGTTACATATCCAGTTGTGTCACTTCCTATCCGCACATTGCCTCCTTTTAATATGCATTTTATTTCACCAGAATTCCACACAGATACATTAATTAAAAACAGACCATGTTGAAACAATTCCTCACAATGGCTAGTGTGAAATGAATCACTTCATTTGAATTTCTTAATCTAAAAACCTCACAGTCAATGACTGTTGTCATGTTGGTCCATTCAATTAACCAGCACATGAAGATGAATTAGACTTGTGGCCACTTTGCATCCCTTCTCTTTCCTTTCCTTCCCATCTCATCTCCTTTCATCAGGAGCAGATGCTGAGGTCCAGTTGACAGATAAATAGCATCTCTCATAAGGGCTGTGAAGAGTCTAAATCGGCCCCTTCACTGTCACTTTCAATGTCCATTATCATGCTTTATCCAGACTGTCACTAGCACAGTTGTCTTTTCAACAGAGCCTATTAGAGACGACAGCCTTGGTTGGATCGTGCATGCTAGCTAGAAACTAGAGAAACCAACTCAGAGCAGAAACTGAATTGTTTTTTTGTGATATGTGATACATGTAGATTTCTGTGATTTAATTGCAACTCTGTGTTGTAGAAGCTAGGAATAAATGAGTAAAAGAGAATGAATTAATTAGGATAAGCCAATGTTGTAATAATATTTATTTAGCAGTCTGATATGTGCATATTCAGATTAACACCATTATCTCTACACAATACCAGAAACAAGCTCTTGAATCAAAACTAAATTAATTAACTGAAATGTGTAAATAATCTTCTGGAAAGAACAGTTGCACTATGGAGCAAATGGTGTCTTATAAAACTGAGCTTTGTTTTGAAAGCATACAATATAAAATACAAAATATTAATTTTAACATGCATTTCACATACACTCAGTTGCCAGTTGATCACAGTTATAGCCAGCTAAAAAAATCAGTGTCACCGAGACTCAGCACCATGTTTACATCAGTGAGACTCAATAATAGAAACAACTCTAATTATAATTCACTGCATTTCAACATCCCCACAAACTAAATCCCCCAAAAGACCATAACGGTGAATCAACATGTCTCTGAAGGAGTCTCAACAAACACCAAACTTTATAACCTTCATTAAGGTAAGATTGGCTGTCGGCTTATTGTATTAGAGGACACTAGTTTAAGCTAGGTGCACCTCATAAACTGGCAATAGTGTAAGCACTATAACTGATACTATGGTTAACTATTCAATGATATGAATGTTGAAATAATGCCTTAGTTCACAGTCATTGCTCAGTGCCTGTAACTTGTGGTGGGATCAGTTAGATTATCTCACTGAAAAAGATGCCCCACTGTGCTGGTGTTGTTGAACTGCAGAAACATTTGTGATTGAAGTGTTGCTGGAAAGGGATTTTTCTTTCAGTAAAGAACTTATCTCTGGCAAAGAATAGACAATGGCTTGTGGGGAGCACAAAATCAGAAAGAATGAAAGTTAGTGAATTTTATTCACTGCCTGTATGTATTTATATCAATCTAGCAAATGGAATAAGTCACTGGGCTTTCCAAAATAATAAATAAATAATAAAATAATAAATAAATGCATGTCATTTTTTTCTACCTGTTATGATGATGATAAACATTGTATGTTCTTCTGTCCTGATGTCCTAAACTAGTGTTCAATGTTTTTTTTTTTTTTTCTGAATGCTGACATAATTATTATTTTTCATATATATATATGTAGCAGAAAAAAACTTGCAGTTGAGTTTGCAGTGCTTTTACTGCCATAAGCAGTGCAGGTCCTCCTGCCATGATGCAGATAAAACCTCCAGAGGGCAGAGCAGCAGCCTGGGAGGGAAATTCCAGTGCAACCCCCCCCCAAAAAAGACCCCCCAAAAATCACAGCAAATCACTTGCTGTTCCTCATAAAGCATAAAAACAAAACACACAATGATAATTGAAAGCAATGTACATGAACATGTCAACATTTCTGTCAAGTCCTCCATCCTCTGCTCTGAATATTGGCAGCTGGACAGTGCAAATCTGGGATTTAGCTTCTTGTCTGGTGATAGATAGATAGGGCTCAACGCAATCAAACTCACATCCAGTGTGTTAAATTTGTGTTTTTCATACAAATATCAGTGGTGGGTGAGTGACCCCCCAACACACACACACACACACATTCATAAGATATGCTATGCTATCCACATACTGTATGTATAAATTATGCAAAGAGTGCCCCTGTTGATTCCCTCATTTAGAAGATAGGGGCCATGCTATCTAATCTGTCGATCAGGATAATAAAGGCTCATTGATCATATGGCGAAATTATACCATAGTTGAATTTCTGTGATTCAGCACTGATGTGATTCAGTACTGTGTATCTGTCTGTAATTACTACACAGCTTTTGGTGTGACGTGATACATTTCAAAGAAAACACGTTTCATACTTTATTGCAACAACAATGGTAGGTCCAGAGGACTGCAAGAAGTCTTTTTTTTAAATGAGATGACAAGTGTTCAATCTTTAATATTTTTATAGTTATCATTTAACATTAGAACAGTTCTTTCTTGAAGACAAAGCAATAGGCTGGGACACAAAACCACAACTGTTGATCCATGACTGCAGTTTTGCATTTTTGACGAGCCGATCGTTTGTGTCAACAAACTGTCCCCAAAGTAAACTGCAATTAAATTTTGGCATTTCTCTTCATGCACAAACAATAGAAAATGTACAAAGTTTATCAGCAGGAATGCCCCGAAGGAAATTTTTTTCAAATTTTCCCCCTCATGAATACACCAGTAGTATCAATGTTTTGGCAGTTTGTTTTCCTGTTTGAAAACCATTCAAGCCATTGGCCATTAATGGGACAGACAGGCCGCCCAGTCTCAAACTTTGTCTGGTGGTACACAGATACATTATTGTTTGCTCACTGGGTTTGTTTGCAGCTTAATATCACAAGCTCATACACACAGCAAAAACACATCGCCTTGGCTCTCTGATCTGTGTTCCTGGAAACCAGTAGCTATTGGCTGCCATGCATGTTGTAGGATTATCTGCTTAGACAGAAACTGCTATGTGAATGTGTGACAGAGTGAAGATGTGTGTGATCGATCATCAAAGTAACATGATCAAGTGATGATATTTGTGAGTTATAGAATGGACATGCTCTGTCATTGTTGGCTAATAACAGGTGTCAGTTTCCAACAACCTGCCTTATCATCTAAAAATGCAACTATATATGTAATGCGTTTACTTAAAGGTGAAGAGCATTTGTTAAAGACACAAAAGATTTTTTATGACAATAAAAATCAAGATATATTGAGATTTTGTGTGACTTCTACATAGATAAAATCAAAGTATTTCTGTGTTTACCAGAAAATTATAATTGAAAATATATTGCATGAGTCCAAAGATCCACAAGGGAGCACAGATATATCTGTTTTGTTGCTCTGTTAATTGTTTTCCTGAAAAGTAAGCATGTAAAAACACTCTTTTTCTCATCTCTCCTTCGTTTCTGAACCTAAAGATCTGTCAATCAATTTGAAGGTGGCAGCAGGTTCCAAACAACGTGTTTTGAATTTCCCTGACACGTCAACCCTTTTGTTTACTTTTGGCTCTTACAATGTGCCTTTTAGGAAACAAGGCCGTTTATGTTTAATCATAATGAGAGCCAAGCTGGCCATTAACTGATTGCAATTTAAATCATTGGCAGACTCATTCTCATTTACTTTTTAGCTCTCTTAAGGGCAAATCTTCTCCATCATCTAGCTCAATTATACACTGATTGTTAGTGGGGCTTATATCCTTATCGTAGGGTGAAATCACATGATCTAAACCTAATTGTATTGCTGTGGCATGCCAGCAGGGCTGGGGAGTACTGTGAGAATTTTCTCCTTGAGAGGGAGTTGTATTAGTTCCACAGAAACCAGTGACAAATTGCAACATCACAGCAGCAGGTTTGCTTGTTTTAATTGTTCAATCAGAGCTGCAGTGTGTTACTAATTTAAATTGCAGCATGAGCCCCATTCACATTTAAGGGATAATCTGAATCAAATAAACAAACAAACAGATACTTAAAACTGTTTAAGACTGGCTTTGACAATGCATTTGAACATGAAACATTTACAAACATATTTTTCATCATTCTCTCTGACACCTTCTTAAAATGACCATAAAAAATAAGAAAACAATAGAGGCGTTATTATTTACATTAAATTGTTTTTAGGACTGTAGCCAGGATTTTACAAATACTGTGATCATGATTTTTTTTTTTTGATATTTTGTATTTTTTTGTATTTTGTTTATTCAGATAACAGTTCAATTAAGATACCTGCTTTGCTTTCTGCTTTGATTTCCAAACCTGAGAGTAAGAATGCTGTTTTCAAGACTTCCCCAAACAGCCATGAATAAAATCTTAATATTCATTTTGTTGGCCTGAATGTATCAAAATTTGAAAATACTAGGTCTAAAAATACTTGGATGATCCTATAAATAACCCATCATGACTATGTTTTTCATTGTAGACTTTTACTTCAATCAAACCTGATTTGGTTTAGTGCTAAGATTCAGTGCTTTTTTTCTGCTTCCTATTATGTTTCCTTTGCAAGATAAGTATTATTCACATCTGTTTCATTTTTTTAATGCATAGAATCTATGAGATCATTATTACCTACAGTATGCAAAACTATTTGCAAAAAGCAGATGACCAATCAATGCCTTGGGAATCAAACTCGGTACATATGATAATCTTCTGGCCCCAAAACAGCCTTAATATTTTTTCTACTTTTAAAAGATGCCCATTCTTTTTTCAGTTTTTCTGCTATTGGAATAAAATAAAATAGTATAAAAGATGCGAGTGGACATACTCACTCTCCCCTTTTTCAAAGAGCTTTTGTTGACGATTAACAGCCTGATAGACGAAGGCCTTGGGCTTGTTGTTCAGAGTCGGAGACAATGGAGGCTTCGCTCCAAGTGCAGAGTCATCGGACTGTCCTTTTTTTTTGCTGTTCAAATAAAATGAAAAACCTGTTACACATGAAGGTTTGTCAGAGTGTTAAATCAATTAAGACTTTTTCATGATCTCATGCTTTTAAGCTATAAAACTCTTTCACAGTGTTTGTCCCTGTCTCCCTAATTTAGTTCAGCTTTTTTGTGCTGCAGTTGCTTTGAAGTAAGCGTTAGCAGTTTTCCCTCATCACTTTCTGTTGGGTCAAAATAAAAGTCAGATCCAAACAAAATCAGCTGATTAGCGGCTGCATCAAAACTGTCATATACACCATCCTTGATCCAGTCAGCTTTCACCTTGCTTCTGTGTCTTCCTGTCTCCTCAAAACAGCTCTCGTTCCCACTGGTATTCTGTATCTGCATATATTCATTTACTTACTGGTTCACTCTTTATTTTTTCTATAATAATCTCCTTCATTCTCCCCTGTCTCCTCTACCACCCGCTGCATTATCTGCTAATAACCTGAAATTTGTTTGTCACTATGGTGATACAGAGGGGCGCTGCCCGTCCTATATCACCTCTTATTGAGTCTGATCAAAAGCCAATTGAATCCCAGTCAAATATTTGTATTTCCCCCTCGTCTGTTTGATTTAACTGCCAATGCTGTCAATCCCGCCTTTGCTACTACCTTCCTGAACCCCGCCACAGCTCACTGCCTCCCAATCTAGTTTCCAGATTTACTGTGTAACAGCTTCTAATGACAAAGCGAGTCCCTGGATCCCCAAGTGGTGCATTCAATGCCGAGGCAGTCAAGGTTATTCAGGAATATAAAGCAGGGATTTGTTGGAACAATAGGCTTTATTGAATGAGTCTTAAACAGTGTGCACAGTATACCAAAGAGAGGAGTCATATTACCACGTGACACATAGTACATTTGACATGCAGAAAAATTCCCTATAAGTAAAGCAAATAAAAGTTGGGAGGCATTTAATGACATTTACTTTGGAACTGCTTTTGGTATAAATCATTTTTTGGTTTTTCAACACACCTGTGAAATACTGATACAAATAGCAAGTAAGTTGGAGCTCAGAAAATTACTCTTGTGTTTATTACTTCATGACAACATTGTTACACACAGTCCACAGCCTGTTTGTGCACATATACTGCATGTGCATTCCTGCCATTCCAACTGCTGCCCTGGAAACAGAATCCCACCACTATTTCTCAGGCCGAAATGAGCGTGCCCGAGTTTTGAATGGTCCTCATCTGTTTCCTTTATGAGTGTTGAGGTGGTTGTGTTACCCCCTGGCCAACCGTATCACTACTCTCTATTACACTCCGAACTGGAAGAGAAGGAGTGGGGTTACAGCTGTTAAAGCCTGCTAGTACCTGGTGCTACCTGATTCTATGGCCCGTTGGAGTGGATGCAGGCATGGTCAAAGATACCCTGGGGAATAATGCACATACATTCATACACACACAACCAAGCGCAAAAATTGCACATAGATGAGGACTCATACTGTTTGTAGGGCAAGACCTTATTCTTTTTCTGTACATCTAAAATATCACCATTCCCACCTCACTTTTGCAATTCAGCATATTTCCTTTCTCCTCTAAATCTGCTTTCTGTTCTACTCTTATATCTACTTTGTTGCTCTCTCACCTTGTCCCCATGATTTTCAACATTTATTATTCTACTCATTTTGTGCCATAACTTCTCCTGCCCCTGCCACCATGCCAGCCTTAGAAACTATTTGATCCAAGTGAGACTGGCAATCTGCCACATGGCAGGGGCCAGGGGGAGATTGCCATCGAACAAGCACTGTAAAGGAGTACACAGCAGGTGTTCCCCGGCTTGACAGCAGTGCAGCAGCATAACTAACTCACCTCCACTACTGCTTTAGACAGATGGTTTGAGTGTATGGTGTTGACTCATTTAGGGGGAAGCTGCCAATGAGTGCACTCTGTGGCATTATCCCATCCCTCGCTGTCCCATAGCAAAATGTAACTAAGACTCCCGTCTTCAGGCTGTTTGCTCTGTGCCCAGCACTACCTCACAGCAGAGATGCATGGAATATAAAGATGTCTCACTTGGCAGCTTTGACATACTGTCAACCATGAAAGATATGATAAAGTAACTGGGTCCATTGGGGACATAAGTGAAAACAGTGACACAGTTGTGGATTTGACTGAAAGCAGTGGCATGAGAGTGACTAGTTTCCTCAACTCATTCTCTGTGATGAAGGAAGTGTAGATTAAGAGAAAAGATATATAGCGAATTGACAGGAGGCAACAGATACTTGATAACCATTCAACGGTCATTTTGTCAAACTGACGATATTTCAGGTGCCTCACTGGGTCTGCAGAGATCTGTACTTCAGCTTTTTGCTCATCAAGGTCAGCAAGGTAACCAGCATTCATCAGTATGACAGCACGGTTATTGTCTATAAGGTCCAGAGGTACCTGGGGTGGTCAACCATGTGCCACAAATAGCTGGCTTAGCAGGGGTTCTTCTGATCTATGTGAGTGTTAATCAGCAGGTGGATTCTTTGGTTTATAAATTGCCAAAGGTTGGCTCGATATGGTATATGGTTGGCCACCTCTGCTATTATGGTACACAGTGATATGGCCCATGGGCGCTGCCTTGGGTGTGGGCTGTCATTGTGAAAGCCAAGGGTTTAGGTATCCCTAATCCCATAAAGCCTCCCATTCCACTAGCCTCTGAACTTCAGAGGATACAGTGGATAGTTATATGGGGCTCAAATTTGTGGTCTTATCGAGGGCTGGCTGGCTCAGTGTGCATTAGTCAAATTTCGATTCTGAAAGCGTGAATCTGTGAGCTTGAGAGTTAAAACCCATGAAGCCCTGTTAGCAGACTCTGCCTGTGTACATACAAGTATATTATAATACCTAATTATTGTTGCCTATCAAACCAGTACAGTGTCAGGACAATGCGATTTTCCACTTCAGCATGATGCAACTGACCCCAAAGGTAAACCTGACTGTGAAATATATTAATCTGCTGCAATACAACGAACAGCAAAAGAGTAAATTCAGTGGACAGACAGAACTACCTTTAACTATTGGCTAGGTCAGCAGTCTCCCCATCACATCTACTCAACCACATCAATATGATAATGAAATCTCTTACTTTTAATGAATGGAAAGATCATAATCACTACTTTTCTCCTTACTGCATATACGGCAGCATTTGAAGTGGAACCATCACGAGCATAGTCCCCCAGCAGGCCCAAGCAGCTCTCTGATTGTTGAGGAATTACCGCCCCTGACATTTCTCACACCACCCTGGCCACACACACCAGGCTTCCTCTTTCTACTTTGATTTAGTTGTAGCCATTAAACTGCAGCTTATGCACCTCCCAGAGGGTCTCCACGGGGTCTCAGGACCCTTCCTACCTTTTTTTTCAGCATCCCTTATCCTTTTAATCCCTCACATTATAAATACATGGAGAAGGTAATTATCAACCATCAGGGTACATGGGTCAGCACAATTACACCATTAACATGTCACCCCGGGCTGCCTGCATGGAGTTAGCCTCTGCCAATAGCGAGTTGGCACCTGGGCACTAATGAGTAGCTGTGTAATTAGAGGTTGGCTTGATTCTACCTCACTTACGCGCAAACATGCACACATAAACGCACACTCACACACATCTGCACCACCCATATCTGGGTGTGAGTCTGTGTGTGTCTCTCTCTCACTCTTTCTCTGAGCCTGAATGGATGGGCCAGCTATAAGTCACAGCAGTCGTGCTGCATTAGCGCAGTGGGCAGTATGCTTTAATGAACCTGATTCTGAGGAGGGAAGGGATGGAGCTGTGCTTCTCCTTATTTTTTTTAAATGGTAATTAATGTCAGTTTCCAGAGTTGGGAGGGTCAACAGCAGTGGGAGAACATGTGAGAGTATTAGCCAGTGGTTAACCAGAGTGACTGACTGCAGGTGTGGATGCGTGAAACCACACTGATTTTTAGTGGGCTGATGCCAAAAAAACATTTGTGCTCACCAAACCCAACTGAAGCATATGAACAAAGAATAGGAGTGTTGCTATACTGAATTTTATTTTAGTTTACCAAAGGTTTCATAACGGACCCAGGACTGGCACATACTTTAAACTTGCAACTACTCTTGCAAGTACAAAGTGTTCTATTCACCGGAAAATTACCACCTCACTATATAATAACAGCGTAACTGGGATATCACATGGAGTTCCTGGCTTTGATGTCTCATTAGAGGTGGAAAAAGGAGCTCTGCTGCTTTATATTATGATGCTCATTCTTTCTATTTGTCATTTCACTTCATATCACGATCAGTCCTTGTGTCTTCTGATTGTATAAATATCTAATGCCATAGCATAAAATTCATTTTTAATGCCTGTCACTGGCATTCCCTTAGGCAGAGAGAATCAAATGGATGTGAGGACACAACAGTGGGAAATGTACAAATATCGTCAAAACATTTTGTACTTAGTGTATCCCACTGGTGGTGCGCACAGGCCCAGGCAGCCCGCTCAATGTAGCAGGGGCTGCTGTGGTACTGTCACACTACACAGAGTTGGATTCATCACTGGAGATCACTCACTATCAAGTCTAGTAAGAATGAAATGATTTGTGCAAAATGTCGAAACATGGGGATGCCTAGGTCTTAAAGTGTGCCCAGTGGCGAGGCAAGCAAAAACTTGCTGAAGCATGCAATGACTAAAATCCAAAGAAATCCATATCAAATACAACAAAAAATCTAAGCACCACTGGCAATTCTGAAACCTCTGAAACAGCTTATATTTGTGAAGCTATGTTTCCGTGTGCTCACCACTGGAGATCTTTGATACAATCAAAGTAACTCATTAACAATAACAAAGTGACAAGGGAAATCTTAAAGATTGTCTTTCTAGAGAAGTGGTGGTATATCTTTTACTTAAAGCTGCACTAACTATCATACGTGTGTAATGTGTATGGGGTCAAACAAACCTACAGAGAATTATCACCTTACACTGGCGTTTCCCTTGGCTCCATGGATCTACAGAGCATTTTAGCTTCTTTCAGCTCAGTGTTTATGGTCAGCAAATGTACTATTTTGATTAAGTCTTACAGCTCTAGATGTTTGAGTGTTGTTTTAAGCCACAGCAGGTGGCTGTTTTCAGAAATTAAGCTCTAGATACTCATTCTATGTTACCTGCCCAGTAGACAAACAAAGATAGCAGCCTACTGGTGGAGCATTTAGAAGCTGAAGAACTAGCTAGTTTCCAAGTTGGTTAAGAGAGAAACAGAGTTAAAAGGAGGGTGAATATTGGACATACTGTATATTTATCACATTAAACATTAAAAGTAAAACTGCTCATGAAACAGAATGATCCCTTTAGGAGTGCTTAATATAATATCTTATATATGGTCACATGGTCGTGTTGGAGCTTATTTTAATTTTATATAATGTAGTGTTAGATCGTTTGAATAATTACAAGTACAATTTTGAATGTAAAATCTTATTGTGCAAAGTAAGTTCTGTATAGTATAGTATAGTATAGTAACTGTATAGTAGTATATTGCCATGATAGGCAGATTAAGCAGCTAACTGTGTTGGGAAATGACATCATCCATCCATGCACTATGCTGCTTCTGTGAGGGTCACAGTGGGGGCTGGATTCCCACTGGTGCTGCCTTTGGGTGAGAGGCGGGGTACTCCCTGGACAGGTCATCAGTCTACCACAGGGCTGACATATACAGACAAACAACCAGCCACACTCACAGTCACACCTACAGGCAATTTAGAGTTGCCAATCAAGCTCACCTGCATGTCTTTGTACTGTGGGAGGAAGCTGAAGTATCCGGAGGGAACCCACCCATGCATGGGGAGAACATGCAAACTACAAGCAGAGAGGGGTTTGAACCCAGAACCATCTCACTGTGAGGCCACAGTACACTTCTGCACCACCATGATGCCCCATGACATGTCAGACATGTATCAAAAAATTTCTAAGTCTTGCTCTTTTTTCTCTTTCTTTCTTTTGCTTGGATAGCTCTCTTACTCCCTCCCCTCTATCATGGAGATCACATCATAACTCACTCATGAGTGTCCCAATCAATCACACCATATTTATATTCAGTATATTTACGAGTACTCTTTGTGTACTCTGATCCTCTGTGTAAATTCTTCCTGATTTGTAGATGGAGATGAATCTGGCCAGCTCTCTCCCATCATATGAGAAGGGAACCTAAGCTGCTGTTATTTAAGAACACGGGTAGAGAGGCTGTTAATGCCACCCTTGCCCTCCTGTCAACTGATGGGATGGCTCATTGCCTTGCACACATGCACATAAATTGACACGCACAAATGTGTACGCCATTCATAGTGAAACACACAATCACATATACTAATATAATCTTACACAGACACATTTCCTCTATCACCTTCTGACTGACAGAGCGCACGAATGTCAGCACTGACATTCTCTATCCCTTCTCTTAGATGTGTGTGCACCTTATGCTCCGCAATGGCTTAGTGTTTGTGTGCAGGCTGTGTGTGTGTATATTTATACCATTTCCTTTCTGAGATTATGCATATGTGTGTATTCATACATATGCATGTGCCCGTGTCTATCACCGTCTTTGTCTCCATGCCTGTCTCTAGCTCCTCGCCCTCCGGATTCACCAGCCGTATTAACATTAGCCTCGCCGTATGCTGTGGGGATGGGGCAAATCTTAGCCAGAGAGGAAATGAGGGATAGGATAAATGAGGGGGAAAGAGGTCACCGTTGTCAGAGGAGGAAGAGGGTGTGAATATTGTCATGCAGAGAACACGTGAAAGTGGCACTTCGTAGCCGGGGAAAGGATAAAGAGAGGAGTAGAAGAGAAGCCAAGCAGGCGATAGTCAAGTAAGGAGAGAGAGAGGGAGTGGCAGGTCTTAGCTGGAGCATGGCTAAGTGGAGGGGGCATGGCTTGGTGTCACTCAGTTTGAGTCAAACCCAGTGTACCATGTAACACTCAGAGTTCACAGTCATAAGAATTTCCTTCCTTTTAGAGCCATTTATTTCAGAACTGTACATGATTGTAAAATCTTCAAAATTATTCTGCTGGCATATTGTTTGGAGAAAGATGAGGCAATGTAACTGAAAATTGGTCCAGCCTATGTTTTGATTTAAGGCCGTTCACTCAGCGGTTTCGAAAGGGAATTGGGTGTATGAGCATACCTTAGTGTCTGCCACACTGTCATAAATTTTCAAATTATAGATAGTTATCTTTATTCATTTCACAGATCTGTGTGTAGAATTACAGCAAAGGTATCAGCAGAATTTCTGTTCATATGATGCTGTTTTGAATAAGTACCTGGATGCCATTTCTTTTCAACTTTTATACATAATTACAATATACTGTAATCACTTACAGCATCTTTTAGCTGGTTATTCCAACAATATTGACTATTATAGAATGGTTAAAGCATGATTATGACTATATGGTGTAAACCATTAAAAATCTTAAAGACCCAGTAAAATGCCACTTAGTTCACCTTTACCTTGTGTAATGAGATCTATTCCTGAGTGGAACAAACTATGCCAGGTGGATATAATTACAAGAAGGATCTGGATTAATTATTTTACGAAGTCTAAACATTTCCTACCTATGACCTATGAGCTAATGCTTAAGAGCAGTTTTATAAATTGCATTGAATTGCATAAATTAACATAGGGTGACAGGATAACAACTTTAAAAAAACTTTTGCTGAAGGTGTTGAATGGTTTGTGTGACTTCTTGTGATATGACGCCTCTGGCTTGCCACGTGAGGCTCCCCGTTGATTTAGCAGTGCGTGACCTGGTCTTAAAATGGCTGTTCTCAATATTTTGTTAATGATATCAATGTATCAAATGACAATGTGAAAATAATTTGACAGTGGGAGATGAGTCGCTTATGATGATGAACTTAAAATTTAATCTGCAGCTTCCCTTTATAGCGAATTTCAGCTCATTTATAGCCGTTTGGCCTGCAACTTTACTCTCTTTGATCCACTCTCAGCACTCATAATGTCATTTAGGCAATGGTAGGCAGCTGTTTTCAGGAAAAGGTCTGATACCCTATGCACACAACCTGCCCAGCACCTGACAGCTACAGTTAGTAACTGACTGGTGAAGAATATATTTCTCTGGAGAGTTGGTAGAGAGCAAAAACAGAGCTAATAGAGAGTGAATATGAGACATACCTTAACAGGGTGGACACAATCATGGCTCCAAAGAAATGCTAATGTTGATTACTAGATGTGTAAATATCATATCAGCTTAAATGATGCAGCTGAGCTTGGCTTATTTAGTCAATCTAATATTTCCAGGGTCAAGAATGAACTTTCATTCTCAGTCATGGTCATGGTTAACTAAGAAGTTAATACCAACTACTACTATAGCATAATACAGTAGTTTTAAGTAGGATATGAGTCAGTAGCTGAAGGGAATTCCTTTTATACCTATCCACCCACTCGTTACTACACTATATGAGCATGACGTTATTTCATATAATCGCACTTTACATCGCCCTTGAATGTGATTCACCACTGCAGAAGAACAGATTGACAGAATGCAGAATCACTTCATATTTTTCGAAATTATCTTAAATTTTTAAAGGAGAAATATGTTGCCATTGCAAAAAAAGTGAAAGTAGCCATGTTAATTCCATAAAAAGGACAACTGGAAAGCAACACGAAGTAACAGGCTATAATTTGAATTGAAAGCTTGAACTGAAATCTGAACTGAAATAACGGTATAATAAGTACAATACGTGTGTCTTTTGGCTGGGCAGTGCATGAGTCCGTGGGTGTGAATGCTATGTTCACCCCCTGTGACCTGTGTTCAAACCCCAACTCAGATTAAAAACATGAGGGTTTTTTTAAACTATTATCATTTTATAAATGGGAGCCTTCAATCATGGACTTTTTTAATCAGTCAATTCAATTCTCATTCATTGAGTCAAGGTCTCAGTCAGGGCCTCTTTTCACTCATTTGGTTCTCCTTTAAGAATAGAAGAAAGTATCTCACCAAAACCTTGTACAGTACAATACAGGGGCCTCTTAGCGCCAGAAACTCCACTAAGCTATCTGGGGACAACTGAGTTACTTATATTGGACTCATACAGTAAGTAAATACAATTTCAATGGATTTTTTATAAATAGTTTAACCAAGGCATATGATTTTGACTTTTTCTTCAATATTTTAGTTAAAGTTTTCATTTCATTTTATTTATTTGTTCCACTCGTATCAATGCACAACTCCAGAACAGGATGTGATTCTTAAACAAAATACAATTCAGTTTCCTCCTAAATATTCCATGACCAAAAAAGAGCAGAGGAAAATCTCTTATTGCCTGCCTCTTGCTCAAAACATAGGTAAACAACAGAAACAGATGGTCTGACAATTCCAGTTACTTAACAACAATTACTTAAAGATTATATGATAAAGAAGATCAAAAGTCATACACAATAATTAACGATCAATTAAAAAAAATTCATCTCTTCTCTATAAACCTTTTAAACCATTCTATAGAAAATTTCAGTTTGATGCCACATACTGAAAAGCATGCTCGAGGCTAAAAACAAAATTTCTGCCAGTACTGGGTTTTGACCAGTACATAAACAATAATATCTGTGACACAACCAGATTTTTAATCTGCACTTCACTGAAAAAAAAAAAACCCGAAAAACAAAAAACATCTGTTGGTATGGTCCCTTGAACCCACTTTGCGGATAATTCCCAGTGCTTGGTTCCCTGAAGTAAGCAATGGTTTTATGTTGTTTGTTGCTTGCCCCACACCTCCACACAGTAACTAAAAAATATGGCAGAATACTTTTAGATCTAACAGTTACTTCGATGTGTTTAAAAATATTCTTAAATACATGAGTTTTTTTAAGTGTTCCATATGAGATTTCGATGTGAGTTTTTCATTTATTACTACACCGGAAAATATATTTCAGATACTATTTTAATATCAACTTCAACTATAGACAATGAAACCTTTTTTGATAAGCAAAAGCCACAAACTTAGTTTTGTTCAAGTTTAATAACTTATTTTCATCAAACCACAAGTTACGTATGACCATTTTTATTGACAATGCTTTCTGGTAGAGATTTTAATGAATCTTCTGACCCGGGAAACAAGCAAAACAAACTATGATATATTTGAGCCTTATGAGACTCCACTTTCAATCTTCAAACTCTCAGATTTATTACCACTGTACATCTGTACATCCACTGTTATCTGTTGTATAAATAGCTGCTTAACCAGTTTAGAATTACTCCTCTAATAATGTCCTAATTTAGAAACTAAGATGGTTTGTTATAGAGTATAAAATGCTTTTTATTTTTAAAAATCAATAAATTATAGAGAAATTATAGAGTTGATCATCACTTTCACTGTAATCGTGCCAATCTCATCCTTGTCAGTTGATAACTTATTTTTGGTTTTTTTGCTACAATGGTTCTAATTTCCTTTTCATTCACCTTTCCAAGAGCCATAGACTTCTACAATTAATTTTTCCAATTCCACCCTCTTTTTATCCATCATTACTAGAATTTGCAAAAATTTTGCCCAATGTTTCTAGAAAAAGGAATCATTTACCACTTCAATGATGAATAAGATACAGGTGATAATAGTGTGTCCAATTCATATTGTGGTCACAGTGTCTACAATGTGTTGATATACTATATTTGTGTACACTATCAAATGGCTGCTCCTGAAACAAAGTTATGACATCCCCTGAGTAAATTTCCTTGAGTGTAAAAGTCAATTTGTTTGAGCACTGTGCAGGATGGTGAGGTCAAAGAAGATGGTGCTGATGAAAATGAGGGATACAAGATGACAAGAAGATAATGCAAATAAAAATATGATTTGTAAAACAATGGAAAGTTGAGAAGTATAACATTACAAAGATGAGAAAATATGGTTCAGGTTGTGTATTGAGTTAAAAAAAGAGGATAGAGGAATCGGAATGTAAAGTAAGGATATCTCCACTTTGAAGGTGGCAAGAAGTGTCTCCTATCATTAGTGAAAGTGAGAGGAGTTGCAGAATTGGCTAATAGGACATGGGTGAAAGAAACTCTAAGGTTCCAGAATTAGAGTATAAAGTGGTCAGTTGAAGTCCGTGGACAATCAAGGAAAAATTAGGTACTTCAATAAATCACACTAAATCACTGCTCAAGTGGTCCTAGCCTCAGCTTGGCTGCTGTTTTTGTCTTCACTTGAGCCCCAAAATGTGCTTAAACATGCAAATTCTCTCTGTTATTGCTAAATTTATATTCTATTTGTGTGCTTATACTAATTTTTTTTCCTTTCCCCTGCCGCCACTGCTCAGACAATCTCAACTCCTATTGGAAATCATTAAGGTTCTTTTGATCTTATTTAAAATTTAATAGAGTAAGTAAAATATTAGGAACACCTTATAGATACTTAATAAAAATCCATCGCAAGTGATACAGTCCCTAAGTAATTTATCATACTTACACAGCAGGCCCCTCTGGATGCCATTAACATCACTAGGTGAAGTCTGATTTGATTTGCAGATTCAGTCAATCACTGAGATTGTAGAAATTACTCATTTGTAATCCCACCACATGATGTTCAACTGCAGAGGAGTGCAGCCAAATCATGTTCGGAATTCTGTTCATTTTTTCCAGTGAGATTCTACTGTACTGTACATGTTCAGTTGTTAATCTAAACAGAGGTACTGTAGTTTATATATATTGCTCATTATATCTAGATGTCAAATACCGAATTCTATATGCTAATGTGAAATACCAGACTTAGGAAATATTCATGGAACCAGAGTTAACCCAAGGCTGGTAATTTTACTGGAGAGAAAAAGATAAAAGGAAAAAAAAATCACTGCCAAATTGGTTCCAGATTGGAAAAAATGTCCACAATCCAAAGGTAAAAGTTAATTACGAGCTTCTCTTTTTACCATCACTGTGATCCTGAGAGATGAAATCAAAGTATGTTTTCTGTGTTTATCCAAGGACAGTGCCAGCTGGGCACAAAGCAACAAATCTGGGAACTGTCCCTGGGAAAACATAAAAGTATCTGTCTTACAAGGTTTCTTAACATGTCACCACAGGTTGGCTTCGGAGAACTTTGTCCAAAATTCACAAGTTAGAAAAGCATTTGGCACAATGACTAAATACCAAACTTTGATCTCAGAAGGTGTAACCAGCATATAATACAGTAACTAGCTAAATATGAAACTGTCCGTTTGGCCAAGTCTTTATCTTAGTGAATATCCTGATGTGGCGTTTGTTTGCCTGGTCATCCTGCAGTTTTAGTCCAGAATTTTTCTTGTTCTTGATCCCTGATTCTCGTTCTTTACTTTGTTCTTTTAAGGATGATGAGGAAGTTAGAGCATTTGTTCAATATCCCCTGAGTAAAGTGTAAAAGAAAACAAAATGAATCAAGGAAAAAAAATGTACATAACCTGACTAAATGGCCACTTACAGTAAAGAGGGTGTAATAATGAAAGACTGGACAGGATAACTGAGTGCAAGAGCTGTGGCTTTGAGATGCAGAGAAAATGAGGCTATGTCAGACACTGCAGTGGTGTCAGATGGATTTACATAAGAAACACAGCAATCTAAGAGCAGAACCCGGCTTTAGTGACGGGGGCTCAGCCTGGGCTGCTATGACATGACATGACATGACACCTTATTTAATGCAGAGGTTCTTAAGTGCTTCTACACAAATGTGTGCACATGGGTGAACATTCAAATTATACATAGAGTATATGTGTCACTATTTGGAGAGAAATGTAGTACTTATACTACACCTAAGTGTCCATCCATCCATGAGTCTGTCCCTTTTCCAAGACTTTTCCTTTTTCAGGTTGCGGTGGTATACAGCTAATCAAAATAGCCTAGATGCCGTTTTTCTAGGGACATTAAGAGATATTTCCTGGCCAAATTTACAATTTCCTTCCATGTGAATACGCTCAGAGTAAAAGCACAGTCAAACCAGCATTTAAAATGGCAAAATTTTGAAGCAAAATCAATTACTCAATTAATGGAATAGGCATCATCAGTGAATTTGCTTGCAGGGGCAAAGTATATCAACTCAAATTGTTTACATCAAGTTCAACTTTGTTGAATCCTGACTCACAAATTTGCACTATTGACAAAGAGCAAGCTATATGACAGAATCGACCTTTAAGGGAATGAAGACTCCTTACTGAATGACATGATGTACAATCCAGAGAACAAAAAGCCATTAAAGAGTAAACAGCCCAGTGCAGAGGAAATAAAAAGGAATCTTGGAAAGCGATTGTCACTGACTTGTGCTGGGCTAACCAGAGTACCAATTATTCCTCTGACTAGAAACAAACCTAGCTCTTAGAACCACATCTTTCACACAAGACTTGTGGATAAATTTCCCTGTCCCCTGTTTCTAGTGGGACTAGACCTTAAGTGTGCAAGGAAGGCATTCTGATCAGACGTCTAAACCACCTCATTCATCCATCCTGCCTTCCATTCACCCAATTTCAACCTTTCATCCATGTCTGGGCTGCAGTGAAAGTAGGTTAAGCAATGTATCCCACACTTCCTTCTCCACAGCCATGTTCCGCGGCTCCTCCTGTGGGATCCAGAGTGCTCTGAGTCTTCACTGGGCTCTCCTCCCATTTCAGTGGATTTTACAGGAAAAGCTCTGAGGGACTGAACCACCCCTGTTGACTTTCCATGTGAAGGAGCAGTCTGGGCTCCCTTTCCTCCTGAGCTCCATGTTCTGTCTTTAAGTTTGACCCAAAGAACAGTTTGAAGCAAATAAATTCCATTCACTCACATCCTTGATCTTATTCTTTTGGCCTATGTCCAATTTAACTGCCCGAATGTGGGCCCACCACCTGCTAGGGCAGAAATCAAGGTCAGGTGCACAGCCAACTGGGTAGCATGCAAAGGCACTGTCCTTGGCATCCTGCAGAGACCAGTTCTAGGGACCTCATCTAGCTTCTTTCAATGGGAGGTAGCAGTAGTTCTATTCCAAACTCTGTGTGGATATGTAAGCTGCTTACCTTTGAGTTTGGAAGGTCATTTTTGCTGCTTTTTTTTTTTTTATTTCATTTCATTCTCTTGGTCAATACTCAGAGTTCATGAACATAGCTGAGGGCTAGAACTTAGATCAGTTGGTTCAAACCTTTGCCTTCAGGCTTGGATGCCTCTTCACCACAGGAACACACTACCACACAGCACAAGCATTGCTGCAGATGCCAAGCCAATCTGTTGCTGATCTCATGCTGTTGATCTCATCCTATCTTCACTCATGTACGAGACACTTTTCCTTGAGGCAGTATTGACATATCGTTTGGCATATAAAAATGTAAAAACACATGCACACACACACACGCAAACAGTACTGTGCATCGCCATAAAGGAATGGATGGTATTAAGAAAACCCACAGTGTATTCTGTTTTAAAATAAAAAGCATAAAAAACAATTCAGATCTCACTTACAACGGTGTGAAATGCCATGGAAGCACATTGAAACACATACAGATGTACACAAAACCACTGCATCATGATCATACTAAAACACCAAGTTTTGTTCTTGTGTTGAGTGCGAGAACCTTACTGCTCTTTTAGCGTCTGCCTGTCTGTCTCACATTCTCAAACACAAGGTTGCACAGTTGCACATGCAAACACATGACATGACACTGATTCACATGTGCACACTAACATAAATGCACACAAACCAACCATTTTCTCGCACACTCACTCACAAACTCATATACACAAACCATGCCGCGCCCCACTTCTGTTTAGGGAAAAAAGTAATTACTTTCTCTCCCTGCCTCAATGCCTTCAAAAGCCTCAGTGGGGCGATTCCCCGGTGAGCCAGTGAAATTCACTTAAACAGCTTTTGAGAGAGTAAGCAGTCTTATTGTTGTGCACTGAAACTTTGATTGGAAAGGGAGAAAAAATGAGAGGAGGAAGAGGAGGGGGCAGAGGAAGATTGGTAAATAAAACTGTTGGCCAGTATTATTTTTCTCTGTCTTTTTTTTTCCCATTTCTTTTACCTCTTGGAGTTTTTATTCTCTTTGAGTCGGCTAACCACTGTAGGCAGGAAGCAACGGCAGGTAAAGCAGAGCTGCACAGTAATGTGCTGTATCTCTTAAAACACCGGTGTGGCACAGCATGTGTTTGTGTGTGTCTCCCTCTGTGTGTGCCACAATCCTGCCTCCATTAAAAATCCATATCTCCTCAATGTTTCACAATCAATTTTCGTCACGTGTCTGATGTGCACACAACTCTATTTCAAGGTTGCTCAACCTTGCCTTTGAGCCGCTCACTTGGTCCACCTTCAAGACTTTTCCTGTTGGGGCTCTTTAAGTGTCATCAAAGTTGGCACACATGACGAGTAATATCCCGCAGATTCCCACTCAGGGCGGCAAACAGAAGAATCCCAGTGGTATGCCTTTGAGAGAAGATGGACTAAATAAATCAACAAAGCTCCCTCTAAATGCTCTGATGATGCGTCCCATCGCTGACATGGGGGGACCGAGCAAGTTATCATGTACAAGCCTTATATTGCACTGGAGAGATTTGCAGCGTTGTGTTAAAAATTTCATCACATTGCCGTAGTGCTAATATTTTTGTGAAGTTGTGCAAACAATGTGTGTTCACATGCCCTTATGAATACATTAAATGGACATTCGAGCATGCCCACACACATACACTCAGACACACATACACACACACACACACACACACACACACACACACATGCACACACACACACGCAAACAGTACTGTGCATCGCCATAAAGGAATGGGTGGTATTAAGAAAACCCACAGTGTATTCTGTTTTAAAATAAAAAGCATAAAAAACAATTCAGATCTCACTTACAACGGTGTGAAATGCCATGGAAGCACATTGAAACACATACAGATGTACACAAAACCACTGCATCATGATCATACTAAAACACCAAGTTTTGTTCTTGTGTTGAGTGCGAGAACCTTACTGCTCTTTTAGCGTCTGCCTGTCTGTCTCACATTCTCAAACACAAGGTTGCACAGTTGCACATGCAAACACATGACATGACACTGATTCACATGTGCACACTAACATAAATGCACACAAACCAACCATTTTCTCGCACACTCACTCACAAACTCATATACACAAACCATGCCGCGCCCCACTTCTGTTTAGGGAAAAAGTAATTACTTTCTCTCCTGCCTCAATGCCTTCAAAGCCTCAGTGGGGCGATTCCCCGGTGAGCCAGTGAAATTCACTTAAACAGCTTTTGAGAGAGTAAGCAGTCTTATTGTTGTGCACTGAAACTTTGATTGGAAAGGGAGAAAAAATGAGAGGAGGAAGAGGAGGGGGCAGAGGAAGATTGGTAAATAAAACTGTTGGCCAGTATTATTTTTCTCTGTCTTTTTTTTTCCCATTTCTTTTACCTCTTGGAGTTTTTATTCTCTTTGAGTCGGCTAACCACTGTAGGCAGGAAGCAACGGCAGGTAAAGCAGAGCTGCACAGTAATGTGCTGTATCTCTTAAAACACCGGTGTGGCACAGCATGTGTTTGTGTGTGTCTCCCTCTGTGTGTGCCACAATCCTGCCTCCATTAAAATCCATATCTCCTCAATGTTTCACAATCAATTTTCGTCACGTGTCTGATGTGCACACAACTCTATTTCAAGGTTGCTCAACCTTGCCTTTGAGCCGCTCACTTGGTCCACCTTCAAGACTTTTCCTGTTGGGGCTCTTTAAGTGTCATCAAAGTTGGCACACATGACGAGTAATATCCCGCAGATTCCCACTCAGGGCGGCAAACAGAAGAATCCCAGTGGTATGCCTTTGAGAGAAGATGGACTAAATAAATCAACAAAGCTCCCTCTAAATGCTCTGATGATGCGTCCCATCGCTGACATGGGGGGACCGAGCAAGTTATCATGTACAAGCCTTATATTGCACTGGAGAGATTTGCAGCGTTGTGTTAAAAATTTCATCACATTTCTGTAGTGCTAATATTTTTGTGAAGTTGTGCAAACAATGTGTGTTCACATGCCCTTATGAATACATTAAATGGACATTCGAGCATGCCCACACACATACACTCAGACACACATACACACACACACACACACATCAGGCTCTTGATCATAACTTGTATGTGTGCATCTGCGTGTGCTTGGAGACTATACAACACTCTAGGGGAAATAGAAAGGGATGGATAAAGCGGCAATGAGAACAAAGAAAGTCCAGGGGGACTTTATTAACATATAAAGAGTTTGAGTGTATGTAGGTATGTGGTGTGTAGTTGTGTGTGCCCCTCTGCATGTGGGTAAATATCTTTGCACGTGTATATGCCTACATATCCATTTGTTCAAGTGTGTGCTCATGTTTTGTGTGAACATGTGTATGTGCTACCAGCTAATTCCCCTGCTTAATGATTAAAAACAAAAAGGAAAGAAAAAAACAAAGACACCAGCACTAATAGGCCTGAGAAGAAAACAGAGGTCTCTACGTATGTGGGAGCTAGTCTCTACTCTTTCCTTCAATCCCCTGTCTTCTTATTTCCACCTTACATTTAGTGAATCTTTCAGAGAGTCGGTTTACCTCTTCCGTGTTCCTTAAGAGTGTTTGAATTTTTCACTGGACTGACGTCAGCTGTAACTACATATATACAGATCAGAGAACAGTGAAACAAGGAGGAAAGGGAGTAAAAGAGAGATGTGGTGCAACAGTGCCAATGAGATGGCAGGGTAAGAGAAAGAGGATAAGAGGAAGGAAGAGATGGAATGAGCACACTGAGACTTTTAGAAGAAGACAGACTTTCAGATTTAGCAGCTGGAGTGTGAATGAAAAGAGAGTGCAGTGAAGATACATGTGTGGGGGTTAGCTTTGCCTCTTTCCATCTTTTCCTCCCTTTGATCTCTGTGACTTCCTGCCTGCGAAGAAAGTCAGCGAAAGTGAGAAAGGTGAAGAGAAGGAACGAGAGGCTGAGTCATGAAAGAACAGAGAAAGATGAGAGGGAAGGGAGCAAATGAGAATTTGGGTGGAAGAAGAAAAGAAAAATGCAGGGGAGAGAGAGAGAAATTCATCAAGAACTGGAGGAAAGGTGTGGAAGAAGTGAAAAATTTTAAAAGAGGTAGCTTGAGATAGAAACAGAGAGAGAAGCTGAGTCATGAGGAGAGATGGAGACAGATGAGACAGCAGGGAATGATATTGGAAAGGAAGGGGGTGTGAAGAAATGGTGACAAAGTTTCAATGCACTAATTTCTGTTAAGCAAAGCAATCAAAGTCAGTTTGCATTTGAAATCAAATTAGTTGTTGCTGGTGCAAGTGAGGTTATATGCATGAAAAAAGTGAGAAAAAAAAAAAAAAAGGTTTTGGACCCCTGAAGAGGAACTGGTCCCTGGAAATATCCTCATTTTTACCTTGAATTAAAAGCAGTGAGAAAGACCGAGCAGCAAAGCAGACGGGCAGACGTCTCGTGTTGTGCTTTGTTTGGGCCGACAAAGAGGGCTGGCTCTCACTATAGAAGCTTCATGTCTCTCTTCTTCTACTATTAACCACTTGCACTGCAGTGTAAAACTCGACCAGACACTAGCAGGTGTCAAGTTAATCCACGTCAAAACCCCAAATGTCTTTTTGTCTTTTCAAGCTAGGAGGTGAACTGGGGTTAGAATCAGAGGCAGGGTTAAGGGACTCACACTACAAAGTGATAATTAACTGATCTGCAGTGACAAGTTTTCACCGCACTAATTAATTTATCATCTACTTGGATGTAGATCATTTTTAATTTAAAATATTTGACATTTTATTTGTTTGGCAGGCATCCAGGGCTAACATGGGCCACCTCTGTAACTTGTTTTACAAATTGGGGATTGGGAATATGACTTGCCCTGAAAAGACAATTCAGTTAGTGCCTTTAGGGGGAGGAGAGAGGAAGGAGAAGGGGGAGGTTTGACATGGAGAAGACTTAAGAAGATAGAGGAGGAAAGGTAAATAAATAATTACTGCCAATTTATTATTCTAAAAAATAAAATACAAAAATGAGGCAATCAATGGGAATCTGTTAACCAAAGTATTTTATCTAATAGTATACTATTTATTTTTAAAGACTGTTTTCTTTATCGAGTGCTCCTGTATGATTTTCCAACACAGTTTACAAAGTGACTTAGTTAGTATCCAATTTTATCTTTTGGCCCTCACCATAGTTTATTTTTTTAAAGGACAATAGTTACCATGGTCAAAATACATGCAGCCAGAACTGTCCCCTTTTTGTCTCATAGATAAACACTGGGCATTTTCACAACTTTATACCGCTGAACCAGAGATGTCCCTGGTTTAAATTTTAAAAATCTGGTCACCTTATTCCAGAAGTCAACTACTGCATTTTGGTAAGAAACATCCAGTCACCGAATTTCATCTCTGTTACTAATATATTTTGTTCCCAATGACAACAAAGAGAAACAAATTTGCATCTCTGTCTGACATCTCCTCCATAGCAACGGCTGTTAGAGCTCATAGCATTGCCAAAGCTAATTGGCATACCAACCTGATAAATATCATTTTTATTTTTTTTAAATGTCACAAACAATGTTGAAATAATTAAAACTGATGGACCTTCCATAAATTAAATTTCTCTATATTGAGAATAATTGATCATTAAAAGAAAACTTTCAAATGGGAATTTGTAATCTTAAATACTCCATAATTCTATTAGACATTTGTGAGGTGGCAAGCCTTTGTGAATTGAACTGAACTGAACTTTTGCTGCAGCTTCATCAGCAGTTGGGAAGGAAAACACTTAAATCATGAAAGTGATTCACTCTGTCCCTCCATCTTCCTTCTTTCTTATCCTGTTGTGAGGCTGCCCATCTCGTTCTGCAGATTTTAATATCTAATTATTAGGTATTCAAAGAAAAAGTGACAGGAATAAAAGAGCGGTATATGTGCTGGGTGATTTCTCGCCACCAATTAGTGTGCCCTATGTGTTTTTCCACTTTGAGACTGCGTTTGAGTCTGTGCCTTCATGCAAACTCTATGGCTTAAACTCCTGGGCTCAGGTGTGTGTATGACAATTTGCCCCCAGTTTGTTGGCACATCCGACAAACAATTGATCAGCTAATTGAACTTGGAAGCTCTTTCATGTTTCGACATGTGTTCCTGGATAGATGATGGTGATGGGACGTTTGAAGAAGAAAGCTGCCGCCATAATCAGGACGCCCTGTCAGCTTCAAATGGATTAGCGCTTGATTTGCGTGCCGGCACTTCAGAGTTCAATTGCGAAGGGGTGGAGGGATGAAGGGGGTGGGTTGGAAGACAGAGAAAGGGAAATGCATTTCAGAGAAGGTGGCGCTTGGTGGATTTGAAAACAGGATGCATCCTTTTTCTCATTAGCAGGAGGGAAAGCTGTTTGAAGTTGGGTTGTTTGGCAGTGTTGGCAGCAAATGCGACAAGACAACTCCATAATGAAATTTAGGTGCTTGTTTTCTGACTAGCTTTGAGGAATGATAGAAACATACCAAAATCCCTGGCTGAAGACAACCCTGTAACTAAATGTTTGCTTTGGATAAAAAAACAAAAACAAAAAACAAAAAAATCCCAAAAAAACAAAAACCGTAATTCATTATTATTTTATTTTTTAACTTGTGGGTCTGTGATTGGTTCACAGCACTGTGGGGCGTTAACTGTGTGATGGGAGGTATCACTGGAGCTGTAAATTATACACAGTGTGAAATCTCAACATTGCAGTACTGTGCCATCTGTTTATTCTGATGAATTTGGTATGCAGCACTGCCTTACACATGCTAGATTACACAGAGGTATGATCATATCTTTTAAGTACTCACTTTTTAAAAATTTTACTTAGTGAAACTGTACATTTTCCCGACCGTACAAGACTGTTTTTACTTTACAGGGAGCAACACCTTAAAATGCCTGTCAAAATTTACTTAACTACAGCATTTAATGTTCATTACTAACTCTTAAGCTGAATAGACAGCTGAAGTTCAGCTGTCAGCATTTATTATGCACATATTTAGAAGGTTTAGATTTCATGTGTCCAGGTTTATTTACTAAGCATCTATAAAACATAAAGGGTCAAACCTGTAAAGTAAGTGGCATTTTGTCAGTCAAAGTAGAAAATTACAGTAAAATTATCATTTTTCTGTACTATTTTGTTATAAAATATCAATAAGAGGAATGGTCACTTGACTTAAATGAAGTGCTGTTGTAAAATGCCTGATAATATAACAAGTTGTTGATTATCACTCAGACCTTCATTTAGAAGAGTTCAGAGTTTACATGGACTGTAATAATTATACTGTTGCCTCTATCACTTTGTGACTAGTACTACACTAACATTACCACTAACTATGCATATTTAATCTAACTCACCTCCATTCTTTCATCGCTTGCTAAAGATCTGGATGCAACAGCCTCTGTCATGGTGTTTCCTCTCGTCTGGTGTCCAAGAGTCTCAGCTTTTCTCTGGGTGTGTTTTTTCTTCCGTTGGTGTTTCAGCACAGTGTTGCATGTGCAGCTTGTCATTGGAGCATGTGCTGATTAGAAGCAGGAATGACAGTGTTTCTTGTATGATTTGATTAGTTCTTTTGGAAACTAGTACATAACCTCCTGTTGTATTAGTGTCTGATGAAGGTCTGGGAGAATCGAATAAACAACAAGCACTTAATTATACAGTCAATGAAATACATGAGTACAAGACATCAAGATAATTTTTATTATCATTGTGGTTGTTTTAAAAAATAACTAGGCCTAATGCATGAACATTTTTATACTTTTATCCAAAAACTTTCTTTCCTATGAGGGATGCTCAAACAGATAATTCTGTGTTAGCAATCCCTTTTAATGGCACTAACTTTTCATTACTTATTCATTTCAAAGTGATAAATGCCACTGGTACATAAGTACAGTAAATGTTGGTTCTCAGGACTTGGTATATATGGCTACCTGCTCTGTGCCTTTTGTGGGCACAAAAATGTCCAGAGTGAAAAAGAAGTAAAAAGAGAGTTTGAAGTTCCAATGTTATGAATCAGAAGATGGAAACATAACAAATTTAGTAGTGTCAGTAGTAGGGGACATGACAGTCATGGAAACAGATGTGAGAATACAATCTATTATAGGTGATGTTACCCTGTCTGGTATAACAGAAGATTTTAACCTCGACAGCACATCCCTGAGGCCCAAGGACCTTTTGGAGAATGAGAATTTTTCTAGCAACTACTGAACTTTAACAGATGTTTTACCAAAATATTCCTGCCAATAAAAACTATAAAAGTACACCTAACTTTTTATTTTAATGATCTGGATAATGTAAATTCCAAAATTAAATTCCAAACTGTTAGCAACAACTCCGCCAACCTTGCCCTTACTATGAGCCATTTGTCGCAACCCTCTGATACGACCTACAGGAGCGTCTCCTGAAATAGAGCCGTAATGGCGGCAGGTGTCCCAGACCTTCATCATCCATACAGTAATAAACCCTTTTTAGTTCACCCTCAGCAGCCTACCCGACCTTTGTCATCATGGTTACAAAAAGGAACGCAGTTAAGCTAATGGAACTGTCATGGCTAGGTACAAAAGTTACTTGGTTAGCTTTAGAAAAAGACTGTTGTTTGTGTTAAAATAATGACTTTCTCAAGGTTAGAGGACATTCATCATTATGGTTACAATAATATTCACACAGTTAAGGCTGTGGAACATTAATGGATTAAAAAACAACGGTGACCATTGATATCATGCGGGACACAAACAGTGATCCCCTGCGTGAAAGTCCTGTGTATTTTCAGCCAATTCTTCTCCTAACATGGACTTAGCTGCTCTATATCCTTCATCATTTTGACTTTATCTGCTCCCATCATATGAATCATATGACAAGTCTGGACCATTTACTTCGAAAATTTTAAATACATGGAAAAATTTTAATTGTCTCAAGTCCTCTACAATTTTTTAAATTGTCTACTTAAGAGCAAAAATCTCTTTGTTCTTACCAGAGGCCCAGTGGTTGCCTTGTGAGTGTATGATTTCAGCCTAAAAACATAAAATTCAGCAAATGTAAAGTAGTAAATGAATATGTATTGATCCCTTATGATATAAATTCAAAATAAAAAAAGACACCTCAAATAACTACTGATGAAGTACTTATAGCTCATGATGACTTTATTCACATTTTTTATTTGTTTATATACAGTATCATTATATTCCCAGAAAGACAAAAGCTGTTATGAGATTTTGTCTTGTTTTCTCTTCATCTGTTAGAGACAGAACATAAAGAAGGAGAAAGCAAGGTCCTAAATTGCTCTCTTCCCCTGAGAGTACTGACTTGGTCTTCCCCTGGTGCCACCAGGGACGTTCGCCATCCTCCTTCACCCACTTCAGGTAGCGTCGTCCGTCCCCAAAGACTCCTCGGCATCCATGCTCCCCAGAATAACTAGGGCATCTGGGAGAAAACTTCACAGCATAATTCAAAGAAGTGTTTCTGGTTTACACCCCATCTCAATTTGTGTGTACGCGTTCGTGCATCACGCCACGATACTTTTAGGAGGAGAGTTAAGTGATTAGTCGCAATGTGCAACCCAGATGTGGATGACATCCTTCTACCTGCTTTAACTACTATCCTTACACCTTGATGAACGATGCTTTAGATGATGCAACTGTCTGTGGTTTTTGAAACCCGAGGGGAGCGTGTTCTTTGTCTTTGACAATTACACAATGACCCAAAAACTCACAAAACAGAAAACTTTTAGCCACTTGTAGCCATTTGTTTTAAATCAGAGCTAGAGTGGCAGTAGCATATTATCTTGTTATCATACTCCTTGTAGTTGCTCCCTTTCCTTTGGCCTCATTACCTTTTGTACACTGCTCTCCCTTTTTTTATTCTCACCCCCTTCATCTCTGCAGTTCTCTCCATCTCCCTGTGTTATTCTCTGTCTTCCTCGTGACTGTAATGAGCTTCCCTCCGCTCCTTTTCTTTTTGCTGTGGGAGGTGAGGGTGTGTAGGAATGAAAAATGAATGCTTAAAGACAGAAGAAGTGAGAAGCAGAGTGAGACACTGGAAGCAGGAGCAGTCTCAGAGAAGAAGAGACTGGCGGCATGAAGCTCAGTCATTTTCCCAGCCAGTCAGTCGTTAAGTTAGCCAGTCAGTCCTGAACAGACTATACCCTCACAGTGGCTTCTTCTTAACTTGCCATTTCATGGCTGTAGAGGGAGAGGTAGCACTCACTTTGCAGAACATGAAAGAACACTTAACTGTACATGGCAGAGTCCCCTCAGATTCCTTCCCCTCTTCACACTTGCTGTCAAAATATTGACATAAGAGGGGGAAAGCGAGCTGCATTTTACTCTCATGTATCAGACATTTTGTCCTTGTGAATTATTGATATTCCTTGAAGGGGGGTTGTGCTGGACACAGTACTATCCTCAGGTCTTTTTACACATCTTCAGTTGTAGCACCCCTAGAACCATTCTGTAGCTGGCAACAGATTGCTGGCTCACAGCTCTTCCTATGGTGTTGCTCAGTCTGAAAAAGTAAACTCTTAGTGGAACACCTGGCCTCATGGCTTGCAGGGAATTTCAAGCTGTGTAGCTAATGGTAAATTGTAGAGGTTTGTAGTGTCAAGTAGGATGGCTGAGTTACCAACGTGCCCTTTAGTGTAGGGACTCACATATTCATCCATAAAGACTGTTGAGAAAAAAATACAAAGAGAGAAAGGGGATGTAAGGGGATGACTGAATGTCACCTTAGATTTTCCATGACATGCCATGCAATGCTGTGTTCTCAGAGCAGATCATGCACATAGATAATAGCTGCTGACAGTACATGAATACATCTAAATCACAGCTTCCCTGCTCAGAGATGCTGTCCTATGATATGGTATTAATTTGCGGGGATGAAGTAAGGTTTTATCAGCATTCAGAGTAGCTTTGCTCACACTGAGTGTTTAAGCTCGCACATCTTGCAGACCAAAACTAATTTAACAGCTTTGAGGTGCATTTGATGCTCTATTGAATTACATTTTCATGCATCCATCATTAACCACACACAAACTGTTTGCTTTCAGTTACTTATTCTGATAAAAAGCATCAATAAATCCATTAGGGTTTTCTTAAAATCTCCCTGATATGCAACATTTCAGGTGATTACCAATTTCTCTTGTAAAAACGAAACATTAAATTCTTCCCTTGAAGCAGAAGGTACCATAACATTTGTGCAGCTTGTCTATCAGTCCCATAGTCACACCCATCTGTTAGGCGCTCAGAAGTGATCAGAATACTTTTCTCTGACTGTTGGCTTATTTTCAGGCTTCTTTTTGAGCTCCCTCCCTCTGACCGGTAATATCAGACAGATGTTACATTTTAGTTGGAGATGAAAATCGGGTTGATGTCAGAACCCAACTTTGACTAATGACGTTGTGATGTTTAACTGACATTGGGTTTCGGTCTACATACATCACGACTAGAATGATGCTTGTTGCTTGTTGTATGTCAAGAGAGTGTCTGAATGAGATGTTTTGGTTAGATTTTGGTTACTTAACAACTCAACTTAAAGCCATAAAAAATCAGTGTCAGCTTTTGTCAGTATTGTACATGAAATTAAAATTTGCATTAGAGATTGTTCTTAGACTGAATTTTGTTCACCTGTCAAACAGCCTACATTCAACTACATATCAACATCTGACGGCATTGTTGGCCAGCTGTGTGCCTTCTGTGGAGGCTGTTTGATTTAATTTGATGTGTCCAAGTACTTCATAAATCTGAAATGATTTTTTTGGTTGAAGTTCTGTGTTATACATCTACTTGTGTGAGATCAAGTCTTCATAAATAGGTGTTCTCCAAAACCAGACACTTAACCAGTTTGAGCATCCCAGTTTAAAATCTGCACATGAGATGGTACAGTTAATCAGTTGTGCCAACTGATGGCTTAAGCAGCAAAGCTGTCAAAAGACATTTAGCCTGAATGATAGTTTCATGGTTTGTATGCATTAGTTTAAAAAGTTTAATATTTCTTTACCTGATAATTACCTGTGTCACAACAACTCATCCTGAATAAAAACTATGAGCACAGCCTCAGCCACACTCTTTGATTATCAGCTGATAAACATATGACATCATAACTTTACCCTCAGGTGTTGCCTGCAATTAATTTAAATGGGATTTTTCACTCCCACGGCTTCATAATGACATGTGGCATACGATCAAAACAAAGGCAAACAGTTTCCCAGGAAAGTCTTTTTCCAAGAAGTCTATTCCCTTTTCCAAATCAGTCTCTCCCCACTTAGCACTTCACTCTACATGAAGTCAGGCACATAGCTGTGGAGGACAATCTGTAGTCACTGGGAGAGAGTATTCTGCCATATTTGCAGAAAGAGGCTCTCACCATTGTTACAGGCAGACACCCTGTTTGCTCGACAGGTGTCTTACATTATGGATTGTTAACTGTTAAATGTAAAGATTATCAAACATGTACATAGGCTGTAAAATAGATTGACTCTTAGTTATTAGAAGTCCTCTACAGTTTTGCTACACAGCCATAATAAATACATTTTTAAGAATTTGGTTTAGGCATAAAAAGTTACTGATGATAATGCAATCAAACCTTCAAAGCCGGTTATCAGTGCCAGTGATGTAGTTGGCATACGCCAGTGGATAATGCAGTTATCACATTTATGTTGTTGTGCTGATAAATGTCACTTAAGATAATGTTGCACTGTATGTACTGAGAAATGGTTCACTGAATGGATGCTACTTGATGGTAAATGTGTGGAAGTCTGAGAGTCCTTGGTTTAACTTTCAGTAGTAATTGGATGTTGTGATACACATCATAATCATTATTGTCACACACATCTAGCCACCTCATCCAATCAACCTCCAACACCAGGAATGTAGGCTAATACCAGGCTGACTTCACGTTTTAAATGACTTAAGAGGCAGTAACCCCACAATCAATATTACAGGATTTCTTGATACTTATTTCATTAAAGCACCAAAATGTGCTGGCAAAAAATTTGTTATGCTTGACAAAAACCACCCAAGACATGAAACATTATTTCCTCCATTATTCACCTGAATGACTTAATTCAAACCTGCTTGAAATAGAGAACACGAAACTCCACGGCTGCTCAGGTTCAGAGGAGTCAAGAGCATCTGAAACCTGTATTCCAAACAGGACCATTATGTCGAGGCTGACCAAATCTATTTATGAAGCACTCATAACTAAGTAGGTAGCATGGTGAATGCTGCCTTTATGAATTACTATCATTAAAATAAATTAATGCGCACTGTCAAAGTTTCGCATGTAAAATATGCTCTGGGGTGTTATGCAGCTTGCTATCTAGTTAATCAGGTGTTATCAATCCCCGCAGGTTTTCATGGTCTCTTGATCATGGAGTTCAACACAGAATAAATAAATGAGAGCTTTTTTTTTGCAAAACAAGATCATTTTCAATTTTAACTTCATAATTTGACATTCTGCTGCACACATTTTGAATTACATGTGAAAGACAAATCCTAAGGTAAAATAAAATAAAATAAAAGGAATTGTCTCACTGTCTCTGATAAATCGCATGTGGAAATATATTGCTGGTCCTCAAGTGGAAAGCTGGCTACTGTCACTCGTCTTTACCTTCATCTTGTTCAGATAGATGTGCGGCAGTGTACATTTGGCTTTAAACTGACCGGGAAAGTGAGTTTGAACCTTTGGACCTCATCGGAATTTCTGAGTGCTGCCTGGGGGTATCAGACAATGTATGATAGGAGCCAGGTGGGGCACTGACATTTAGTTAACAAAGAGCATAGTAACGTAACCCCTGTGGGTTTGTAGGCGAGTCGATCACTAAGCCATGTTGCCGGGTATCAGATGAGCTGCTGACATTTTTTATCATTATCACACCCACAGTCACTCTCACTCTCGCTGTGAAAAGTCAACTCCACATCCACTTACCTCTCAATGCATTTACAATGAGTCACAAGTTCGGGCAAGTGCTGTGAATAAGGCATGGAGTTTGAAAGCCATTTCACATTATCTTAATTTTTCTTACCACTTTGATTTAGTCGAATTTTCTTGTGCTTCTAATGGACATTATGAACCATACGCTATGGATATGGCTGTTAATGGTTGTTTTCTTTCATTATAAAATATAAAGATTGATAATTAAATCCAATATTCATTATTGTTTTTATATGCTCCTCTTGTAAAATATAACCCCATAGGTTGTCTGTGCAAGCAGCTAAATATGACCCATAGTAACATTTTATTATTAGGTGACCTCTAGCAGCCACTGTTTATTTCCTATTACAGACCAACAATTACTTGTTTCTTTTAGCCACAACCTTAACCACATCTTTATTATTATAACCATGATAACAAACATCCTCTAACCTTATAGAAGAGTTAATTTTAATCCAAACCACAATCTTTTCCTAAACCATGTGTTCTGAATACATGCCAGACATGGCCATTGAACAGACGGGGGGGTGTCTGGCACTGTGCAGTTCCTAAAGCAGCTGCTCCTTCTGCCTTCTTCATATGGGATGGAAAAAAGGAACGCTGGTTCAGCACATTGATCAAAGGTCTGTAGGTGTAAAGAAGAAAGCCCTCCAAGATGAGGATGCGAATCTTCTTCCTCTTCTTAGGGTCTGGATTCAGGATGATCGAAGTATCCAAGGAGTCATGAACACCATACAACTTCTCAAACTTGTACTGGGTTCTCAAATTGTGTGACCATTCCACAGCATTTACCACAGGTTTAATATTATCACCATGACAGCAATGGATCTATCGGAGGGCAGGGACAAACAACTTATGTGGTCATTTAGATTGGATGAGTTGTTTATATAAAAATAATAAATTACCCTTTATAAAAGTTTTATAAGTTTTTTGTTTTTGTTTTTTTTTATCACAATCTTTATAAATGGTTAACAAATTTAATAATACTTTATAAATTGGAGTTTTCCAGGATCTGGTGCATCATTGTTTAACTAATTAAGTAATTAATAAAAGGTCAAGAGCCTCTCACTTCCTACTAAGCCAACAAATCTGCAGTTATAAATGTTAAATATTAATAACTTATTGATAAAACCCAAGTCTCCATTTTAAAATTTTAAACAGTTTTTAATGAATGAATCATGATCTTTTTCAGAAGGTCAGAGGTCCAACTGTCAGTTGGAGAAGTGTGTACAAAGTATGTATTAAGTGATATATGAAGTATTAGTTAATGATTTATTAACATTTAATAGAGCCATTAGTCACACTATGACTTTCAAATCTTTTATAATGGTTGAAAAACTAAAAAAGATTTGCCAAATAATTTAAACAAAAGTCAGGGATAACAGTGGTATTTAATACTGACATTAAATTCACAGCACTAATTTATTAACCAATTTACTTTTCCATTATTTATTACCAGGGATATTCAGCAGAACAGTTGTGCTTTCTCACCATTTTTCCCTTCATTTTCTACTAGTGGAGGCATTTGCTGACCTATCTAATACCCTGTAATCTGCAGTTAGCATTGTCTTCTTCTGACAGAGAACAACTGTTGTATCCATGAAATCTGGATGAAAATTTACATCTTTTAAACAATTGAGGCATTTTCCGTTGCAAATGAGCAAAAGTCTAAAATGATCAGCCTCCATGGCCAACACTCTCCAAAGCACAATTGAGAAGAGGCGTTTGAGATGCTAACCTCTAACACAGTGCTATTCATACAGTTGGAGCAAGGTACATTCAAATATGAGTGAAATACAATCCACTTAAAAGTAAGTGGGGTTTTTTTTCAACTTCTCCACTTAAAACACATCTGTGACCCATTTTTGTGTCATGACCAGATGAGGAAAAGGGATATAAACAATAGAGAAAAACTTGCTCCATATGTTAAACAGTAGTAATTGAATCAGTAATTGCCTAATTTACATGTAAATTGTTGCAGAAATAGATGTATTATCATATGAAAAGTACACCTATATACACACAATATTGCAATATCAAGGAATAAGTGCATCATCCCTCATTGTCCTATTACTTCCCAGTTTCCTCCTAGGCATGTGCTGACACACACAGACTTTGTTCCAGAGAGCAACGGCTGAATAATTTCCGTTGACTTCCTGGTGCATCGGCCACCGGAGGCAAATTCATAAAAGCAAAGATCTAAGACATTAATTCACATGATTTCATTAAAGATGTGTGATTGCATTAAGCCCCATTGGTGTATATACTTTGTGAGTGTGTCGCCCCGTTGTGTAATTTAATTCAGGGGATTTCCAAGCTTATTTTGTCACTTAATTAACTAGAGAGGAGTATCACCTCTTTGCCTTTTCCTTTCTTTATCAGTTGGCCAGAGAGGTGTGGAGTCATTTAAAGGTCTCTGGCATCATGTGAAGATTAATGCCTGTTGACCACTGTGGAATCCTCCATTGTCATCACAGTTTACAGATGACAAAATCATCCTAATGAAGCCTCATATCTCAAACAATAGCAGTGTTTCTTAATGGTACCATGTTTGTTCCAATATGAAAGTGCCTATTGTTGCAAAAATTAAAAGCATTCCAGGGGGTGTTTTTTCAAAGCCCACACAATAGAAAATTTCTTCGCCGTGCCAAATGATATTCCTCATAATAATATCAACCTACACAGTTAGCCCAGCCTTGTACTAATAACAGTCAATTAGTTGCAGAGACAGGTAGAGATATCAGACACTTTCATCAAGTATTAGTTTCAGCCGATTATGAAGAAGCAACACGTTACATCTCCACACAAAACTCTTCCCATAGGCCTAATTGGGTCTTGGATGATTCCAGCGTTGTTTATAAAGACCTGATTACACCTGGGATAAAAACTTGAATTAAAACTGGAGCCATAATGAACTCATCTCAAATTCTAGCCATGTAGCATGGATGGCCTCTCACAGAAAGGTCACTAGCACTCATAGCAGCACATTGTGCCGTATCATTCTTTATTAACATTCACTGCTTCAGCATCTGAGAGATAGTGGCCTTGTTGAACACTAAACATCATAAATACTTAATCACAAACTTTCTTCTCAGAGCCATCAGGGAGGAAGACAACAAAGTTAGTCATTTAAAGGTACTAAAATGAGATATTTATTCTATGTGTGTTTGTATCACACAGCGCCTCAGGGCTACAACCATACCAAAGCCTGATTAGCATGCTGACAACAACAGCTGAGGAGGTGTTTGTGCGTGTGTGAGAACGTATACGTGTGTGTTTGTGTGTGTGTGTGTTCGTGTGTGTGTGTGTGTGTGTGTGTGTGATTGTGTGTGTTTGTGTGTGCGCTGGAGAGGAAGAGTGCACTTGAACGTTTCTCATTTGTTTCCCTTGTTTACCTGTAGGGCATTGCACTAGAGCAGAACCATGAATTGCTCGCTATTGACAAATCACCCAAAGCTGATTGCCGCATTAGCTCTGCTTTTAAAATTACTCTTCACTTTGATTGCTTCATCATTGCTTTTTCAAAAAGCTCAGCATGATGAATTATGAATTTTATATTATTTATCCTTACATTATTTTGAGGTGTCAAGGACAAGGGATGGAGACAGCAAATTGCTGATCTCCTGTCAGACTTTTTCTGTGATTGTGTCTGAAATAATATCATTGGAGAGAGCTGTGTCTGTGGCACCGGTGGCAGGCAGGAACCTGATTAGGCCACACAGGAAGTACGCTTTTCATCTCGTATTTCTCCAGGTTGCATCACTGCAGCTTGTCACTGACACATCCTTCCTCACCGAAAACACATGGGGTCTAAACCAACATTTCCCACCTGTCAGATTATTTCCTTTATTTCAAAAGCACATCATTGTCGAGCTGACATAATTCGCATACCTACAACTGTCATTTTAACTAATTTTCACACTGTGCACTGCTGTAAAGCGGGATCCTTTTTTTCTCCCGCGTCAGGAATAGCCTTAGCAAAACCATGTTCCACTCCTAATTGTCACAGGGAGTTCATGAAACATTACCTGCGGCATGATTCACCCCACATCCAACCTCCCCATGCATCATGGAAGTCCCTTGTGTCTATTGCTCTTCCAGAGGCAGCTGCAGACTGACTACTCCAATCACCGCCTTGCTTATATGTCAACCTTAAAGGAAGTTTAACGTAGAGATTTTTTTTCATTTATTACATGCCCTTTTCACTGTATAATGAAATATGACATTCCTACACAGGGATTTTTTGCTGTGGTCTTGTGCAAAGTAGGCAAATCACCCTTTTCTTCTTTCTTCCTATAAACCTATTTCTTTAAAACCCCATATCTCCAGTTTGTAACACAACGTTTCTTTTTGAAATTTAAAGTTTCAAGCCCAAGAGGACACCTTTGGAAAGCTCTTTCCAGAATCTTACAAGTCATTGTATAACTGTCTTCCCGGGGTAAGCAGTGTTCTTTGTGAAAAGCTGAACTACATGTTTAAAATCGATGGGATGCCCTTTAATATTAGAATGAAATACTATATATGTATAGACAAGAATTACCTTCAAACTTCAGCTGTGACTTGCTACTGTCTGGCGCACATTCTTGTGTCCTATGTGTCAAACCCCACCCATCTGTTACTCTAAGTACGATATAATAAATACCAAGAGTATTTTGTAAACACCATTTAACCCAGCTTTGATTCCAACTTCCTCAGTGAAACAGATATGACTCGGTTAATGCATGGGGGTAGGAACAACAAGGCATATTCCATCCAGATTGAAATATTTGTCATCGTACTCTCACTAGTGAAGCTACCTCTCTCTCTCTCTTTCTGGCTCCCTCCCTAGCTCTCTCTCTGACAAATATGTGCGATACTTAGTCTCCACGAGCAGCATAATATGACTCACCACATTAAGATTTATTCCTTCCATTAACTCTCATCCTTAGTGTCTTAATATTAGGACTTTCAAACTTGCACTAGAGAGATGAAGAAGAAGAAATAGTGGCATTGTTGTGTTTTCCAGTTCTCATCTAATTCCCTATCTCAAAGCAAAAGAAAAAGTGAGATAAAAACAGTGTGTTGATTTTCCATATATGAATTTTCCCACCTCTCTCCCTGCATCCTTTGTTATCAGAGCATGTTTGGGTAATGCAACTGACAGCTTTGTGCTTCTGTTAATGTATTTACTCTTTGCATATATAAATCTGATTCTCTACGGTGCGCAGACCTAGGATTATAAATGTGACAGGTATCAGTGTCGAGATCAACTCATCCGCGGGCGTGGCACTGCTTGCCTCTTTCTGCTAATTCTGTTAAAACCACTGGGACTCCTAATAAGAACAACAGCGCCTTGATGTTTGGCCCTCTGGCGTGTGAGGTTTATTTGTGGGCGGTGTGCGAAGACATGCATGCATATACACACACTTAGCAAACACACATTTCTTCTCACTTTTACTCTCCAAAAAAAAACACACACACGCAGTCACACACAGCCACAGGCATAAAGGAGGTGCAGAGATGCTGGAGCATTAATAACAGGCTCACAACAGAAATAGGCCCTATAATTTACCTGTGCTAAATGCAGCTTTTTAGTAAGTGCTAAAGCGACCAGCATCCTACTCTCTCATTTCACTCTCCTCTGCTCTTACTCCTCCTATTCTTCGCCCCTCCTGCCCCAGATTGTAACTGTCTCCTGAAAGAGCATGCAGTAAATAAAGCTAATGCAATTTTTTTTTTGCTGGAGTTCGCCTTGTGAGAGAACTAAGTTTTGAAATTGAACTTGGGGGCTGGTTAGATGAATAATGGCTTTTCTGAAATAGTTTTCAAGGTTAGCATTCACTGAAAAGGACACACTTTCACATCTGAAGTTCATTTCCCTTGTGTAGAAAATAAACACAACTCCCAGAAGTGGGGATTTTTTACATTTTTTTTTTTTTGTTTTGTTTTTTTTGCTTTAGTGCTACTTTTTGGTTATAAAAACTACATATACACATACACATCGACTGACAGTCTCTCCATCTGATTTTGTCTCTCATATACTCTAATATTCTCAGACTCGCTGTGTTACTCTGTTTTAAGAGTCTCTGTCACCTTCATCACCTCCTTCCTCTCACCCCAACTGCTCCTGCACAGCCTCTGTGATATCTGCCTCAGCATCTCCTGCACACTTCTCTCTGTACCAGCCATCCTCTCCCATACCTGCCATCATCTTTCTCTCATCCCTAAGTGCTGCTTTCCCCTCTCCACCCTCCCAGTCAGCTTTCCACTGCTGTCTCCATGGTGTAGTGATGGTCACCATGGCAACTGTTAGGCAAATGGAGGGTGGTTCACAGGACTGCGCCCTCCATTCGGGTGTGAGGTTGTGGAGGTAAAGGGACCAATGTAGTATGTTGAAAGGGTTTGGTGGTGACATGGCAAGGCAGCACATTATCAAACACCTGTACATACACGCACACAAATGTGTACGCAGTGCACATTTATATCCACACACATACATACCACTACTTACTCTATGAATATACATACACCCCCACTCTCTCACACACATACACGCACACACACTTAACAGGCACAAAGAAGCTCTCAGTACAAGAGCATTAGAGTTGAGAGGCTTACCACTGGAAATGGGTTTTAAGACTACCTGTGGATTCCCATACAAAGCAAGTGAACTAATGTAAAACTGGCTTAGATGGAGAGCGAAGTGCAACATGCGATTTCACAAACTCAGACTGCATCAGGGAAAGCGAGTCACTTTTGCTGGAATAAAGTGACGATAGAGGAAAGTGCCTATTACTTGTGCCCGAGGAAAAACTTTAAGATATTGTTTTATTTACCAATCTCTCAGGCTCTGTCTGCTGCTTATTTTTTCCAGCTGCAAGCTTTAATCTCGGCATGCAGCTGAGCTCTCTATGAAGAGACATTAGATTAGCTCAGACAGTTTGGTCAATGAAGGAAGAAAATGAGAAACACAAGCAAGAGATAAAAAAAAAAAAAAAAAAAACGTAGCTGGTGATGGGAAAGAGAGGAAGGAGGGAATTGGCTAAGGTAAAGACCTCCGTATAAGAAGACAGTAGCACAGAGTAAATCTAGAAATGGACTGGCAAGAGCACTGACACAAGTAAGTGGGAACATGGCAGCAGACAGGTAAGGCAAATAAAAGTGTGCTTAGGAGCAACCAGGCAGGCAGACAGACAGTCCAAGAATGTGTCAGACATGTTAATAGGTGGTTGTCAGCCAGCCAAGCAGTCATAATCCATAATTCCATCCTCATGCCATCTGAATGATTGTATTTGGAACCTGTTTTCATTAACCTTGTAGACCCCGGTGTTAGTGCAATGCATATATGCAACACTTGCAAATTCAATCAGGGCCACACACACACACACACACAGACACACAAACTTGGAGCTCAAATTCACTTGCAGCATGTAAGCCTAATGACTGGAGTTTATTTGTGCATAGACACGTGAAATCGTTGACCAGCCGGTGCATAATTTCTGCAAGGCCTGACTCGTTAGTGCCAGGCCATATTTTAATCGACCAGCGGCCTCCACATGACTGCTGGCTTGGTGACAGGAATGGTTACATTAAGTTTGAGTATGAACAGGGGAATGTGTATGACATTCAAAAATGGGCGATATTAAATAAACGAACTAACCCTAACTCTTAGTGACACAGCTATATTTTTGTACTCTTTTTTGTCATTTTCATCATTAATTAATTAAAAATGCCTTTTTTCAAATCCTGATTTTTTTTCACAATAGCATTTCCCCATTGACGCTGCTGGCATAACAAGAAAATCAGATAATAAACTTAATGAAGACTAGATTCCACTTAGATGTTAGGTCTACAGCTCCAGGTCCAATTACTTTGCTTGCTTGGACATCTAAATGAAAGGAGACACAGTTAATAGTTAATATCTGTTAGTTGCATCGGTGCTATTGCTGCTATAACAAGTTAAAAGGTTTGTCATAGAAAGTTTATCATTTCACAATATTACGTTTTATGACAGCGGTGCTTTGCTACTAACTCATTAGCCTTTCTCAGCAAGCTCAACAGCTACTACCAGATTTAGCCAACTCCTGTTAGCTAAAGCAACACCAAATTTTAAAGATGTCACACATTGGCCAAGTAGCTAAATAAAAAAAGTGCAAAGACAATGTAACATTTTTTTTTTAACTCAACAAACTACAAATGCTGCTGTTGTTAGCCAGCTCATTAAAAATCACCACTGTAGTGTAGTCATCTGAAAGATACCCATTAAAAGACCATTATCAAATACCATTCTATAAAGATAATGAGGAAGTTTATCTAACTATAAAATATAAATGATAAAATTGCATTTATTAGTCATATTAATAAACCCTGTATTTAACCTCAGCAATTTGTACATTAGTCCTGAATAACTTTGGTCACTCTGTACATAAACCTTAGGGAAAAAGTAAAACTTTTTTTTTTTTCTTTAATAATCAGCAGCGCTATACACCTTCAAAGTTATTCTTGTGTATTTTGTATAGTTTAGGCCATACAAGTAGTTGTAAAAACTTGCAGAATTAACTAAATGTTTATTTGAATGACAAATGATAGGTTTTCTGCTCTCAGTAACCACTACTGCAGCAGTAACTGTTTACTAAAAATGGAATTCTGAGTGGTTTATTCATATAATTATTCCATGAGGTTTTATTTATGTATTTAATATTGGCCATGTGTGACTTCCATAAATGGTTCTGACAATGTAGACAGATACAGTAAGTGGCCACTTTGATTATATCCAAGCTAAGAGAGGATGAGCAGCAGACAGAAAGAGAACCAACAGGCAGACAAAAAGAAATTGGATTTCAGAAAAAAATGAATCCACCTGGAAAACAGTGAAGTTAGGTGTGAGAATGAAAAGAATGAAATAGAGCTAGATGCACTGTGCTCAGAATGCAAGTGAAGGAAATGAAAGAGTCTTTAGTCAATCAAAGTCAAAAGTTGACTGGAGTAACTACTCTGGTACAGGTTAGATTTCATCTCTTTCATTTCTGTCTGCCAGAGCCAAAAATTCCTGTTATTATCTGTGGGGGCTGCAGAGAGTGGCAAGCGCCCCAAATTGAGAAAGTAAGAGTACATCAAATGTAGATTTTTAATAACCATTAGTATGTCTGCCTTTGCACAATAGCCGATCCAATCTACTCCCCAGTTTTTAAGCTGTGAAATGACAATGATTAAGGAGATATATGTTTGTATGCATGTGTCATTTTTGTAAGTACACGATATGTATGTTTTGCTTGAGCAAACACGTTTTGGTATATATGCAGAGTTTTGGGGATTGAAAGGATTTGGGTGGCTGTATAGTTCACACTTCCTTAAAGCTCAAGTGTTTTGCATATGCATCTGCACATTTTTGAACTTTTTTGTGACAACTGCCTGCACACTTGTGCTTCTTGAGTGTTGCTGGTTGTTTAACTTTTCTTAGCAGTTTTGTATGCCAGTATGCATGAATGACTTTGTATCAGTGTGTGTGTGTGTGTGTGTGTGTGAGTGTGAGTTGTGTGTGTGTGTGTGTGTGTGAGTGTGAGTGTGTGTGTGTGTGTGTGTGTGTGTGTGTGTGAGTGTGTGTGTGTGTGTGTGTGTGTGTGTGAGTGTGTGTGTGTGTGTGTGTGTGTGTGTGTGTGTGTGTGTGTGTGTGTGTGTGTGTGTGTGTGTGTGTGTGTGTGTGTGTGTGTGTGTGTGTATGTGTTCGTGCGTGCATGTGAGTGCGTGAGAGAGAGTGGATGGGGAATGAGCAGTCTGTCATGCCTGAGAGGGAGCCAAGCCTGTTTAAATTGCCTTCTGGCTTCCAAGTCTCTCATCTGCAAACTGGCACCTCTTGTTCTCTCTCTCTCTCTCCGTCTCTCTCTCTCTCTCTCTCTCTCTCTCTCTCTCTCTCTCCGTCTCTCTCTCTCTCTCACTCCCCCATCCTCTCTCTTTGCTTTGTATGTCCGCCTCTGTCTTTCCTCCTATTTTGTATGTATGCCTCTATTCTGTCCACCCCCGTCCCTTTTTTGCTCTTCTCCTTTCCCGTTACTCTTTTTCCCTTCACTGTCAGTTTCTGTCAGTTTTCCACAAAGATGCACCTCTGTACTGAAAACAACGACATTATTAACTTTCCTCTGCCAACACATGCACATACACACATTCACATGCTGTCAAATCCTACTTCTTATGTGATTCCGTGGCTGCAGCCTAATTCTAGAATTAAAGAAAAAAACAGACATTGCATGACCACTTGTTGCCCACACTTAGTTTGTAATACAAAACGAGACCAACAAAACTATTTATAAATCAAACTAAATTTTTTAATAGCACAGAAAAGTGTCACAGATCTGCTAAAAGCTGTGGGCATTCAGTTCCTGAATGCTACTCTCGATCCCTATTCATCACACATACTTTTGAACAGCTTTTTCTGACCCCCATTCAGTGTGTACATACATATATGTGTGTGTGTGTGTGTGTGTGTTTGTGTGAGTGTGTATGTGTGCATGTGTGCTTGTATGCATGTGTGTGTGTGTGTGTGTGTGTGTGTGTGTGTGTGTGTCTGTAAGTGTGTGTATGTGTCTGTGTGTGTGTGCACGCATGCACGTGCACATCTGTTGATACACCGCTAATAACCACCATTTGTTTGTCCTTCAGTGTAATGGCCTCCATAAATCACATCATATTCTCCTTAGAGATTCACCACTGGGCCCTTCGCTCTCTCTCCCTCCTCTCATATAGCCTTGTGCCTCTCCCCTCTGCTCCTCCCACACCCCTGCCCTACCCCCTCACATGTATTCCCACTTTTCTTTTTCTTCCTTACTCTTCTCTCCTGCCCCTCGTTCCTCACCCCCCCCCCCTCGTTCAAGGTCTCTGATGAGGCCCGCTTGATTGAGCTTTGTTGTTTGTGAAGCCTCTTTGCTTACCAGCTCAAGCACTTTGACTCTCTGTTTTTCTCTCTCCATTGATTATAACATTAGCGAGGCTTGGTCTGAGACAGTGCACTCAGATTTTTGGTTGTGTGACGGTTGTCATTGGGTTGTGGTGCTAAACAAGGTGAAAAGGCCAAATGTCAAAGGGAATGATTAGTTTTGTTTGTGAGGAGGTACTCCAAACAAAATGGTTAAGCAGTCTGCGTCAAGATCCTGCAGAAAGTGTTTGTGTGTGTGTGTGTGTGTGTGTGTGTTTGTGTGTGTGCACGTGGTGGAGGGTATTCATGATTGTCCTTGGATACTTTGGTGTGATATAGAATTCTGAGTGGTTTAAAAGCTTCATGCTGTTTCAGCCAAGGTTGTTTTTCACACTGAGTAGTCCCCTCTCTTTCTTTCTCTCTTTTTTCTTTTTCTATCCATTTCTCTCTCTCTTTCTTCATCTCTGTCTTTCTCTGACACGCGCTTACAAACACACACACACACACATACATACATTACTGTACTTCTTTGTCCCTTACTGCGGACCCCTTGTACTTCTTTGTACTAGACTCTTACTACTGCACACACCCACACACACATACACACACACACACACACACACACACACACACACACACACACACACACACACACACACACACACACACAGATTGAGCACGCTGCTCTCACATGAATTTGTTCACAACCTAATGCTATTACTCAACCTATTCAGGATACCCCTTATCTATTGAACTGCACCCACAAACACAAAGAAGATACACATACTCTTACTCACACACACTGACACAAGATAAGCACATTTACAGTTTCACCTACGCATACTGAGTACCTTATACACTTCAAAGTGGGGCAGGCTATCTCTCAAGCAGGCAATCGCTCTGGTTACAGCATTAGAACCTGGATAAAGAAATATTTACTGAACCTGAACATATGCTCTCAAATACACCTAAACCCTCAAGTGGAGAGGAGGCTTTTGAAGATTGGTTGACGGAGGCAAAAGAGTAAAAAGGGGAATGAGCGGGGAGGTGGTAGGGTATAAACACACCCAATCCATTTTCATCCACCTTCTTTTATTTGTTAAACAGGGTTAAGCTGCCTTTTCAATTTAGCATGACTTTTTCTTATCTACCTTCAAAGAATTTCTTTATTAAATTACATTACAAAAATTTGATGAATCTTAGTGGCTTAATAACTCAAATCAGACCTGATTTGGCAGTTTGGTCTGATTACCAATATCAGTGGTGTTTTTTTTTTATTGTATTTACGTGCTTGTGGTGCTTGTCCTTTGGATATTTTCTGATTAATAAAAATACTCAATACCTTTCATAATTACTTAGCTGGAATTATAAAACATACTAGAGTATATTATTCTGGGCCAAATTACACTACAGTTCAGATCAACTGCCAAAGACTGAACCCCTGTAACGGCCGAAATGTCATGTAAAACTCACATTTCTTTGCTTTTACTGTCAAAGAAATATAAGCTGTGTCCTATTCAGAGATGAGTATCCCATCACAGATTTTGAATACTAGCCCTTATGCTAACCCACCACAGAAAGTGCCGCGATACGAGACATGCTGAAAATTGTTGAAATTAAAGATATTCTATAAAAAAAAAAAACAAACAAACATACACCACAGCTTTAAGGGCCCTGAAAACATCAAATCCTAAATATTACTCTGTATCATAAACACTCATGACTAAATGGGCACTATTTAAAGTTTAAGAAGGTTTTATTTATTATGAGTTCAACATTGAAAAACTCAGCCAATGTGCTTTATCCAGACTGTGTAGGTGTCAGGCTTTCATCAGATTTTGTTGCTACATCCTGATCAGTGCATCTAAATATGCAACATCACTTTTTTCCAACTGAACTCTGCCCTCTCCCCACCAATGAGAGGAGCACAGAGAAAACGAAAAAGTACAGAAATCTCACATGAGAAACAACCGAAACTGTTCAAACCTTGGTAGAAAACAATGTGTTCATGTAGATTCCTGTCACTCACTGTAAGAAGCTCATTAAGAAAATATGTTATCAGGGCCTTTGAATCCCAACTTCCCGATTTAACACTGAACTAATGCACTTGCTGTATTTACGCAGACTTGTGTTTTAAGATGTATTAGGTGTAGCAGGATGTTGCATCTTGTTAGCTAGGTCATAAGAGAAAATAAAAGTTCCTTTTATGGCCTTAAATTACACCAGCCTCCATTAAATTGCATTAGGGGGGATGCACCACTCTGAATGTGCTTTGAGCAACACTGGTCCTGTATATGTTTTCTTTACTGGGAAGCCACTGGATCAGAATTGATTCTGCAGCATTTGTGTTAAGGGCACAGATGCTCTTTGTCACTTTTAATAATTTATCATTGCTTTTTTCACTAGATCTAAACAACTGAAGACATTTCTCCTTATGTCTTAATCACATCTCACCTACTGTTTGATAGCAACACCATGTCAAGCAGAAACATGAGTTCATAATCATAACTTAAATGAGATTCTTTACTTTTTTCATTACTTGCAATTTTCTTTTATTAAAACATGAATACTTGATATAATAATTTTTTGGTTTCTTGCGCAATCCAGTGATTTAAACATTTAGAAATATTTAAAACCGCAGCCTGTCCACCTCAACATCAAACATCTCAAGATCAAATATTACAAAAGTCTGTTTAGTCTTGACTCTTCACAGTCTCTCAGGGGACATTTTGTAAACCATTGCCCCAGAAACAGGTTGCAGGCAATGAAGCAGACCACAGAGCAAAATCAAATAAAAATACAACATTGTTTGAAGTTACCACTGCAGACCGCCTTCTTGCAGTAAATGGGTCATGCCTCAATATTTCTTAAAGTTTCAAATTATTGCGCAGCCTTGCCTTGTTGAACCCTCCCTTAATTAAGGTGGAGCAGTCTGGGAGAACGGGAGTGAGAAGTATATAAAGAGCAAACGCTATTTTGGACTTACGTTCTCTGGGGTCAGCTTTCTTTCGTCAATGTTTCCTCTGTTCCATTTCTTTTCTTATATCTGTTGATGGGTCCTCCATTTTGGTCAAGACTGGAATATCTCAAAAAACAACCATTTGATAGGTGTCCATGAAATTTTGTGCATGCATCCATGGTCTGCAGTCAATGAATCCTACTAAGGCTAATATCTTTAAAACTACTGGATGAATTGCCATGAAATTTGCTACAGACATTCGAGGCCATTAGAAGATGAATCCTAAAGAATTTAGAGTTGCCCTGACTTTTCCTCTGGCACCACCAAGAGGTTAACATAACTACTGGATGAACTGCAGTAAAATGTAGTATAAAATTCATTGACCCAGAGGATGAACAATAATAACTTTCTTCCAACACTCTTGTCAGCTTAAAATTTCCATTTGTCCAGTAACTTGGTTTTGGACCAATTACCTGCAAAACTAATGACATTCCCATAGGCTCCAGCTGCACTTTGTTTACTCCTTCTTTGCAAATGTAAGAATGCTAACCCACTAAAGCAGGATGGTGAACATGGTAAGCATTATATTATGTTGGCGTTAAGCTAAAAGCACTGCTGTGTCAAAGCCTCACAGAACTGCTAGCATGGCTGTAGACTGTTAGTTTTGTTTATTCAGCATTTGGACTTACTTGAGATAAAATGCAATGAAAAACATTCAGTCTTAAGACCTATTAACTCTCCGTTGAGTGACATTGGCCTGATTTCTGCAAAACAACAACAGATTTCAACAGTTTCTCCTTAGACTAATGTCTTCAAGGTCAGCAAGTTGGCTCATGCAGCCTTTGTGGCTTTTATGTTGTTTTCTTGAACTACTCCTACCTACTATTTAATGTATTTGTTTTTGATATATCACATTTCTCTACTAAGGTGAACAGCTGTGCATTATGACCGGGTCAAAGTTCAGGGCAGGTTTGGCAGCCAGCACTCTGACCAACAGTCTAAGAGCTGACAGTGTTCTCCTTCCTCCTGCTGTTTTTTTCCATTGCTCCCTTGCCTCAGCAATAACAGCACCATCAACATAATATATACGCAACATCTGAACTATCAAATATTAACACAATATTACTTTACATAGTTCTGCCTAAAGTAAAAAGGACTGTACAGCTTTAGAGGAAACGTTTACCAATTTGTCATTTTTACTATGCACTACAATAGCTGGAGTATGAGGCAACATTGTAGCTTATTGTCCATATGTGGTTTGACTACCCATAAGTCTGGTGCAGAGAATATGCAAGAGCATCCGGTATGCATGTTATGGGAATATTAAAGTAAAAGGATAAAACACAGAAAAGAGGCGGCGAGGTGAGGGGAGGAGGAGGGTGGATAGTGAGTTTATGAATCCTACTTACACGGTACCACATTATTCAGAAGTCCTCCGAGCCAAATCCAGCTGTTCACTTGTAGCCCCTTGCTAACACTCACTATAATGCTCCCCCTCTCTTTTCCCTTTGCTCACATTCAGTTTCTCTATTGGCCTGACTCAAATTCTTGTTTTCTTCCTATGTTTTTAAAAGCTGCTCCAAACCAGCTTGCTCTCTCTGACTCCCAATCTCTCCCTCTCTATCTCTCCCACTCCCCCTTGGTCCCTCCCTCCCTCCCACCCTGTCTTTCCCTTAATCCCATCCACAGTAGTTGAGTGACAAACCTAATTGGAGTGCAGAGAGGGTCCAGTGGGAAACCAGACATGAAGCAAAAGAGACACTCACTTCTGTAAAGAAACATGCAACACAGAGAGATAGAGACAGTGATGGCCAGTCAAATAGACTAGAGAGAGAGAGAGAGAGAGAGAGACAATCAAAGCAGATTGGAAGCATGATGTGTGTGTATGTGCACGCCTGTATGCGTGTCTGAGAGAGTGTGCAAGTGACTGATACCTTGTTTAGAACTGAAATGTCAGGTTACTGCAGTAAACTCTGTCCCAGTGGAAGCCATCAGTCATCCTGATTTCAAATTTGTCATTAATAAGCTGTTAGATTGCTTCGTTCTGTGTGAAGCACAACACCAACTACAAGTTTTAGTGACTTTTCAACAACTGCTGCCACAGTGTAGATAAATTTTACTTTTGCTGCCTGTGCAGTGTTTTTTATATATTATTTTTTATCATTCCATTCATACGCATGTGCACATGGAAATGCAGTTAAAATTGGAGACTGATTGGGCAATTGAGCTGCAATATTGAGGGAGAATCACCTTGATAAACCAGCTTCCGAAAAGTGTTGTGTTGATCAAAATGACAGTGCAACTTTAGCTGTTTCGTTCAAGTTGACAGAAATGTGCAACTCGGCAGCTTGTGTCAGAGAGTTCTGCACCCCACGATTTACTGTACATCCAATGACAGCAGTACCAGTGGAGGAAGCGGTGTGTCCTTTATGTAGCGAAAAGGAAATTAAGGGTGTGAAGTATGGGGCGGTGGGTGGACATGTGAATTACTGAATAAATGAATAAATGAAACCAAACATTCATGTATTTAAATCCACCAGCATCTACCAGCAGAATATATATGGATCTCATGCAAATACTGTATGAATATCCAACAGTGGAAATTAAATAAATATGTACACACAGCCTCACAAATATAAACATAATATTCAAATGTAAATAAACATAACATAAATAACACTGAATATATGTACTGCATGTGAATCAGTCAGTTAAAGTAATATATAGGATCCAGCATATTATTTTTCTCGCTCTATTCTATACTACAATGTTTTTTTTCAAAATCATGATATAAAAGGCAGTAGAGAAAAAATAATTAAATTTTCTCACCTCATTCAGTTCACAATATTCACGGAATATTTCATCTATAAGAGCACCTCTGTATCCTCCACTTTCAATATGTGGTGGCAATATACTACATCTTATCTGGTCAAAGAGGTATCGCTTACTTTTAGACAAATTCCACTTACAGCATATATAGCGCACCCCTGCATTCTTTCACAGACAAGCATGTAAAGATGGCTTATTTAATCAAACCTATGACTTTTCCCTGACCATACCCATAACATAGTTGCCAAGCACAAATATTGTTAAAAGGAAAGATTTTTAGATCATTATCATCAAGCAAATTTTCTGGTTTTGCAGAATCATCCATTATTGTGGCTGCTGAGAGCATTGAAAAAAATCATAGGTTGCATGCCAGGAGTGGCCTGCCATAGGAAAACACTGGCTTCTCAGACGTTAAGTTTTAGGAACATGTCTCTGTGTTTTTGTACCACAGTAACAGAACAGGTTGGCATTCATTGATTACGTGTATTCAATGTCAGGCCTTCTCACCAACAGAGAAAATACCAGACATCTTTCTGGGTCAACCACTACATTAAGTGTTAAGCCAGAGAACAAATATTGGTTGCAGTTACCTCCGAAATGTCACCTACTCCTGACGCGGATCATGGACAGCAGGAGGGTCAGTGGACAAATTCTGTTAATGTCACAGATGCAGCTGTGTCCTCTCCGTCAATTTTTTGCTTTCAGACACAGTTTATTACTATTTTTATTACAAGGTTAAAAGTCTGTAAATGAAGAGGACAATGATTAAAAGTGTAATTCAGTGCCTTCTATGAAATGTTATTTACACTTAACCTTTTGAGTCTAATAATTAAAGTCCAAATGAAAAGCTAGTGTATCTGATTCTAATCTGATATTCTTTTCAGTATTTTATTTTGCAGTTAAAATTGGAGACTGATTGGGCAATTGAGCTGCAATATTGAGCTAGAATACCCTTGATAAACCAGCTTCGAAAAAAGTATTGTGTTGAATCAAAATGACTGTGCAACTTTATCTTTTTGGTTGTTGAGTGCAGCATTTATGAAACCTGCAAAAATGCCAAATCATTTCAGCTATTGTTCTACTGGCACAATCTTTAGAGCAATACACAATATGTCTGTATACGAAAGGCTTTTTTAGTGTGTGTGCAGAGTGCCTCCATCGTTGTGTTGTCCTTTCAGAGAAGCTCTGACAACCACTCTTAACGGTGGTTATGAAAAGCTTGAATTTGCCTGTATTAATGCAAAGATCAGAAGACTTGCATGGGTGCCTTCACAGTCAATGGTACACAGAGTGTGTGTGTGTATGGGAGTGCCCCAAGCCTTAGCTGTTGCCATCAAAGATGGTGTCACAGAGAGATATGAAAGAGGTTTCCCTTTTCCCGTTATACCCCCACATACACAACAGAGACCAGCCCCAAAAAATCAATGGTAGATGAACGATTAAACACTAACTACTCTCCCATCAAACATGACCAATATATTCTGACAACGATCTTCAGTTAAACTGCCTGAAAAAAAACGCATGTGTGCGTCAGTGGGTTTTAAACTGCTAAAATCATTGAAAGATAAACGAAAAGGGCCATCGAAAGATGTTTAATGAAATAATTAGCTGTCAAAAGGCAGGCTTCGGACTTGGCAGAGAATCCATCACGAAAAAGGGTAAAATCCCCCGGTTTATGTTATAATCCAAGCTTTCAGAGGCCTGGGTGATAAGGGCCACTTTTTTTCTTTGACTGCATTTTGGCTGGATTAATTGACAGGCTTGTCACCGGAGTGAAAGCTGTTTGGGGCATCCGGAAAGTCAGGACCTAACAGAGAAAATCTGTGGCTTAAAGAAATGGGCTGTAGCCCAGCCAATATTGTTGCCAGGAATCAAACACTGTGTGTGTGCTTGAGACCAGCATGTGAGTGATATTTCTATGTTTTGTGTATGAACATTTGGGTTAGAATATATGTGCTATGTAGCATCTGAGACTGTGGAGTGTAAACTGAAGGATTAATACATTTAGTTTCCTAGTCCAGGTTCCCAAAATTGTAATTGTGCATTATTGTTCCTACTAATTTCGTGTTTTACACTAACTGACTATCTGAACACTCACCTTCTGCTCTTCAACATAATTTCCCTTTCCTTAAACGTGAACCTTTGTGGCTGAGTGGTAAATTCAAAGCCCACAAAAACCTTTAGCCTTTTGAAGTTCCAAGACCTGTTTGCTTGAAATCCGTTGCAGGCTCGTTTTTTCTAATGCCTCACTTCAAAGTGCTGTCCGGCCCCAATGCTGCTGCTAAGGCCTCCCTCCATTTTCCTTAGTGGTACTCAGAGATTGGTGCCCCTTGGTTCTTAAGTAAGATGCTGCTCTCTGATTACACTTCCCCTAGTTGAGGGATTGTTAATGGAATGTAAAAATAACTAACCTTGAAACAGTGGATGGTAGGGTGCATTATTTAACTACTCCTACCGTGGCCTCTGGGGAGGGCAGGGAGGATAGGGAGATAGGATAAGGAGTAATAACTAAACAGAGAAAAGAAGGCGTAAAATTTCATCAATGACAACCTGGGAAATGACATTTCCCAGCTGTGTACAGTTGTGAACCTTTGCATACCCCTTTGCAAGAGACAAAAACAATTTTACAGCAATGCTATGTCTTTGTCTTGAAACTTCTAGCCTCCCCGTGCTTGGTTGTAGTCATTCTTTAAGGGTCACACATACTGATGTTGTTGTAATTGGTCTCCTGTGCGGAGATGTAGCTAGAACATTTGGAGTGCCTCAAGGCTCTGGATCTCTGTGTCTGCATATGTTGCTGTACAAACAGGTGCTGTGGGAGCAGAAAAAAGGTTTAAAAAAAAACAAAACAACAATGGATGAATGGCATAGGCTTGCAGAGAACCATTCCCACTGTTGATGTACAAGCTATTTCACGTCTGTTTCATGAATTATTAACAACACGGCTCTTTTGTGTTTCCCATAACAAAAACAATGGAGAAAAATGAGGGAAACTGAGCAAAAGATGGACTGAGTGAGTGTCTGTGTCTCATCATCAACAATACATAGTCCTTTAATTAGTAACTTTTCATGCACACTAGTATACGTGTTATAAGTCTTTTCCTGGTTGTAATTATGTTTGGAATATGGCAGAAAAACCCACAAGAGACCTGCTTTTTCATATTACGTGTATGATTCTAATATTATCAAATATTTGTTTTTCTCCTACATTATACAACTCAAAATGCACCTTCAGCCTAAAATAGGCCTTCGATAAGTGTAGCAGTTTAATTTTAGTTATTCCTTTTGGAATTAGGAGGTCCAGATGGGATTTATTCAGTTCAACCTTAGTATTAACAATGTATTTATTTTTTTACCTGCAGCAGCACTTTAGTGTTGTGATTCATCTTCAAAAAGTTTTTTGAATAGCCATAAAAAAAATTGTTTTTCTTCACTGACTCTCAAGCCAGTTCTCAGATTGCTGTATAAGCGTTGTGCCTCAGTGTGATGACCCAGTCAAAAGGAAGACAGTCGGGGGCTTCAGTTGCCCCATCGCAACACCCCCACCACTCTTAGGTATGTCGCTACACCTGTAAAGCTTTCGATTCTTGCATCCATGTGCGCTTTACCTTGATAATGTTAGCAGACCTACCAGTTGAAATTCTCAGAACTTTTCAGACTTTTGAGGTCAGGCAGTGGGAGACAAAAGCAGTTTTCTAGCTTTTCTAGCTGATTCGTTTTAAAACAAGAACTATGTGAAGGAGGCTCTATATAATCGCTATACCTGATATTATGATGAGAGACAGAGGCTAAATCTTCCCCAGGCATAAATGGTCCATGTAGAAGACATTCAAGAAGAAGCATTGTATTGCAGTATAGAGCGAATTGGCCTTGGTATTATAAGCATGATGAGAAAAAAGGTAAGATTAGACTGTTCATTCAAACCCAATCCTGTTTAGTTGTTTAGCTTATACTTGGACAATCAGGACAAATGAGATATATGCTTAATAGGTAGTATTTCCAAGCAGTGTGTTTCCCGTTTAATATTAGAAGAGAGAAGACTTTGAGGATATTGTCATCTTGAGTCTGGCTGGGGAATGGCAGTGGGCTATACAGAAGTTTGAGGAAACTCATTGAGGATTTTCCAGCATATGCACCCATTGAGTAACATTCATGGAAACGAATGGCGCACCATCTTTGAACAGGATGTCCAGTTCTCCCTTATATATCCATGGGGTTGTTGATGTGTAAATGTCTCCAATTTTTGTAAAGACTAGGGAACAGCTTTACCCTACCAGGACCAGCTTCCACACAGTGGGGAAACAACTCTACACGGTGAATGTGCTATAGGTACTGGGCAACAGTGTTAATAGTGTCGCATGAAATGCTCCTTGGCCTTGAAAGTGACGCAGGGTTGGATATTAAATGTTAGTCAGAAATGCTAATGTTTGCAGCCCAACACACTGATGAATCAATTTCCCTACACTTTTGTTCTCTCTCTTTTTTTAAGCTACCTCAGCCATGGAAATAGTTAGCAAATCATGATGGCACAAACATGCCTAACATATTTTCAAAAATGCACTTGTGTCACATCTCTGCATTGAATCGCAGGTGCTTGTGGGTTTTCATTCACACAAATACACACTGTAAGTCATTGCCATTCAGAGTGGAAGTGTGCTGACCATGATAAAGGACATCACGTGTCCAACAGCGTCTTCCACAAAGTCTAAGGATCCTTGGGTTGAATTCGCTCAGTGCTCTCTTTGGCCTGTCTGTATTCTGCTCCAGAGGGAAACCTTGAGCTGGAGGGGCTGGCGCACACTCAAATACAAACACACACTCGCACGCACACACACACAGACACTCACACATAGGAATGCACATAAGCCAACATGTCCACAAACAAACACATACACGCACACAGTTGTCCACCAAGGAGTCACATTCACACACTGCGCTAATATTCTGAGCACAGGCAACCTTGCTCCTTTTGCCCCCCCCCTTCCTGCTTCTTACTTCAGTGTCATCAAGGGGATTCAATTTCTGTGTCTCTGGACGCGTTGTGGATCTCTCTGTGCCCATCTGTCTCTCCACTTGTCTTGGCTTCTGCATGTCTTTTGCTCTCTTTCTCTTTGCCTGACTTTCTCCCTCTCTCCATCTGTTTGCCATCCATCTACCTCTAAATGTAGTGAATGGTGGATTTAAGAGGTAAATTCAGTTCAGATTAGAGCCATAGAAATGATAGACTAAATTTCTCTAAGCCCCCCCCCCAATATTTACCTTCACCTGAGCATGAAATCACATTGGCCCCATATTGAACTTCGGACATCAATATGACACATCAAGACACGCAGAGTGATTTATTTATGTGTAATGAATTTAAATCAGCAGTGTGGTGCAGTGAAAAGTTCAAAGCTTCAAAGGCTTGAAGGCAAAAGAGAAAAACCTATTTCATACCCTACACACATAGACAGCATGTACATACACATAGTTAACTGTTACATAATACTCATATGTTTTTGGAGTTCATCATGGTTTTAGGGCATATACTACAAAGCCTCGTCTTCTTTCTATTATGGCTATGTATGGCAGCTTGTTATACTTCTATCTATCTATCTATCTATCTATCTATCTATCTATCTATCTATCTATCTATCTATCATATTACAACATTTATTTTTGCCATAGGTGAACAGACTCATCAATATTTAAAATCAAAAATCCCACATCTGCTTGTCAGCACCATCTTCTAAAGAAGTTAATGTCCCACACACTTTTTATTAGTAAGATTGACTAATGTGATTTTTAAGACAATGACCCATCTGTTCTCTCTGCACAGGTGCCAGGCAATGATTTACTTAAGAGTCACATCTGCACATTGGATGAAAACAGTAAGAAAATGAAGCTGAAATTAATATTCAGAAAGATTTCTAATGCACTTGCAAGAGTTGGGTGAGTGAGCTTCCTTCTGTTAGCAGGCTAGATTTTAACAGTAGATGTGATGTTTAAATGTTTTTGCTTTTAAAAATTGAAACCAGACATGACCTGTGAGGTCAGCAGCTCTCCAGAAAATATCATGCCTCTGTAGCAAGTCTTTCATCTCAGATCTTAGAGTGATCTGAGGTATTATACTCTAAGACACTTAGTCGAACACAAACTCTCAGATATGAAATAAAAATTTAAAGATAAAACACAGTCTCTTATAAGTTGTCCACACATTAGTGATTCTGAGACAACAGAGAATTGTGCAACTAACATCACGCTACAGTAAGACTTGATTACTATTTTATATGTCCTGTGCTTTCAACTGCTATCAAGGAAATACACCAGAGGTAGTTAGGTATAATTTAGTTTATTTTTTTGAGAGACATCACTCCTGTCTCTGGCATATTTGTCCAGGTTTTTGTATGTATCATTTTATCCTTTTTAATTAGGACCAAAGAAGGACAGAACCACCAGATGAGTTAGAGACATACCTGAGAATGTATAGCTTCATTAAAGTGTTCATACACATTATACATATTATTCAGCTTTATTCTAATGAAATGAAGCTCAATATGCTTTTTTTTTTCTTTGCATGCTGGAGCACTCCCCATGTTACTGATGATTGCCTGAGCTGAGAATAGGCATGGTCCTCAGGGCACCAATGACTTAATTATCATTTAAATATCAACACACTGCCCTTCTGTTACCTAATTTACATAGAACTTGAACTTCATAGCACCTCTCTTGACAGTCTTGCAGCATTTGTTCTTACAGTAGGGTGCTAAAAATACCAAAGCAATTGGCAAAGGACATTTTAAAGCTGCATTAATCAATATTTTTTTTTTTATAACAGTGGGTCAGATCGCTAAGTGTAAGGTGAAAGTGTCGGGGTCATAATGACAAACCCACACAGAATGATTACACAATTTTGCAGAACTCCTCAGCTCTACAAAGCAGTCTAGTGTCCTCCACCTCAGTCTTTTGGTGTAAGGCTGGCAACTTTATGGTTTTGGTTCACCCTCACCACTCACATCAATATGCGTCCCCCCATCCAGCAGCAAACACCCAAGGTAAGTGACTAGGTGGTTGGCATAGTAGACGACTTGCAGCTAAAGACAATAATATTTTCATCAAGACTTGGTAGACATCAGAACCTTGAAAAAGTTAAGTACTGGACCTAAAATTAATCAAGTGGACAGACATGACTGCAACATATTTATTTGTAGGTCTGTTTCTAAATATCTGTCTGTGTATATTCATTCTGTTACAAAGCCAATAAATGCATTTTTTCTTCAATCAGACACCCAAACACTTTCTCCCTGTGAGTTAACAAAACAATGTGTGTTTGAACCCTTATACTGAATTGTTTAATACACCGGCAAACTGTTCTTCCAGGCTGGTGCACATAAATTACACAGATGCCTCTACAGCAGCTCCAGAATATGTCTGTCGATGGCAAAAAAAAGTCTTAGAAAATATAGCCAATAGTATCTTTTTTTACTTTTAACACAAACCATAATAAATACAACCAAAATCAGGATACATAACCATCAAACCATCAGCACAGGCCTGAATACACCCAAACACAATTACAGACTCTGATTACACACAGTCCCCATAAGCGCACTCAGAAAGTTTAGAAGACGTATCAAGGCACAGGCATGCACAAGCCTGCAGGGACAGAGTCACATAATGAGCCAAATCTGAAATGTGTGAATCTGACAACAAAATCCATCAGTGCATTCTCAAAGCACATCTCACCCTTTCCTCCCCTCCCTCTGACTATCTCTGTCTCTCTTGTCCCTTATCTGCTTCTGCTCACACATACACACATAGTTTATCTAATCGCAATACCAAAAATCAACTGCAACTTCTGAAAGTTGTGTCGTTGCGGATACCCCCTGACTATTCAAGCCACAAGTTTGTGTGCGCATGTGTGAGAGTGTGTGTGTGTGCATAAATCTAGTCCCTCAGTCATGGCCTAATTGGAGTATCTGAGGCAGGGGACACAGCGATGTGAAGTGCTAATTTGATTTGTGTTTGTGGCTCTGAGAATGGCATGATGGAACTGATGCAATTAGTGGTAACACAATTGTGTCTTTGTTTCTTCATATGTGTGTGTATGTGTAGGCATCGCAGTCTAGTACTGTTTGCTTTTTCTGTGTGCATGTGTGTTTTTCTTGCTGCACTATCTAAAGTTGCGTGTTTTCTGAACATTCAAGTTTGTCTTTGGTTGTTTGAGAAAGAAAAGAGCAGGGAGGGAGAGGTAGTCTAACCAACGCAGCAAAGTTTGCTGTCACGTGGTTAAGTAAACATGGTTGGTATCCTGTCTTAATTGATTTGTTTGTGTTTGCTGATTGAGATGAGAGATGCAGCCATGGAGTGTAAACGTTCAAATTATGAAAAGCAGACTGGATAATTACATCTAAATATTTCCCTATGGGAAACTCCCTATGGGGTTGAAGTAAAAAGACGAAGAAAAAACAGAAAGCAAGCAGAGGCGGATACGGAGAGTGACAGAGAATCATTCTAACAAACTACCAAGTAAATGAAAAAATAAATAAATTTGATTAGAGAGATTTCAGTCATTACACATCTCATGGTTCTGTCTCCTCCACCACCCTGGGGACTACTGGATTAGATCTAAACACTGGATTAAATTAATCTGCAACCTGGGATTAGGATTATGAGTGTGGGTTTTGAGAGATTTATGGCATGTTGCATAATGGATTTACATGATTTTTACGGGTTTAAAGCAGTATATTGAGATCCCAAGGGGAAGAGAGAAGTACAGTAGACTAATGAAGGAAAGGCAATACAGAGAGAAGAGTGGATTATTTTTAATTCATCCTTTGAAGGTGTGTTCATAGGCCCCCCTAGCATTTCAGGCTCAGGAATATTCCGAGAGAATTTCTTTGTGTAAAGTTGGACTTGTATTTTCCAGAAAATGTAATTTAGTCTAGCCAGTGATTAAAGTATCATTTCATATTGAAATGAGAGAATGCTACTGAGGTGCCCAAGGGGGGCAGGCAGTGTTTTATTCGTTTCAAGCTGTTTTTACTTACAAGAAAATAGAGAAAAGGGAAAAAAAACACGTATGCAGATACCGAGAGAGACAGGCAGACATACAAATGAATATATAGGCTATGTGCAGTCACCCTATTTCTTTGAACACAGGAACAACCTTCTATCAGCCAGAAACACATGGAGTATAATATGGTTGTTCTGCACACAGCTCAAACATTTATGATCTTAATCAATTTGTATAATCTTAATCCAAATCTGAGCGACTAGGGATTGGGCATGGTAGTACCTGCTGTGGTGGTGTAAAGAGGACTTATTTTCCGGCCCAGGGGCCTCAGCAAAAGAGCTTCGGCCTGCCCGCTTCAATATTCACAAGGTCACAAGTTAGGAAAGAAAGATGTGGGGCAGTTTGGTGGCCAGATGATTTATGACGGTACAGTGTGTGTGTGTCTTCTAAAAAATTTTAAGTATTTTACACAGTAGGTCAAAGGAATTTATGCACATCCAGACATACTGCTGTCATGTTGATCTTATAGTGCTCCTGAACTTATGAGCTCCCATCACGGAGACAAGCACACATGCAACCACTCTGCAGAAGTGGTCTTCTCCAGACCCTTCTTGGATGTTGGCTTAATGATAACCATTCGACATCTGTTATTTCATCATTCATGCAGCAATACCAGTGCAACTACAAAGTGAGCCGCTGTTACACTGTAGGGGATTTACAAGACAGTCAGAGCTGTAAACTCCACAATGGCCGTCTGCCTGGTCTCATATCCAACTATGACAAAATACAGCTTAGGCCAAAGGTTAGCAAAGGATAAGCTGTGTTGTATTTTTAATTATAATCCCTCATTTTCATATATATATATATATATATATATATATATATATATATATATATTAGAAATTATTTCTAATACTTGGATGCAAAACCGTTGCAATAAATGACTGCCTGAAGTCTGGAACCAGTGGGTATCAACAAATGCTGAGTTCCTTCCTTGAGAAGCTTTGCCAAGCCTTTACTGCAGCCGCCTTCAATTGCTGCTTGTGTGTGGGTCTTTCTGCCCTCAGTTTTGTCTACATCATGAGGTCGTGTGATTAAGTTGGCCATTGAATAATATCTTATTTTTTTGCTTTGAGAAATTGTGCAATTGTTGATTTTTCTACTCCTAAAGTTTCCGCCAGGTGTCTGACAGGTTTCAATTGTTTTTTCCAGCCTAATAACGGCCTCCTTCATTTGCATCGACAAATCTTTGGACCACATATTAAAAGTTGCCAATGAACAGCTACCAAATCCAAAGTCAACACTTGGAATTAAGTATTTGCCTAATTTCTGATGAAACAGGGGGAGGGAACTGTCAAACCTGTCAAAGGAAATGATCAATGGTCAGTTGTCCATTTACTTTTTAGCCTCCAAAAATGGGACATTATCTATAAAAATGGCTGCAATTCCTACACAGTTAATGGGATATTTTTGTTAAACCGCTTGAATTAAAGCTGAAAGTCTACACTTCAATCACACCATGATGGCTTAATTTTAAATCAGTCATGGTGGTGTACAGAAGCGAAATTATGAAAAATTGTGTAACTGTCGAAATACTTATGTACCTGACTGGAGTCAAAGTCAAAAAGCCAACTTACCACTGTATCATAGCAAATGAACAAATTAGTGCACATTTTATTTTGTTGTTTCCAATTGTATTTTAAGGGGCAACAAGAAATCTCAATTGAGCCTGAAAAAGCTCAGGTTCACATGTATAAAATTCTCAAGAAAATCCTCAACAGTGTCCACTATTCATGCCTGGAACAAAATTCTATATTAACCATCTCAGTCATTGTCCTGTGTGCCATGCTGCTCTGCAAGTAGTCTGATTAGTTTTCATTTGGCGGAGGCTCACTCCACTGTCGGGACTTTGACAGATGTCACTTTGCTTGGCTTGCTTCAAGCTGTGGTCAGACGTCCCAGGGGAAATTATTCTGCTGTGAATTTTAGAGAGCAGAGTCAGTTTGCAGCACTGACTTCAGTCAGTCTACTCTAGTTGAACGTTGCTAGGCGCTGGAGTAGCTTCTTCAGCCGTAATGACATAGTGCTCACTTGAGGGAAGGAAAAACTTGGCACTTCTCTAGTAGAAAAAAAACCAATCTTCTGCTGGACTGTTGCTTATACACATATATTCAGTCTATCTCTTGCTCTCCATCATGCCTTGTAAACAGATAAAGAGTTATTTCAATATGGCTTGAATTGAGGCAAAAAGCAACTTTTGTCCTACACTGGTACTAGCTATACTAGCAGATATGAAAAGGCTCTAAAAATGCTACAACAGTTGAACTTGAACAAATAACGTGAACACTTGTTTTGCTAAGAAAGTCGTCAGAGTGAAAAAACTATGGTAAATTTAGTTTCTCTGAGGAATCAGATTATCAGAGTTGCAGGCTGATATTATATATATTCACCACATGGTTATGAATATTTTTTCACTCATTTTTTTCACCTTTTTCAGCATGTATTTGCATTTTAATAAGTCTTTCTTATTTGATAGATTTTCAGTTGACAGGTGCAGACTGAATATACCCACCTAAGGAGAGGTCACTCATCTCCTTTTTCAACCTCACAACACATCAACTGAACACCCACACATACACACTCTCTCCCACACACAAAGTGTGACTGATGGAGGGTGTTTTCACAAACAGTATGAGACGGGTCAAATTGGCCAAAGCTTAAGATGCTTCAAGTTCACGACTCTCTCTTACCGCTCCGCATCAAGTCTTGTAAATCTTAGCGCATTCAAAGGATGACAGCTGTTGACAAACATAAGACCATCGTATTTCACCTCAAAGACTGGAACTTTTTCACTGGAGCCTCTCATGCTGGAAGAAACTGAAACTGTGTAAGAGAGGAAGGGCTGCGAAGGACAATAGTAGCTTTTCCAAAGTCACAGTTTCATAGATATTTGTGTGCACACAAACATTATAAATTCATTCTGGTAGTAGTAGTAAACTTATGGCCCACTTTTGTAGACAAATCAATCACACAGATACAGCTAACTATGAAAAAATTAAACAGTATACTGTTTAAAAGTATTGATTTGTGATAAGCGGTTAGGACAAAATTACTGTTCACAAGTATCATATAAACTACGAGACATTTTTGCTGCTGTAAATTTGTCAATGTTCATTATCTTAAAGGTTTTATTGGCTGATTACCTAGACAATAGGCACTGCCCTCTGGTGGTATTATCTATCCATCTATCTATCTATCTATCTATCCGTCTATTTATCTATCTATCTATCTATCTATCTATCCGTCTATCTATCTATCTATCTATCTATCTATCTATCTATCTATCTGTCTATCTATCTATCTATGTCTATATTGATTTTCTGTCCGTTCAGTAGTCAGTTAATTGACTAATCATTTCAGTTCTAGTTGTATTTACTGTTACTTAATCATGTTGTATTTATAAAAATCGTTTAAAGTAACTTGTCACTAAAGACGTTAACTAATGTAGTGGAGTAAAAAATACAGTATTTAGTGTTTATTATCATAAGTAGTATTTCCTTTTGAATTGTAGTTATGTTAAAAAAGAAAGTGGCAAAGAAAGAAAATACTCAAGTACAGTACAAGTACTGCAAATTTTTTAATATTGTACACTGTGAGTAAATGTACTTAGTTATATTCCATCAAAGACATTGCCATGCAGTACTACATTACTATGATATCAGTTTCAGATTTTGGTCAATTTGCATGATAGTAGCAGCCTGTACACAAGGCTAAAATTTGCAACTACCGTCAATTTCATCTTATAGGGCTTAAAGATGCAATTGAAAAGAAAAACAATGTGTGGTGTAAGGTTCTTGCAGATCTCATTGGACTGCAGAATACATTATTATATTATTATTATTATTATAATCTCTGCATTATAAACAACAAAAACTTCAACTGCTTTGCTGCAAAGCACAATATTGATCAGATTGGGAAATGCTCAAGAATCAAGCTAAATGTTTTGTTTTACAATCAGCTACAACACTACAAAAATATGTTAGACTGCACAACTTCCATTAATTAATATTTTTTGATAATACAAAATTTTGAATCAAATAATTACATATAATATTAAAGGGGATGGTTAAAATGACATTTTGTGAATTAAAAAAACATACATAGCTTTTTAGCCTCTTTTAGCTCATTGTTTTAAATTGTTTTCATTTGTTTTGGGCACGTTTATAGTACAGTATGCCATCGACCAAACACCGAGCCACAGCGAGACGCTTTTTTCAGCCAACCCACTCTGATAAATTGTATGCTAGCTCCCAGCGCTTAACAGCAGAGAAAGTTAGCAACTCAGTGGTGAAAAAAGTCCAGCATTTTAAAAGAATCATAGTATTTGATGACCAGAGACTTGATTCCTGTGGGATGATAACATTGCTCTGTGTTTTGGCATTTTTGTTTTTTAATATGTTAGCCACAACAACAAATTAAGGCCATAATATGTCATTGTGTTGTGTCCATAAGCTATTCCGCCCCAAAATGGTCAAAAATTGACAAATGCAGCTTTAAAATCATAATCTTTTTCTTTTTTTTAAAGGTTTTTAATGGTTCTTGATAATAATAATAATAGAAAACAGTGTAAAACATATGTTATTTTACCCTTCGATTCTATCTTTTATAGTTTTGTACACTAGAATAACTACAGTATAACCCTCTGCATGTGCATGCCCTGCTATGAGAAGACCAGTCATTTGGCCAAAATGACTGTCCATTACAGATAATGCGTCTTTTATGAGTCAGCGACATATTGTTTATAGATAATGGACACACTAGCTGACTTTGTGAAGTATTGCTAATAGCATTTCATTTATCATTGTCGTAATGATGGGTAAATGTGAGATGACTAACAAATAAAAAAATCGTGCACACAGCTGCAAGTCTGCTTCCTTACCCTACCCCCCCCCCCCCCAACATTTACTTCATCTGTCACAGGGCAAACTTTGTATCAGCTTTGATTTGTCTCCTTATTCTCTAAACTTTATGAAATCAATGAGTGCAACAGAAACAGAGAGTAAGACAGAGAGACATGATGTCCAGTAGACAGTGCAATGTGGTGCCAGAAGGAAATATAATTAATATTTTGCCAGCAATCTTGTTAAAAAGTCCCACCCTAGACCCACCCACAACACAATTCTGCACACACACACACATACACACACACACTGGCCCTTGACAAGCAATCCTATTAAACAATGAGTGTGGCATTTAATCTCTTAACAAGGGGGGAACCCTGCAGACAGACAGAGAGACAGGAGTATTTGCTCTTTCTCTCCCTCTATTATTTTTTGTTTAGTCTCTACCCTTCATAAAGCATCCTTAGGCGCTGTCGTCCCTGCTGAAGCTCCTCATTATAGCCTCACTTTATTCAAGGTGTACTCAAGCGATAATTCACAACAATGCCCTGGTAAGGTAATGCACAGTAGGCACAGCACCCTGGCTCTCCCTTGTGTTATATAATGAATGGATGTACAGAGAACATATAAATGATATCTGTTAAAACCCCAAATAATCCAGCAGAAACAGCTTGTAATGTATCTAGATCCCAATAAACACCCTAATCATTAAGTCAGAAGCAGCCAACACACATGCACGCATACCAAACAACATATGTGTGTACACCCATCACAAATGTATCAGTCTAATTATCACCGACTTCAAAGTAAGACGTACTCACTAAATCAGCAGAATATCCACCAAAATTACTGCTACAGCACTGGGTACACGCAGAACACTCATGCAGCCAATATACAGTGTGTATGAATTTGCAATTGAAAATGAGAGAAGTCTTTTTAGTATTGTCCAATAATCACTGTACAGATAATTTAGAGAAGACATTCTTCTTAAAAGTGGCAGGACAGTGGTGCAAATAATTATATCGCTTAACAGAACAGTATGTAAGAAGCTCCTTGCAACTGAAATAAAAGTTTGTCATAATAATAACAATTATGATCACAAAAGCAACCAAAAGAAAACTTTTTCATTTTAAAGACTGTTTTCATCATTGATTAATCTGACAATTATTTCTGCGAATAATCATTCTTCAATAAATTAAAAAAAACAACAACAACAGATGCCAACATGTCTAAGTTATGCTAGCAGCTCTGTAAGGCTGCCTCAGTATGCTAATGTATCCAATATAACAATGCTAAATGCTAATGCATATAATGGTTACCATCTTCACCTCCTTAGTTTAATGTGTTAGCATGGTAACATTTGCATTTAGTTCTAACCACAAACTACAGCTGAGGCTGATGGGACTGTCACTGATTTAAATATGACCTGATTAAGAGCCCAAATTAAAGATGTAGTATCCCAGTCAAATAAAAAAAGCCCCTAAACACTGGTTATTGCTTCTCCATGCCGCTCTACATAGGCAAAATGCAGAAATTACATTTTGATCAAAATTAAATTATATCTGTCTTTCTGATTGGTCTTTCTTTCCGGTCTGTTTTTAATTCACAGTTAAAAATGGGGACATTCTTGAGATAGCTCCAGCCAGGGAAAGGCCACCAAAAATGGGGCTTGTCCCCAGAAAACGGGAATGTCTGGTCACCCTAAGTCAGACAGCTTTATTAAGTGAAAGCTATCTTGTGAGATAACTGTGGCTAGCCTTAGCTAAAGTTTGGTTATTGTTTTTTCCTTGGTTTTTATCTGTAAATGAATATATCTGTTTTGATTAACTGGTTATCCAGTTTGTTATTAAGGCAGCAGCTAAATCAATTCATGATGTACAAGGAATAAAGCCAACAAACACATAGCAAACAAACACAAAACTTCTGCTACGAAGGTAGCTAACGTAAAAAATCTCAGTAGTTTCATCTAATTTTTTTTGACTCCAATGAATTTTGTGCCTGAGCTACCTTTATATTGCATACATAAATATATTAAAATACCAATTGATTAATTGTATTTATTTCAAATATTAATAGTAATCAATATAAATATAGAAGCCAAACACAGACACGCTTGATCGCTATAAGCTAAGAATTATAATTAATCAAATTAGACTCACTGTTCTTATTCAAACTAGTTTTAATGGATAAGAAAGCTGATAGAACGAACAAGTTCTCCAACCTAAATGACCATATAGGATGTTTGTCCTTTCTATGGGATAAGACCCAGAAGCAGGCATAGAGGCATCATCATGGTAACAGTTATAAATTACTGTTTGTTTTACAGTTTGCCTTTGTAGGACAGAATGCATTTTAGTAAACCCCACTTAAGAGCTGAACAGAAAAGTAAGAAGGCAAGACAATAAATGACAAACTAGTTTGACATAAAATCCTTAACATTACTTTGCTAATAACAACGGAAAAGTTGCTTATTTATTTCCTTTTGAAATAGGATATTTAAATTTTTAAGCATATAGCAAAATGAAAGCCACAAAGCAAGATACATTTACAAACGTCACACATATTAATTATGAACCAAACTATGTATTGAGGTCATTTACAGGCACATTTGTTTATTTACCTAATGGCCCATAACCCAAAGACATAAAGGTTACCATTGTAAACCATTGCAAAAAAATAATAAAAGGAACAAACAAAAAAATCAATCAAAAACCAGTACATTTTTTCCTATTTTTGCTTTAAAATTGACTTGCATTACTACTCGATAATCAGAATTAGTGATGAATAATTTATCCCTTCGTTTATGTCTCTTTGTGCAGAGATCATTTGGCAGGAAGAATTATCCGTTTTGGCTCCCCTTGAGGGAACCCAATAACTTAAATAAAAATAAAACAGCCAATACACGCTTCATGCTCTTAAACCAATTCTCGATATATTTAATGTTGCAAGTGATTTCCTACCCCTTTTATTTATATCAGCCCCATATAAGTAGAGAGTGTGAAGTGACTCCCTCTTACTCAGATCAATAACTGTGACATGAAATATAACTATCTGGATTCCTTTGATAAAAGATGAGTAAGCCTTGGGCAATACTGACTCAACCACATTTTACTTAACTAAACATAAGATCTCTTATGATGACATCTGGGCAGTGATAGAACAAACCTGACAACGTGAAGGTCAGCTTTAATACAGGCTGCTGTGCTTTCACCTCCACCTTCACTTCTTTAGATATAGAGCTCTAAGTATAAACGAATGTGACTCCATGAGAGGATAAATCTCTTTGCCTGAGCCTCCATAAATTCTACTGTTGCACTTTAGTTACCATTTTAGGAGTGTGCTCTAATATTTCATTATTATAGGCTCTACATTCAAACTTCCACAGACCGTTGTTCTGTAACTCAGAACCATTATCGGAATCGCAAAACTGTCTGAGCCTTAAAATATGGCTTAGTGGCTAAAGTCTGCCAACATCCAATAAAGAGAAGTTTTTGTGATAATATAGCTTAGGGTACATTTTATGGATGCCGTTTTGGAAGTCAAATAATTGTGGAATTCCATCAAAACCTCTTGAGTAACTGTAACTCCACTGTGTTAACCAGAAAATGCAATTCATTTTTTAAAACGTTATTAACTACACACTAATAGTATCATAACCTCATAGTTCAGTGGAATTGGAGTCCAATCAAGTGTTAGTGTTGTTGTCACTCATCTCTTTACACCAAAAAGTATTCAAGTAATTTATTTAAGCGAACAGTATTGCAATATAGAAGAACTCCATTAACTTCAACTCATTGTCCTGTATTTAAGGTTTTACTTAGCTAACAGTATGCAAGTAACAATTCAAAAGTAAAATTATCATTATGCAGGATGGCTCCTTCCAAATTAGTTATATTATTATATGCATTATACTTTTTGATTAATATTACTGATGCAGCATTTTAATGTTGCATTTGGTCAAGATGCAGCCAATATTTCTTTTGTAAAGAAATATTGTATCATATTATATTGACTTATATGAGCTGTGTCTCTAAAGTATACCAGGCTCTGAAAGAAAAAAAGAAAAGAAAAAGAAAAAGGTAGTTACACGAAGTTACTTCTCACCACCGGTGCTAGCTGATAGCAGATGACAGATTCAAAGTTCTTGACAGCATCCATCAGATGAAATTAACAACCATGTAAATATTTGAGCAGTTCCATTCTGGGGGAATGGTTTTACATTTCTAGAGGGAAGTCATCACACTTACATGTAATGAGAATCACTTACCTCTTTACTGGAGAGGTTAATAGTGTTGCACTTTCCCTTTGGTTTCCTTGCCTCTTACTTTTTTTTTTTTCCTGGTGGACTCTTTTTTCATGTTCCTCCTCTTGCAGAGGCAGTGTTGAGGTTGTCTTTAATTATGCAAAAGTATAGGCTCATCTTGGTTTTCAAATAGTTAATCTAGAGTATAGGCTTACGGTAATTTCTTGCACAGCTATTTCCCAACAGTAAAACACTCAGTGTTTGGCTGGCTGCTCTCTTCCCTGTTTACACTTACAAAATTGTGCACCATATATGCAAAATGTTTGGATTTTTTTTTCACAAGAGGCCCCCCTCCTTGAATATTTTAAATCCCAAATTTACATAAAGTAGCCCAGAGACCTTGTATGTTTTGTTATGGAGTAAATTACGATGCGGTTTTAATATGCTGTATACAAATCCAGCCCCCCTTAATCTATTCATATTAGTACAGTAGATCCAAGTGCTTTCAAAAGCTAGACCCAATTTGACCTTTATCTCTAAATCTAACATATTTCACCCTCAGAGACCCACATTAAGACCTTTACATTTTTGCATAGCTTTGTGTTTTGCCTTATAAAGTTGTCATTTTTTACTGTATCCTCATGTTTTACACATCCCAGATTCTGCGATACCTCAGCTAATTATATACATCACTGAATAGAGACTTCTGTGCACTATAATATGGGATATTAGCCCATAAAACATAAAAAAACAAAACAAAAACAAAAGCCGAGATCTTTATATTTTACTTATTCTATGGTTTTCACTGGAAACCATAAAAAAACCTTAGGCAAAAAAAAAAAAAGCACACATTTCTTTTGATTGTACAAGAAGTAATTTGAAGCCTGTAACTTATTCTTCTTATGAATAATGCTCATTCTTTCGGTTCCGTGTCTATGGGCTCTTAGGTCTCCAACTGTTTGCTGGAGGATGAGATGGCTGTCTTCTCCTCCTCTGTGGTCGCTGTTGGGATGTTGTAGGTTGTGTCCATTCTGGGACAGTGGGGAGACAAGCTTCTCTTCTTCCCCTTCTCATTTTTGGACTCTCTCTGCAGATGGTGAGCTGTGGTGGTCCTGGAGGGGACATCTGTCACTATACAGGGGATTGAAATGACTGAAATAGTTAACAGCAGTATTTGTTTTTTTTTCACATACTATTTACTTTCACCACTATTCTACAATAACAGTGTGTTTATTTTACATACTATACATTTGCTGTACAATGCCAAACCATCAGTACTGTCTGTTTAAATGGCTTGTTTCACAAATTGTGTCTTAAAGCATAAAAACAATAGCTGTGATCCAAAATTACATTTTCCTCTGTAACTATCACAATTTTCATTTATATTAGAATGATCTACTTTCCCTTGCATAGACCAATCCAAAAATATTCCTCTCGTCCTTTAGAAAAGCACTACACAGTTGCAGAGTTGCTGTCTTTCTCTTCAACATCTTCTTGAAAAATCAGCACCAAATCCTCAACTGCACTAAAGATCTTACTTGTCATGTTGTTCTATCTTTTTCTCAGAACAGGCCGATGTGGCTGCGTCAGTATCCACTTGAGCCAATAGGAATGTATGATTCTAAAACATGTTTGCTATATAGCACCAACAAAGATGGTTGATGAAAATTGATCAATATACATAAAGATGTAATAAAAAAAAGGGGGAGACTATAAAAATCTTTTTTTTTTTTTTCAAATTTACATATCAGTTTACTGACAAAAGACAAATGGGCTTGTCAATTAGCACCGTTTCTCTAGTTTAATAGGATAAAAAAATCGCATGTCACTAGCTCAAACCACTGAAGACCAATGACACTCTAAAGACAATTCTAGTTTTAACCATCTATCCATTTTATGAGCTGAATTGGTAACAGGGCAAGTAAAGTAGCCTAAATATCCTGATCCACTACTTGTTCATTTTCTCTTCAGTATCCTCAAGTCAACTGAGGTCCACTGAGAGATTTAATCCCTCCTGCACATCCCGGGCCTATTGCTGAGTCTCAGTCAGTTATGCCCAGAAAATCTCCACAGGGAAGTGACCAAGAGGCATCTGTATTGCCCACACCTCCCTAGGCTCTTCTTAGTGCAAAAGAAAAATGGCTCAGTACCGAAATCCTCTGCAATTACTTGCGTCATCATGTGAAGTGAGACTTAATCCTAACCCTACACCAAAGCACTAACCTTTAAACAGCCAGTGGAAGTGAATACAGGTGAAACTGGTGCGACTTTGCTAAATTCAGTTTGACAAGGGCAGTTATATTGGAATACACTGTATAACACATACATGCTGTGCACAATACTTGCACATATGAAATGGCCCAGGAACAGATACTTTGTGAGGAAATAAAGGGAGATAAAGCTGTGAAAAGCTGAAGAAAAAAAAAAACCTTGCAGCTCAAAAGGTCTCAGAGATCAATAAAAACTGCTGATGTCTTAACGCAAGGTTAGATAGATATATGTGAGCTTGAGTGTCCCTCACGTTCAGTCCTTATCATTTCTCTATCACGGTCTCTCCCTTTCCACACACACACGCAAACACACACACACACACACACACACACACACACACACACACACACACACACACACACACACACACATAGCGAAGTGATGAAAGCCTGTGTTTGACACGGGTGATGTAAGTGGACTGAAACTGAGCATGAAGGTCAGAGGGATGCTGGGAGAGCCCAAGCCCACATTACTGAAGTGACAGGAGAGAAATCCACTCCTCCCTCTTTCTTTCTCCCTAAACATACACACACACGCTGTATGGCTGATGGATGCTGTTTGAGTTGGAGTGGAAGTATCCTGTTGTTTTCTACTAAGCACATTCTGTTCAACACTCATTGCCAAGAGTAATGGTCAATGAAAAGCCCCACTGCTCTGTGAGTGTGTGTGGGTGGTGTTTGTGTGTGTGTGTGTGTGTGTGTGTGTGTGCGTTGGAAAATGAGAAACTTCTTGATTCTTGAGTCTTTGTTGTACTTCACACAGGCATCCCATTCTAACACGGTTCTTTATGCTAACCAATCATCTCTGTGGCTCCACACACTGAACATTTGCATGTATGTGCTCTGCCAAAAAGGATTTGCCCACTCGAGTGTATGGCAGCTGGCCCAATGTAAAGACTGCTTTCTCACTTCATCCACTAAATCTTGAACAATTAGTGAGCTGGAACTGGAAGGAAGGTGTGTGGACCCATGTGTGTCACAGAACTAACTCTTAAGATCTAAAGATACACCCATACTTTTGTGTACTTTTGGTCTAGGGCTATTTGTCATGGTTTGAGTTAGGCTTTTAGTTTCAAAGACGGAAACTCTTATAGCTACAGTAAACAACCATATATTACAAAATATAATACTTCCAACTTTGTGACAACTTTTTTCTTTTTACAGCATAACAATGCCCCTGTACATAAAGCCAGGTCCTTAAAGAAATAGTTTTCCAAGACTGGTGTGGAATAACTTGACCGGCCTGGACGTAGGCATGTTTTGAGTCTCATCCACCACTTATGGAATGAATTGTAAGGTGCCTGCGTGCAGAGTCAGGTGATAATTCTCTGTGGGTTTGTCACTACAAACAACAATTTTTCATTTGATCCATTGTTTATGAAGATTTTTTATTAGTGTGGCTTTAAACAGGTCAACAAAACATGGAACAACACACAGTCCTAAAGCTTGCTGCAGAACTGTTGAGTTTTGCAGCAGATAGCAGCATTGCATTATATATTCTAGACTAAACAGTTTGCTGTGCAGGTGTTTTCCTGTGTGCTGCATTTTGCATGACTTTGTGTGTTCAATATGTAAAACATGGAATAAGAGACAAGCGCTTAACACTCTACTAACAAACATTGAAATCTACCACGCCCCAACACATGCCGTGATGATCACCCAAAAGTCAGCAGTTTGCTCTCTCCTCCAGCACAGCAAGCAGTGCATCGTAGGTACTGTAGGTCTGAAAGGTTTAGCAGCATCTTAAGACACACGCCAAAGCCTCCCACAGAGAGGCCTAGTCAACCCTTCCCTGCCTCATAGTAAACTGACATCAAGCAGCCCCTGTAGTGCCGAGCACGGGACAGGAGAGAGACATAAACCTGGCACGGGACAACCAGTCTGACACACAGCACCACACCTGACTGTAACTGAGCAGACGGGAGAGACAGGCGAGAGCAGAGCCCCCTGTATTCAGGATGTGTGTGTATGTGTGTGCACGCATGCTTTTATAAGTATGCGTCTTTGTGTGTGTCTTGTTTACAGAGCTTTTCTGTCATATGTCTTCATCTCCACTTTCTATCCCTTCACTGTTCTTCAGCTCTGTGGCTAAGCCAGCGTGAGGCAGAGACACACTGTGCAGGTTTCATCGCTTAGCTTAGAGGTGAGTGTTTATGTTCCTGTGAGTGTGTGTGTGTGTGTGTGTGTGTGTGTGTGTGTGTGCGTGTCTGTGAGTGTGTGTGTGAGAGAGAGAAAAAGACAGAGGGGGGGAATGAGTGTGTGAGTGAAACTGGATGTGTTGCCCTCAAAAGAAATCTATGTTTCCTCTCAGAATTTGTGCATTTGTGCTCCGTAATTTGTTCTTATTCACCCCATGTGTGTGATTTTATGTATTTGTGTGCCTGTGTTTACCTCTGCAGTTTGATCCCGAGCTTATACTCTAGTGAGTGGCAGCCACCCCCATTCAGAAGATCTCTCCTTGGGGCATAATGCATGGAAAAAACAGGCTTAGGGGCACATCAATTCCACAGGCTTATCCGAACGACGGGTGGTGTGTGTAAGAGTGTGTGCACGCTTTCTTCAAATGCATTTCTGTACAGTGGTCTGCTTTCTAGACAAAGCGAAATTCGAGGTGTGTGTGTGTGTGTGTGTGTGTGTGTGTGTGTGTGTGTGTGTGTGTGTGTGTGTGTGTGTGTCACATGGCAAATGCAATCATAATGAGTGTATTGAACCTAATGTCAAATAAAAGCAGAGGGATTTAAGGGGATTCAAGCCTTTGTCAAACATTTTTATTTTTTTCCTCACATCTGACAACTGAGACAAAGTGTTAAATACAAATGGATTTTCATATCCCCAAATAAATTTCACAGTCATTAAATAAACTTGATAATGATATCAGATGAAATGTGCTTTATTTAACTTGTATTTGGTCTCTTCAGACAAATCCTTTGACAGAAGCTATTAAAAGATAGTTTAGACTACTCAGGAGGAGAAATTGTTCCGTCCTTTGTACATTGCTTCTGTTCCATTAGCGTAAGCAGAACATGAAGAATATAGTATTAATATTTAAGACTTGCTGTTCACATTAGGGAGAAAAATGAAATGACATTTGAGAGGCTTCTGTTTGTTTTCTGATTTTCCAGAAGCCCCTTTAATGTCTTACAAACAAAAATGCTGCCTGTGGAGACTTTGCAAAAGAAGAAAAACAAGCAAGCGAACAAAATGCCAAAACATCAGAGTGACTCGTTTGAAACATTTTACCTTTTATGTGTCTTTTCTCCAGTGCGCTGTTGAATCGCTTATATTACATACAGAGTTATGTATTTTCCCTCTATCTTGCAGCTGAATCACATATTACACGCAATGAGATTAGTTCACCTAACTCACTCTTACTGAATTTAAATCCCACAAAGCATTCGTTTTGAAGAACATCATCATTATTTCATTTTCCCCAGCAAGTGAACAACACAATTTCGTTTGATTACAAGCCGTGCACTCATGCATTATAAACGACGGAATCGTTTCATTACATTTCAAGTCATTGCAAGGGAACGGCACATGCTAAATCAGTATTCATAAGTCCATATTTCTTGTTTGATGATAATTTCTCATTTCGCCAGATTAAACAGCATATTTTGGATAAAGGGCTCCATAAAGCATTCAGAGTGAATGGCAAAGGAGAAAAGAAAGAGGAGAGAGAGAAATTGTGGATAGGGGAAGGAACTCATGAAGGGCATTTTAAGATATTTGGTTTATGTATTATGAACTCATTCTTTTGGTCCTCGGGAAATTTAATTACACACGGGACAACATTTGCCTAAATGTGTATGTGCATTTCTGGGAAGTGAAGATGTGTGTGAGAACGGAGTGCTCCTCCCTCAGCATCCATCGAGCAGACACCAGACAGAGCTCTGTCCAGAATGGCAGTCAGGATGTCGGGTCCCCGCAAACGATCAAAGAGCTCTGTGCCTCTGTGCCCCAACTGCCAAGGGATTTACTGTCCCCATGATGAGTGGGGAAAGCGAATTAAGAGGACGGGCTGGAGAGAAGAAAGGCACTGAGATCGAAGAGAAAGGGGGGAAACAACAGACAAGGGCTATGCAGAAATGAAAGGAGTAGCAAAGGGAAGCAAAGAAATTGAAAGCAGAATGGCTAAGCATGGCTGAAGGAAGCGAGAATGCAAGAATGAGAGATGAGAAACAAATGGAGAAAAAAGGGACTTAAAGGAGACAGAGATGAAGAGGAAAAGGGGGTAGAGAGGAAGAAGAGGAAGGCACCATTAGAGTGAAAATGAATGGAGAACTAAGAACCTAAGGGCTGAAAGCTTCTTAGAAGCTGAAGAGATGATTGCAACTATTGCATTGCCCCTCATCTTCTGTCTCTTCACATTGTTCCCCTGTTCCAACAATACACAGAGAGCAGAGATGGATGACTGTGGGGAGACAGGAAAGAAGTGGGCCAAACAGGAGAGGTAGCTGAAGACCTGGGGCTTCAAAGAGTTCAAGGATCCTCCTCCCTTTGTCTACTCATCTTTTCACTCACTGCTGTTCTCTCCTCTCTAGTCCCTGCTGACCCACTGTTCCTCCTCACTGGGTTTCTGCCACTTTCATCTCTCTATTCATTTGATTCATAATCAAAATCCTAATCATTAAGCAATAGCAGCAAAAAACTCTGCAGTACCAGAGTAAGATGTTCATGTTGTGCCAAATAATTTCAAGCTGTGTCAATCCGTCCAAAATCTTACTACCGAATTTGTCATCATCAAGGAATTAAAGGACGAAAACAAGTTTGTGTAAGGCTGATACCCAGATACTCAAGTCGTGTAGCTGTCTCTTTTTATGTCCGCATAAAACTGCTTTCCACTCACAAGGACTATAAAGTGGAGGAATAGAGAAAATGTTAAGTACCTCTCTGTCATCCAGTGCTTTTTTTTAAGACTACTTTATTCAACCCTCAACTGGGTTTTAGATAAGACACAGCCACTTGTCCACAGCTTCTTTCTTCCTCCATCTGAGGATTCCAATTCAAAGGGTAGCCACTACATCTCTTAGGGTTATAGCATTGCCTAAAGAAAGAACAGAATATTGAAGTTTGAAGTTGTCTGAAAGCAAATCTCCATTGCTGGTGCTCTCTAGGATCCTTATACCACACCTTTACCAAACCAAACCAAATACTTTCACTTGTTTGGTTTCTTCGTGTAAGTTTATTTCTTTGCTTCTTCTATAATTGTGGGCAGTTAAATTATCACAGTAGCAAACTGCCAGTGACTCTATCTGGATTAAAGGAGTAACAATGCTGTCATACAGAGTGTGTTCAGATGCACTGATGAGTCAGTCTGTCAGGCTCCCTAGAACTCACATTTACTCTATAGGGCCAGTCCACTTTCATCCATGCACAACCGACTACACTAAGAAATACCTTTTACCCTTACACCAGATAACCAGGCAAACAAAGAAGTTTGCATCCATTCATTTCTTTTGACAGCTTGTTTGCCGTGCATTGATTATTGGCTAAGCCACATTACAGTTTAGGTACTTGTTGTTTGTGGTTTCTGGAATCCCGGCTGACTTACATAGACCCATTGGATCTAAAGAACTCTTTTCATACTTTGGCACAAATGCCTCAAGAAATGAATAAATAGAGTCAGTCAGAAAGTCCACATGCATTTCCTTTAAAATGATTGTTTAATAAGTTCTCTTTTTTGGATATTTAATTTCGTTGAGAAATGACATGCAACAGAGGTCCTGCGCTCGACACAAACTGGGGAAGGTATAGTTCATGATCAGTGCCCTAACTCAACTCAACAATATACAGACCACAATATGTATGTCTCCAGGGCCACTTTGCGGTATCTAGCACCTCAAAAGGCGACCTGTCACACACAACATCATAAGCATAATCAGAGAGCTCAAGCTAGTATATAAAAAACAAAACACCCACATCCTCGCACCAACTACACCTTCTAGCACTGGCAATGTGTAATTTCTATGTGAGAGTAAAACATAGCCAACTGGAATATTACACTTGCATAGCAGCATAACTGTACCTACATGGGAACATCTCCACGCGACACAAAGACATATCTGTACAAATAGAATTTATAGGATATCATCACATGGAAACCTCAAAATTATATGAAAATTCCTGCTTTATGCACCACTAGTATCATGCTGTATGAATATTTACCCAGCATATTAGTTTATGCCAGCCTACTGTGGGGGAATCAGTGAAAGAGGATGGCTATTTCAACAGAAGAAGTAACATTCATTGTCATCCAATTCTGCATCGGAGCGAGATGGGCTTCCACTGGAATGTTGTGACCTTGCGGTGTAAATGCTTAACATCCCAAGAATGAAACTGGCACTCCCGAAATGGATTTGGCCTGATGTTCAGAGGCTTATAACAAGTGCCAGCTCTGTAGTATTTAAGAGGGTACTGGCGGAAAGACACTGTATGTGTATGTGCGGGCGTATGTTTTACTCCACAAAAAGCTGCCAGTGTTTCATTCCTAGATAAATATTTATAACAGAGAAAGACAATAAGTCAGACAAGCACACACACACACACACACACGGAGACAGACGTAGGGAAGAGAAAGTGAGAGTACAGACAGAAGGACAGAAAGTAGAAGCAGGAAGCTTATTATTTAATGTCCTACTTGGCAGAAAGCTGTCAGAAACCAGGAGAGTGGAGGCTTGCCAGGGACTGACAGAACAAAATCACCATTCGTCTTCTCTTCAAGACATGGACAAGCTTAATGAATTAAGATCCAACTCAAGTCTCTTCTCTTACTTGTCTGAATTGTGATGTGTGGGCCTCATATTTGTGGGTTTCAGACCATTGAGCAGCGACAGTTAGATTCAAGCAGCATGGCATTAAATCAACACAAAGGGCAGCATTCAATCCTTCAGAGCCTCATTATCTAGAATGATCTTTCTATCAAGACCCTAAACTCTGACTATTTCAGGTGCGCACACATACACACGCACAAAGCCCATTACCTCCAGTGATAGCTCCACTAGCATTCCAAACAATAGCTGCAAAACGCAAATTAGCAAACAATACGCTGTGCTCCCATAGCGATGAGTGATTAAAACAGTACAAGGCGAGCTAATGCATCTCAGGCAGGCCAGATTCCTGCCTCAGCTCTTATCTTCCCCTAACACGCTATCAGACAAATTAGCAATGGGGTCCACTTAGGAGTGTGTGTCTGTGTGCGTGTGCCAGTGTGTGTAATCTTTAGTGTGTATGTGCATTTAGCAGTGGGGTCCACTCATCGTCTGCCTCCTCTCTTGATGTTATTTATGGCTGTTTAAATGATCTCAGACACCTCTCATTTGTTTAGACAGCTCCAATTGGCTTTCTGTCCAAGGGAAGAAGAGAAGAGGAGGGCGCAGGAGCAGCGGGGCAGGAGGGAGAGATGTGGTGAGACAGAGGGAGAGATATATGGGAGGGAGGAGGGTGGCCAGACAAACAAGGACGGGGCATGAGGGATGGCTGAGAACGGTATAGGAGGAGTAAAAGAGATGGATGAAAGGGGAAGAATTTGAAGGGGAGTGAGACAAGAGGCAGAGGGGTAGATAGACAAAATCATGATAAGCAAAGGAGTATGAAAAGATGCATGGAGAAAAGAGTTTAGGAAGGAGAATTTGCTGGAGAGTTAGTAAGACAGAGAGACGGGGGAGGGAAGTAGAACAGTTAGGTCAGCAGGTGAGAGGGGAGGGGTCAAAGTCTCTGACTCAGCTGGATTCATTTTGCTTTGTTCCACTGATCCAAAAATTACTTTTCAGCATCTTCATGTATAGGGGTGAGTGACATACGCCTTTACTAGTAAGGGAACCTAATGACCCATAACTTAACATGATGTATGGCCATTGTCATAGGTTCTACTTTTGTTTCCACTGTTCTCATTTCTCTTTGAGCAAATGTTTCGTGGAATTAAATTCCAGCAGTGCTAAGGAGGTTAGTCTTCAAAGTTTGAAGGGGACAGAATTTAGCAGCTCATTTACAAAGATACTTCAGGACATGTGTTAAATCAGCATTTTGAATTTTGGGGAAATATGCTATATTATACTGTAAGTATATACTGTATGTATACAGCATTCAAAGCTTAGATGACTGGCTGATGGCTTTATCTAACATTGACACTGATCAGGCACAATATTAAAACTAGTAATTGGTCTTAATGTTGTAGCTGACCAGTGTAAGTCTGGGCTTTGGCTGGGCCAGTCCTGGACAGTCAGACACTCGTCCTGCACCTCATTGCATTCTGAGTCATGACATGGTGCTGGTTTGATAGTATTGGCCAGGACCGGTGCAACTTTTGGTGCAACTAACTTGTCTTGAGGGACGCACCTGGCACTGGAGTGCTGGTGAGCTGGGTGTGAGTAATTAAATAATGTATGTGTGTGTACTTGTACCTCTATCTCTGCATTATGTACCTTAGGGAGTGAGAGAAGTTTCTGCCATTCCACATACCTTCAAAGGTCTGTTTGAGGATTAAAATGTGGTTTTAGGGCTCAGGTTAGAATTAGGTAGGTTTATGTTAGGGTTAGGTTTGGGCATTTAGTTGTGGTGGTTGAAGTGATGGTAAGGGGCTAAGGAAGGCATTATGTCAAATAGTGTCCTCACAGAGATAGAAGTTTGTGTTTGTGCGTGTGTGTGTGTGTGTGTGTGTGTGTGTGTGTGTGTGTGTGTGTGTGAGTGTGTGTGTGTGTGTGTGTACTTATGATTACACACATGTAGGCCCCTCCAGGGAAAAAAGAGGAGCTAGTGGGACAGAGGGCTCTCTTTGCTGTGCTTGTTAAAACACAGTTATACACATGCATACGCACACTCACATATTCATACAAAACAGTGAGTACTAATATTCAGATGTAGACACAACTACAAAGACACACACAGACACATACACACACGCACACACAGACACAGACACATACACACACAATTAAATTTGAATGTTTATGATGTAATCTCTCCTTTATTGTACCATGGTAGTATGGTCTCTGGGCACTCTAAAGTTAATTGCCACTGAGTCTCGCCTTGGTTGTTGTTGTTTGTTGTTTCTGACAAGTTTGGGCCATTGAGCTACATGAACAATGTTGTAAACATGGGGTCAGTTCACAGGGCAAACACAGCCTGGAGTCTCTCAGCAGCAGATTCTCAAGGAAATGAAAATGAGGTGGAGTGTAGAGTGAAGTTTCTTTGAAGAACAAAATACCCATGCATATTACAATTTACACATGCAGAATATGACATATAAACAAGAGGGTAATATGAATATAGTACCATGTATTACATTCAGACTGAAAGAGAAAATCAACAAAGCAAATTCATGCAAAGATACATGTTGTATCCCATAATCAAGATACAGCAAAATACTACTTGACAACACACAGCACTTTTCATTACTGTTTCAAATGAAGTTTAATATACTGAAGTTATAAGTCACTTGGACTGTATTTATCCAGGTGGGGAGTTTTGAAGTCAGTGCCTGCTCCCTTGGGCAATGGAAATGAGTATTCCTCACACATAAGGCACATCTTGCACCCAGAGGAAGTCCAGGCATTGCGTGAAAATGCACACTCCACACAGACTGGCAATCCATGAGGCCACTCTTTTACTATTAGATATTATAGGTTACAACAGGAGTTTGTTATTAATTTTCTAACTGCTTTATGAGACCTTTAGGTATGAGCCAACTGTGGACCAGCCCTCTTCTGCTTCATGCTAAGATGGTATCAACCTCTGTGGATTAGTTTTAAGATTGCTAAAAGCAGATAATCCAATGGCCACTCACCAATGATTAAGGTTTGAGATGCTATGTTACTTGAAGCAAATTAAAATGCATTCTATTTTACTACTCTAATATGTAGAAGTAGCCATAGTTCTTTAGCAACCACAGCTAGTAGCCTCCCTATAGCAGCAAAAGAGTTAGGAAAAAGCTAAGGACACTATTATACGATACCATTTGTACTCACACTTGGTTAAAATCTTTTTACAATGAAAGACTAACAGTTATTTTGACATTCCTAGTGTTCATTGGCCTAAGAAAGTAAAAAAAAAAAAAAATACTTCAAAGATGAGGCGGGCAATATTTTTCCTTATTGTCATCAGATGCCACGAAAAGGCCAAAACCAGCAATGATTTGATGCTATCAACTATTGCCACTGCATAGACCAAGTATGACAAAGCATCTTTCTCTGGGATGTAGCTCTGTGGCTTACAGCAGCATATTGTTGCCACAATGACAGCAATTGAAATAAAGTCTCTGATTACAAGGAAAAGCTGTTCTTGCTTTTACAAGATATATTTTACGTTATTATGACATATTTTCTCATTAATATGAGATACTTATTCAGTTTAAACAAGAAGCTTTTCTCATTATAGAAATGCATCACTTTATCTTGCTATATCAGAAAACTTTGTTTCATGAATCCAATGAATCTCATTAAAACTAACTTCTCCCATTACATAACACAATGAGTTGGTATGTCACTACAATAAGAAACCACCATATAGTATTTAAACATGTAGTTTTGGGAGATACTTTAAAAGCAATTTTTTGTAGTTTTGTTTTTGGGGGTTTTTGTTTGTTTTTTTGTTTGTATTGTTTTTGGCATGGTGACAGTGATATATTGGCATAATTGTTCTAAAAAATGTAATCAAACGCAATTAGTCAAACCATTGCACTGGGTAATGTTGCTTTATTGTGATCAACATGGCTACTGTAGTTGATTTTGATTTAATCAAACATACATTGTCTGGCAGCCATAAACAATCAACCAGTATAACCAGTGTTCATTATTCCACAGCTGAAAATAGTCCCAGAGCGATGCACTATTTACTTCTGTTTGAGAAATGGTTCCTAAAAAAAACACAGTGCTCAGCTGTTTTAGGAAATTACGAAGCCTTTATTAAAAATGAAACCCACATATTTATTGACCCCTTTTCAAAGATTTATGTCTTCAGTGAGAATGAATGGGCTTTGGGCACATTGAGAGACAGACTAACATATTGTAGTCCTTTATTTTTCAGATTTGTTGATAATAAGAAAAATGTTCCATTGCAACACTTTAATGCTAACCTTACATTTGTCTCATACTTTTTCTAACCCTCGATTGTAAACATTTCTATTTTTCTACTCTATACTTGGTTTGAACATTTCATATTTCGCTCAGTTCTGAAGGTGCCAGTCGTCTTTCCAACAATATCCTCTGAACAGCAGAGAGATTCAACTAATATTTGCAGTACAAGCTTGTTTCTTTCTACCAGGGCGTCACTGAGGCCCGGTTGTTTAGGAAGACCATTCATACTGGACTCTGACTTTTTTCCCTCAGCTCACCATTGTATCTATCTTTATATTTCTATATCTTATTATATTTATTTTCATTGTAATTTTTAATGTTTTTTTAATATGTCTTAGAGTCAACAAACAAACACTTAAGTCTTGCATCTTATGTACTTTCTGGGAAGCGATGTTGTGATCTTATTCCAGCACTACAATACAGAGTTTAACTCAAAGGAATACTTTCTTTCTCACCTACAACAATAGCAACCACATCAAGAAATCGGCTAGTGAGCTGTGCACTAATTATTAATACAATGAGACACGTTTTAAACACGGTTTAAAATTCATGCATATCTGGAGCAGTAACCTCTGCCGACATGTAGATTTGTCTTTTTGATATATCTGCTGTGACTACAGCTTGGAAAAGCAATAAGAGGCACAGTTAAAAAAGAAAGAGGGGATTAATCTGTAGTGCTGGAGAGTTAGTCGATGATAAATGGGTTAAACAGATGCTTTTCTTTGAAGGTAAATGAATGAAAACTAGGGAAAATGTGTAACTAGGTCAAAGTGAAAAAGGACTTCGCTTCATGGCAAAAATGCTTCTAAAAGGAAGAACAGGAATAATTATGAATGTAGAAAAAAAGTCTACAGGCATTATGCAAAAATAGGGAAAAAAATATTTAATTAGGAAACAACTATAATGACACATCAAATGCTGTAGGTGATGATAATATAGGCTAAAGAAATGCATTACAAAATAAAGGCTTATATAGATATTAATTATGATAAGTCAAATTAAATCCAATATAGGCTAATGTTGATCTTTATTTGCTAGGTTATATCAAGATCTAAATTGTGCTGTTTGAGTATGCAGCATTCTGAACAGTCCATAGGTCACCATATGATACGATACTATGAAATGCAAAGAGTGATGACAATGCCCAAGGTTAATAAGCAGCTTCAGTCACAGGCAGACTACCCTTTGATAAGTCTATCCTGCTTTAAAGAGGATATATGGAACAGGTGAATGCTAAAAATTCAGGACAGCCATCCTGCCCTGACCCATCCCGCTGCTTCAGCAATCAATTTTCCTCTAATTACTAACAACGGCATCTGTCGGAGATATGTATCTTATCTGACTGGACAATTTGATAATAGGGTTTATCGGTGGAAATGGCTGGTGAGATCTTTACCATGTCAAGGATATACAAGGGTATTTGAGGTCACGGTTCCAAAAGAACAGTAACTTATCTGATTAACTACTGTTAGATTGGAAGACAACAATATTGGACAAAGTTTTAATAGCAAGAGGAAATGCTTGACCTTCCACATTACACTAAAAATAGGCAGACTCACATAAAGATACTTTTGACATAAAGATAAGATGAAACACAAGATTAATATGCATAAAACTGTAAGAACTAAGAAGCACAGAGGAATAAGCATAAGAGGACTAAGAGTCCAGAACATACAGATGCCATATGACACACATCTTCTGTCTATAACATCTGTAAACCTCTAGCCTGCAGACTTTCCTCCCAAGAGCAGCTACAGCATCAGTCATTTCAGGAAATGACATGTTTACTTTCAAGTAACAAAGGATTAAGAATCTTGCCCACTGGTAGCAAAAGAAATTGTTATAGTAGAGCCACAAAGTCCACAGAAGGGGAATGTATGGATGGCTGGGTCAACAAAACACCAAACTTCACACAGAAGACCTTCAATTCATTAATGTGCCCACAGATAAACACCGGACTCTGCAGAGTTTGCAGATCCCCTCTGCTATACAGAGCTTTATGCTTCTTTCAGCTAATTGTTTTGGTCTCCTAAACTTCACAAAGTGCAAACCACGATTTGTTTTTTGTGCCCAGACCTAGCCAACATTGGAGCATGACTTTTTTTGTGGTCTGTGGTCAAGTAAAATAATTCACAAAAAGTTCTAAATAAAGGGCAACACTCTGCATTCACTCAATACACTGCATACATTCACTGGCCTCTTGACCTGTAGAGTCAGCCATGAATTCTGCTTTTACCATGATTATAAATTTTAGGTTTTTGTTGATGGTGAAGGTGATAATTGTACTTTATTCATACTTATGAGGTCGTAGTGGGTGGTGGCATGATATCAGAGTGCACTGAAAGGTGTTTCTAAAGTGCAGTCTAATCATCCATTCCCTATACCCACTCATGGTGTAGGCGGCCCAGAGTCTATCCCAGCATGCACTGGGTAAACCTTCAATAGGGTTTATTAGAGACCCAACACACAGAAAGTACATAGACGAACATACTGACATCAACTCTGGAGGGTTTAAACCCCACAACCTTTTGTGCTGTTACTACAGCACTGTTTCACCCCAAACCATACACTGAAAGCATTTGTTAATACTGAGGCTGCAGAAATACTGTGAGCATTAATGCCATCCACACATTAAAAATAGGAACAGTTAGAGCAAGAATACACAATAGACAGAAAAATAAACTAAATAATAATCATCTCTCTACTCTTCATCTAAAAATTCTCTTGTGTCTTTATTTTACTTAAAAGAACTTATAAACAAATGTTATTGTATTATTTACCCTCTCACTGTGTTCCCTTTGACGCACATTTCAAAAAAAGTGGAGTCACTAACAGACTACAATTACTGGCCGACTGGCGCAACAGCCTGGCAAAAATGCAAATAGCATTTTTTTTTTATCTGCTCTCAGTGTAGTGTAATACTGATTCTGTTTTTCCATTTTTTAAACTTTTATGTCACTGCTTTTTCAGAGGGAAATATTCTACTTTTTGCACTACAACTTGAGAATTACAATTACTGGAGAGTTTCTTGAGAGAATAGGTTTTTACATCTAAAATCAACTATGAGCTGTGAGTTTAAAGTCCAGTCTCTGACTACTATGCTCTGCTGTGAGTGTTTGACAGTTTACAGTGATCTCGTCAGGGATGCATCCGCTGGGTGGTTTGTTAAGTTCATTCAGTGACAAGAGTCCGTGTAATTTCCATACAACTAATCTTTTTTTGCATCTGCTACAACTGCTGTCATAAGAATTTCCCACTCAACTCTGCAAACAAATCACACACATCACAATGCAACAGTAATGGTATGTATTTGCAGGTCAGTCTTACCCAATATTACAGATAGGATTTTATTCTAGCCAGAATCATATGGAGTAGTCACAAGAATAAGAATAAATTCACTTCTTACAAGCTAATATGTTCACTGCTACACAGAACATGACATTTTCAAACTCAAATGTAAAGTGCAGCTATTGAGTGTCAGCTTTTAAAGGAAACAGCTCAAAGGCTAAATGTGCATTATGTGCAAATACTACATTTATGGTTTGCAAAGCAACTGTTAGCTAAATAGAATTTTATACTTTAAAAATATGTAAAAAATAAAAAATGATAATGTAAGTTATAGAAACACCTTCTTTATTTGCTCATAGAGAATGTTATAGTTACTTACAGCTGCTGACTGATAAATTGAATCCATCCTTGCAGCTGCAGCATCACTCATTTGCATGTGTGACACTGACATAACTTGTAACATTACTGTGGTTGAGAAATGTTCAGTTTTGAGCATGAAGGCCATGGCCACATCCAAAACACCATGTCTCCCCCCTCTCTCCTGGTGTGTCTGTTTCTCTCTGCCAGCGTTCGGCCTTTACTCACCCTGGGTGTCTTCTCTCTCTGCTAGGGACTGTCTCTCTTTTCTCTTAAATCTGGCAAGAAGTGCAAAAAATATAAAAATAGTTTTTCTCTCAGCGTTTACCCATTTTAGACTCCACCAGATGATTAAAAGAAATCACTTGTGTTATACCAAAATTCACAAAAAACACTGTGAACTTTGTTAAACTTGACTCCTCTCTCCAACACACACAGTTATATAAAACACTATTAGATAGATATTCAGCCAGAAACCTATGTTTTTATAACCACATGCAGGTTTGCAATCTGACTCTGAAAACGATTAAGCTTAGTGAAGAACACAGGTAGTAGTCTGTTTAGGTTTACAATATTTACATTTATTACTTACATTTTAAATTTATCTCAATCATTTCATATTATCAAGTATGAAATAATTATAAGTTAGCGATATGACACGATGTGACAATAAATTTTGTGATTATTTTTTAAAGTAACAACATTTAGTAGCTCCATCACAGTCACTAACCCGAGTGACATTGTTACTTCAGTATTTTAGGGGATGGGCTTGTTTATTGTTAACCTTCTACTCACCAGGAGTTGGACGAGAGGGTTTTATCCATCACTCTACCCTCAGTGAAAAAACTGCTTGGGAACAGTAGGGGAGCTGGATGGTTTGTAAACCCAGTGCAGTCACTGGGGCTACGGTAGTAGTTACTGATCAGTAAATGCCTCTAAACCATCCAGTGGCTGCATGTTAGACCACGAAGTATCAATTTCTCTCACTACACATGTTTAATGCAGATGTTATGTGTGGGTGTTAGGTAGTTGTTTAAGACACCTTTGATGGAGAAAGTGAAGATTATGTGACGTGTAACATTAAATACTTACTTATACTGATGATTAATTATTAATGTAACGTACTTTCCTTTTCAGTAAGTAGGAATCAATTACGTTTTTCAGCTAACTGGGCAGATATTATATATCTGTCTATGCTGTGAGAATGACACCATTGGGATCATAACTTTTATGTGTTTGTCTTTCAGCAACAGCTTGATATGACTCACAAGGTTAAACATTAGTGTGTTAATACTACACTATCTGTAATGTAAAACAAACGACACTACATCCATGCATGGGTTTATAGATGTGGTACCTGGTGTATGTATTTTTCCAGTGCAGTTAGTGAGTGACTTTTCCATTTCAAGCGTCTCACAAGCATACCCTCATGTTAAAGTAGGCTTTTCTTTATGAAACTGCATTAGGACTTGACCTTACCATCATTTTTTCTCTTTTTATTGGAAATAGATGGTTATCTAGAGAACAATACATGCAATTCCCTGTTTATTTTCATTAGCTTGTCTTCACAAGCCACTGTTGAGTAATATGATGAGATGACAGGGTTGCCAGGTCAAGGAAAATGTTCTGGACCAACAGCCCCTGAATACCCACCACACACTGTATGACCCATAAAAAAGTAGAAGATAGTGGGGGCAGTTAAAAGCTTTGTAAGCAACAACATCTGCAGAACAGGTGTTAAGGAATGTCTCTGTTTTGCAGTAAAAGTGTAAATAATTAAAATAGTGGGCAAAATGTGATGGGAAAAATAAGCAATTTCAAAGGGAAATGTCCCCTCAGTCATTTCTAAGCCTGATAACTACCAAAAAACACAGAAATGCCAGAAAATGTTGCATCCTATTTTCACAATGCGCACTTTGCCTCAGACAACTTAATTCATTTAACTCTAGATACATATTTTATGCTGAGTTTGGTACATTGGAGGCGTGTGCATGAAGAGGGTCAACACTGATTTCACACAGATGGATTGGTCTAACTTGTTATAAGTCACAGATGAAACACCTGAAAGATGCAAGAAGAGCAACAGTGAATGTTTGCTTTGCTTTGGGCTTTGTGATTTGTGTTTTTACCTCAAAAAAAGGCTGACCAAAGCCAGAACAGTCCTACCAGACATATACTGTGGCTCCTGTCACCACTAACATGGTGAGAGGTCATCATATCCCTTGGGTGATACAACCTGTGCTCGAAATCATACCTTTTTTCACTTACTCATTACTTTCTAAATAATATAGACTGTGTTGTTTATGTGGTAGTAAGCAGTAAATTTAGATTCGATACAGCTACTAATCATCTTCATGTTACATCATCAATGACAGGTGTTTTGACACAAAACAGCATTTTTTAAATCTAAAAGAATGGCAAAGGATATATGCACAATTTAGGCCTAGTAAAAAGGGAGGGATCTGGGACACAACAGACTCCATTCCTGCAGCTACAGTTGAGTCAGACCTGTTCCCCTTGAATCAGAGGAACAGTGCACACTCACGTGGGCAAAATATCTTCACATCAACCTTGCAACACACACAGGGCCAAGCTATTAGATTGTGAGCATGCCACTCTAGTTATAAGGCAATCCATGCTTTTTATTCTCATGTAGCCGTATGTTTTGTGGCATATCCAGAGAGGGACCTTCAGGGCCAAAGATATTCAAAAAAACATTATTTAAAAAGACGTAAGTTCTAATTTTATTTTATCCATTCGTACACTGACAATCAACATCTAAAAAATTGAAGGAAATAAACCCTTCAAAGCTGCCTATTCAGGTTGTGTCGGAACATGAAGGTTTAAATGAAGGAGACCAATTTGACCAGTTTGTTATCACTAACTTTATGACAAATTTCAACCATTACAGGGGACAAAAATCCCAACAAGTGTGATTTTTTTTTTTTTTTTTTTTTTTTTTGTGCTGGTGGGTTCCAATATACCATGATGGCTGCTCACCGTTCATGGTTCTGATGCTTCTGTCACCTGCCTGGCTGTGAGTGTTCTGTCAGAAAGTGTCAGCTTACAGGAAGGTTTGCTAGTTTTGTGTGGTAGGAGAGGGTAGCTGTCATGCATTTTGCACCCCAGCCCTGTGTCACCGCATTGCACTGTAGTGCACACACAGCTTGTGTCATGATGCAATAATTTGTAACGAGGATTTTCCTTTTTCCTAAGAAAGGAGCTGTTTTTTTTTTTTTTGGTTATAACTCCAACTCTCTCCATACTTTTTGCCTTTTGCATTTCTAAAGCTGGACTAGTTTCTTAATACTATGTTCAGAGATGGTAATTTTTGTCACAGGTAACTTTTGCAGTACAATAAAAACGGACACAGGGAGCCAGACTGGTAGTTTGCTTGTTTCCCCCGCCAGGTAAGGGGGGGGGGGGGGGTGGGGGTCAGAAGGCTAAGTTTAAGATTAGTGGTTCTCTCCTGGGCATAAAGCTTACTTAAAGAAAAATGCTAGATAAAGAAATATCCTACTTAATGGATCATTATCATTTTCTTTTTGTCATGATACGTGTTAATTGGTCAAATCAAGAAGTACTGATAGATGGATTTTGAGTCCTTATGATAGGCTAAGCTAACTGTTAGCGTGCTCTAGTATGTGCTGTGGTAGTAAATAAAGATATCACCCTAATCACTGATTCCAAGTACATTTTACACATCTGTAGTATTAGATACTGTTGTGTCCAGATCTATACATACACTGGAATATAATCATCTTCGATCAAAATGGGGTCAATAATGTCAACATGAACAAAGAACTGGAAAGTAAAAGCACAATGCGGGCATTTTTACTTTCTCAGTTTTTCCTAAAGGCAGAAAATTTTAACAGAAATTGTTATAGTTATTAATATCCAACAATCTCACAATCTTTAGCTATAAAGCCTGCAACGATGTTGGTGCTTATTGATGCTTTATGTCCCCATAACAAAAATTTCTCCTATGTGAATCCTGGGTGAACACTTCTTTAATTCTTATCATCTGCTTTCAGAGGAACAAACACTTGTATTTATCCTCCGTCAGAGCCATGTATGCATAACATCCGCCTCCCTCTATTCACCCTTCCCTGACCTGATGAATTTTGGTCCTTCATCACTTCCCGACCCCTCTTGTTCTTTCTCCCATACTCTGAGATAATTTTTCTTTCCCATTTGTATGGAGGGCTTGCAAACAGACATCTCTGACAATGAGAGCCAATTCACTGTCAAGGTCTGTGTTATGCGTGTTCATCCATGTGCATGTGTGTGTGCATGATTCCAAGTGTTTGTTGCTGTCAAGAGTAAGCCATCGAGGGAGAAAATATTAGCATATTTACTATCTAGTTTTATACAATTGCTGGTCATTCAGCAATCTCTGAAACAGAATGATGGATGGAGGGAGAGAGGAGACTGAGAGCAGACTGTAAGTGGAAAAGGGATTACTTATTTTGGTTTTGATGTTGAGGTCAGGTTTATTTACAAGGAAAATCAGTGAAGATAAAGACACCTGAAATTCAAGATAGATTGAAGTCCTGTGCAAACAGAAATTGCGTAAAAGATGATTGCTTCGAGACATCCACATGGTCTCACACAAACATAATTTTAATAAGCCAAATATCAAGGTCTTCGTACTCTCTTCCACGGTTACCAAGCCCTGTGCCAACAGCTATTAAAACGTACCTTGAGATTTTCTCAAAAGTAAATATATTCAGTGTCTTCATTACACTATAATCAAAAATAGTATGTAAGAATAATTCATCTATATCATGCAACACATATACCACAACATGTACTCTCTTTATAATCAACTGACTCAAGTTTATGGGGGTTGTTTTTAACTTTTTATGTCTTGTGTATTTATTCTATACTACAGCTGTCACAGTTGTTGTGTACAGTTAGCAGACAGAAGCTCACGCTGTAATCCCTGCTCAACTAGCCTTACTGCTACTAATTTTTCCCTCCACTGCAGAGCAGTGGATCATTCAGAGGCAACATTCGCTCACTCAGTCACTAAAGTACTGTTCATTGGGTTTAGCTTTAGATGAAATACTAACATGTCAGACAAAGTGTCGATATTTCTGGTACACATGTTGAACATTTATCCAGGAACTTGATTCATTCCTTCCAGGTGAAAGTAGCATCAGCGGTACCTCCACAGCACTTTACAATGTTACAATAGCTAAGACTTAGACTTTTCATCATTGTAAAATAAAGGTTGTTATTAATCCATCTGACCTAACAACAGGAACGCTGCCCTCACATCTGTTGCATCAGTGGTCATGCTGTGGTCTGTTTAGTTGTGGTTCACAAACTGAATAAGAGGCTATTCGGCAAAAAAAGGGGGGAAAAAATGATTGATTTATTAATTGAATGGAGAGATTCTAAGTGTTGTACATCCAATAAAAAAAAACTTGAAAATATTAGAAAAATAATGTGGTTGACAGAGGGAGGTCAGAGATATCAGATTGGTCACAGTTTCACCTGCAGGTCCAAAGACTTGTACAGTTTGTTTGTTTTTATCAGTTTACTTCACTTTGCTAGAACTTTCTTCACAAACTCACAGGCTCTCCTCAACAAACATTTTATAAAGGAAAGTGAGATCATTCTTCACCCTCATGTGGTACCAACCGCAGAGAGCCATTAGTTCTGGAAATGAACATTTATTTCAAGTGCTTAGACAAAACAAACAAACTCTGGGTGACACAGAGAGACATAGAAATAGGCATTATCAGTCACCAGTTGTCCTTTTTTAAATCCTCAGACAGTTATTTTAGTGCTGCTCACTGGAAGGGAGGAATATAAGCATTACCACGATGGACGTGCTTTATGTTCCCTATTACACTGACTAATTGAATGTTTGTCTATATCTAATGAGGTGGGTTGTCCCTGGAGTATTTATGCATTTATGTGTGCACAGTGTGTGTGTGTGTGTGTGTGTGTGTGTGTGTGTGTGTGTGTGTGTGTGTGTGTGTGTGTGTGTGTGTGTGTGTGTGTGTGTGTGTAAGTAACTGCATGGGGTACAGTATCTGTTGTCAGCAGATTCAGCAGTGCCCTGCAATTCTGGTCTCCACCTTAGTCCAAAGAAAGTAGATCTTAGCCAAACCACAGGTGAAAAAAGCTGTTTTGGTTCATGATAATTTAAAAACCTCTCAGAAAAATCACAGGAACAAATTGTATGTATTTGATGTAATCACCCTAAATAGTACATGTTTAAATTCACATTGGAATGTACATTATATATATATATATATATATATATATATATATATATATATATATATATATATATATATATATATATACTTTGTCTACACTGTTCAGCCACAACTTTAAAACCAGTTACTGGTTTTAAACCATGTGTTCACTTTAAATGCCTTGTGTCTTGCCCTTATCTCTCGTAAGCAAACTCAAGTACAAATCTCAGTATCTGCAAATTTTGGCAGCGATAGCAGGTTCAAGACAAGAATCCCTTCTGCTTTTTTTCCACTGACTGGGGAAAAATTATTGTCATCCACTGAGCACCCTTGTTGTCAGTTTAGGTTGGTTTGTCAGATAGTGCTGCTGCTTCATGGGTGCCTTTTGATATTGACAAGCTAATATACAGTCACGTGAATAAGTATTTGGACAGGGACATAATTTACATACTTTTTCGTCTTTAAATCATCATAATCGATTTGAAACAAAACCATAAAGATCAGATTAAAGACTTTCAGCTTTAATTCAAGGAGCTGGAATAAAATATTCCAATAACCGTTTAGGAATTACAGCCATTTTATATATATAATCCCTTATTTTAAGAGGCTCAAAAGTAATTGGATGAACCGACATAATTAAAATTATAAGGGCTATTTTTAATACTTGATTAAATATCCTTTGCAGTCAGTGACTGCCTAAAGACTGGAACCCATGGAAATCATCAAATGCTGAGTTTCCTTCCTTGAGATACTTTGCTAGACCTTTACTGCAGCCACCTTCATTTGCTTCTTGTTTGTGGGTCTTTCAGCCCTCGGTCTAAAGAAAGCAAAAAGCCTGCTCATTTGGGTTGAGGTCAGGTGATTGACTTACTGATTGAAGAATATTCAATGTCTTTGCGCTGAGAAACTTTGTGTTACTTTCCCAGTATGTTTTAGGTCATTATCCACCTGTACTGTGAAGCACTGTCCTGTCGGTTTGTACATTTTGCTGAATCCGAGCTGATAGTTTAGCTCTATACACTTCAGAATTCGTCCTGCTGCTTTTATCAGCAGTCACATCACCAGTAAACACCAGTGACCCAGTTCCATTGGCAGCCATACACGCCAATGTTGTAAGACTGCATTCCCCTGCCTCCTCAAGAGTCTTCTTGACCTGGTTAGATGTCGTAATGGGGTTTTCTTCATTGAGTAAACAATCCTGTAATAATGTACTTTAGTTGTCGTCATTTTGTCCTCCAGGCCTTTACCTGTTGCTGAACTCAACAGTGTATTCATTCTTTTTTACAATGTATATTTTTCAGCCATCTGTCTGTTTGGTTCGTTTACTTTCTTTAGGTGAATGCTTGCCATCACATCTCTTTGAACCATAGATGGAGAGTTCCCATGAACAGCTACCAAATGCAATTTAAAAAACTTGGAATCAAATCTAGATCTTTTATCATCTTAATATGTCATAAAATACAGAGGGAACCATCCACACCTGGACACAAAACTGTCAGTCATTTGTCCAATTCATTTTGGGCATCTAAGAATGAAGGACAGTAAATGCAACATTAAAGCTGAAAATCCACACTTCAATCACATCTTGATGGCTGCGCCTCACATCTATGGTGTTGGTATAAGTAGGAAAATAATGAAAATTGTGTCACTATTGCATATTGCTATCATTTCACCACATGTGCCAGTAGCATTTGTGTTATATCTTCCATACCAGGATTAAGGAATCAATTCAGTACACCATTTTCTTCAATTGAATTCTTGCTGTCACTGCAATAAAGAGCTCAAGTGCAATTCACACTGAGTAACTCTATAAGGAAACCTTGGGTGTGCAGTCCTAAGTGAGACTGAGCCATCTGATCTGATTGAATGAGATTTAGATTTTGTGCCATTTTTAGCTGTTAAATTTGAACATAAGTCCAGATTCCGCTGTGTGGTTCAATTTAGATCAATCATGCATTTGACTCATTTACTTCAAAACTCTTAGATATTATAGGATGCACAATTTACATGTCTAGCATGCAAGGCACTCACCTCTATGGATGACGTAGGGGCAGAGATGGGTATAGAGCTATTGATCAGTACTGAGACATGACATCATAGAGTGAAGTGTTATGTGAAGTGCACATATGTTTTAATATGTTTTCATATTTTTTTTATTATTTTAAGATGCACATTAGTTCATTTTTTGATTCACAAAACTTTGCATGATTATATATACAGCCACATTTGCATTTTTTTTCTACTATGATTACATTGATGCAACCACATATTGGTTTTAATCTTGTGGCTGAAATGTGCATATAACTGGCTTCAGCTGATTGGTATATGTGTGTGTGCGTATGTGTCTCTGGTTGTGGGCTATCTGAGGATTCAGGTCATCTAAGGACACAATCCTTTCTTAATAAGCAGGAAATAGAGGAAAGCACTGATGTCAGCAAAGTGCAAAGGAGCTGCAGCACTCCCAGCCTAGCCTACTGTGTATTTACAGCTGCACAATCTATCTATTCTATATCTATGGTCCTGAGCTTGCTTAATCATATCAGCAATGATCTCAAAAGCCACACATGTTGCAGTGCCATCTACTTAGATGCTGGATTTATTGCATCTAACCTATCCCTCAGGGAACTGTGCATACCTTTGTGTTTTGTGTTTTGTGTTTGTATGTGCATCTCTGTCTGTGCGTGTGTGTCAATAGCTATCTAAAATCCCCTGTGTTCTAGGCCTAGTTGGTGTGATTCAAGCTGATCCTAATCTTTTTTCTTCAGTCTCTTCTCCTAGTAAGGAACAAGTAGAACAACAATGATAGGGTCAGGGTCATTTCCTCTTGCTAACAGCAGCTAATAGGTTCTGTTACAGATAATCTGGGTCTAATGATGTGGTTAGCAGCCCCTCACACTTGCTCTGGGTCCATCCGACTGTGGGAGATTCTCCATCAATATGTATTCAAGTGAGGGACTTCCTGTCTGGTAAGTTTGTCTTGAACATGCAAATAGTTTGCCTGCTAGTTGACTAGAAAGACAGAATGATGATCAGTAGGCAGGGTTTGTCCTAAATTACATCGATCTGAACCGACCCTAGAATTGAAATTGTCTCCTCTGGAGCAGAGTCAAGTGGATCAAATGACACTCTCACAAGGCACCTCCCACAAAGCCAGAAAGTAAAACTGTGTGTCTCTCCTGCCCGGCTGCTAACAGCCCAACACTCACTTACACTGGACATTGGTAGAGGAGGTTGTACCTGACCTCAGAGTAGCCAAAAGACATAAGCCATTGTAGTGCTAAAAGAACCCAGAAATATATTCTCTGTGTGCCAAGATATATAAACAATATAAACTGTATTATGGTATACTTTATGTGTTACAATGAATAACAGATTGTATTGAATATCATTCAATATACTATCTCACTGATGTTGAATCCCAATGATTAGGCTTGTAGTGTATGGAAAATGATATGTGATTGATCAGAGTGCCAAGATAATTGTTGCAGTACACAATAAATGATTAATACAATACACAGTGTGGAAACAAAAGTTTTTTAAAAATGCCACCTGGACGACCTTGAAGATATGGGTCAGGAGGAGCGTGAACTTCCCCGTGTGGACCGGGAGAGCTGGGGAATTTCCACAGGGCAAGATACCATTATTTTCAAACCAGAGGCCCCAAACGCTCCAAATACGGACAGTATGACACCATTATTTTCCGGGAAGGACAGAGTTTATTTTTTGGAAAACAGGAGGAGTGTTAGGAGGAGCGTGTTTAAAGTATTAAGGAAGACGTCTGGCTGTTCTTCGTTAGTTGCATCTCCAGAGACAGCTTGAGTTTATCTCTTTGTGAAAGAATAAACTCTAGTGCATCGAAACTCTGTTAGTCTTTTGTGAGTTTTCTTTGAATTTTTGAGGCCCCAGTATCTCATCACCTTCACAGAGGCTAAGTGTCAGAAGGGAGGTCCAGAGACAAAGTCTGGCCCTGATCTGGACATCTTATCCACCAACACCATGCTGCTCTCTGTTTCTACTCTAAATCCCATCTCTACAGCCTTTACAGCCTGCCATGCTGTTGCTCGAGTCAACTTGGGATACATGAACTCATTGACTCTCTGGGCACATCTGATTTATGATGAGCAATGGCACTGTGAGCACAATATTATAAATTCGGTTTGAAAAATGGTCAGAAAAACAAAAATAAGCACGTACGTTGTTAACAAACTGTAAAAATCAGGTTCGTATATATGAAAGCTCTTAAGTAATTTTGTTAAAATTTTCTTTTTGTCTTAGCTCATGTTGCTTAGTTATTATAGAATTAACATTGTTCCGTTAATTTTTCTTGCCTCCCCTGACTCACTGGTGTTACAAGGTAACGTTACTGTGTATTACAACGACAGAAAACTGACCTTTATCCATTTAGCACAGTTCATCATTTTGCATTGGTAAAGAAAACAACTTACTGAGAGCAAGAGGGCATGCAGTGGGTCAGATGGACAGTGCATTTGGGGAACGCCAACTGCTGGGGTGAAAAGCATTGCCTTTTGTTCCTTATTCATATAAATTTTGAATTCAGAATGAAATGATTATAGACTGCTTTTGTTTCCTCATATTTAGGCAGGAGCTGAAATTCAAACAAAAATTGAAAGCTATAGCTAGTCTTTAGATACAGCAGTTGCAAGGTATCACATGACCATGACTTTCTGTCTCTTTGTGTGCATTCCTGTCAGAAATCAGTGTGCGCTCATTTACATTAATTTGTGTGTATCTGTAAACGGGGTTGCGCTCTACTTTTAAACTCATGGCACCAGCAGTCTATCTCCTGCTTCCAAGACTTCTCATTTGAATCACACAAATGTGTACATTCAAACACACTTTAACACTCTCTTTGAAAATACCTCCATTCTTCTCTAAAACATATGCTTTCTTGTGTTATCTTGTAACTACCTATTTTTTAAGGTTCAGAGGTTAATTTTACTCACAGTAAGTTTAGAAGTTGCGGTGCTGTGTTAAAGCCACTTTCTAAATCAAATTTAGCACAGGCTTCTGTATACCCTGATAAGAGAAGTGTGGCTATGTTGTTGATGTGTGTGTTGTGTGTGGAGACAGAGACACAGTGTTGCTATTAAAAAATGATTTTAATTGATTGTCCTCTTTCCTGCAGCAAACTACTATCAGATATTGAATAGAGCCTGTAAATGTTAAAGTGGTATTTTAATCTGTCTGTCTTCCCTGTCCCGAGTTTAGGGTACATCCAGTGCTATTGGAACTATTATTAACATTTTTTTTTTTCAAGTTGAACACGTTTAAAAGATATGTACAGGTTATCATAGCTTTGTTCTTATTTTAAAAGTTTTGTTTATCATTCATATCACAAGCAGTCAGATGGTCGGGTGTTTAACAGGTGTTTAACATACCCCTAGGACAGCCAAACAAATGAGAAAATGATGTACACATCCATCAAATTTCACAGACAGTGAACAACAGTGTGGTTCAACTTGGACCTACTGTGCCTACAGTGGTTGTGCGCACAGCTTCCTGGTGCAAAAACGAATAATAACTGACATTTCAGAGGTGCACATTTTTTTTAGTTTTACCTTTAAATAAAGTTGTTCAGCTAGTCTCGCTAAACTGTTTGCACCTTAGCCTACGTGAGCAGCCTACACCGTTATGAGCATGTGCATTAGTTCACTGGTGTGTCTGCGGTTGCTCTGCAATGCACCGCCAAAACGCTGGACGGTGTTGGGGTGTCTGTGCCACGGTGTTGAGTTCCTTCAATAGCGACTGAAACTTATCTGATCATTTTGGAGGTGTGGTTAATAAATGTTGAACAAAAGTTACTTTTACTCAAATTACTGCAACTCCAGCTCCAAACTCCAATTCCAGGAAGTGACTGGTTGCAGTCATGTATTAGCCCAACACATAACCATCCGTAAAAGAGCAAATGTAGTTTTAATACTTCGATTTTGGTACAGAGTAAACAAAAGAGAGATAAATTGTCACTTAACAGGCTAGCTGCTTCTTCCAGTTTCCAGTATCTTCCTTGTGCTAAGCAAAGCTAACTGTCTGCTGGCTGTAGCCTTACATTTGATTGACAGGCATAAGTCTCTACACCAGAGAGCAAATAAGCATATTTCCTAAAATATTTAACTATTCATTTAAGGGAGGAATAGTTCTACTTTCTGAACCTTTGTTGTTCTTAGTGCTCCTCAGTAGCTGAGACTTTTCCATCAAATGTTGTATTTGGTTAAAATTATCAATTTATTGGAGTATCTCTGACTGAATTACTCTTGTGAGTAAAATGTTATCATAGCAGAGAAATTAATACAAAAAAATGTGTTGTAATGAACTGAAAATACATGCATGTGCATGCACATCATTGGGGTTGCAAAGTGAATCTTGTCAAATATGTGGTGTGTTTAGATGTGTAGTCCACATGGCTTTGGCGGCAAGTATACCAGACTAGTCAATTACTCATTATGAATCCCTTAGGTCAAAACCCAGTCATTCAGTAATGTAAGCGGCATGTCTGGATATAATCCCCTCTCCCCAGTTATTTTCTTTTTCATCACCAGCTCGTCATCAATTTTCCTGAAACTAATGTTCAGGTAACAAGTATTAGAAAATGGGATGTCTTTCAACAATGTGTTATCTTCCATCTTCGATCTTCCATCCTTTTCCCTCCTATCAACACAGAGCTATATGAGCTGAAGTTTTATTTTTCTGGCAAGAACCTGTCCTGAGCCATTGCTACAGCACTTGATTCCAGTAACACAACTTCAATCATATTGTTCTCATGCCCAAGTTCATACAATGATTCCCCTGAAAATGACTTCAGTGTAGGTGGTTGTACAGTAGTTTAAACCTGAAGCTGGTCTGCTGTGTTTCCTTTTTATTATTGTCAGTGCTGTGAGATACAAAAGCATTAATATTGTAGTTTGACAATGAGGCTCCAATAATACTGAGGTATGAAAACATTTTAATTAGAGTACTTAAATACAACGTTATGTAACCAGAGGGTTTTAATGAGCACACTCATACACAACTATGACAGAAAAGGATTAAATAAATAAATGAAAATAGTGAACTTACTGAACCTGCTGGTATGATTTTTAATAACACTGGGTAACCAAAACTGAATATTTTTTCATCCTCTGCCTCTATTTAGTGAAATTAAGTAAGCCCTCTCATTCATGCGTACTTTAACCAGCTACAACATGACAGTAACAATAGCCTCGTTGGTGCTACATCCAGGAACCGCCTGCTGACTTTGGAGTAGATTCTCTACAGCAACAGAAAACATGTTAAAAAGGGTCATTCAGACAGAAAAAAGACTAATTGATTTGTTGATGCTGAGGTTTCCTATGTTGGCATCTGGTAAAATTTACAAGAATTCATTTAATCTTTTCATTTTTTACAGAAATATGTAATGATTGGACTAAATTACAAACTTCCTATTTTTAATGCAGGAATTCCAGTGTTATGTATCCCTCGTTGAATTGCACAAATGTGTGGAATGTTGGGAATTGTTTAGCGGGACTGTTTTATAGAAATATCAGATTTTTAATCCATAACATTGCTGACTTAATTCATCTGTTAAAACAATGGTTTTTTTTTTGTCATTCAGACATACTGTAGGTGTCCTTTACAATGATATTTACGAAATAATCCACAATGCTTGCACAGTATTTGGCACCTGGTGTAAGAGAGGGAGCCTGGAGAGGGAGAGACAGAGACAGAGAGCACAGCAACTGGTTGCACAACTGTTTTTTTTTTTCTCTCTCGTGGGCTACATCACTAAGGGATTGTAAAACCTTTCGGTTGAAGCCTCGATTGATAGCCTTAATCAATAACCACAAATTTCATCATTTAATGCTATTAGAAAGCAAAAGTTGCTGTACGTTTTATCATGCTCAACAGCACAAAGGAACTAAAATGACATCAAGTTTTTATTCTCATTTCATTAGGAATTTGTACACTTGGTTTACGTAAAGCATTTTGCTAAATATTTGTTGGTTAGACTGTACTGTGATAGATTTATTTTTTAACCTCATTTTGCTCCATCCACACTGCAAGGGGAAAGGTTTATAGTCTCAACAAAATGATGTATATGGGAAGAATAGTCCTTAATATTGGCTCTTACATAGCATTCCATAGTATATTGAACATATTTTACTTTCCCTGTGCATGAGAGATGATGGTTGAGATTCTAAAGAATGATTATAGTACTTTTAGATGGTTTTACAAGATTTCATTCCCTGTGCTCCAGCAGCCTTTGAACTAATCTGATGGCCTTCAGTTCAGACTTACGTCGTGTGGAAAGTGACAGGGAAATGTTACTCATCGTGATCTTTCAAGATTACCATCATGACTTTACCTAAAAGTGACCAGGAAGCTTATTCAGACACAAGACTGGCATGTTAACTTGCCATCAGATTGATATAAAGAGGTCCATGTCTGAATGGGCGGATTTGTCAGGAACAGTATATAATTCACAAGGTTTCACTTTGAATTTCATCAGTGTTTAAAACGTTCTTTACGAATAAACTCATGTTTCCTTATATTCACATCTATTTACTTGATCCATAAAAAAATTATCAATTTATTTTCCAGGAAATGTACTATATCAAACATATACATCCATTTTACAAATACAAAGGCAAAAGGTCTTTCTTTTCCCATATCACCAACACATAGAGTACGTCCTACATTGCTGAATGTGAAGTGTTTCTCTGTGCTGAAAAACTATAGGGGCAGGAAGAGCATGAGTTTAAATCTGTAAGACTCAAAGTTATGTATATGACAGTTCAGTTACATTAGCTGATGGCAATATGATAATGAAACATAAGGTAGTTATTGTGTGTGGGAAAATTCAGGTGGCCCCATTGCTAAATAAAGAGACAACGGTTTACTTGTATTAGCATTAATGTCTGTGACTGAAATCCTTTTTTATTCTCTCATTGGTGCATGTACCTGGTGGGAAGAAACAGATTGGTGCATTACATTTGCTATGTCTCCATAAAGCTTTTCATGCACCCCCCTTTGTTGCTTTGGCAAGGAAGAGAAAGAGATGGGTCAGCATTGCTTAACACAGCCATTTAAATGCACATTCTGTCTCAGTCTCTCATAAATACACACATAAGACACAGTAGCAAGTGCACACATACACGTTAATATATTTCCTCACACAACCACGGGCAGTGTTTTGTCTTGTCTGCCATAACTTTTAGAAATAATCCTTTGACGATTGTGTGCGTGTTCTGGTGTGTCTCTGAATGATTGTGAGAGTGTTTGCATGTGCATATACGTGCACAAATGTGTGCCTGTGTGTGAGTGTCTTCGCATATTGTGAATCCTCTGTCAGCACTTCGTGTCAGGGGCTGGCTAGGACTTTCAGAAATGCAGGCACAAGCATATCTTATTTGGATTATGTATAAAACACTGATAGAGGCCGTCTGCTTGCATCAATCAGGAGAGTGAGAGCAAAAGACGGAAGGATGCAAAACGAAAGGGTGGAGGAGAGAGAGAAAGAGAGGGAGAGAGCAAATAAAAGGATACATAAGCCTGTTGGGTGGGACGAGAAAAGGAACTGAAAGTGTACGGATGGGCTGGTTAAACAGAACCGTTTATATATGCAGAAGGGAAAGATAGATTGGTGGAGCGATGGGAGTTTAGGATTCAAAGAGAGAGCGGAGAGAAGAGAGGAGGGAGATTAACAAAGGTGAAGTGGTGCATGAGAAATTGGTGTACAGAGTGTTGGGTTTACCAGAGAAATAGAGGGGATGAAAGCAGGAAGAGGGAGACACAGAGCAATGGGAAAGAGAGAGGAGAAGAGATGGGAAGGGTAACCGGGAGGGTTTGATTGATGGGATGTAGACAGGGCCTGCCGTTCTCTAGAGCAGAACCACTCCAGTACTGGACACTCGCCAGACTCTGCAGCCCTAGAGAACCCTGTGTGTGTGTGTGTGTGTGTGTGTGTGTGTGTGTGTGTGTGTGTGTGTGTGTGTGTGTGTGTGTGTGGGTGTGTGGGTGCATTTCTGCAACTGTGTATATGAAGGCGCGTGTGTGTGTGTGTGAGTGTGTGTGCATATGGTTTTAGGCTAAGCTCTACAATCTGATGATGCAGACACATGCAGTGAGTGCAACAGCTATATTTTTAACATTGTGTGTGTGTGTATGTGTGTGTGTATATACCCACCTGCATACATGCATGTGTGCTATGTGTTCATGCATGCTGTGTGAGTATATCTAGGCATGTTTTTATATGTCAAAGCATGCATGCATGTGTGTTTACGCAAATGTGTGCAGCTGTGTGTGTAAGTACATGTGTGGTTTTTTTGTGCAGGGTGTACTCTCCAGGTACTGCACTATAAATCAGATCAATCTTTTACTTAATCTCTAAGAATATATTCAGACAAGCAGCCAAAATTTCCAATTTTTTGGCATTTCTCTGTAGGAAGCAGACAGCCTCAATGAAACCCAGGCAGGGAAAACAAATCGATGTTTGGAAAATAAAAAAGAACTAAATCAGTTTTGGTCCGATATCACATTTAAATCACAGTGCATAGTCTCATTTTGGATGCCGTAGACTTAATTAAAGGAACTGTAAAGTAATTATTGTGATGAAAAGGGGAATATCAACATTAAATATAAACACAGTGAATGAGCACAGAAAACAACATCAAAATGTGCATCATATTTCAGTTTAAACTAGCTGAAATTCTACTTTGAACAATGCAGTCTGTGTAAAATAATGATTGCGTGGGCCTACAGGTAAAGTTCTCCCATCTGCAGTCATCAACCACCTTTTCACAAGCCGAGACTACACAGACATGTTGTTAACCTCTTTCTCTAGATCGTAGCATTGACTTGAACACCCAAAAATGACCTTTTATCTTTTTTACTGCTAACTACAACTCTTCACCAACAGGTTTTCTCCTGTATTGATGCTATATTTCAAAACAAGTAGGATTCACAATCAAAAACTGTAGCTCAGGTTGAGCTTCTTTACACTCCTTGTCTTCTCTTAGAGAGCTGACATTTATCTATCTGTATGTTTTAACCTGGAAACCCTGGCAGCTACATTAAACCTTGTGTCCTCCAATATCCTGCTTACTCAACAGTAATCTGTGGATTGGCATGCATAAAGTGAGTCATTACCCAAGACCACTCAAAAATACTATTACCCACATGCTTATATCCAGCTGCAAAATCATAAAAAGGTGATCTCATTCCCTCAATCTCCAACAGCGCTCACACCTGACTTCACACTCTCCTTAGCATTACACACGCAACACTGATGCCGCATAGAGTGTGGTTAGTCGGCCATGACTGCTGTACGAAACGTGGCTGCATAAATCACCCTCCTCTGTAGAAGCTGTTGGCCGGTGCAACTGAGGAGTTCTGGTCCCTGACTAGATGCTAAGGTATGAAGTGCAGTAAGATGCCTCTCAGTTATTCAGTGAACCTCTAGCACACTATTTCTATTTCCCATTGAAAAGGATTTTGGAAAATCTTATTCAGAATGAATATGAATATTTCATTACCACAAAAAAACAACACAAATATATTTGTCCATATATTAGTAAATAACAGTCAGTCCTAAAGTTTAATGAAATCAGCAGTCTGTTGGCCCCACTACATTTCCTCTTGCCCTAAATTAGGTCTTTGTTGTGCTCTTTGCCAGCGAAAACTGGAAAACCAGGCAGCGCTAAAAGGATAATCATTAAAATCGAACTGTCTGAGGAGTACTGTAAGGAATTTTTGCATTTTAGATTAAACACAATAGATGTTCATCGACTGTAAAATATAAATGCTTCACAGAAATGTTGTAATGGAGCCTGGGAGGTGACATAGAGAAATAGAAAAAGCTGAACCGTACTGCAGGAGTGAAACCATCCTCTGCAACTCGTTTTTGTTTCCCTCCAACATACACACTCTTACTCATTGATATTTGTTTGATCCTTTTTTTCAGGTTCACCTCCTCTCTCAAAGTCTCTCCTCTTAAGCTGCTGTCTCTCTCTTGCATATGTCTCTTGCTCTCATCCCACTAATGCTTTACAGATCTTTAACATGTTTTACAAGCCTGCAGCCAATAAAACATGTCACCTCTTTGTATTTGAGCTGTTAAGGAGCAGAAATCACAGGATGCTGTAAAAAGCTTAGTGAAAATGATAGAAGGACAATGTTTAATCAAAGAATAACCACTGAATAGAATACACAGGGAGCTGATTTGATTAACATAAAGATAAAAAACCAAAGTAGTGCTTTCTCTTTTGATGTGCTCTTCTCCTTGAAAAAGACATCCCTTGTTAAAATAAAAAAAGGTCTTATGGGAATTTCAGTGCCTTTGTATTTTGATCAAAATAAAGGTTGTTAATGTGTAGCAAAAGCAAATGAGAGAGGAAAAAAGGCAAAAAAGTGCCCCTTCATAGCTAAATTAAAATTTTATGCACTGCTAAATGCATTTCCGGTGCCCACCCATTGAGCAAGCATTTCTGTGGGTAATTATGTTCTGACCCTTTGTGAACTATGCTTCAACCCCAGCTTTTATTCCATCTTGTTTTATTTCACTGTCACCCCCCCCCCCGACCACACACACACACACACAAACACACACACACACACCCTCCTGCACCCCTCTAGCCCAAAGCAGCCTTCTTCATCTTTTCTCTGTCTTTCTCTTTCCTCCTGGTAGAGGTCACTTATGAAGACAACTTCATTTTTATTCATTTGTTCACTCGTGTGAAAAGCTCTTTGAATGCACTTCCTGAAAATTGCAGCTTTTGTGTTATGGTAATTACTCATGCAAACATAGATGACAACATTTCTCTTGCAACCATTGTTAGTATAACTGTGGTAATGAGCCACTTTTTCAGAGGAGTGAAGGGAGAAAGGAGATCTTCAACAAAGTAGGAAGAATTGAATGCATAGTCATTTTCCAAAGAGAAAAAAAGACAGTTTTGCTCTACAGCACATTAACACATCAGTACTGAGTTTACACCATTAGCAGACAATTTGCTTAAACAGACTTTTATGGTTTGGGTAAGAGGTTAACTGTCATTATTAATGCCCAGGCATATTCTGTGGCATTTATTGCAGGAATTTGGGTTAAAAAAGCAAAGAGATATATTTAAAAGCTATATTGTATGCTTAGAGGTGCATGGCCTTTGTTGGAAGCTATTCTAGCATTATGGAGAATGGAAACAGGTATGATTCTGAGAAACAAATCAAAATCCCCAAATAGACTCTGAAGAGTGTCAAAGTTTTTTTTTTTTGTTTGTTTGTTTGTGAAAACTGCAACTGAAAATGGCTTTTTTTAATCAAGTAATCTGTTGATTTCTTTTAAGATTATAAATTAACTCTTTAGACTCAAAAAATGGCAGAAAATTGGGGAAATTTTTCTCAGAGCCCAGGGTGATGTTATTAAACTGCTGGAAATGTCCAACAAATAGTTTAAACCCAGTGATATTCAATTTGCAATACAGGACAGCAAGAGAAATCAGGCTGGTCTATCAAAGAAAAAGTAAGTCAACAGCAACAGGACTTGGTTGTAGATATCCAAGGCATTTCACTTCCCATCCAAGAGGCGTCTTCGGTTCTCATCCTGACTGACTGATGGGTAAACCCATGTATTTAGGCTTGGTGAGGTCATTATTAAGGCCATTGTTACCACTTGGTTCATTTGTGCTCCTGGCTGTTGTAACTAGAATTGTTAGAGGTCTTAAAGTCACCTGAAGCCAAGTGGCAATGGCCGTTTTTGGAGTAACAATCTTTACATGGAGGAAGTGGAAAGCAGGGCCCTTAACTCTTTCATGGGAACAGCTCCAAGTAACCGGTTCAGATAAGTGGACGATACATGGTTGAATATTAAAGAAGAATGCTCTGAAAGCCTTTGGCTACCCCAAATGGACCTTTGTGACAGCGGCCACAAGATCCAGGAAGAAGACCAACACTGCTAGTGGTTAAGAAAAGAATAGATGCAAAAACATCATCATCCTATATGTGTCTGGAGTATCTGAGAAACTCTGGAGGATCTTCAACAAAGACCACATCCCATGTTTTTATACCCAGCAACACACTGAAGCAGAAACTGGTACATTCCAAGACACACTAATAAAAAGCTGTCTAGTGTATGCAGTCTAGTACAGTGAAGAATTCACAGATCTGTGTATCAGCAAGCCTAAAGAAACATTAAACAAATATATGGCCCAACAGAGGAGGGTCAGCTCCTAAGGACAAAACAATGCAGTTTACCTACACCACGGTAGGTGGTTCAAAAGAGGAGTGAAGGACACCATCTATGCCAAAGTAGAGAAACAGTCCCTCAACAGAGGCTGTCTATGACACTGCCATACCCCACTTATGACGTTTTCCGTTCATCGCTGCCCAGGAGATTACAAACATGCACACTTGGTCTCATTTGACTACAAAAACAATGGCCATTGGCACTTGGCCTCAGGTGACTTTAAGAACTCTAACAATTCTAGTTACAACAGCCAGGAGCACAAATGAACCAAGTGGTATCAATGGCCATAATAATGACCCCACCAAGCCTAAATACATGGGTTTACCCATCAGTCAGTCAGGATGAGAGGTGAAAAGTCTTGCTGATCTACAACCAAGTACAGTTGCTCTTGACATATTTTTTCTTTGATAACTATGAACTGGATTACTGAAAATCTTCACAGACAGGCCTGGTTCCACTTAAAAGTTTAAACACCTAAAAATCTTCAGAATCTGATCAGAAGCTTTTGATCAAATAACACTATTTTCATAAGTATTTTTTTTTTTTTTACTGTTTTAAATTAAGAGAAAACACAGAGGGATACAATTTTAAGCAAACCTTGACAAGAAGTTCTTCAAGGGCCAAGGAAAAAAGGTGAAGGTAAAGTGGATCCTTCAAAATTCAACAGTCAATGAGCAAACTCTTTTTGTCGATGGGGATCATGCGAAATGCTAAAATGTGCTAGAAATGTATCTTGAGATGAGGATGATTTACCAATTGCTTTTTCCAAGATTAGGAAAATACCCTAACCTAAAAAATCTTTTCAGAATCTTTTCATCAGTTTCTCTTTGAATTTTCTCCAAAATTTGTGACTAAAAAAATCATGGAAAATCAGGAAATTTTGGGTCTTTTGGAGACCTTCAACGATTAAGTCGGTTATGCAAACTATTAATTAATTTCTATCTGCCAATCAAGTAATCATTTCAGTACAAATGTTTTTACAAAAGAAATGTATCGCCTCATTTTAGTGGCTGTAAAACTGACAAAACGACTCTTTGTCCTTTATTAAAATCTCCTCAGCCTATCACAAACACCACCAGTGTGAGTTGAATGGTAAAAATGTAAATGTCAAACCGACATTTGACTGAGAGTGACAGGTAATTGTGTGTTGTGTTATCATCCTGTCAATCCGAACAGGCTTTCAGTAACCTTCTCTACTTTAAAACGACAAGTTCAGTTTTATGTGCTTTGCTCTGAGATGAAAGGATGTATGGACGATGCAGGGATGGAGAGAAAGACATAGAGTGGCAGAGGGGTTGTAGCAATATTTATGGTGTCATGAAAGGTAATTATATAGCACAGCATTAGTTTTACCAGCCTGTTCCAAGGATGTCACAACTATTCAATAAAAACACAGTATTAAAGGCTCAGTCTGCATACTTCACCCAAAAGCAGTGTTAGGACGAAAAAAACGTCAACTCTGTTTTACCTACAGGTCTTTTATAAGATTTCTGGCACTGAGGAAAGACTTGAAACTTTAAAAAGAGCTATTCAGAATACTGCAAACCAGTCCTGGCAGGAATTAACTGGGATCAGCTAATCATGTTAACTTCAATGAAATACAACCAATCAACTTATATATTTCCACATAAACATGTTTTATTATTTAGTCAATCTAGAAGCTCACATTGAGGAATGAGGGCAAAATCAAAGTGTAGCACAAGGAATATGATGGGAAACAAAAAAGAACAAGAAACTACGAAGTGAAATGTGAAATTTAAAAAAAAAAGAAACAGTACTAAAGAATGAAACAAACAATAGAGAAAGTCTACAGAGTGAAGAAAAAGGGAGCAGGGTGAAAGAGAGGCAAATGGCAAAGGATAGGGAAGACTATTGTCAAACAGGTCTAAATCCATCTATCCCATTCTGCAGATTTACTACAGGAAAGGCAGGCTTGTTACAGGCGTCTGTGCTTCTTGCTTTACCGAGCAAATAAAAGGAAGACATAATTAAGACTACCAAAGGTATAAATCTTGTATGTGAATGGCCCATTGCACACATCGACCACACAAATAATTTACATGGCCCTTTGAGAATTCTCCTCAGAGTACTTTCTGAGACTAACAAAAGTATTGGTGAGAGAGAGCAGAGTTGAAGAAAAAATTTGAGCCAAATAGAAATGACAATTTATACGGTGCATTTAAATCAGAATATCACAGATTACATATGTTTTAATGAACATTTCAGTTATTTTGGTGCAAGGTTATATCATGTGTTAATACAGATCATCAATACCCATTACTGCATTTGTTCTACAGAAAACTAATGCAAAAGATAATATATAATGCACTTAACATGCTTTATTGTGTATTGTCTAAACTACTTTGCAAGATTTTAAATCAAATCTAACCTCAGGGATTTTAAACTGAGTATATACAGCTGTTTTAATGTTGGCTTAAGTCAATATATTTAGTGCCTTGTTCTATCTTTATTTGTTCTACCTCGCTCTTCTTGTTTTGTGTATTGGCTTGTGTAAAATACAATAAAATTCAAATTGCATACAGATCTAAATCACAAGTTTTTAGACTTGGCTTAGGTGGAAATGCATATGTTTGCATTGTGTCTGAACAGACAGCTGACAAATTAAAGGAAGAAACAACATGAAGTGTCTCAGTAAGGTGTTGCGCCACCACAAACAGCCAGAACAGCTTCAGTGCATCATGAGCATTAAATCTCCAGGTATCTGGAAATCTACTAGAGGGATGAACATCATTCTTCTAGAAGATGCTCCCTCATTTGGTATTTTGATGATGGTGGTGAAGATCACTGTCTAACACATCGGTCCAAAAATCCCATAGGTGTTTAACTGGGTTGAGATCTGGGGACTGCAAAAGCTGTAGCACATGATTCACATCATCTTCATGCCCATAAAACCATTCAGTGACCCCTTGTGTCTTTTGGAAGTGAGAATTGTCATCCTGGTAGAGTCCACTCCCATCAGGATGGAAATGGTTCATCACAGGATAAAGATAATCAATTAGAACAACTTTGTATTGATTTGCAGTGATTCTTCCCTCTAAGGAGACAATTGGACCCAAACCATATGAGGTCCTGTTCCCCACAGCTTAACAGAGCCACTGGATCCCCTCACTGCAGGGTTCAAGCGATCGGGCCTGTATCGTTCTCTTGGTGTTCACCACACATAGACTCCTCCACCTCTGGAGAATATTTTGAAGGATGATTCATCTGACCTTATCATATTTTTCCACATCTCTGTAGACCGGTGCCTGTGGGTTTTGCACCACTGATCTCTCCAATGTGCATTAAACTTTATAATGAGGAGTTTACGCACAGCAGCCTTACTATAATATCCTTCACTGTGTGATTGTCGATGGACAGTCTGATCACATCCTGCACTGACATTCTCAGTCACCTAAGGAAGAGTTGCTCCTCTGTTTTTCCTGAAATATCACCAACATCACAGTCATCAAAAGTGCACAGAACACCGCAGAGTCTTTCCCATAAATCTAAATGCAGATGTCACTTTAGTCACAGTTCCTATAGTAACAAAAGCCAGTTAATCAGTGTTTGTGAATGATGCTTCTGCTTCTGTTTATTGTTTCTTATGTTACCACTGTATTCTGTATTCTTATGTTACACACTAGATCTTGTCCAAATCAACCTTTTTTCCATGCATAATTTTTCTTCAAATCCTAGTAGCTTGTTAAAGTTATATTGTAGGGGTTTTGCTTTAAGTCACTGTGTGTGTTGTGAGATAAGAGGGAAAGCAGAGATCCTGCCTTTTTACAAGCTACCGTCTGTTCAACAAATCTCAGTCAGACTCATTCTTTCCTTTCTCTTTTTTTACATTTAAATGTGATACAGTTTTTTTTTCAATATTCTGAATTAAATGACAACTGTGTTCGCCTCAAACATGTGGGCACCTTTTTTTGAAAGTGATAATTGATTATTGATTTTTTTTCACAAGAGTTTTTTCCAGGGTCTACTTTATCTATATTTATAGCACTTTAGTTCCTTATAAAAGCCTACATAAAAAAGTTTTTGAAATTATAGGTAGACAAAAATGCATTTGATGTCATGATAGTGGCTTGAAATATAGTAATAGCAAATGATAAAGCTAGTGAGTGTCATTATCTGCCATCTGTGTGTCTCTTTGGACTTTCTTATTTTCCTGTTTTGATTTGAAACTCCCTTCTGTGTCAGTTCATTATTTTGCTTCCTGTCTTTTTTTGCTGGGTTTTTTTCATCTGTTCCTCAGTCTCCTTGCCTCCCTTGTGTATTTAAATCTCTAGTTTATGTCACTTGCCTATCCATTCATCCATCTGTATCTGTATGTCTTTATCTTTGTATATTAAAACACCCCTTACCACGTCAGTCTGTCTTGTGTGTCTACATTTTGATCCTTTCTCCTATGTTCCTGGCTCCACTGGGACAGTAACTCTAAAATTTAGTTTGCCTTTTTTTTTTTTTTAACTTTCATCTTTCCTTTTTTTTAATCTTGTGTAAATGTAAATAGACAAGTAAATGTAAATGGAATCACATATATGCATATCTTCAATGAAAATAGTACTCCCTATATAACCAGTAATGGCACCGTGTACAGTACTGTATTTGTAATTTTTCCTCTGTACAAAAAAGCAATGGATTTGATACAAACAATCAAGATGTGACTGAAGTGTAGACTCTGATCTTAAATTCAAGGGGTTTGATAAAAACACCAAATTAAGTTCACAAAAGGTCTGGAGTTGATTCCAAGTGTTGACTTTGCATTTGGTAGCTGTTAATGTGAACCCTTAATATGTGTTCCAAAGAAGTGTCGCGCAAATAAAGGAGGTGATAATTGGGCTGAAAAACAAAATATACCCATCAAATATATGGTAGAAACTTCAGAAGTGGCCAAATCAACAATTTGCTACATTCATAAAAAAGGACTGAACTGGTGAACTCAGCAACACCGAAAGGCCTAGGGAATGATCTAGCCAGGTCAAGATCACTCTCCAGATAAAGTAGGCACATCGTTACCAAAGTCTACAATCAAGACGCCTTCATGAAAGTAAATACAGAGAGTTTACTACAAGGTGCAAACCGCTGGTCAAACTCAAGAACAGAAAGGCCAGATTAGACTTTGCCAGAAAACATCTTAAAATACCTGAACAGCTCTGGAGCAAGGTTCTTTGGACAGATGAAACTAAGATGAACTTGTACCAGTAGAGAATCAAAAGAGAAGAGGATGGAGAAGGAAAGAATGGCTCATGACCCAAAGCCACCACATCATCTGTCAAACATGGGGGATGTAGTCTTACAACATTGGCATGTATGGCTGCCAATGGAACTGGGTCACTGGGGTTTATTGATGATGTGACTGCTGATAGAAGCAGCAGGATGAACTCTGATGTGTACAGGGCCCGACTATCTGCTCAGATTCAGTCAAATACTGCCACACTGGTAGGACAATGCTTAACAGTACAGTGCTTTTCACTTGTCAAGACAAAACTGAGGGCGGAAAGACCCACAAACGAGCAAATACTGATAGCTGATAACTGATAGCTGCTGCAGTAAAGGCCTAGGAAAGCATCTCAAAGGAGGAAACATAGGATTTGGTGATATCCATGGGTTCAAGACCTCAGGGAATCATTGACTGCAATTGATTTTCATCCAAGTATTAAAACTAGTCATTATATTTATATTTATCTTGGTTTGTCCAATTACTTCTGAGCCCCTGAAAATGAAGGACTATGTATAAAAATGACTGTAATTCTTTGACAGTTAATCTAAAATTCTTTTGAGACCCCTTGAATTAAAGCTGAAAGTCTACACTTAAGTAACATTTTGGTTGGTTCATTTCAAATCCATTGTGGTTGTGTACTGAGTACTGAGTACATGAACTGTATATTAAGAAGATGGTGTGCGCCATTCTACTGTGACATTGATTAAATGTGATTTTGCATAAAGTGTACTTCTTTGCCATAAAGTTTACTGGTTCTTAAATATAAGATTAATATAACTAACATTATATTATATTATAATGTTATATTAATATAATTAACAGAAATACAACATGATGTGGACTAAGAATGGCTATCTAAATTATACATTTAAAATTATGATACCTGTAGATTAAAGAACTAAAAGCAACACGCACTTACCCAGATTCATCATTTGTCTGATTAAAATGACAAGTCTTTAAGTGGGAAGTTTTGACTGTCTTCCTAATTTGTCCCTCCTTTGATCAGTTTATTATTTTTTCATTGCCAGTGAGTGGAGTGTGAATGTGTATGTGTGAACCTGTGCATGCATGAAGTGCTGGGGAATGGGATCTGATGAAGTTATCATTGCCAAAAAATCTTTGCTAAGAGAGTGCAAAAGGTATTGATAAAGACACACACAAGAACACAAGCGAAGTGTTGATAAAAAAAAATGCTTTCTTTTATGTATTGATCTGATTAACTAAAGGTAATAGTTAAAAATAACACTCGATATAGAAAACATGAAAGCCCATCCTCATAAAACAGTATTCATTAAAATGTGTTTTTGCTCTGTTTTCGGCATTGATGGGCTAGGTCAAATTTTGACGCACAAGCTTTGGTTAGCAATTATTGACATCTCTCAGAGGAAATGATTCAAGTTAGTGCCTTGATGTCTTGATGTGAAAAGAAACATAAGAAAGCAAAACAGAGGTGCAGAGGAGGGAGAAATGATGAAATTACTGAAAGTAATGACGAAGTGGGAGAGGGCGCAAAGGAACAGGACAGGAGTAGCGAAGATGGTAGAAAAAGAGAGGTAGATATGGGGGGGGGGGGTTAAGGGGATTAGATATAAGACCTGTGATAAGAATATCAACCAAGATGAAGCCAGGGAAAGGACTTAAGGAAAGGTAAGATGCAGCCACCTGGAAAAGTTCTGACAAGTGGATGAGAGAATGAGGTGGAGAATAATGAGAAGGTGTAAGTGGAAATGAAAAAGCAGAGCGGCTTAGGGGAGAGGTGTTTTGGTTATTTCTGTGTCACCCTGTAATGGGATTTTTCACCTGAACCACTCAGACCAGACCAGATGAGCACCTATTTCACATGATGAGATTGCACATGGCTACGATCCCCATAGGAGCCGATTCTTTCTTCACTCCTTTGATTTTGGCTTTGATAGGAAAAAAAGGTAATTTTTTTCCCTCCCATTGGGGGAGTTAAGTGGATGATTAGAGTTTGGTTCTGTGGAGAATAAGAAAATAGGAAAGTACTAAGACACAAGGTAGACACAAGGTAATATAGGACTTTACTCATTTGATGATTCATTTGTCAACTCTACTTGGAGATATATAGTGTTGTGTTCGTAAGCAGGTGCATGAGAACGTGAGGCAAAGTAAATAGTGCATAGACACAGAAAAAGAGAGAAAGTGTATGTGTTACAGTATACTAGTAAAGGCTGCATGACCCTGTGAGCATCAAAACAGCACATTTCCATGCAAACTAACTGATTTATCAACCCAAGCATCTAAATAGAAAGTGACATTTAGAATGCATGTTTCAGTTTATAGAAACACATTTCCTAAACAAATTTGACATTACTGTTAGATTTTCAATACCAACAGACACCCACCTCCTGTGTTTCCCTATCCGCTACACTTAAGCACAAAAACCAGACACACCAATTTTAAAGTCTGTCATTTTAAGGAACAACCTACCCCCCTCTCTATCTGCAAGCTCACAGGGCGTGTGGATGCCGCAGTTGTAATGGAAGTGCTGCTTGTTATTAATCTCATTCAAAAAATATTTCTGTGCACTGTGTTCTCATTACCACTTCAAATCACATTATTTGTGCCTCATTGCTGCTAGATTTCGGTCAGTTGTTGCAAGTTTCAGGGCAGCAGGGGAGTGTGAATGAGCTCATGACCCTGTCAAAAACAAACCTTGTGTGCTGCTAATCCAGAGGGCTTAGTCAGATGGATACAAAAAGTCTTGATTGAAAAGCTGCATTCAATTAAACTAATACTATATCAATAGAGACTTTTGCTGAAGCTTCAGTTCATGCATCAGCCCTTGTGTGCAGTCCTCATTTGAAGACCTACTTGGGTAAAGACCTGCAGGGGTACCTGAGCACCGAGCAAGGCCACCAACAAGGTAAACGATTCACTTCTATCAGCAGTCACATCACCAATAAACACCAGTGACCGAGCTCCATTGGCAGCCACACATGTCCATGCAATAACGGTGCCTCCACCATGTCTGACAGATGATATGGCCGTTCTTTCCTTCTCCATTCTCTTCTCTTCCCATCATTCTGGTACAAGTTCATCTTGGCTACATCTGTCCAAAGAATCTGCTTCGAGAATTATTCAGCCTTCTTTAGATGTTCATTCTAGTGTTTCTGTTCTTAAGTGTCACCAGTGGTTTGCACCTTGTGGTAAACTCTCTGTATTTCCATTCATGAAGGGGTCTCTTGATTGTAGACTTTGACAGTGATATCCCCTCCTGAGCTAGTAGTTCATTCTCTCTTTTTTAAGTGTACCACTTGTCGATTTGGCTAATCCTACAGTTCTGCCATACCTTTGGTGGGTTTGATTTGCATTTTCAGCCTGATGATGCCTTCTTCAATTTCACTGACACTTTATTGACCACATTTTGAGGGTTTTAATGAAGAAGCTGAAACTCTACCCTTCAATCACATCTTGATGGCTCCATTTCAAATTCATTTTGGTGGCATACTTATGCACCAAAATCTATTTCTGTTTTTAGAAACCATGAATATGGGTACATGCACACTGATCAGTTCTGAGTCTGTTGTTATCATTTAAATATAAAACAATTAGGTGAAAATAGTTTTTTGTAAACAGTAGATTTTTATGTTGTTTGTAATTCAGTTAGCCTCAAAAGGTTACCAGATAGAGTGCACTCAGTGCATTGTGGCTGATGACCACAGCTCTAGATAATATCAATGATACCCGACACACTTTTAAATTTTTCACCTTAAAACATTAATCAGTCCACCACTACCTCCACAAGACACATACCTCTTAGCATATATCTTTGCATCCTTCTTTACCAAAAAGGTAATCCATCAGTAGCCAATTCTGTGAACTACCACTCTCCCAAAGTTAAGGCACATAACTCTCCACGTTCAGCCCTCTCACCGAGGGCAGTGCGCCAGTGGGCCAAACGTGGTAATCTTTCTCTCTTCCCATGCCCTTCTCTGTCTCCTCTGGTCAATGGCTCACCAACTCCCTCACTCAGCCCAACAGCTGAGGGCAAAGCACCAAATAGCATGACATGTAGCAGTGCTACTACAGTTCTTTCTCTCTCTCACCAGGTCAAAGGTGCATCATTTCTTTCACTCACACCTCTCACTTACAGCAACGTATCAAAGTAAACTGGGATTTGCGCATGTGCGCTGGACCCCATTCCCACCAACCTACTCCGACCCATTTCTCACACCAGAGATCACACAAGTTAAAAATGCTTCATTGGCTTGACGACCACATTCAAACGGGCTAGGGTAATACTTCTGCTCAGAAATCGTTTACCTAAACCTGCTACGCTGAAAACTATCAATTGATTTTGTAATTTCGATTCTTATCTAAGGTTACTCAGGTCTAAGAATTCCTCTCACAGAATGCTCTCCTTGATCTAAATCAGTCTGGCTCTAAGAGTGGCCACTCCACTGAAACAGCTTTGTCGTCCATGACAAGAGCCCTATGGGTAGCCATAGCTGCAGCTCAGTCCTCAGGCCTTATACTGTTGGACCTATCAGTAGCCTTTGATATGGTAAACCATATAGCAAGATGGGGTGCTATATGTACCCTCCAATATTGGCATCTCAGGGCAAGTGCTTTCTTAGTTTGGATGCTATCTCACCTGCCGTTTCTTCAGTGTGTCATGGCAACGACATACATCCTTATCCCATCCATTCCTAACAGCTTTACTCCAAGGTTTATGCTGGGACACCTTCTCCTTGCAATATGCACCACCTCCTTGAGTCCAATTAGCTACTCACATGGCTTCTCATATCAATGCTATGAAAACTACACCCAACTATACCTATCATTCCTGCCAGTTGACCATACAGTCTTGCTGCAGATCTTGGCTCGTTTTTCAGACATATCTTTGTGGAAGAAGGAATGCTACCCTCAACTGAACCTCTCAAAGAATGAGCTCTTAGTCCTCTGGGTCAATCAATCTCTCATCACAGCATTACCATCTTTATCTCACCCCAACCAAGGGTGCAAGCGATATGGGTCTCATGTTTAATGACCAGTTATCCTTCTCTGACAATGTTGTCTCTATCTCCCAGTTGTGCTGCTTCGCACTATACTAAATAGGAAACATTGGGGCTTACCTGACTTAGTAAACCACCGAACTCTTGGTACAGGCTTTGGTTATCTCTTGCCTCGACTACTGCAATGCCCTTCTATCAGGCCTCCCATTACACACAGTGGAAGTCTTAAAGATGGTCCAGAGTGCAGTGTTGTTTCTGGTTTTTGATCAGCCCAAAAGGTCATGTGTCACTCTTCTACGCATCGGTGCCCAAATTAAATTAAAGTCATTAATGTTGCCTACAGAGTGACTTCTGAGTCTGGACCCATCTACTTGAACTCAATCATACTTTTTATACTCCTTCTCAACTACTGTGTTCCTCCAAAGAATCATTGTCTGGCATTGCCATTCCTGCCCATGAAAATGATCATAGTCAAGACTGTTCATGTTTGTGATTCCCTGATGGTGGAGTGAGCTACCAAGTGTCATCACAGCAGGGGTGCCCCTCTTTATCTCTGGGAATCTCGTTTCCTCTGTTAGCACCTCCTCTCCTAATTGCTCAAAAAAAACTAAATTGCCCAACCAGCATTTACTGTGCACTTTTTGTGCACTTCTTTGCCTGATATCCTTCCACTTTGTCTTATTGAACAGATATAGTACTCAGTACTTATTTCAAGGTCTACTGTACTAAAGCTTTATTTGTGTCCCTTACTTGCAATTCACAGAGTCTAAAAAGCATCTCCCATACAAGTAAATGTAATGAAATTCACCTGATGTTTTCTGAGTGCCTCGGCAAAACATTAAGAGTATGAGTTGTCCTTATGTTACATTACATCAGTATATTATGTGTTATTAAATTGATTTGATGAAACAGCACTGGCGTAGAGTTTGTAACTTCACAAGTTCAGTTTACTGAATGTTGTCACTTCACCTTCCCAAGCAAGACAAATGTAGAGTATGATAATAGTATACCTTTACCTACCTCTGGGAATACCATTATCATACATGTATAGGATAAGTTGTACATGTAAATTTGCTAATGCCTATTTTCTTTAAATAGGCCTGCCTCAGTAACACATCTTATATGGATCTTTGTACAAAAAAGACACAGACACAGAGAAATTTAATAAAACTATGGGCTTCTGATGTCTGAATGTATCTACTTTACATTATAATAATAATAATAATAATAATAATAATAATAATACATAGAAATAGCTTTTATTAGAGCAATGGAAAGGCCAGCGGGAGGCATCTAAAATTGTGAATCCTCAGTGTTTAGTGATGCTTGACTGCAATGGATAAGCCATCCCTGCATAACATCTCCTCCACCTTTATCTGAGTGGGCAAGCCAAGCTACATACACCACTAGGGGATCAATTAAACCTCTCTTTTCTTCTCTTTACACCTCCTCAAATCAGGAGGGGGAGGACCCCCCCTCCCCAACCATCCCCCACCCCCTCACCCCTCCTAACCCAATTAAGACCATCTTCAAAAGAGTGCAGTAAAACCTTTAGCAGGGGTAAAGATGTAGCTTATTTCCTGAACTGTGGCATGATCCTCAATGCTGCTTATTCCCTCATGAGAGGGGGAGTCATGCTACACGGAAACAAGGAAGAGGTGATTTCAAACAAAGCCATAGTTCTTAGTATGGCTGCCAAGGTTGAAAAGCCAAGGAGAGGGTTGGAAACGCACTGTGTATTTGGATTTGTGTTTCAGTAATGTTTTCAGTAATGTTGTAAGGAATCACAAATTCAAATTGACAGTCTTAGCGGAAGTCACATCCCATCCCATACACAAATAAACACACACACACACACACATGCAACACACACACACACACACACATATATATATATATATATATATATATATATATATATATATATATATAACAACCTATAGAATCAGTCCTCCATTCATTGCTCTGTTTAGGACTCTTTCTAGTTTATCACTGAAATAGCATTATATTCAATTTTTGTGTTTCTGTACATTCTTCACTTCACTTTTTGTGTTTTTTTCTAGATTTGGATCCTATAAACAATCTATTTGCTTGAATAGCTATGAGAGCCACAGTTGTTATTGTCTTTTGTTGTTCATTGTATCGCACAAGGGGGTCCAAAGTGTGGAAGTGTTGTGTTTGTGTGTTTGTGTGTGTGTGTGTGTGTGTGTGTGTGTGTGTGTGTGTGTGTGTGTGTGTGTGTGTGGGTGGGTGTGTGCATGTTTGCGTCTGTGTGTGCATGTTTGCGTGTGTGTGTGTGCACGTTTGCGTGTGTGTCTGTGGGTGTGCTTATGTGTGCACCGAAACGGTGCTTTTATGCGCATGTGCTATTCAATGCAAACTAGCACCTTATTACACAATCAGATTATGCCTGTGTTTATCACTGGCATGATTAATGGACTGGGCCGAATGGAAGCAGAGAGCAATAAGGATTCATTTGGGTACCTGACAATTTTTTATGTATAGGCTGTAAATTATGGTCCCTCTACAAAATGTAAGTGTATTATTGAAAAGGATGCGTCCACTCTAAGCATCAGTAATAGCTATGGTGTGTGTGTGTTTGTGTGTGCGTGTGTGTGTTTGTGTATATGTGAGTATGTCCAAGAGCCTTTTTATTTGTTCCTTGAGTGTGTGTGGAATGATAGTAGTGTGGGTGGAGCACATGCATTTTTAAATTGAAAACATGACACACCCGCATTTATGATTAAGCACTGGGCCAGCGAGATGTTTGGAACAGTGAATGTGGCCTTCGAACACAACAGTGGAAAGACAAAAAGGGGGTGTAGTGTTGTTCAGCACTGCAAGTATAACTGCCACTGTGGGAGAGGCACTTAATACTTACAGTTCACCGCATGCCAAGGTTTCTCATACACAAATTTGAACAATTTTATTCAGATCTCCTTTTAAGGCACTTCATCGATTATGGCCTTGGAAGTGCTTGAATGGTGCTCCCTCTGTGCATTTGGCTTCACATCAGAGCTGATTCCATTTGCCATTATATTGTAAATAAACTAGCACAGTTTGTAATAATGTTAATATCATGTGCATCCTCACTGTTTTCAATTAGAATTTCAAAATACATCATTGGTTATACTGATGCAGATACTTCTAAATTATCATGCCAGTCCACCACTATATCCTTTTTGAGTTAAAGATGCTATATGTGACCCAAATGTAAACAATAAGGTGGATGCAGTAGGTTAGAGTTTGAAGTAATGTTGCTAGAATATAAATTTTCTTTTAAATCTTGATTTTGCACACGTATGTGCTCTCTGCTAAAGTGTCTTCTGAAAAACCCAAAGGTCAGATAGTTTCAAATCTTTTCTTAAAGGGTGCTTTAACAAAAACAATTACAACTTTAAGTCTATTCCTTTACCATTTTATATGCCATTTAAGATCAATACATTTACAGTTTGGTTGATGAAATTACAACCAGAGAGCTGTTCTTTATACATGATTAATGGGTTGGATGATTAACATAAGCCTGAATTTTTCAGTATAAGTCCTGATCAAGCTCTAACTTAAGAAAGTATTGGCATAGTACTAGTGGTCAGGTTAACTGGATCGTGAAAAAAACATCAATCGTTCACCATCATTTGAGGAACCGAGTTAATCTTAATCACAGCAAAATCATTTTAGCCGGCCAACGTCATTCTATTTGCAAAACAACATACAGAGAAGAGGCAATCACTCATCAGAGAGAGAGAGAGAATGAAAGAGATAAAGCAAGAGAGAGACGAGGTCTCTGCCTGTGTATACATCATATACCTCAGGGCAGGTTGCGGTTCACTGGCTGCTGTCCTCTAGATAAGAAAATACAGTAGTTTGTATGCAGATGAAGTAAATCATGAGTACACTTGGTTAAACCAGTCAAGACTTGGGTCAACTTTAAACTGGGATTTAAACTTGGATGTTGACACCAGGAAGCAGAGTTGTAGTCTTACATACTTCTCTGTGCCTCCATTACTGCTGACACCCACCCAATACCCCATAGAGACTGAGTCTGCGCCCCCACCCCACCACCTAAATCAATTAACTCAAAAACATGCAGAGGAGGAGCTGTACCGAAAAAAACTGATAAAAATTAAGACCACCAATACTGAAATACAGCAAAGTATGAGAACTAAACGTGGACTCTTAACATTAGATCACTCCCATCCAAAGCTGTATTAGTTAATGATCTGATGTCAGATCATCACATTGATACACTTTTTCTTACTGAGACCTGGCTGACTCATGATGAATTTGTTAGCTTAAATGAATCCAGCCCCCATCCCATTCATATTAATATTCATATTCCCAGAGACACTGGCCGAGGAGGTGGAGTTGCAGCCATTTTCAACTCAAGCCTGTTAATCAACCCTAAACCTAAAATCAGCCATGACTCATTCAAAAGCCTGATGCTTAGTCTTACACACTCAACCTGGAAAAATGTAAAGCCTGTTCTATTTGTTATAGTGAACCATGCCCCTGGACCATACTCTGAATTTCTACCTGAATTCTGAGTTTTTATCAACCTTAGTCATTAGTACAGACAAAATAATTATTGTAGGTGATTTCAATATTCATGTGGACATTAATAGTGATAGACTCAGCACTGTGTTTATCTCACTTTTAGACTCAGTTGGCTTTGCCCAAAGGGTAAATAAACCAACTTGTTGTTTTAACCACACCCTTGTTCTGGGCTATGGCATAAAAATTGAAAACTTAATAATCTTCCCACAAAATCCTCTTGTCCCCAACCACTGTTTGAACCAGTAGGCAAAAATGTCTTTACTAGATGTCTATCTGACAGTGCTGCAGCTAAATTTAAGGAAGTGATTCCAATAGTGCTAAATTCACTGCCATATAAAAGTATAACAGAGATCTATGCTAACTTTAGCCTCTCCCAAATTGATCAGCTTGTTGATAGCGCTTCAGGCTCAATGGGAACAACACTCAACTCTATTGCCCCTCTAAAAAGAGAATAATAAAACAAAGGAGATTAGCTCCATGGTTTAACTCCCAAACCCGTATATTGAAGCAAACAACACAAAAAATTGAAAGGATATGGGGCTCTACTAACCTGGAACAGTCCCACTTAGCCTGGCATGACAGTCTTAAAACCTACATGGAGGCCCTCTGCATTGCCAGAGCAGCGTAATACTCATCTTTAGTAGAGGAAAAGAAAAACAACCCTAGGTTTCTCTGTAGCCAGGCTGACCGAAAGTCATAGCTCGATTGATCAATGTATACCTATAGCTCTCAGTAGCGACGATTTCATGGGCTTCTTTAATGATAAAATTCTATTGGAGACAAAATTCACCTCCGTCTGCCCTCAGCTGGTCCTGATTTTTCCTCAAACACAGGAACATTAGAAACAGCCATAAAACTGAATATATACTTTTCAGTTTCTCTCCTGTCAACCTTCGATAACTGACTTCAATGATCTCTTCATCTAAACCGTCAACCTGTCTTAGACCCCGTCCCAACCAGGCTGCTTAAGGAAGTTCTACTCTTAGTTAGCACTTCTCTAATAGACATATTCAATTTGTCCTTATTACCAGGCTATCTACCACAGTCCTTTAAGATAGCTGTAATTAAACCTCTTTTTAAAAATCCCACCCTTGATCCAGATGTTTTCTCCAACTATAGACCCATATCTAACCTTCCCTTTCTCTCTAAGATCCTTGAGAAAGCTGTCACCAACCAACTGTGCAACTTTTTACACAATAATAGCTTATTTGAGGATTTTCAGTCAGGATTTAGAGGCATCATAGCACAAAGACATCACTGGTGAAGGTTACAAATGATCTACTAACTGCATCAGATAAAGGACTTGTCTCCGTACTTGTTCTGTTAGAGACTGGAGCATTTTATTGGCATCAAAGGACTTGCTCTTAGCTGGTTTAAGTCCTACTTGTAAGATCGATTTCAATTTGTGCACGATAACAATGAATCCTCCACCTACTCAAAAGTTAGTCACTGAGTTCCACAAGGTTCTGTGTCCGGACCAGTTCTATTCACCGTATATATGCTTCCCTTAGGCAATATTATCAGGAAACAATCCATTAACTTCCATTGTTCTGGCCTCTAGCACTGCCGCTAGGAATCTTGGAGTTGTCTTCAATCAGGACATGTCCTTTAACTCCATATAAAACAAACTTCAAGGGCTGCCTTTCTTCATCAACACAATATCACAAAAATCAGCCTTTCTCAAAATGTTGCAGAAAAACTAGTATATGCTTCTTACTTCTAGGCTTGATTATTGCATCTCCCTATTATCAGTCCCAATAAAACATCAGTCTCCAGCTGATTCAGAATGCTACTGTGACAGTATTGACAAGAACCAGAAAGAGAGATCATATTTCTCTGCATTGGCTCCCTGTGAAATTCAGAATACAATTTAAAATCCTCCTCCTCAACTACAAAGCCCTTATTGACCAGGCACGATCCTGTCTTAAAAAACTCACAGTACCTTTTTACCCCAGTGGAACACTTCGCTCCAATAATGCAGGTCTACTAGTGGTTCCTAGAGTCTCCACAAGCAGAACAGGAGGCAGAGCCTTCAGTTATCAGGCTCCTCTGCTGTGGAATCATCTTCCAGTTTGGGTCCGTGAGGCAGACACCCTCTCCACATTTAAGAGTCGGCTTAAATCCTTCCTTTTTGATATAGATTATGGTTAGAACTGGCTCAGCCTTAGCTCGAGCCATCCCCTTATGCTGCTAATAGACTACCGGGGGACTTCCCATGATGCATTGAGCTTCCCTTTCCACGGCCTCCTCCTCTCTCCCTGTGCGCATTAACATCTCAAAAAATGCTTGTTACTAACTGTCCTCCCTCTCTCCTGCAGTTTTGTGCTTCCTCGTCTCTCTCCTCTTCCTCCTGTCGCTTTCTGCAGGTTTTTTCTGATGCTCCTGAGTCTTGATTAATGGCTGCAGATCCACCTACTGCCCCATGAACCTGATCAACACCCATTGCTTTAATTATTATGATTACTACTGTCACCATTTCATTTAGTCCAATTAGTTATATTATTAGCCCTGTTAGTATAACTATAGCATATATAGCTATGAGTACCACTATTATGTTTTGCTCTCTCTCTCCTACCTCTTTCCCTATCAACCCAGCCGGTCAAGGTCAAGGCAGATGCCCCCCCCCCCCCCCCCCAAATGAACCAGGATCTGTTCAATGTTTCTACCTGTTAAAAGGGAGCTTTTTGTTGCCAATGTCACCAAGTGCTTGGAGAATGTTGGGTCTCTGTAAATAATAACTATAAAGGGTCTGGTCTAGAACTGCTCTATATGAAAAGTGCCCGAGATAACATTGGTTATGATATGGCGCTATATAATTAAAATTGAATTGAATTGAATTGAATTCTTATATCTTAACATATCCTCCCTTAATGATTTCATGAAAGTGCACCTTTTGGATTTTTGACCAAGATTTCTTTCTTTTTTTTTTTTGTTCTAGCTGTCCTGTTGAATTATCAAAGCCACAAAAAACTGAAATCATCAGTCAGTTAAATTACCATATCCAAATCATGAAATCCCTTTGCTGCCGATCACTGTCTTCTTCAGCAGATGCTGCTATACCATCCTGTCACATGATTTAATGAAAATCTATCTGGTGCTGATTATGTTATTTTCAACAGACGCAGTTTGACTTGTTAAGCTAAAATAAATAATAGAAGCTGACAAACTTCAGCTTACATCAAGAGTGGACCCTCAAGCATAAAATTGCAGTACACTTTAGCTAGATTTTCCAGCAGCAAGTGGTATGAAATATGTAATAATTATGCTATTAAACATTGGTATATTCAATAATGAGCTGGTTAAGATTCTGAGCATGCAAGCCTCCAAAGTAAAGTAATGATCTCGCCAGGGACGAGCACACACTAAAAACTACGAGGCCGTCTAGAGACTAAAAGCCTTGAACAAAGTATGTGTGAGCAACTGTGTGTGTGTGTGTGTGTGTTTGTTAATGCTGGAATGTGAGCAAAAGCTAGAGCCAGAGTCTTTCGATGGTTGTGTATGTGTGTGTGCATGCACGCACAATCACATGCATACTTATTTATGTGTGTTTTGCTTTCGTTTATGGTAATTAAAAGCTAATATGTGGCAGGATCGGCTATGAGCGCTCTTCTCAATTAGTAGTCATCTACAAGAAGAAACACACTTCCATTCTTTATGCTGTTGCTTAATTATGATAGATTTTCTTCTCATTCTCTTTCGTCTATCCCTCACTTCTCCCCATCTTCTCTTTTCTTTAATGAAAACATAACCAGCTGAGTCATTTTTAATCGGCCATGTTATTATGGATTTTGATCAAAAGGAGGATTTTAGCTTACTATAGCAGCTTCATTTAGGACCATTTTCTTTTTGTTCTTCATCATTATCACTTAAACTTATTAGGACTCATTGGCTTCTACATGGAGACACCGAGCGACAAATGGTGTAAAATGGAGGGGTTTTTTTTCCCCTGACATGGCTGCAGAAAGTCAATGGGGTATGTTACCTACAAATTTTATGTGCTGTGCATTGAAAAATAATGTTTCGATAATATATTCTTCTGTGGAAAGTGATATATAAACTGTAAAGTATAATACTAAGCTATTTTCTACATAGAGAGAAACATTTTTAGCTTGAAGATCACAGTTTTTATTTGGTGAAAAAAACTCTTTTTGACTGGAGTTCTAACATGATGAATAAGTTGTAAAAGGGGAAACAGCACTTATAAACATAAAATAGTACCACTCAGTTTGTATAATTACTCCTTTTGTGGGGAGTCTCTCTTATTGTGTCCTCTATTCTAACGTCTCTTTAGACTAATTTGATTCATAAGACTATTATTCAGCAATGCTTTGTGAACTGAAGGTGATTTACCTAACAAGCACAACTTTTATAACTACTTCAGTCCTCAGTAGGTCTGTCTTTATTGAAAGACCCAGTAGGCCTTATGGAATACATTGTTGTTTTGTTTTTTTTTTTTCATTTCTGATGGTCTTCGTGATTGCATGTTTGTGTTACTGATTCTATAGAACAAACACAATTGGAAAGACACAGGAAAGCCCAACACACCTTTACGTTCATAGGCAGCACACATCAATGCAAACTCAGGCACTGATCTAAGGAGCACAGGAAAGAAAGATATGATGGAGTGGTGCACTTTCTCTGAATATGTATATTGGTTGTGGGGAAACTCATCATAGTGACAGTCAGTCATTCATACACACACACTGACACAAACATACCAATGCTTGACAATTTCCAGGTGAGCTCACAGCTTTAGACGGATGGTGTAGCGAGAGCAGCATATGTTTTGTCCATTCTCTCTCCATACTCTCCATTTCACTCTCTTATTGTCACTGTTTTAGTCTAGTCTATTTGGATCAGTCATCAACCCCACTGCTCTTCTTCAAAAATAGAAAAAGGGATACTTGTGACATGGTGGTCAATGAAATTGAAAGAGACTAGCTATAGTGCTGTCAAAGTCTGCATAATGTTAGGCAGCAGGGAGACAGGGAAGATACAACTAATAAGAACACACAGTCAGCTAATTTCATATATAAACATATTCTCATTCATGGCATGGGATTTTCTAGCTGAGCAGAAGTAAAACAAAAGATCCACAGGCAGTAAAGTTGCTTTTAGCCAGCTACGAACAACAAATGATTCACTTCAATGCCAGTTTACACTGTATAGAATTGAAAAGAAAATGATTAAATAATTTGCTGATATGAGTCCTAATTCACTCCATATTTAATTTAATATTTTAATACATTCTTATACTCATCTGTTCATGCTAGTTAGTTTAAGGGAGCAAGGCTATGGGCCACTAAAAATTGCTAGAAAGGTAGGAGGCATCTAGCTTGGTTTGCCGCCACTACTTCCTGATGTCTGGCGCAATTAGGGTCCAACAGACAGACCAACAAGGAAGTCCATGAGCTGAATCCAAACATGTATCTGCACATGTCTGGCACAACAAACAGAGGCAAACACCGGTAGGGCTTCAGAGCCCTTAAAAAGAAGCCATGATGCAATTCCGTGGCAAATAACAACAGTAAATGAGCTTCTTGCTAAGGACATATACTGGAATTGATGGGACTTCAAAGGGTGGATTACGCTCAATCTGAACTAGATTTTACAACAGTTGGTCCAAACATGTCAAGTATCATAAGTGTTAGTTTGTCCTAAACAGCAACCCTTGAAGGTGGAATGAAAACCTGGCCACCATAGCGGGGGAGAGATTATCTTAAATACTGGTATAACAGCACAAGTTTTCAGACAGTTTTTCCTGAAGGGGGTGTGTATGTTGGATTGTTACAGAAGCATTTGAACAAAGACTCCACAAAATCCAGTGTCAGAAAGATGTAGGGGGAGGTAGTTTCCCCAGCTCTTGTACCATCTGACAAGCATTTCTGAAGAACTACAGTGGCAAAATGCCACCTCACTGCTCATATTGCAACAGTTGCAGCGACAACTGTTGCAACCATGTGTTCACAGATCTAGGGTTAGAAGATGTAACCATACGGTGAAATTATCATCTAGTATGGCAAAAAAAAACAACACGGTGTAATATCTTAAAATGGTCCAGCTGCAGTCATGCTGCTATACTGCAGTCATTGTTTGTTTTTGTTTTGTTGTTGTTTAGCCTTGCTCTTGTCATTTAAGATTTGGCATTTTCTTCGTTCTTTACAGCCTTTGTGATAATCTATCCCAGGCGACAGGGGTGAGGGATAAGTATTGTAAAGGAGGAGGAGAACAAGGAGGAGGAAGAGGAATGAAGAGAGGTGAAGGAGACAGCTAGCTCTAAGCTAGTCTCTATCTCCCAATGATATCTAAGTTTTACCAGTCAGTGCGCATTCTCTATTGACCTCTGCTCTTTATTGATCCATCCGCTCTTAATGTACTCCGTGTGTGTGTGTGTGTGTGTGTGTATGTGTGTGTTTTACACAGAGGCAAGGAGGCACAGAAAATAGCAGGTATTTGTGTGTGTGTGTATGTGTAAATGCACATGTCTGTGTCTGACAATGTTCAGAAAGTGCCTTCATAACCATAAAAAGCCAGTGGGGAATATTCTTTTTTATCAGGAACAACTTGCTAAAAATAGGAAGATAGCTACCTACAGAAAGTACTTCACAGTCTGTGATGCATGTATAGGGGTGGGGTTAAAATTTGGAGAATAGATTTAAGCAGGGTGTGAGGCTACACACAAAGTATTGTCAAACTGAAGGAAAGGAGAAAAATACAGAGAGGAAAAGAATAGAGAAGTATGGCGATAAAAAGCTCATGGGATCACTAAGCATTTATCACTCTCACTCTCTTTACTTGCCTCCCCGCTTTCTTCATAAACACTTGACAAATTCACACACATACAGCACACACACATGAACATCCATATAAACCACTCCGCCCTTCATCCACACAGCTGCATTTTTTTTTTTTATCTCTGGCCTTATTCCACAGCTTATGAATTTTAATAGGTCTCAATCAGAACACCTCAGCAGTGTTTTTCTATCTCCCAAAGTAATGGACTTGAACCACCTGAGAGTTCTTAGACAGCTCTGTATTCGTAGAGCTAAGGAAGTCCGAATGAAATAGGGAGGAGTGCAGGGATGAATGATAAGGACGGACGGGATGTGGATGAATAAGAGAGTGACGGAGGCATGGTGGAGAAAAGAACGTGCCTGCAGAGGGATTGCTGATTGCTGGTAGGGTGTCAGAGAGAGACAAATTGAGGGAGAGAGAGTGGCCTTGGTTTCAAAATGGATTCCCGCTGGATGTCGACACACATGTTAGCATGCTTGCAATCTCTCTCACACACACACACACAGACACACACACACGCAAACACACATGCATAAACACACACTCACACACACTCTAAATGAGAGTCTGATTGTTTCTAGGTTGCCTTGCTCCTGATCTACCCCCCCCCCCCTTAATTACAATCTGCACTGACAAATGGGCCTGCTTGGAAATGCAGAGGTAGTCACACACACACACACACACACACACACACACACACACACACACACAAGCACACGCACACGCTGGGAGATGCACGTTTTTTGCTGTTTTGTGTCTCTGCTCTTTTTGGAATCAGTACCTGCGTTTAGACACACAAATGCACAGGCTTACATCACACATACACACACGCATGGACTTTATTTCCCCAGCAGATCTAAAACAAAACTGCCCTGCATTTATTCTGCTGGAAATTGTCCCTATTGTACTATCCTTGCCATGATGTGTAGCCATTTGTCCAAATCAATGGAGCCCAGAAATTGGTATTATTCTTTCAATGGTTCATTCCCTCTCTCAGCCTCACTGTCACTCTCTCTCTCTGTCTGTCTTTGCTCATGCTTGAATGAGAAAAAGTGATTACCTGAGAAAGAAATGGGTTAGTACATTAGTGAAAGGCGGCAGTTTTGTGTCTGCTGTCTATGTGGAAAGACCCTTGTAGGACTCTTGCACCTCCTCAAGTCTCCCGACAGCCTTATCTCTCCCCCTCTTGTTTCTACTGTAACATAAATATGCACAAATACACATCACAGCACAATGAGGCACAATGCAAGTGCTCACAGGAAAGACAATTCACCTACTACATGTGCCAAAGTTGATAGCCTGAAAACAATGCTTCATCACTGCACTCACCATAATCACAGCACTTTTAGAGATCTTGGACTGAAAGACAGGAGAGCAGCACAATGCAAAAACACAGCCATAAGCCAGCTGTATTCACAGGCCATGTAGTTCTACCAACTGTTAAAGTCATTTCCATCTCACCACCACAACAATAGAGCACAACAGAGAGAGATTGAGGGACTGTATTGATATTGAGCACTGCTGAATGGTCGGCTGACTAGCATTCACTGTCACTGTGGATAGATGGTTTAATTGTGGACTGGTGTGAGAGAAGGAGGGAGAGTGTATTTTTGTGTGTTTTCATGTGTGTTTGTGTCTGTTTGTGTGTGTGTGAATGAGAGGACTCGGGGAGGTGACATCCGTTATCTCAGGCCTACAGACAGACACTTAGCCCTCCGCCAACCCTCAAACACTCGTCCCTATGGCGTGCTCAGAAATGTCACAAGCTGGCACTGTCAGTATATTGTGTGTGTGTGTATGTGTGTGTTTGTTTGTCTACATTTGTGTTTGTGCACCACATCAAACTCCTCTGAGCGGGACTGCTGGTACTTTGTGCGCAATGTGAGTTTGAGCCACTGTGTCCATGAAAATTATGTCAAATATACGGCTGCTGCTTTGTGGCCAGTTTCTTTTTTCTTATTGTTCACACATACAACCGCTAACCCACACAAACAAATAGACACACAAAACCCCACAACCACACAAAAACTGACTGCTGACACTCCCTACTGACAACAATGAAAGACACCATTAATCCTGACAACAGGTGTTTGTGTATGTGTATTTCCACAAAAGTCTTTCCGTGCAGTATTCTTATGCAAATACTTTCAATCTGATTTAGTTAAAGGTTTGTTATATCTCATTTATCCAAGAATAAGAAAAAAAAAACATTTTCTTAGGGTGTTCTCTCCCTGTTTTCAGTCACATAGCCTGGATCAAACAGTCAAAGGTTGATCTGCAAGTCATAGTTTATTTGTATACCTGTTTATTTATTTATTTATGTATCCTGTGTACATAAAATATTAGACAAGATATTAGAGCATTTTCAGAAATTAGTGGAGCACTTTGGGCCGATCAATCATAAATTTAATTTTCCCTGTTAGCTAGATTAGGAATGCTACAGGAATCTCACAGGGCTTTGTCCTTGGTCCCCTTATCTTTGGTTTATACATCATGTAGAGGGTCTCTAGATCTTAGCATATGACCAAGTTAAGTAAAAATCTGCTGCATATCTGCTGCCCTTGATCATGATAGCAATATTATAGCAAAGTATTTCAAAAACTCCAGTTTTTTAGTAAATACTTTTTGATCCAGTGGTTTAATCAAAGTGGTTCCAAAACTTTTTTCAGGCCACTTTGATACCACCCTTCCATACTGTATGTAGCACAAATGTTACAGTTATGGTTGCTATGGTAGCTATGGCCTGTTATGGTTGCCAGAGTGATAAGGATCTAGGGTCCTGCTATTTATGTTTTGGCTAATTTCCACTCAAATACCACCAAATGTTTTCTATCTCCACTTATTACTTTTATGTTCTACTAAAAGGGTATCATCAGAATTGTGCTAACATTAGGATTTTTCACCTGCCAGTCGACCTGCCACAATTTTTTTTGTCAGTAATCATTTATCTCGTATTTTAAAGCAGATGCTACTGTGAAGATATACTGTGTGAGTGTGCACCTACCATGAATGTGGCTAAATGCAGCCTTAACTCACATCTTAATACTTCTCAAGAAAGAAGGAGGAAATCTCTCCTACAAATGCATATTGTTGCAGGTGAACAACAAATTATGAACATTCAGTGTTGGATTAAGTCATTAAATTAAAGTTATACGTTAAATTTTATTATAGTAGATTACATTAGAAGAGGTGGAACTGACCCCACCTGGGTGCAGAGGTGAGCATGGCGATGTAGTTGGGGGGGGGGGGGGTGATCTATCGAGATTATCCAACAGTGGGTTATACAGAGCTTAACATCTGGTCCTACAGACAAGAGAGATAGATTTACTCATCTCTGATAGCAACAGAGGATCATGAAAGAGAGATAGAGATAGAGGATATTTTAATTATGACATGTCAAAAATGATGGTAAGGGGCTTGGTCAAACCAAACAGCAAAGTTCTAGACCAAAATCAGAGCAACTTTTTGCAGTACTCTCATAGAGAGTTCAACTTTCATGAATTCTGACCCTAAAATTTGTGCCATTGATCAACTGCAGCATACAATATTCTCCATAAAAATCGTATGGTTTGCAGTTGTGAGGCTGGAGTACAAGAGACTTGACACTAACTGTATTGTTTAACTTATTGTTTGTTACTGTTTGTTTAGCTTAATGTGGGTTGTAGTACCGGTGACAGAATAGTACTAACCACATAAATGCTAACGAGCATAGTACTGGCTAGTCTGTCAGCCACTAGCCAAGTAAGCTTCCAGCATCTGCATTTTTGTGCTAATGAATTTTGCACTAGCAAATTTTGTGCCAATTAATTTGGCTCTGCCTCTTTCTGAGATGACTAAGCGCAAAGTTCCATTTTACCAGGCCCTTTTAGAATCAATACCTCATTTTGTGACTCTACGCAGCTTTCTCCTTTCATTATACTGTTGTGTTTTCCGGTCCAACACAAAAAAAAAAAAAAAACAATTCCAGTTGATTTAAGAGCATGAGTAGCCCAAAACCAGGTTGTTCTACCAAACCAGAGATAATATGTTTATGAATATTTGACTTGCGTGTTAAAGAGAACTCAAATGGGATGGCCATGTAGCTCTGTGTATGTATAAAGATAAAAAAAAAAAAATCTGTTGGCAAGTTTGTTTTGGAATCTTTCTGCCCCCTAGTGGTCATAAATTGCCTCCAACACATGTACAGAGAGTACAGTTCTTGTTAGCAATATGACCATTAGAGTGAAAGATGTTAAAACATTTACAATAAACAGTATGAGGCAAGATTTTTGAAATTACTCTGCAAATAGGAGTCCTTGTATATTGACTGCTCTAAAGCCCAGCCCTCACCTCTGTTTCACTCTTAAAGATACTTGTGATTAATAGTACCTCGAAATGTAGTCATGATAAACAGAGTAAACGTGTTCCATGCAGGAAGATAATTTTAAGATAATATATCCTCATAACGTTGTTGGTTACTCATTTAATGGGATTTTGCAGCACAACAGATGATAGAGCTGTCACTCTATTTTATGTCTAGACCACCACCCACATTTGTCTTTGGTTTTTGTCTTGTGGCCATCTGCTTTGCAGTACAAACATGCAGAACCACAGGAAGCAGAAAAAAGATATAAAGTCAGCTTTCATGAACTTCCTCTGAAATGTTCATCATTATAATTCATTAATATAATGAATTAATTACCACATTATGACAAGTGCATGTTGGACTTATGCGAAGCATGCTGCCTACTCAATTATAAGCAGATTACTGTTTCTTATGCCTCCGCAAGGTATTGTTTGTACAAAATAAACCCTAAGGCATTATCTAGACAAAACTTAGTTATTTTTGAAGAAATGCAGAAAAAAAACGAGTTTATAAGTTTATAACTGCAATAGCATCTGACAATGTTTATCTGTGATACACATTTTCTACCAACTGCCATCAAATATATTGTTTGAAGTTCTGAAATTTTCTATGAGGACAGAGATAGTAGCTGTACTTCATACTCTTTGCTAGAGTTTCTCCCTGTAGTGGGTCATAAAGAGTCCTCCTCAGCTACTGAACACGACTCAAGACCGCTGCAATCATAAAACTCATTGTTGATGTTGCTGAACAAGGTCAAGCAGGCAAAGAGTATGAATGTCAGCAGCAGATAGCAGTCTCATGGGTATTTGTTGCAGAGAGTAGTTTTAATGGCACATACCCTGCAGACTATAGAACTACACAGGTATCACCAGGGCTGGTCAGCAAATCATAGGTGTGGTCAGATGAGTTGTGTTTTCTCAGTTGCTGTACAATCCTGTAGGTCTGACAGGTAATCTGCATTTATTCAAAAAAGAATTGTATTTTATGATAAACTGCAAGCAGTTGACTCTTTCATGATTATTAACATTCAATCCAAAGTATAATAATGTAACTTTTATTATCAATTTGTTGACAATACTGATAAGATCTTGGTAGTCTAAGTCCATATGTGCGACATGTATTAAAGATGTGAAAGGCATGAATAATTAGAATGGACCCATGAGATGTACTATAATAAAATTTTCCTGCATTACAATGCATGGTAGGCAATTGATATTTTTTAAAATTAATGGTATTATTACACACTGTTAACTCTTCAGCAACGACCAGTAATGATGTTTTAATATCATATGTTTGCAATTCTGGGTTTGACTGACTGACTAGCAGAAGTGGCATTTCTGTTCTAGTTAATTGAGTGGACCTTTGACTTGTTTGCTCTCATTATATGTGTCAGCAGTGGTAAAGCTTGTCCTAACCAACCTCCTCAAACATACATAAGATACAGTATCTCTCTCTAGTTTTGTATCAGGCTACGATTGAGTCATTGAAGATGAATGAGGGATGTAAGTAGCCTCTCCGATGCAGTTTGTGTCTCCAAGAAGTCCACCAGACAGTCGATTTGTTGTTGATAGTTTTTATGGCTATTTTGTTTGTTTGTTTGTTTGTTTGTTTGTTTGTTTGTTTGTTTTGAAAGCCGGCTTCAGCAAGCAAACAGACTTCATGAGAGAGAAAATTGTTAATTTAATTTTAATTAAAGCTTTGTCCAAGCTCTATACTTCTACTTAAATAGTATGTAGCTTAGATGTCACAGTAGAAAAAAAACAGGTATAATTAATGATGGCTGCTTTGGTTTCAGATTCCCGATATTGTGTGTGCTTACTGACTGTTACACTGTCATGTCTTAGGAGATGGTCACATTAAATTTCTGTTTTACAAATTTTCAAAATTTTCTCATTTGTTTCTATTGAAGTAGGTACAGGTTCACCTTTGATAGACTTTCACCTGCTTTACACACATTCAGCTTATAAAAACAGTGACACACTGTTTGGAAATGGAGCAGTTATTACTCCAGCATTTTTTATGACTATACTGAGCACATTCTCAGACTACCAGACTACAAATTGTAGCATCGGTCTAATACACTGTTTACATTCTGTAACCGTGCTGACCAATGTTTATTCATTACCTGCATCAGAAACTTGTCATCAAGTCCTTGCTCGGGGCAGAGGGCAGAGAGATTTTCTTTGAACAGAAATGTAATGTGACCATACCTTTCCTGGGACACTTAAATAGAACAGAGCCATTGTTAATGTACTTAGCAACACTATAGCACACTTGAATTTTTTACCAGCTTTCTCACCACTATTTGTAATGCATTTACCTTTTTACTGTACCTTTCCGCAACTTATCTGTTTCCCTACAGTCTTGTGCCACTTTTAATAGAGTATATATACTGACTTGATTATGTATAAATAGAGCACACACTCCTTGCACTGGCCCTGCCAGTTGGACTACATAAACTCAATGCCTGTCTCTCTCTCTCTCTCTATATATATATATATATATATATGTGTGTGTGTGTGTGTGTGTGTGTGTGTGTGTGTTTGTGAAAGGAATAAATTATACACACACAAACCGACTCTTTTTAGCTGTACCCAAGTGCCTAATAAAATTCCAAAAATACTTTAGTTTTATAGTTTTATTGCCAGCTACAGCAGTGTGGCTGACATGGTTTTCACCTTGTTTGTGTGTTTCTTTGACATAGGTTAATTTTGTGACAAATATCTGACTGAAGACCAGGTGATCAGGAATGGCTTGTCCATGTGTGAGACACCTGCTAGCAAGAACTACCACAGAGGCGGTTTGTGCTGGTTTTTATGTGTCTGCTTGCCTGTCCATCTGTGGACTGATTTTGTCACTGCAATAAAGGGCAGGTTCGAAGACGGGTGTGGTCAACATGTTGACGGGTGTCGCGGCCGGTGTGATCCCGCTGTGAGATTGTCCTTACTGTGTGTACGTGTGTTTTCATTATCTGGTGAGAGTCTGGAAAACATTTACCATGATACATATTCTATGCATAGTAGGCTTAGCTCCTGCCTACAGTACACAAACATAATAACGCTCACTCCCCTCGCTTGCCCAACAACAGTTTCATCTCTCACCACTTTATGCCACAGGCCCCAAAGAAGCCATCTGCACCAGTTTCTGCCCCTGCCAGCCTGGCACAAAGAGATGGACCTTGTATGTGTATGTGTGCATGTGTGTGTGTCAATGCATGAGTGTCTGTGTCTTCTTTGAGGGGTTGTGGAGGGGCAGGGGCTGCTAAGTGCAGCAGTGAGTTAAGGAGGAATTTGAGAGAAGAGATTATATGAGTATGAGTGTTATACGGACATGGAATGACAAAGGGGCTTGAGAGATTGGACAAGGTAATTAAAACAATGGAAAAAGATTAAAAAAAAAAGGGAGGATCATAAAATAAAAATTGATGCATTCAACCCTGTCACTAGAATGAGTCTACAGCCATGCTAACAACACTATGAGGCTATTTTAGGCACATTAATGCTGTGAGAAATGCTAACATCAAGATGCTAACAGTTTCAAAATGACAATGCCTAACTTGTTAATTTTTAGCAGGTATAATATTTATACCATGTGCAGCAACTTTGTTGAGCATGTCGGAATGATAACAATTAAGAATAAACACACAGTGCAGGTGAAGCTGATGGGAACGCACATATCTGATCATACATGAGAAAGTTGGACAAAGTCTAATTTTAACTTGACGATGGCTGAAGATGAAAAGTAAGGGACTCACCAAGGTGATACAATTCATCCTGTGATAAATGTTCTCAAGTTTTCATGACAGTCCATCCAATGGTTGTCGAGACATTTCACCAAAAAACAATTTTGTGCCAGTCTAACAAGTACATGTTCAGGTATTTCACTGGATAACAACAACTCTGATCTCCAGGTAGCTTTAAATGAAAAGTCAGAGCATCACAAGGCGACAAAAGGACGGCAGCAATCCATCCAACAGTTGTTGCGATTGAAAAGCTTGTTCAAGATAGATCAATCTGGACCAAATCTTAGATCACTAGCAAACCAATAATTCCATCACCCATACCAAAGCACTGGCGTGGTTATAAATTACATTTATGGACTGATAAAAAAAAGTTAGTGTGGTACAAGGATGTAACACTTTCTACATTGGAAAAAATGTTGTCAGTGCTCATACTTGAGGCAGTAATTTTGCATCCTCCAAAACATATCTGACAAAACCATTTCCTAGTGTATCCTGCAAAATTGAACAATTTTTTAGATAGGGCGGTGCAAATGATTTTTGTGCGAACACTTGAAATGGTTTTTGGTTGAAGTTTTTTCCTTACCTGTTTTACAAACTTAAAACATCTAAATACTTGTCAACAGAAATTAGTTTAAACCAGGTCTGATAATAGTTATGAAGCTTGGAGAGTGTTATGTTCAGCTGAAAGATGTTAAATGAAAGCAGAGGAAGAGGATGGATGGAAAGAAAAGCAAATGGTTCAATGCATCTCAGTGCTGTTGCCTGATCAAAGAACCAAACATTCCCAACACAACAGCAGTAATTAGGCTAAAAGATAATCAGTGGCCTTTTACATGTCAATCATGGAGAAAACAAAATACATACAAATGGATATCAACTTTTACACACTCTAAAGAAAACATGTACATGCCTATACACAAATCTTATGGATGAACGTTGCTCCCAGTATCTGATAAGCAAACAGCTGTATTCATCTATATCAAAACACGTCATTTGAGGAAGCAAATAAAGAAAAAAACCTACACCAAACGATGTTGACTAGTTTACTCTCGCCAACACCTTTTTGTAGCAGATAAAATCCAGAAACATTCACTTCCCATCAGGATTTGAATGTTTTTTCTATGCTTTCTAATTAATATGTTGCATGTTGTTTATTAAATCCATGTGGACAGAGATATCTAAAAACTAATGAGTTGTGTTGTGGGGGATGTTAAGTGCAATGACTGTGTGCATTTTTTTTTTTTTTTATTAACAAGCAGTGTACAGGATAACAATTCAAAAATATTCAATCACATTACAGTTATTCATCTAATTATGGCCCAATTACTTACAATTTTTGAAGTTTAGCCTTTTTTGTGCTCCCAGGATAGATGGGGGAGGTTTATACTTATTACTTCTCTGTGTGCTTAGTGAAGGGACTGGTACAACATGTGCTAGTCTGGCGAAGGGGCTGCTAGTAGCAGCAGCAGTTAGCAAAAGACAAATGTGACTCCTGCCAACTCTAAAGTTGTCTTCTTGGCTGCTAGCTTGCCACCAGCAAGCTTGCATTCACTTTACCAAAATTAAATGGAATCTCACTGAGCAGTACATTTCACTCTTATAGGTTAATGTAATGTAGAAATTGAAATGATTTCAAGGTATAGATTGTAAATATTTTATATTTTTTTCAGCGTAATTCATTTTTGTGTTCATGTAGATGTGAGTGCGTAGGTTTGGTTGTGCATATTCCAGGCTTGTGTTTGCATGTGAACATGTGTTAGTGAAACCCAAGTGGCAGAGATAAAGAGCGCATCCAGAAGCAGAAAGAGAGAGAGAGCGGCTGGCGAGAGAGAGAGAGAGAGAGAGAGAGAGATCCTCTATGTGTGAAGGAACTCTTTCATCTTCACCCCAGAGTCCCTGGCGAGGTCTTCCATGCCAATCCATTTCCTGGAGTTGGCTGCAGTCTCACCCAATGGAACGCACACATACACACAAACTTGGCTCCCCTCACCCCACTGTGAAAGCTCTACAATCTTGGTTCTACACACGGACGCACACTCACAGAGGCACACACTTGCTCCACTGGGACGACAGCGAGGAAATGGCAAGCGGCAGCTGGGGGGTCCCTTCACTCCTCTACAGAAACTGTAGCACCCCAGGGGCATCCCCTCACCCCGATCTCAACACTTTCTGCCCACATGTGCATTTGTCTGGCCGTGTGCCGTGTGTTTGTCTGCTCGCAGATTTGTGTGCGGATGGGAACGTGTTAGGTTGCCCCCCCCCCGATCACCACAACAGTACCTGTAATGCTTTCCTCATGCTCCCAACACCTCAGTGTACAAGTGTGTGAGGATTCGTGCGTCCAGGAGAGTGTTTGTGTGTGTGTGGCACTGTACTCGCAGTGGCTCCTTTTAAGCTTCCAGACAGAATAAAGTGAAGAGAGATAAACAGGGTGAGGGTGGTGAAACAAACCACACAGACCTAAAGACTGCCCTGCACGCTGGAACTTTCTGAGGAGTTGCAATGTGTGTGTGTGTGTGTGTGTGTGTGTGTGTGTGTGTGTGTTTGTGTGTGTGTGTGTGTGTGTGTGTGTGTGTGTGTGTGTGTGTGCGTGTATGTTTTGTGTTATAATCAAATCCACAGGCATTGTGTGCATTAGAGTGTGCGTGTGTGTGTGCATTCGTGTGTGTGTGTGCGTGTGTTCGTGCGTGTGTGTGTGTGTGTGTGTGTGTGTGTGTGTGTGTGTGTGTGCGTGTGTGATACTAACCGCAGGCGTCCAAGTCTGTTCATTAGCAGGCTTAGCTAGCAGAGGGAAGCATGTAAAGATGACTGCTATTAATTTAGCATCTCACTGGCCTCCCTCGCTCTTGCTCTCTCTCTCTCTCACACACACAAACACACACAAGCAGACACACAGATACACACACACAGATGACTGCCAATTCATTAAGTGAACGTTTGGAGCCCCAGACTGTACCAACTGGTAGAAGCTAACTAATCTGCACTGCGCCAGTGGAGAGAGAACGAGCCAGAGAAACAGATAACATTCACCGAGGGGGACATTCAGCCTCTGAAAACAACTATTAACATCAACATTTGGGAAGGCCTCAACTTCAGAAAGATAAACACACACTCACAAGTGCAGGCTTTTCCTTGTGAATACAAATCATAAAACATACGGGAAATCGAAAAAGTGGCAGCTAGGTGTAAAGTGGCTCTGTGTGGATTTTGTCCAAGTTCTCCAGGAAGTTCAACGGAAGAAAACTTACTCATGTTGTCTGTCTTATGGGAGGCTCTGTTTGGATGGACAATGCCCGGCCAAGGATGAACACTACGTTTGTGCATATGGCCCATTAGGTCTGTACTCTTCACACAAGCAGATATAAGAGAGAGAGGCCAGAACCATCAGGGAGGATCAAGAAGAGGGTTTGGGAAACTAAATTAGTGGTCAGTGGAAAACATATACTGTTTGCACAAACCTCACACTTGAATAAGGTTGAACCTTTGAAATGGATATAACGCAATAAAAGCAATCAGGGACTCAAGACCGTCTAACTCATATTCATTTTTGACCAAGTCGACTTAATGCCCACTTGCTAGCTTTCCCCAGGAACTTCCACCATCACTCACGGTCGAAATCCAATCAAAGCATCACAAAGTAGTATGCAAGGTAAATCAAGACAGCTCTTGTGTGTCAACTTCAACTGCGATGAGGTTTGACGTGTGAGACCTCAAACGTACTGAGGGAAATGTTAGCCGCAGACTCCCCAACTGATGAAGCTCTAGTATTAGCTATGTTTCACTGTCCACTTTTATGTAGCATGTAATCAGACAGTACTTAGACCGTCTCACATTTCTCACATTTCATTATGTTGTAGACGTTTCAATTTACAGTCAAAAACCCATAACAACAGAGTGAAAACAAAATTTTGGAAATTTTTGGCAAACTTCTTTAAAAAAAAAAAAAATAAAAAAAAAACTTAAATATGAAATTGATATAAGTATTCAGACCATTTGTTGTGACGCTTTACCTTTAGCTCAGGTTCCTCCAATTTTCCTCGATTGTCTTTGAGATGTTTCTATACCTTGACAAGTGTAAAAGTATTTCTTGAGTGTCCCTGCCAGAGGGCTGACTTGAACCCACTCAGTGTCGCTGGAGAGACCTGAAAATGGCCCCATCCAACCTGACGGAGCTTGAGAGGATCTTCACGGAAAACTTGCATGAAATCTTCAAATCCAGATGTTAAAAGCTTGTTGAGTCATACACAGGAAGGATTGAGGCCATAAATGCTGCTGGGGGCGCTTCAATTAAAGGGACTGAGTACTTATTCAATGTCAGTATTGGGTATTAAACGTGGAGATTGATGAGGGAAAGATTAATTCAAATACTTCTAGCATAAGGATGCAACATAACAAAATGAGTAAGAAGTGAAGGGGTGAAAGTGATAAAAGCAGCAGAAGGTGAAAGTCAAGTCTGAATATTTTATAGTGCACTGTAAATCTCCTCTGTCAGTGTATTAATGGCTCCACCAAAGAACGGTTTTTGCAGACAGTTTAAGACAGGGGTCAATGGTAAAAATACATCTTTTGAATTGACTGTGTTATCAACTGATATTATCAACAAGAAGTTAGCAAATTAGCAAGCATGTTAGCTCCATAAGCTATTTTTTTAAGTGCGCTTAACCGAGAGAAACGTACAATCCTGAGAACAAAATGCGAACTGCAGTGAAGGGCAAAGTAGAGAACATGGAAAGAGGCTTGGAGAGCTACTGACCTGCTAGCATGGATTTACTTGCTAGACATTTGCTTGGCAGGTAGTTCTGCAAGTTGTCCCTAAGTCGACATAATGTTGACAAACACAGACTCACACAAACACATATATAATCTTTTTTTTTTTTTTTGTTCACTTTATGTAATCACCAATCAGCCACAATGTTACAACCTCCTGCCTAATATTGTGCAGGTCCCCTGGTGCCACCAAAACATCTCTGACTCATCATTGTGCAGAAGTATCATGTACCAAGCATCAAATCCTTTAGACATCGTTGACTCTTTGTGATGTTCCTCATACCGTTCTTTAACACTTTTTGTTGTGTGGCTGGAAGCACGATACTGCTGGAAGAGGCCTCTGCCATCAGGTCTACCATAGCCATAAAGGAGTGTGCATGGTCTGCAGCAGTGTTTAAATAGGTTGGAAGTTGAAAGCAGCAGTCTGCGACGCACTACTTTCCCGACAGCTTTCTACCATAGCCAGCATTAACTTTTTCCGCAATATTTACTTTAGCAGCTCTCCTGTGGGATTTGACCACAAGGGCCGGCCTTTGCTCCCAGTGCACATCGGTAAACCTTGGGCGCCCCCGACCCTGTTGCCAGTTCAGCGGGTTATTTGTCTTAGGTAGGCACTAACCACTGCATACTGGGAACACCCCACAAGACCTGCTGTTGGAGATGCACTGACTCAGTTGTCTATCCATCACAATTTGCCCTTGTCATATTCACTCAGATCCTTATGTATTATATCATTCCTGCCTCCAACACATCAGCTTCAAGAACTGACTGTTCACTTGCTGCATTATATATCCCACCGCTTGACAGGTTTCATTGTAATAAGATAATTAATGTTATATCTTTGATAAACCGCTTTGAATTAAAGCTGTAAATCTAAACCACAATCACATCTAGATGGCTTCATTTCAAATCTGCTGTGGTGGTAAACAGGGGCAAAATGACCAAAATTGTGTCACTGTCCAAATATTTATGGACCTGACTCTACCTCTATACCACTCAGCCACAACATTAAAACCAATAACTGGTTTCATTGTTGTGGCTGATTTGTGTATGCTGCTAACTCGTTGCTGTAGTAACAATTATGGGATGTAAATCCCTTAAGAACATTTGAGCATATACAGTCTTGATCCATAGCAGGGAGCTTGTGTGTATCCCTGTGTAAGTCTCCCTCACCATCCCCATAGCTGTGTTAATCACCCTCGCTGCCACTCACTCTCAAGGTCTTAGTGGCCCTCTGTTGAAAGCTAAAATCCGCATTTCAAATAGAAAACAGAAAATGGTGTTCCAGCCACATTAAGCAGCTCAGTGAAGCAGTGGTCTTAGTCTGAAACAGGCCACTCTGATTTCTGAGGGGTAGGTCATTACTTTGCTAATCCTACTGAAAATTAGTTTATAGGTTAAATTAATATTCTAGCTACAAGAGCATTAATGTTTAGCGGCAGAGTTGACTCATGATGTACAACATCATTTAGGGCAAGAAGGTAAGACAGGAGGAGTTAAAGCTAAGACAAAGGTTAGATGACAATTCGTTCATTTAATTTTACATCCCTTTCTGAAGAAAATGTGTGATGAAAGAGCTGTATTGGAAAAGTTTTACCTTATAACAAGTAATTAAGATTGGAAACCAGTTCTTCCCTTTGTGTAAACTTCAACAAACTTAGTATTTCATAAAGAGAATAAGGCAGTGTTCACGCAGTTCTTTGCATGACATGTATTTGATCTTCCTTGGTTTATCTCTGTGTCCAAAGGAAAAGCAGATACTTGATTCCTATTAATCTTTATTATTAAGGTCTATGATAAAGCCATAGAAAGCCCCACCATGAATATCTGTGTCAATGACTGGCACTTCAGATTTCCAACTTCACTCTAGGCAAACATATATTTAATGTTTGTTTATGAAGTGCAGGCTGATTGGGGGAGACATGAGAGAAAGTCAATTTCACACCACATTCATCGCTGAACATCATCTGTTTAGTGTTTTAACAAATGAAGATCCCAAATGAAGACTTACGTACCATAAAGACAGCAGGTCCTCACATGTGTAGCTGCTATTTACACTCAACCGTACCTCCCTAAAGCCGACTGAGACAGCATTTTTCTATTGACAATCCACTGCCATGGTTGCATGGACCAAAGAGCTTCTTCTTTCAAACCTACCAACCATGAGAGTGTGCAGGAAAGGACCATTAAAATGTCTAGTGATTTTGGTTTGTGTTTATGTGTGTGCATGAGCAAGACCAGGAGAGAGAGAGAGAGAGAGAGAGAGAGAGAGAGAGAGAGCTGTGTGCGTGTGCACACATTGGACATAATTAACTAGATAGTGCTGAGAGTAAGATGAGGGCAGTTCAGCTTTAAAGCTTTGTCAGACCATACTGACCTTGGTAACAAAGGCTTTTTGCCCAAAGTTATTAACAATAATTGGACCTAATTATATGATGTATTAAAAGAGGGGGAAATTGCAGATGAGCGTTCAATTGAACAGTCATTACAAAGACTGGAAAACAGTGCAATAATGGCTCAAGAGGAACCCCTGGTCTGTGTGTGTATAGCCGTGCATACAGTATAGCTGTATTAGGATGTGTGCCACATATCCTTATACTTATGGCTTTTAAAAAGTTTGTCTTTATTAATGCACACTAGGTCACAAATACGTCTCCACTCCTAAAATAAATTACACTTGAATTTGTTGAACATGTTGCTCCACCCTCTTTGGGCCAAATACATAATCAATTTTATTACACTGGGGAAGGGAACTTACCTTGGGAAAAACTGACAAATTGACAGTTTTGCATCTGATTAAAATGAGGTCAAATTTGATTTCTGTCATGCATTACAATATCAGATTCAGAGGAAGAAAGAATAGGCCTAAATTGAGCATTTATACACTTTTTCACAATGTATGTCTCTGAATATGTCTTACTCAGGGTGACAGGAGTAAAGTTAACCAGATCTCTTAAATTGAATTTCATTTCCATGGAAGGTTTCCCTGGATTGTCCATTTTGAAAACTTAACCTAAGTCCCTATACCAGAAACTGGGACCAGAGATCGGTGTCTGTTAGTACAGCAGCTCTATGCCCCGAGAAAACCTTTTACATAGCAGGTCAATTTGGTATTAACTGTTACAGTCTAACTTTCATTCCTCAGTTTACATCCTTTTCAGTTAAACAGAGTAATGATGTGTTTGAATATAGTATGAATTATAATTAAAATCCAGCTAAAATCATCCGTAGTCAGAGGGATTGAGCTGTGACTAAATGCTCCACAGTGTTCAGCAGCTAGTCACAAACTCCATCAGTCTGTAGTCTGTCGGAGCGCAGGTAGTACACAGTGGGGTTTTTTGTTCTTTGACAAAAGCTGCCTGCTATGGCTGAAAAATGATGCTATGAGAGTGATGAGACTCAGCCAAAGCATTAATGTTGTGGGTCAGACAACTAAACAATGAGCTAAAACTTGCCATAATGTTCCATAATACCGAGAGGAGCTACACATCCCTGTGATAACAATGAGGTTTGTCACAACGAGTGACCCCTTTGAAAAAGCGATGAGAATTGCTGTCGCAGTCACATGGTCAGTTATTATAAAATATCGATTATAGCAGCTTCAAGTACGAAAAATAACTTTTGGTAAAGCGTAATATTTCCATATCAAAGAAAATCTTTTATAATGAATTGTAATGATGTTATCTGTTGTTTAGTAAGTAATTCTAAAAATGTGACATTCATGAGATTTAAGGTTTGTGTGATGATTTTATTTGTTGATGAAACACCATTTCTACTAGGCAGCACAGTTTGATATTAATTATTTTTGAAAAGATACGAAATAGGAAAGATTGTTTCACCAGTTTACCAGAGTTTATTTCAAACATGTGTGATGATGATGTGTGTGCTGGTTGGTGACAAGCTCCGACATACAAAGTTCATGTTTGCTTATTATCTTGCCAATTTATCTTAAGAAAGCACAGAAGAGGAATAAAACAGCCATCTTAAAGGAAAAAAAAATGGGAAAGAATTAATAAAATGATGTGTCACATCCTCAAATAATAAAAGGATTACTTTTATTTTCATTCATTACCAAGATTCAAAGAAATGAGGAATGAAAAATATTAGGAAAAAAGCCAAAGACTGTGTGATGGGTCAGGCACAGTGAAGGTGTGTGGGATTACCTCTAGAATATCAAAGGGTGCCAGCATCAGAAGGGGTTAGGCCTGCTGTCATTAAGCATGCTCTCTTAATGATGAGGCTCTCACCCCTGCACTGATGAGGGAAGGAGAGAGACCAGCAGCCAGCTAATTGGAGTCAATTTCTGCATGGCTGAGTGTGTGTGTACGTGTATTTACGCGTATGCATGCGTACATCAGTGCGTGTGAATGACTGGGTGTTCGCACGTCTGTAAGAAAGACAGAGTACGTCTCCATTTCAGCTGTGCCGTGCGAGGAATGCCTGATTCTACCTCATTTTACTGCACTTAATAAATACCCTCTCTGCCTGTCTCCATCAGTGAATTGACCTAAAGGGAGAGACGACACCAAGCTAACAAGATGGATTTAGTCAGGGACGTAATTGAAGGGCGGACATATTGACAGACACTGAACACAATTGAATCAAATTAGTCCACAGTGTATTTATTTAGTCCAATTAGTTCCAGGACTAATGCCAGAAAAGAAAATTGCCAATAAACAGCTTACCTCCACGGCACCTTACACCTTTTTTTGGGTGAGCTCTAGGGAAAAATCAGGTGTAAAAACATCCTCTGTCTGACAACAAATAATTGATTAGACCATATAAAATACAGATCAAGCCTAGGTATCATACCAAACACTCCTGAGGAGGACAGCATTTTATACTGAGGGTCACAGACACAAATGATCCTCCCAGGTAGTGAGCTTCAACATGTCACTACTTTCGTATAGCTGCTGCAGTTTGAGACTATTATTAAAAAGCGTAGGTCAAATGCACAGAAGGGCACAGAGAAATATTTCAACCACAGCAGAGGACAACAACGGGCTGTTATGTTCCTTCAGATTGATTCCTTAACATTAGAGAATGTCTTTCTTCACATTGCATATATTCTTAGCTGGATTTTTGCCATTCAAGAATGTTCCTTAACAGATTTCTATCAACATCACGTATATGCCAATGAGGTCCAGCTGGACTGTATGTATTTGTGTAACTTTGGGACGTTTCGGATTGGACTATTTTACAAAATACACTTAAGAATATTAGTGCATGGATGGCTAATACATTTCTGCATTTAAATCACAGTAACACTGAATATCTTGTGTTTTTCCCAAATCAGACTTTGGAATTTTATAACAGCGCTTAGTTTCCATGCCCTCTATGTCCAGGAAACTAGATGTAATTTTTGATTCCCAGTTGAACTCTGAAAAACATTGTCACTCAGGCTTGTTATCTTCACCTAATAAATATAACAAAACTACACCGTGCATTTTATTCCTATTTAAGCCAAGAAGCTGTACCACAGTTGAAATTAATTGTACATTCCGCATTACCCTCAAAACAACTAGAAAGAAATTGGATCCTATATTACCATTTTCATTTTCTGTTTTGGATACTGTTGGAAAAGATTACTGCAAGCACCCTTAAATTTAAAAAGTCAAATCTTTAACCTAGCAACTTTAACTGGTTGCACACATTTTTCTTTCTCTCAGTGGCATACTAATGGTATCCATGTCCTGTCAGATATGGGATGAAATAGAAGCGAGAATTTTCAATGGGGTTTTTTTTGTAGTGCTAGCTACTTACTTTTATTTTTTTTTCAAAAGTCTCTGTGACTTCTAATTCTAATTCTAAGACCAGCCCGTCTTAGATGCATAATGAATTTACAGAGTACCATTGGGTAAACCTCTTCCTTCTGAACCTTTCAATTACCAGCTTAATGTAAGAGGCAACACTTTTCGGTGTTGAGACACAAAACCTGTATGTTTAAATACTTTATGTATTGTACACGGATATAGTATATCTTATTACTGCACTGATATAGTTTATGTGTGAAGGATGTAGTAAAAGAAAAAGAAATATGATCACAGAGAAAGACTTCATTCATGGCTTCATTACAATGACTTCATAATCAGGATTGGTGTCATAATGATTTAAGGTGTTATACAATTAGTTCTACCATATATCAATGCTTTATCCCCTATAGGGGGTGTCTTCAAAACAAGGGCTCCTGGTTGTGTCCTGCTCAAGACTAGTGCTGACTGAACTTTTGCTGTCCTGGCTCTTAACAGTTAAACTGTCTCCATAGAAGGTCAATCAAACCCTGTTTATTGTTCTAGATGTTATCTCAAAACCTATTTAAGAATCTAAAAATTTGATTGATGCTACATTGCCCTATTTATTTCTTATTCTTTATCAATTCTCTTATCTTCTTAGGCTTATCTTATCTAGATTGTCAATCAAATTTATTATTTAGCTATAATGTAGCCCAATATAAAATCCTGTACATTTGGGTAGAGAGGTAAAAGAAGACTGTCTTAGGTTTTGTAATGATCATGTATCCATCATTTATTTTTTGGTTCTGATGTTGAATAATGAAAAAAGGCAATTTTCAGACCTTTTAAAAGCTGTTGCATTATTGCATAGAGGTTTTAGAGAGAAGAAACGAGCCCATTTCCATTCATGTTCTGTGCCTGCTCTTGTTATGTTTTTCTGATACTGTGGAAAAACACATTGTAAAAAAAAAAAAATGCCTGTGGTAAGGTTTGGCCCAGTTGTCATTTAGTTAAAATGCCAGATTGCCTGGTTTGGAAGACTAAACAAGAAAATATCAGACATTGCAGGAAATGATGTGAAAGACACAGTAGTGATGTAAAAAAAAAAAAAAAAAAGGTAGATCAGAGACTCAAAGCAGTGCTGGCAGCGGTGCCTAGCTTCTTCCTTAAAAAGTCAATGCATCAACCTTTTGTCTAAGAGCATATTAAAGACTGGACTGTAAAGTCAGTAAGGATGACCAAGGACAATTTCTCTTTTACCAAGGCCAAGAAGCTGATGTACAAAAAATCTGACAATTGAGATGGCCTGATAAAAGCCAATGGTGAACTACTTCTGCTTGAACAATAAATAGCGTTCAGTACTAGAAATGAAAACAATGATGGTACAGTAGGTTTTTCACTGGATACAGAATAATAAGTAAGCAAAATTAAACAAAGGTACTTCAAGGGGCACTTATTTTGGACCAAAGGGTACAAGGTCTACCTCTAGTTGACTACAAGGAACCAGCTTGAGGAAATGTACCTAAAAAAAATCCCAGACTGCAGAGGAATAAATCCGAAAGATTCTTGAAAATGCCTGAGTAATCAAATCCTGCATTCATGTCATGAACATCATCTGAAAGTTCTGACAGCTAGTTCAGTGTGAACGCAATACTTGAAGTTTGGTGTTAGCAACAGAAGGAAAATTTGTAATTCAGCAACAAGTGCAACAGAAGTTAAAAGAAAGCCATTGTCATAGTACATGAAATTATGTTTCTATAACCCAGATTTTAAAATTGGGTTTAAGGAAGAGGAATCAGCTGAAAAGAATGTTCCAGCTTAAATGGGAGTAATAGAAAAATGAGGTTCTACAAGGAAAATACAGCACCATACACTGTGCTGATACCCCTAAAATTCTACTTTACAGAACAATGAGTTGGCTTTGGTTTGTTTATTCTGAAACCCGCTGGGACACCTCTATCTACCACCTGTCAATCACACAGGTACAACTCAGCCCTATTACTACCTACAAAATGCAGAGAAAAACAAACATGAATAGGAGACATGAAATAAACTGAACATCAAATAAAGCTTCACACAGAAGCATTTTATTTATGCCCTAGTATGAGACTAGTAATTAAAAGCCAGAACATACCAGTGTATAGTACTTTATGCTTTGCAACTGTGGTGACTAATCTTTCACCACAGTTTTTTTCTTTGCTGGTATCAGTAAGAACTAGACAGAGTTTTATCTTGCACAGAAACCTTACAGTCAACCCTAACTTTCAAGTACATAATTTAGAATAACCTTAGAAATAAATGCAAATGAACAAATTTTGTATAACCAGGATATTTAATAAAATGTCCAAGGTTACTGAACAAAACAAAAAAAAAACAAAAAACGTGTATAATAGTGAAATATTACAAAGATAAAATGTAGCCCAGACACAATCATTGTCACCCTTTTGATGAATTTAAATTAGCTCCTCACACATCATAAACAGCAAATAAGACTCCCCCTTTGCATAATTTTCAGTGTTTGCCTGACCTGAATTAAACAACGGTTGATGATATTGTGCATAAAAAGGCGCTGATTGTTTGCAGTTTCTTTTTCACAATGGTAAAGACAAGAGCATAAGAAATGCTATTATTAAAAACGTAACAATTCCAATGCTAGAGGGCAGTCGCCAAAGATCTTAAAACTGTTGTTTAAACAGTCCATGATGTTATCAAGAAGCTTCACAGTCATAAAACTGTTGAGATGCTTCCAGGACGTGGAGCTAAGAAGAAACTCAATGAGAGAAGTCTGTAATCAGCACGTGGAGCTTCAGGTTGATCTGGAGCAATCTGGAGTGGTGGTTTCAGCCTGGACCATATGACACACACTAAACCAAGTAGGGCTCCATGGGTGAAGGCCAAGGAGACACCACTAGTGAAAGATTAATATTTGCAAAAACTTGCATAGATGAGCCACAGTCTTTCAAGGATAATGTTCTATGGACAGATGAAACCAAAGCAGAGCTCTTTGGGGATGCAGTGCTTCAGTGTGTTTATTGGTGATGAAATGAAGTTCATAAAGAAAAGATCACCCTACCTATAGTAAAAGATGGTGGAGGTTCTACCAGGCTGTGTGGCTGCTTTGCTGCCTCTGGTACTGGAGGCACTGAATGTTTCAAAGGCATTTTAGGGAGAAATGTGTTACACAGTGTTAGAAACCAGGCTTGAAGTAAAGGTCTTGGGCCTTTCAGTAGGATAATGACCTGAACCAAACATCCACCAGCACTAAAGACTAGTTGAAAAGGAAAAGATGGACTGTTTTAAATTAGCCAGCAATGAGTCCTGCAAACTTAAAAGAGCTTTAACACAGCAGTGACACAAACTACCAGCAGACAGGAGCAAGAAGCTTCTAAATGGCTACAAGAAACATTTACAGCCTGTTACTGTTTAAACAGTTGTAAGCTTGAGCATCAACTGTAAATACTCTAACATGTATTTGTAGCTGCAATGGTTGTTTGTGTTTCAGTTTTGAATCTCTGAAATTCACCAAGTGTTAATGGGGTCATGCTTGATGTCCAGTATAGGGTTACAACTGAACTTTCTGTAATGCAGTGTTTGTGTTCATTGCTGCAGGGGCTAATGGTCAGTCATCCTCCCCCTCACAGGCTTCGAGCAGTCTGCAGTTCAAGAAAATAAAAGGGAAGAACAAATGTTGCATATCATTTTAAACAAGTTATCATCCCTTCTTAAAGTTTCAATTGTAGTTGCTGTTTCTTCTTTTTTCCTATCTTTTTTGGAATTTTTTTCTTACTTTTTAAACCGTTTTTCCACTGTTTCATCTCTACATGCATACACATACATATGCACAGTAAACAATGCTATGAGAGCGGAGAGAATCAACCAAAAAAAATAAAAAATACAAACAGTTCATCACTGAACTGAAACTCACTATAAAACTCTGTCAAGCCAAATGAAGCTGCAGAGTCAGATGATAATTCTCTGCAGGTTAATCACTAAGAGCCACAATGTTTTCACACTGTCAATTGATACATTGTTATTATATAAATGTTTACTATAGCCACTTTAATAACTGTGTAACATATTTACAATACCAGACATTATTGCATTCAAGCTATGCTGAAATTTGAAACCTTCCCCATTATGTTCTGTGGTTGAAAAAGACGTCCTAAGACCTGCCTTAGGTCTAGTATGGTATGAAAAACATACCAAATTACCACAAACAACTCAAAGATGTTTTTACCCACAAAATCAAATAAAAAGTAGCCCAAATGATGCAGGAAACCACCTTACTTAGCAGCAGTGCATATGCAGACATTGGACTGCAGACAACTACTGTATAATATGATTTCGCTCTGTCGGTTTTGAATTGTTAAGCTATATTACCTTTACATTACATGCTAACTTCTCTAGTTTTAAAACTAGGAGTGATACAGTATGTATACCATCAGCTTTTCAAACGAAATCCTCTTCTTTTTCAGCCTCTGCATGATGGATAAAGTGCAGTGATTGGACATGAATTATTGTGTTAATTCTTGTAAAATCAATGCACAGTTCAATATACAATGTAGAATTGATGATAGTTCAGTATTAATAAATGACAGGAGCCAACTTTACATCCAGGTCAGCATCAATATCTATTACTGCACATATAGATAACGCAATAATGAATCACATTAATTCATTTGGGGCATCCATTGACATTTTTGATAAAACATAAAAGTAACTTTAAAAAGGTTCAGTAGAGCAAGTATAGTCCCAAAAGTTTGAAATAAGAATAATTTGTACTGAGGTCTTATTTTTGAGGCTCGGTTTTCAAAAATGATGAATAACTAGACAACTATCTGTGACTGAGATGTATTCTATATGGTTTTTGGCCTGTTACTTTTATCTTTTGCCTTGCTTTGAAAACATAGCTCTGTTCTGTAACTCTGTTGGATAAATTTGTTACTGAAACCATTTGTTAAATAAGAAAATAAAAACTATTTATTAGGATATTGTACCAGAGCCAAAGTGAATAAGGGAGACAGCTGCTTTTGGATAACTGGTTGGACATTTTAATGAAACTGAAAAATTGCTTGTGCTTGTGATGTTGCAGGTGCTTGATAAGTAGTAAGAGCTTTCATTTATTTATCTCACTTTATCAAAATAATTACATTCTGTTTCACACAATATTTATTCCAAATTGAGGCATCTAGCATTTGAAAAGCAGAAACATTCTCAAAGTTCTTTTTGGATTGTCTACATATTGAAGGATAGAGAGGTAGTATTTTTTTTTTAACCAAAGATTATTATATTTTGTTTCATTTTTGGCAATACTTGGGTAATATGGGATTTTGTTGTTTGAAGGGTCTTCATTAATCCAGTATGCCATGAAATGTAACTGGATGCCTCTTAGCAAGTTTGCCAGCTTTAGGCATTTATGAAATATTTTGAAAACTCCGCAGGTTTATTTTCAAACCAACTGTCATTTATAAGTGCACTTTCAGCCACAGAAGAACTGATCACTGTTTGTTTGGAGTGAAGACCTGTCTATCTGGATCTTGTGAAACAATGTACAAAGAGCTGGACATCACGTTTTGTTTGTCGTGTTTTCTGAACTCCCAGATGTGATGACATAAAAGTTCAGGTAGTGTAAGAGCTGTAAAATAATTGTGCTACAGTCAGGCTACACCCATCACTTACCTGACAGCTGTCACTTGTTACATCTGGGAAAAGATTTCGTCACATATTTGGATTGTGTAAAGGTGTAAACTTCACCTCACTTTAAATGGTATAACATTTCTATTAAGTGTAAAAAAAAAAAAGAAAAGAAAAGACTACTAATTTTTCTTCCGATATTTCATGATTTAGAAATAAATTTTCTCACTTCTATGCAGAGCTTGTCCTGACCTTCCTGTGGCCCCAAGCAAAAGTCTGCCCAGGGCCCTCCTACCTGACCTATTAGCCATGTAAACCATTTTCAAATATAAAATTCTGTTCATGCTATACATTTTAGATTCGATATTTAATCAATAATCAGTGTCAGCCCATTGTTTTCCATCTTGCATTAAACCAGATTTCTATTTAAACCTTGACTGAGAGACTAGATAATCATGGTCTTGTTTTAAAGTTATGTGCGCCGAAGAGAAGGGCCAGTGTCGGGACTCGTTTCCACAGAGGTTGCTGCTGCACTGTCATTTTGTTCATGTACATGTGAAAACATATGAAAGTATGTTCACACAAGACAGTGATCTTTTCCTGGCATCAGTTTATAAACACCGCTGGTGTTTATCAAACATAATAAAGACATATTTCGCTGTACGTTTGTCAGGCTCAGAGTCACAGCGAACAGGTGATGAGAAAGTGTCTGAAAAGCAAGCAGGACACAGTCAGACTGAGAGACGAGCTGCCCAGCGAGGTTAGCGAGGCAGGTCAGAGAGAGATGCACATCAAATTAATGTTACTATTATTTGCTGACATCAAACCTGAAGAGGAGGGAATGTAAGTTTACCTGGTTGCTGTTCTTACAATTTTTCTCTTTTCGTGTTTGAAAAGATAATTTTTTTTTTACATATCATCATTTTTATACATATCATCTCAGTGTCGCTGCTGTTTTTATTTTCTAGGCCTGATGGATTGATGTTTGGAGCATTCATTTATTTAGCTTTAGCATTCACTCTAAAAGTAGCATGTGTGTGTGAAGGCACGTGTGAGATTGTGTTGATATGTAGGTGTGTCCGTGTTCTTGGACAGGTGCACAAGTGTTAAAAGCTGAACGACAGTTCCCATGATTGATACTACATGTAAAGCTAAAACTGGCCTGCCTGAACACTGTAATGAATTACACTTGAAGACAAGGTGTCCTGAGATGACAGCAGAATGCACCCGAACACCAATAAATCCATATTTCACCTTTTTCTCTGCTCATTTACCCTTGTTTCTTCACGCCGAGGCATCATCGCCAAGTCACACAAGAGGAGGTTTTATCCTTCTTTAGAGGAAAAGAGAGCAATTTCTGTGAGAGAGGGAAAATGGGGAGAAAGGGAAGGAGGCTGAAAATGAGAGAGAAAAGCTGATGATATATCACTAACCAGGGTCCAATGAAACCAGTGTTTGTTCGATTTTTCACTTCAGCTGTCAGTATTATTTACAAAAAATCTGTCAGCACCAAAAAGGATACTGCAGAGAACAGTTTCTTGGACACTGTTTTCTTCACCTTTTAGATGAGGGTTAATAGAGGGACTGCCATATAACTTAAACACAAATATACTACTGTTGTTACATTTAGCAACCAAAACACAAACAGCCACCCAACAGATAATGCTGTTCCAGCTTCAACCGACAAGCTATTGTATAGTCAAATGTAGAGTGGTTGCAGTTATCTAGGTTTCAATTGAGTATATTTTATGTCAGCTCAAGCCATGCGGTTTTATCATCTACTGGGGATGGAACACAAGTTTGGTCTTATGCTGATTGCTTATGGCTTTCTCAAATCTGATTGTGTCAGTATGCAAAAGGAATACTGTTTTACTTGCCCTCGCTGTGTACGCAGCATTCTTTATCTGCCTTTCTCGTTCATCCAGCAGCTCATTTTAACTGACAGCCCACTGAGTGTCATTTGTTGGTAAGCTTTATTCTGTCTAACTTCTTGCTGGGTTGCTCTTTTGTGCACCAAAACTGTCAAAATTAGATTGTAAGCATTGTACCTCCAGCCTTCCCTAAAATCATATTCACACAGTGGTTTATCTTTTGTTAGGTCTGCTTGAGTACGCAAGGGCCCTGAGCAGAATTCATTATAGTACTGCACTGCATGTTTTTTTTTACTACAAACTGAGAGCAGCTCTGACTCTTTGGACTTACTTTGAACTTCTGGACATGAACTTTTAAGGGACATGACTGAAGCATTTTTTGGAAAGTTTTATTGGGATCTGGACTGAGACTCGTGAGAGCACAATCAAAGTTTTAATGACCTGAAAACCCAACTTAACTGCCAGACAAGATGCAGATATAGTGGCAAAGGCGTGTTTGTAAACACGCTAAAATGTTTCCTACACAAACACACATGAAAGCTCTCATATCTACAAGCACGTAGACATGCAGTAATACACAGGTAAATGCAAGGGCAAAGCATGAAAGCCCAGACCCCCACAAACACACTCAGACACATCCAAATCACATCTTGAATATGCATACATGCACATGTTAAAGGAAAGATTCCTTTGCGAGTAAAAAGCATACATGCCTGCAGAAACCCACACTTAGACACATGCAGGGATCTGTTGTCCTTGTTGTTGTTTTTCTGCCTTGCCTTTCATGTTCAAAGCTTAGTGTGTGATTCCTGCCTTTCCGCTGAGGATAGAGGGAGAGAGCATAATCTGTGTGACAGGGTAGAGGTGAAGAAAGAGAAAAAGAGGTGGCAGAACGAATGAAAGGCAGAGGAGAATGTATAATTGAGCAACCTTGGCGATCTCACTTCCTCATAACACGATTAGGACTAACCTGGCATCTAAATATGGAAGAGGAATATACGTTCCTGTAGGTTACTGTTGCCACAGGCCTCCATATTTAACATGATAATATTTCATAATATTTGTTGATTGCTTATTCCCTGTAGGTGGATGCAAACAGGGTGTTTCTGCAGCTCTCATAAACATCTCTTAGTATGAAAATAAAGCCACATCTAAATAAAAATTAAAAAAAAAACCTCAACAGCTAAAAAAGACCTTTATGAGACTAAAAATGTGAAAGAGAACTGTCCGATAAATGTTTGCTGCACATGGATGTGAACGGTCAGGAGATTGTTTTCCTTCAGGAGACACATCTCATATTGTAACCATTGACACGACCATCAGCAGAGATGATGGGTCAGTAGAGCCTGTGTGTGTTTCTCTAACCATAATAAACAGAGTTGGCATGAAGGAGAGATGATGCCTGGCAGATATTAACAGCAAATAGGCTGCGGATTCATCCCTATCCTACAAACGCACACATGCATGAACACACACACTCATACAGACGCTCGCTGCACCTCTGGCGAAAGGCCAAACTCACCAGTGATGAGGTAGAGTGACAGAAGCAGCAGTTGGCAGAATGTCAGCAAATGACAGCATGTGTATGGGAGAAAATTAGTGCGCGTGTGTGTGTGCATGGCCACCTACTACGTTTGTGTATGTGTCTGTTGACAGAGACAGCTGGGCTTTAAACAGGAGCAGGCTGTTGGATAAATCAATGAGGCAGTGGGGTGGCCACCACCTCCCCTGTTACTCAGCAGAAAGGACCCCTATTCATGTGCTCAGGACACATCCTCGCGTGTGTTTGTGTGCGGGGGTGTTAGTGGAGATCTGCCTGCTGAGTGTTTGCCAGCTAGTTTTTATGAAGCCTGCTGTGGACCCCGGCATAGTCCACTTTGTACCCATTATAATACACCCTTCTTCATCAAACATTATCCTTGTCTGATTGACAATGGAATTTTGTTTCCTTCAGCTTCACTCACTCTTTCAATTAATGTCTTCGTTTTTTTTGTATAATGACAGTTATTACAAGGGATGTTTAGGAGACAGTACCAGGAATCAATTCTTAAACAAGAAAAGGTCTCAAGGCCTGTTTTAAAAGATTCAAAATTTGTGATTCTCATCAAAGGTGGGAAATGCATCCCAGATCTTGCGACAACTTCCCTAAAGCGGGATCTTTCTTTCTACAATGTCTCCCTGGTGCAATGTGTCAACTGGTCAGTGGTTGTGGAGTTAGGGAGTTTAGGGATGAACATTTTCACTGAGGAAGACTGGCACTTTCCAGTGAAGAGTAGAAAGGACAAAAAGGTTTATAATGATTTAAGTCAATGATAGTGTTTCTACACTTTCATTAGGATCTTAGCTTTAGTGTTGTAAATACCTTATAATACAATTTCTTGAAACTCTTAGGGATTGCAAAGAGGTGTGCTTCAGTAGTCTACTGTTAAAAAGGATGAAAACACGGATCAGCATCTCTGCATGTTCTTGAGATGTTGCGTCAACCTATGGCGTAATTGTTCAACACTTCCAGTCCCTAAACTAGAATACAGACTACCTTTTTCAAAGGTTTTGTTTTTTATTTTTTTTTTTAAGGAGGGGTCAAACTTTCCATCAACAAAAAGGGTGGTTGGGTATGAAATGGTGATGAACCTGTCATGATTCGTCTAAGAATGCCTCAGATTTGCCACTGTTGTTTGAAGATGTAACTAACTCGTACTTAATTTCTACAAAGGTGGCCAATTAGTGAGAGGAGAGATGTCTACTGTGGTGGTTGGGGCAATTCATATAATTGAGTCTCATCTCTGTGACAGTGGAAGGACAACTACTATCACTCGGTGATCCAGTCCCTGAATTGAATACAATTAATCTTTTCCAAAGCTTTTTTGAAGGACGGAGTGGATACAAGGATATGTTGGCAAACATCCACTTGCACACTGCAAAACCCTTTAAAGATCATACTTCTGTTATCGAGTAACTGCAATTAATTTGTAGAAGACTGCAATGAACTTCCCTTTACACCAGCAAATGTTTTTTTTTTTCAGAAAGTTAAAATTGAAACTGATTCACCCTCTAGCCTCTTGGAACTCCAGGATGCATATAAATCACTCATCAGAGATGTATCCTTTTTACAAATATCACTGTGACAGCATTGCTGTCTAGTCTACAAAGAGTTCATACTCTCAGTTGGTTGATTTCTGAAATTAGGTGAGCAGTGAAGACATTAGCTAGAGTGAAATATCATCATTAAGAGTCTAAATTTACGCAGAGTGGTGCTCTTAGCTCAGTGCTAATGTCAATATGATTATCCTTCAGGTCTACAAAGACCTCTCTTTCTTTTGTATTAGTGTCAGCTTGCTGACAGTGACAGTGCTGACATGGTGATGTTTAGCAGGAACGTTAACCATGACCTTCCCCATCCTAGTTTACTGTGCTATCATACTAACATTTTCTTTATAGCAAAAAACACAAAATTATGTACAAAATATTATGAAAGCCATTTAATAGTTGTTGAGATATTTTAGTTTGGCCCAAAGTGGAAGACTGACTAATCAGTTTTTTTTATTGTTAACTTCTTAAAGGTCAACTCTAAGGATTGATGTAACAAAAGAAATATCTTGAAACAACATGCAGCTCTGACATGACATGTTAAACCATCCTAACTGAAAGGTACAGTACTTTCACACAATAAATTATTCATTTTCTTTGCGGTGTTCCATTTTTTTCAACCAGAACAATTGGTCTTACAAACATCTTAATTGTATTTCCTGTCACATAATATATTTGCAAAGCCTTAAAGACATTTTTTTGCATCACCTTGTGTGGGATTATTGGCAAATTTGTACTTTCTTACAGCGTGTTACCGCCATTGGCAATACAGATTAACACCATCTGCAGTTGGCCAAAATGTATTTAATGTTATCAAGCACAGGCCTTGAGTGTCTATCATGGATGTTCTAAAGAAGATACTGCATTCAAAGATGGTGTCCTATTCATTCCTTTGAAAGCAAAGAAAGCAAAGGTACATAAACCAAAAAAAGGCATCTGCTGGATTCCTCATACTTCCGTATCTTTTAAAAGCATGCCCACTAGAGTCCCTGCAAAGTTTTGCTGGCTTCATTGTTTGCAAAACTTTCCAAACTATTTGGAAGGTTTTAATCAAAGTCTAATATAAAAACAGTCATTCAAGGTTTCACCCTTTCACAGTCACTTCTTTTGCAGCGATTGTGTACAATATCCACTTCAACTCACAGCCCAGCTTCATTCATGGGGATTTGGTGTGTGTCCCTGTCAGCATGCTAGTAGAACACATGATACAAACAAAAATATTCTGTTTAAAATATTGCCCTACAGCAGTTTCTTTTCATGGAACTGTAATTAGTTTTTCAGTGTTTAGATAGATGAAGTGTAGATGGACTATGACAATAACTGACAAGAGGACTGACCCATTTATTCCATTTCAAATTGATGTCGAAATAGAATCAATATAAATTAATAAAAAGGCTTTATTCTACTATATTAGACCACAGACCTTTTTCACAATCAAGGTCATAGTATGTAAATGTCATGTCTTTAACATTAATGGATGTCTAAATGACTATGTTCTCGAGAGTGTTTTCTAACTTCACTAAAGTCTCAAAGTCTTGAAGTATAAACCCATCGACATCACGATACCTCTGTGGAAATTCAAGCATCCTGCCATATCCTTAGCCAAGCCAGTGCAACCTGTTACAAAAGAAAGGGTCTTAGTCAGCCACCTGTTGCTATGGTTACAAAGACCGTCTATCAGATAGGTAGTATACTGAGAAATAAATTTCCCCTCGACCAGCATGCATTCTCTTTTTTTGATGCCAGGGACACGTGTTGAGATGATGAAAAGCAGATCCGAGCTGTAGGATGTTCTGAGGAAAAGCGAAGCTGGTTGCCAGTGAAGGGTAGGTTAGTCCACCTGAACATGTACAGTATGGTCTTAATATATTAAAGAGACAATCGTGTTGAAAGGCTCATGTTTTTGCTCTCTTGTTCTGTCGTGCCAATTCACTCAAAAAAACTTATTTTCTTCATCCCCAGTATCACACTCTCTGTGCTTCACCTTGTGTCAGAGGAGATGCTTATGATGTCTCATTTTGGAGGTTATTGATGTCATTTGCACTCGAGCCTTTCCTCATCCTGAATGAACCTCTCCACCTCTCTCTGTGTCTCATTTTGTCTTACAGTTGGGCCAATAGTTTTCCCTCTCCAAGCAGTGTGATTTTCATGCTTATCCTTAACTGCATCTTCCTCTGTTTTGACACTTGCATGCTGTCAAGGACAGGCAAAAACGACAAATGCACTGGCAGCTAGTGCTAAAGCACAAAAAATTCTTTGATGGCATGTCATGCAGACTTCAAAACGTTTGGAGGACTTTGTACATCAAAGCCCTCTGAGTTTAAGAAGTTGGAGTAGTGTCATTAGAGACAGTAGCAATATTTCAGATGGTCCAAGTCAGGTGCTCACTACATTGTAAAAAATAGGTTGTTTACTCTACCACCTTTACTTGCTCTGTCAGGGAACAAAGTTTACTGTGCTTACTTGTGCTATGTAACTACTCAAACTACTACTACTCACAGTCAACAACTTGGTGACTGTTATTTCGATTCCTTTCCAGGTGCACAGGTATACAGGAGATGGCACGACCTGAACTGTAGCTTAAGGATTTGTAAACAGATATAAAGTGTTACAGTATGTACTCAGATTATGCTTTCTCCTAGTGTGCTAACACTATCTTGATGTATTTTTTATTCAAATAATTAATAAGGGAATGTAGACACTGCAGGATAGTATTGCACGAAAGGAATACTTGAGAATTTTGGCAGGAAAAGAAAACAATTAAAGACTAAAAATATTTTTCTATGATCTTTTGCTCCTGACTAAGTGTTATAATCAGTTATTTCACAGGATTTAACATATCCTATATAACTATATAACCCCGTTGTTTTGGCAATTTTAAGGAAATAGTTTGTCATATTAGGAGACATGCCTGTTTGCTTTTTTGCCAAGAGTTAGGTAAGAAGGTTGATACCACTCTCATGCATTTGAGTTAAATATGGAGCTGGAGCCTGGGGCTGAACAGATTTGCTTAACTTAGCATGAAGATTGGAAACAGGAAGAGCTATCCTAGTTCAATTTCTACAAGGTTCAAAAATATACCTTCCAACTTAAAAGAGTATTCCCCATATTTTGCATTGCAGGTCTTCAAAAGTGTCAGACTAAAACTGGGAAGTTTTAGACAACATTTTTGATCAATGCAGCAGAACTATGCATGCATTATATTTCATTTTGTCTTCTTTCTCATCCAAACCTAGCACCTACATTACCCATATTGCAACTTGACCACCAGTAGTGTGATTGGAGATTAATGTTTGTAGTCGCTAATATACCCTTGAGTCTCTAACCTCAATTAGAGGTGCAGAGCAAGCTACAGAGGTCTTGTAGGTCTAATTCTCTCTAACTCCATACCTGTAGTTTTTTTCATTAACAAACTTTTAGTCTTCAGCCCCAATCAACATAGACAGTGACATCACTTGATTTCACACAGTTCCCTCTGGAGCAACAAAAGACTATATATGTTTTACATATACAGTATGTAGTGGTACTACCAAGACTTATAAACAGACTTTAATGTGTAAAAAGGGCACATTTACACTTTGAGCTTATTCCATGGCTGAGTAGGGACTTCCTATAGTCCAGATTTCTTTTTGTAATACTGTTCACTAACCTCTACCAAATATGGAAGCCCCACATCTGTCAGTGACAGACAGGCCGAAAATGAGCAAGGGGCATGCCCGCCTGATATTATCAGTCACCCAGTCCCTTTCAAGTTATTCTTGCCTTTTTCCTATGAAGAAACTACACAAGCTCCCTCACTCATCTCGGTTTGCTTGTTTACCTGCTCATCAGTTTACAGACAACCGCTTAAGGATTACAACATCGAACACAGGTTCTGGCTTCAGCCTGGATTTACTAAGTATGTCCTTCACAAGAAGTATACAGTTACACAGGGTAATCCTGAGCAGTGTCTGTGTCCAGGAAAGCTGCTCATCTGGCTAAACTGTATTTGCATATTCTGTATTCATGACCATGTAACACTGTGCTACAACTAACGCTTTACGTCGATCCTACTGGGGTTTGGTTAGCATTCATTTGTTAGATGAGCTAAGTGCCCAGAGCTCTGCTAATGTGTCACAATGAGTAAACTCAGGTGCATAGTTAGTACCAGCAAAAACCCAGGTGCTAGCACTACTGACTGACAACGCAAAATTGAATGCCTCATTACCTCTATTATCAAAAGGGTGTTTTCCAGCGTGGTCTATGAATGCAATGACACTGCTATCTGCATACCAGGTGGAAGTCCTAGAAGAGATGGAATGAAAGCTGGACAATAGCCCACTGGGATGAGATCTGTGTGGTGAATGATCTCATCCTTTACTCTTCACACAGTATAATACAAGGCTGTATTAGAGTAATGTGCCTTGCAGTCACAGGTAAGGGGGCTCTGTGGCTGAACCTCTCAGGAGTGATGTATACAAAGTAGAAGTTATGTACATGGCACATGACACTACCAGCACCCTCAGGCAACAAGAGGCTTAAGCCTTTGACCCCTGCCTAACAACCCTAAGGGACGAAGGGCTGACTTTGCCATGTAAAACCACAGAAACAGGTAGCTCATCAACAGACTAACCAGTCCTTGTCAAGAAGCCCAGGGCTATGAGGACAACACTCTTTTGTAGTTTTGACAGCAAGAAATGGCCATACCCACCCTGGGAAAGTAGAGGAAGCATTCAACCTAACGTTCCTAGATTCTCGCTCTACCCCTCTCTCAAAGAGAGGAGAGGGGAGAGGAGATGGCCCTGGGGTACGTGGTTCAAGGACCCTGGTGGTTTCCAGTTTCCAAGGTCTGTTCTCTTAGTTTCTCTCCTCTTAGATTTCAGAGGTGAGAGTGAGGGGCAGCAGGTACCACAATGTCACCAGGCACTTCCAAAATGTTAAGTTCAAATAAAGTTTGCAAATCACAGAAAAGGCCAAGAGCTGAGGGTGAAATGCTTCCCCCAAATCAGATTGAAAATAAAACATTGTCATGATGCTTTAATCCCTACAGTGGGAGCTCTCACTCCAACATGGGCAGACTGGTCTGTGCAGGTCTCAGGAGCAACGTAATTCTGTTTAAATGCACGCGCAGTTCATCCATGGAGAAACGGAGTGACGGTGCTCAGTGAAGGTCACAAGGGCTTCTAGTCCTCCATCTGTAGCCAGGAGGGCAATTGGATGCAACAGATTAGATGCCCATCTTTAAGTTCCTTGGTTCCATTGCTCCTGCTTCCAAGCCATCTCCTGCTCCTGTTTCTGCTCCTGTTGTTGAGCCTCCACAAGTTAATGTGTCTGCTCTCCTGCCATATTCTGTTCCTTGTATTTCCAGAAAAAGAGGTTTTCCAAGTTTTTTTCCAAACAACTCCTGTGCCTTCCTGGTATATTGAAATGCAGGCAGCTTCATTTCCCTCAGAAAAAGCTAAGGTGGCATGAATCAGTACTCACCTGAACAGTAGAGCTGAGGCCTGGGCAATGATGAAATGGGACCAAAATTCCGCCATCTGTGACTCCTTAGATCTCTTCAATAACACATTGTGGAAGATTTTTGATCACATTATCCCAGGTCCAGAGGCAGCGCGAGCCATTATGGATCTGTGCCAGGGCAATGATTAGGTCTCCGACCACACCACTGAATTCATCAGCTTGGCTGCAGACTGGCTGGAACACATAATCCCTGCTTGACATTTTCCATGACATGTCTTTCTGACCCCATAAAAGACCACCTGGTGTCCTTGTATTGTCCCTCAGATCTGGATTTTTTTGTCACCCTCACCATTGAAATGGTGGGGGAGAGGAAAGGAGAACCATACAAGCCATGGTTCTGCCAATCCAGAGGGGGCACTCCTCTGGCAGCAGACTTCCTCCTTGGTGTTCACATCCTCGTCACACTGTCCCGTAGGGACCCAATGCAGCTGTATCATAACAGACTCACTCCAGAAGAATGGCAGCACCACCTTCTAGAGAGTTGTTTTATTTACTTCTCCCACCTGGGACACCTCATGGCATTGTGCCCAGTAAATACCAGGCTCACCAGTGAAGTGAAGGGTGCCGGCAAGCCGTACCACTTCCTATTGTTTCCCTTCTCATCTTCTTGCCGATTTGAGTTATGGTAGACAACTTTTGACAAAGCATCTTGTGATGCTGTATGGACTAACGAATGCCCCAGCAGTGTTTAAGGTGTTAGGGAATGATTTGTTTTGCAACATGCTTAACCAGCATTCTTCTTTACATTGATGACATCCTCATCTTCTCTCAGGATGAACAAACCTGCATACAGCATGCCCGATGGTTCCTGCAGTCCCCTCCAGATCATCCACTCTTTGTCAGAGCTGAAAAGTATGAGTTTCATGATTAATCAGTTTCGTTCTTGGGCTTTGTGTCTCTTATAACTCCATTTAAATAGACAAGTTCTCTGCCTCCATCCTCACTCTCCCCAACCCTCATCTCCCGTTTGTGGTGAGATGGATGCCTCAAATGTAGGCATCGGGTGTGTTTTCTTTCATTGATTCCCATAGGAGAACAAGTTGCATCCCTGTTCCTTCTTGTTCAGGAAGCTATCTCCTGTGGAGAGGTACTATGATGTAGGAAACAGTACTGGCTGCTTGCAGTCAGAATGGCAATGGAAAATGTCTTGCCATTATCAGAAACCTCCACTTTGGTAGCACATGTCAACCAAGGTATCAACCAGGGCTGCACTCACTGACTGTAGTTAAACAAGCTCAGAAAATAATAATATGCTCAGCATTGTATATGGTTGATTAAAAATCATGCAATGCAGGAGTGGTCCATATCTCTCATGGTGAAACATGGAATTGAGGAGAATTTTGGTTTACTTAACTTAATCCATGATTCCTTGATAACAGCGAGAGGTGTTTTACCATCACTTCACTCCTTGCATAGACTCAGAAAGAAACCAGTCCAGAATGATTTGAGAGGGGCTAGTCAACCGTGATAATATGAGGGGGCGTGTCCCAGTTTGTCCTTTCCGTTACTTACAGATGTGCTATCATTACAACTTCTGTAGTTGGAGCCTAAAAAATCTAAGTCAGAGTCAGCTTTTGCTGCTTTAGATCATCCCAGTTGTGAAGCAGACATTGGGAATACTCCAGATGGCCGCTTCAACATTGGCTAATAAAAGCTGCTTTCACTTAATCCCTGATTTTAAATATCCATATATTTGTAGTGTGTGACATCTGTTTATAAATTTAAAACACACTTGCAAGGACTTGATGAGGGCTTCAATAATTCATACTGCTAAACTATATGTTACTGCTAATGAGCAAACATCTATCATTTTTCTTTGAAAAAAGTTCTAAATCTTGTTAACATAAGATTTATAGTGGGGGGTGTTTGAGTCTGCCTTTCTTTAACGCAATCCCTTGCAACACTTCAAGGAGTAGTTTATGTTGAGTGTGTCATGGCATGATTGAGTGTTGACACATTATTGAAGAGGTGAACCAGTTTGAGTGGAAAAGCATGGGGCCCCTCCCAGTTTGTTCTTGAAGTGATTTAATAACTATTCACACTGCTGAGCTTAAGCAGACTGAATATGTTTTGTTTCTATAAAGCAAACAATAAAAGTCTAATATTACAAATACTTACTTAGATAAATTGAAGTAAATTGAGTAGAACATGTTGTTTCTCTACTTAATAGGAAAAATACAGTCATGCACGAAAGTTTTTTAGGTGTAAAATTTGAAGAAATAGCCACTGATTAATGCAATGTTGCAAACAAACAAGCACACACACACACACACACACACACACACACACACAACTGCATGCACACACACACATATATAGAGAGTCAAAAGGATTGTTCTCATCAAAATGATACATACACACAAACATACTGCATCTCTGGAGAAATGTTTAGTCTCTGAAGCTGTCTCTTTTACTTCCACTTGCTCTCCTTCAAAGATCCTTGCCTAACCCAAGCTGAGTGAGTTGCTGCCATGCCACCATGGAGAGTTTGGAAGTTAAAAGACAGTGTTTATTGTTTCTAAAGGAATATGAGAATACACAGACATTTTCTGCCACTGCTGTCTTTTTGAAGTACAATCTTTGTTTATCTTTCTGCAGGGTTTTAGTTTACATTGGAGAATACTCAAATAGAATGCCATTACGTTTCTGTATGAAATAAACATCAAATGCAATATGCTGTGCTCTCGTCATAATTGCACTGTGCAAACCCCTTATCTTTTTCAAAGATGATATTAGTGGAAATATATTGGATATGATACATAATAAATAATAAACAGGGATTGAACAGGTACAACATTAACACCGATTGTTGCTCTGATCAAAATAGTATTGCAGAAGCATGTATGGTATTCCTAGTGGGAGACAGTCAGACATGTTGGGCATCATGCTGTAGAGTTGTTGGGTTTTTTTTTCCCCAAAAGTGAGTTATTCTTCTTCACAAAAATGTGGCACAGGTTCTTACAAAGTGCTACAAAAAATAAAAGTGGTTACGGAAAAAAAAGTCATATTACCAAAATTACAGACTGGGTACACACACACACACACACACACACAAGCACACACACATACATATATATATATATATATATATATATATTATATATATATATATATATACATATATATAGACACACACAGTGGGTAAATAAGTATTGAACATGTCACCATCTTTTAAAAAAATATATTTCTAAAGGTGCTATTGACATGAGATTTTCACCAGATATTGGTAACAACCCAAGTAATCCATACATACAAAGAAACCAAACAAATAAGTTCAGAAATTAAGTTATGTGTAATAAAATGAAATGACACAGGGAAAAGTATTGAACACGCTTACTGAAATTTATTTAATACTTCGTAGAAATCCTTTGTTGGTAATGAAAGCTTCAGGACCCCTCCTGTATGGAGAAACTAGTCACATGCATTGCTCAGGTGTGATTTTGGCCCATTCTTCCACACAGTCTTCAAATCTTGAAGGTTCCGTGAGCCTCTGATCTTTAGTTCTTTCCATAGATTTTCAATTAGATTCAAGTCAAGTGATTGGCTGGGCCATTCTAGCAGCTTTAATTTCTTTCTCTGAAACCAATTGAGAGTTTCCTTGGCTGTGTTTGGGATCATTGTCTTGCTGAAATGTCCACCCTCATTTCATCTTCAGCATCCTGCTGGATTGTCATGGTAACTTTTTTCCATTCATCCTTCTCTCAATTATATGAAGTATGCCAGTACTCTCTGCTGAAAAACAGCCCCACACCGTGATGTTCTCACCTCCAAACTTCACTGTTGGTATGGTGTTTTTGAGGTGATGTTTATTATGGCATCCAAAGAGTTCAGTTTTGGTCTCATCTGACCAGATATATTCTCCCAGTATTTCACAGGCTTGTCGAAATGTTGTGCAGCAAACCTTAAACAAGCGTCAAAACGCTTTTTCTTGAGTAATGGAGTCGTGGTGAGTGTACATACAGACTATGTCGGTTGAGTGCATTACTTATTATTTTCTTTGAAACAATTGTACCTGGTAATTCCAGGTCTTTCTGAAGCTCTCCACTAGTGGCCCTTGTCTCTTGGACAACTCTTCTGATAATTATTTTCACTCCTCTGTCAGAAATCTTGCGAGGAGCACCTGGTCGTGGCCGGTTTATGGTGAAATGATGATCTTTCCACTTCCAGATTATGGCCCAAACAGTGCTCACTGGAACATTCAGAGGTTTAGAAATCCTTCTGTAACCAATCATCAGTATGTTTTGCAACAATAAGGTTGCAAAGGTCTTGAGAGAGCTCTTTGCTTTTACCCATCATGAGATGTTTCTTGTATGACACCTTGGTAGTGAGACACCTTTTTTATAGACCATCAGTTGGGACTGAACCAGCTGATATTAATTTGCACTGACAAGGGGCAGGATTGCTTTCTAATTACTGAAAGATTTCAGCTGGTGTCTTGGCTTTAATGCCTTTTTGCACCTCTCTTTCTTCATGTGTTCAATACTTTTTCCCTATGTCATTTCACATTATTACACATAGTTGTGTTCAATACTTATTTTACCCGCTGTATCCCTCATTTATCACAGCATGCAAACAAGTTTTAAATCTGTGTGTAAGTCCTACCATGCCAAGGAAATTTGTATTATCTAGTTACACATATGCATAACTGTATTAAAAAGGTCACCATTTTGACTTGGGGGGTATACTTAATAACATTAATTATGGCTGCTCTTCATTTAGATGACTTAGGGCCCTGGTACTGTAATGCTGGTTCCCTGTTGTGACTTGAATGAATAAGTGCATCAAACCTGTTCTTTTTCTCTAACAAGATAAAATGACTGCCTGAGAAGATGACCAATAGACTGGTTTCACATTTACAAAAAACTGAGAATATGCAATATTAGATGCCCTGCAGTGTATACTACCGAATCTTCACTTATAGGCAATTTTGTAAAGGCAGTTTGTTTATCAGTTACCTATAGTTATGAAAGGGGACTCTGCACTCTACTGATTTTTCACTCTGAAAAATGTAAACAATGTAATGCAGTTTTTGTCCAAATTCAACAGCATTCCACCTCTATAAACTGCCAACACCAAACTAAATGCACATCAAATTGATCAGCAAAGCATTGATCCAAGAGGCTAACAGACTTTTGCACCCCTCATGAAACAGCAATAAACAGTGTGCACTGTCTTTTCCTAAAACAGCCATTTCTTCGTCATCTCTTTGATGAAAGATGGAGGTGAATAAAAGGACTTTTGAAGGGGCGACCAAGAAAAAACAAGCTATTGTGCTCATTTAGCCTTCTTCTTTTGTTTTTTCTCACTGAAGAGTATTACTAATATTACAGAAAGTTGTTGCACCACAGTTTCCATTTTGTTTACATCTGTTTCTCGATCACATCACATGAGATCATGTGAGGCAGTGCATCACTCCCTGGTTGCTCCCTCTAGCACAACAATCTTAAAATCCTGTGGTGTGTGATATGCCATTATTTTCAAATCCTGTAGTGTATGCAAGTTTGAGATCAGAGAGAAGAACATCTGTGAAGTTTCTCCTGATGTAGGTGATGCAACCCAATTTCAGATCTGTCAGGATTTTAAAACTCCTATAGCCTGATCCTGGCTTCAGAGATCTGTAGTGCACATTGAGCCGCTGGTACTCAGTGATGTACAAGAGAAACATGATCAAATAGGTGGAGGGGAAATGCAGGGGTCACTTGAAATTTAAAAAACCCCAAAAAAGATTTCAGGAAAAAATGAAATTATTTTCCTGCCATAACCTCATGAAAGCCTTTTCATTCTTAAAAAAAAAAAAATAAGTAGCTTATTTGAAATTCAGCTTCAAGTTTTTGATTTCCCCATGTTGAGGACAAGCAAGATTAGCTTAAGAATATCTACAGGCTTAATAGTTGAAGTTCTGTGAATCATGGGAGTTGTGTGTCTTTATTCTGGGAGCCAGTTCAGTTTTTGAAGATCTGAATATGGTGACATTACTATGTACCCTGGGGGGGGGGGGCAATCACAAGTTTGTGATCATTGAAAAAAATAATGGCCACACAAATTATGTATTTTATATAAATTAGTTAACCTCAATTAATGCAATGGCTGCTTTATTTGCCTTGAGGTAATGTAAACTTGACAGTGACACAGTATCACTTGCAAAGTTGAAATGGAGAACTTTTTGGTGAATTTTTGCCTGTTTACACAGTAGTTCTGCAGTAAGATTGGCATATTGCAATATAGCTAGGTTCATTAATATCTGGACAGTGACATAACTTTCCCAGATTTGCTTCTGTACACAAGCAGAATAGATTTGAAAGAAACGAATAAAGATGTGACTGAAGTTTGTCTTTAAGCTTTAATTCAAGGGGTTTCACAAAAAAATTTCTTCAACCATTTACAGCCATTTTTATACATAAGCTCTCATTTTTAGGGGCTCAGAGGAAATGGGTCAAACCATCATAATTGTAAAAATCTGGATTATTTTTAAAACTTGGATGAAAATCCTTTGCAGTCAGTGACTGAGGTCTGGAACCCAAGTACATCACTAAAAGCTGAGTCTCCTCCTTTCAAATACATTGCCAGGCCTTTACTACAGCCAACTTCAGTTGCTGCTGGTTTGTGGGTCTTTCTGCCCTCAGTTTTGTCTCCAGGAAGTGAAAAGCATACGCAATTGGGTTGTTGTCAGGTGACTGATTTGGCCAATGAACAATATTCCATTCCTTTGCCTTGAATAGCACTTTGGTTTCTCTCTCAGTATGTTTTGGTCATTATCCATCTGTACTGTTAAGCATTGTCCTACCAGTGTGGCAGTATTTGGCTGAATCTGAGCAGATAGTCGAGCCCTGTACACATCAGAGTTCATCCTGCTGCTTCTATCAGCAGTAACATCACCAATAAACCCCAGTGACCCAGTTCCATTGGCAGTCATACATGCCAATGCTGTTAGACTGCATCCCCCATGTTTGACAGATGATGAGGTGGCTTTGGGTCAGGACCTGTCCCATCATTTTGGTGCGGGTTCATCTTTGGTTTCATCTGCCCAAAGACTCTTGTTTCAGAATTTTTTCAGGCTTTTTTAGATGTTTTCCGTCAAGGTCTCAAGAACAGAAGATTGTTCTTGAGTGTAATCAGTGGTTTGCACCTTGTGGTCAAACCTCTGTATTTACTTTCATGATGGTGTCTCCTCATTGTGGACTTTGACAATGACACACCAACTTCCTGGAGAGTGATCTTGACCTGATTACATGTTGTGAAGGGGTTTTCTTCACCAAGGAAAGAATCCTGTGATCATCTACTTTAGTTGTTGTCCTTAGTCTTCCAGGCCTTTTGGTGTTGCTGAACTCATCAGTTTATTCCTTCTTTTTAAAAAAGGATCAAATTGTTGATTTTTCTACTCCTGCAGTTTCTTCCAACTGTCTGTAAGGTTTGTTTTTTCAGCCAAATGAGGCCTCCTTCATCTGCATCAACACCTCTTTGGACCACATATTAAATGATCCCTTGAACAGCTACCAGATGTAAAGTCAACACTTGCAATTCACTTCAGGCCTTTTATCTGCTTCATTTGCCATTACATTATGATGGAACAGGCAACACAAGGACATGAAACCAATAGATTGTCAATTTATTGTCCAACTAGTTCTGAGCCCTTGAAAATGAGGGACTATGTATAAAAATAGCTGTAATTCCTAAACGGTTAATGTAAAATTTTTGGGAAACCACTGGAATTAAAGTTGAAAGTCTAAACTTCAATCACATCTTGATTCATTCATTTCAAATTTGTTTTGGTTGTGTACAGAGGCAAATTGCAGAAGTTGAGGCACTATCCAGATACTCATGAACATAATGTGATGTCAATCCAATATTGACTTTCTTAGCTCTGTTTTGGCTCCCATTGATTACCATCAAAGCAGCTACTGCACAAATGGTGTAAACCAGTAATTACTTTCAATATCAATGAGTCTTTTTTTTTCCATTGAAAATTTCGTCTATAAAATACCAGAGGCAAGTTAAAAATGTTTATCATAATTTCCAAAAGCCCAGTTTGACATATTAAGTAGCTTGTTTTGTCAAACCAAGAGTCGAAAGCACAATTTTTTTTTTTTATTAAGTTGACTGTCAATAAAACAAAGACAGCAGCAAATCCTCTCATTTGAGCAAATGGAGCTTCTGTCTTCAGTGAGATTAGTTTTTGTTTAATTTGCATATCCATCAACAATACCACTAGCACACCGGGACGATTGAATGCACTCATTAGTTCAGGTTTTGGAGGTGCAAGTCTGATGAAACAAGACAAACAACTGACCACTGCAGTAAACCTTTCTCATTCAGTGTTTTTCTGTTTATGCTCTTTGTTAGTTAATAAGATTTAAATTGTTTACTATTGCTCAGGTCATATTGCTAAGCTTTAATTAATAATTCGAATCCCAGTGCGGCGAGTCAAGAGGTGTATAAACTTAAATTATCTGCAGACAGTAATGCATATATCATAGGTTAATTGAGCTAGAACTGTGTAATGTGTTTGTTATTGTTATGGGCAATGGCATTACAGAGCTTTATCTCTGTGCTTTTGCATAATTGCTGTGTGTGAATTTTATGCAGGACTAGATAGACTGATCAGATGCTGACTCATCCGTAATCATCATCCGTGAGACTGCTTCAAACTGGCTACAACTTCTGTTAACGTTCAGTATAGAAGTGTGTGTGTCTACATATGTATGTAGATGGAGCAGTGTGCTAAACATTTTTCACAGATAAAGAAAAACAGAGAAGCATGTTATTATTATCAGGTATTTATCAGTGATATATGGTGGTTTCAATCCACACAGCAAACTAAATACACATCATCCCCACCATGATGAAGCAATTAAGTAAAACAATGATAAGCGATGATGAAAAGACTCTTCTAGCCACTAGGTTTTGTTTTGAGCCTTTGATGTTGCCAAACTCCATCCTCGCTGTAAAATCAGCCTATGACACCCCAAATGAGCCACTATCTCCACTCAACGTACAAACAGATCCACAGAAACACACGTAACTGCACACACTCGAACGCAGATAGAAAAATATAGTACACATGCGTTCAGCGGGCACACAAACACAACTGCGTAGTATCAGTCTCCTGGAATGATAGTCATCTAGATTACTGTGAGACAAGAAGAGAGAAAGTCCGAGGGAATAGGAGCTTGTACATCAAAGCCAACATGGTTGATGAGGCTGATGTTGGTGATCATAGCTCATGGCTACAAGGAAATATGAAATGTGACATATCACATTGAGCAGGGTTTCAATATATTGGTCTGTGTGTGTGTGTGTGTGAGTGTGTGTCTGTGTGTGTGTGAGTTTGTCATTCAACAGGTCATCCATTCATATATCCAGTTTCCCATTGTATATCTTCTGAAAGAATTTTCTCAATGACGTGTGTGTGTGTGTGTGTGTGTGTGTGTGTGTGTGTGTGTGTGTGTGTGTGTGTGTGTGTGTGTGTGCGTGTACTTGTGTGTGTGTGTGTGTGTGTGTGCCCTGTGTGAGTGTGTGATTTCTCTAATGATTCCCCATGGTGAGCAGTCTTAGTGCAGGCGAGATGCACCAGATGTTATCCTTTATTTCCTCTCCCTTCTTTGCATTCCAGTGGCGCCCATGCATACTGAACACATGAATGAAAATATGTGACATATTTGTAAGGTCAATATGTAAGCTCACAAAATCTGCTCCAAAAATTGCTTATCTTTACATGAAGCAAAATTGATATGATTTCATCTTTTGGTGACATAAATTCCCATATTTGTGATATTGATTTCACCATGTGCAGGTGATTCAGTCTGTAACAGGGAATCTAAAGGAAAAAAAATGTTTCAACGCCAAGCTATTCTTAGGAGAATAGTTCTACATTTTGAGAAAGATGCTCATTTGCTTTCTTTCAGAGAGTTAGATTAGATGATTGATACCACTCAAATGCATGTCCAGTAATTTTGAAGCTGCAGGCAGCAGCCTCACAATTAGCCTCTCACCTCTCTGTTAATTAGATTTGCTAATTAACATGCTGTTTGTTTAAAAGTAGGGAGTAGTAGCTGCCTGCAGTCTCCACCTGTTGCCTGGCAACTTCAGGGTAAAGAGATTACTCTTCCGAGTGACTGCTGCTGGCCAGGAGATAGTCCGGTACATAAAAACCACAAATTCTCATTTCTTCACTTTTTTATTGTACTGATTAAACAAATGAGATACAAGGAGTTAATTGGTGAGCTTCAGTGTTGCCGGTAGGATTTTGTTACCTTTGGACAGTGCCAGGCTAGCTGTTTTCCCCCAACACAAATATGAGAATGGTATCAATCTTCTCATCTAACATCATGTCTACACTGGGGACATTCCAGCTCCTCTATACAGGAGGTGCAATGGTTTGTTATTTCACTAGAGCTATGTATTTGCGCTAAGTAACCGAACACATGTTTTTATGTTTCTTCAGTTTAGTGCATGCTACTCAGTTTCAGGAGTAACACTTTTTCAGGTAACATGCCACTGTAATTTCATTACTGTACCTTTGCCAGCATCTTAGCAGTTTAAAGCATAGATGTGTAAAGAACTTGTGTTTGATTTTTGGCTTTTACATTTTCTGGACTGCTAAAAATTGTATACCTACACTACACATACAATTTCAGCAGAATTCTGCTGTGATGTATTAAAGTCAGTGTCAATATCTGTCATGTTCAAATTGTTTTGCTTTCACTCTTTTACTGTCAGCACATGTGAATCCAGGAGGTAGGTCAGGTAAAAAAGTACAATATGGCAAAAAGGACTGGATGCTTTGATAAGACGAGATGTTCTTATTATTCATAACTGACATCATATCAAGAGGAAAATGTGACAGTGAAATATAAGTTGGGTCAGAATCACCTGCTCGCTCTACTACATTCAAAAAGCAGTCTGTCAAAGCACTTGAACAGAGGTCAATGTGTTTTCAAAAGAATAATTTCTTCTCATGCATAATGACGATTTGCTTCATGAGTATTTGTCAACCTGTTGTGCAAAAGTTACACAAATCATCAGACTTATGTCTTCTTTTATATCGGAAATGCTGCCAATCATCTGTCGGACAAATCATGAAACCAGTTAAAGGTAAGGGAAAATATGACTTAGAAAATAATATAAAAGTAAAATAACTAGTAATGGTTTTTCCCTCCACATTAAATTTTATGTTCGCAATTTTATGTAAATACTTTTTTTCTGAGGGACTCCATCAACACTGAAAATTGACAGTACTGACAGAAAGAAAAACAATTTTTAAGCACATTGTACTTGGACCATTGAAAGAAATATTAAAAGAAAAACATGTCGTTGCTATTTTACAAAGTTCAGCAACTTTTACCTTGGGAGAAGAGAAAGGTTTAGGCACAATAAGGAGTGGAGGACAGAGGATCAGAGAGAAGCAACAAGAGCTTTTAGAATGAGCCCGTGGCTGCGGAGGAGGAGAGGTGGAAGAAAAAATGAAAGGAAACCTGTCCTCCTCAAGGATAAAGAAGCCAAGGGGAGGATGTAGTTTCTTTTCAAAAATATTAAGGCACTCCCTCCCCTGCTCTCGAATAACATTCAAAGTTTCTGCCGAATTTGAGTGAAAACGTAAAGGAAAAACAAGATATCATACTCTATGTGCATGTATAGATATACTGATAAATGCACCATTTATATCTACTCTCATCAGAATGAATGATACATCTGCACATAATCAAACCAATCCCAGATCCAAAAAGGTCTGTGAATTTTATGTGATTTCTCTCCATATTAAATAACAGGAAGCTGAATCATGTTTATTATTACGAAGAGGGAAAAGCATATCAGGGCGTTCGATTGAGTTGCCAACCGTGATAACGAGTGAGATCTTAAAAAAAAAAAGAACAACGCTAGCAGTAGGCCAAATTGAAACTACAGAGGCGGAACTAGTGGTTAAATCAACAAAGATGAAAAAAATAGTGGTTAAAAGGGAGTGAGAGAATCAGCAAGTTGACTGGAAAAGGCAAAAAAGTGAGAGGTTGAAGGAGACATTTTCTACTCTTTGCAGTATACCACCACAACCTGTGAGTGCCACAATTGAACATTGAGGTGACAGTGTGTATGTGTTTGTGAGTGCATGCAGAAAAGTGTGTGAATAGACAGAGAGAGGGGTGAGACAAGAGCTGTGAAATTGTGAAAGATGATAACCACACAGTCCTGTTGTATTGGTATGTATTTTTATTGACACTGGCACTTTGTAATCACTAGAGAGACACAAGCTCTATCTCATGGACCACATTCATGGAAGGATGCAACGTATTGCTCAGGGGACCTGAAAGCCAGAATCCAATTCCTCTCCTTCCTTCCTGTGCTTGTTTTAGTGTTTAACTACAGTAAATCATATCTAATGTTAGTTCTTGCAGATTTAGTTCAGTCTTAAGTATTTTGTGTATATTGTGTATCTTAGTTTCAAAGAACAGGTCAAGCGGCTGAATCATCTTCCAAACTAGAGATACTGTGGGTAGTTGAGGAAACTGTTTTGACAATCAAAAGCTACAGTGTTTGATTTCACAATTGTAGGTTGTTGAAAAAGACAAATCTATATAAATAAGATTATGTTTATATATAATACAAGCATTGCTGGTATCATCCTGATCTGGCATTGTGCCTGTGCACATACAGTAAACTAAGCTCTGTTGTACTTTTGACTTGTGTTGCGGCCTGGAGTCCACCTCCTGTTTCACCTTCCCTCTTTTGTGAATTTTTAATGTGAAATCAAGGTTTTGAGTAATGAGCCCTGTAATGCTGGTAATGGTACTTCGGCCCACTCAGCTGCCTCTGCATTTTGAAGCAAACATGTCATAAATACAGCCATACTTAATTGCATGGCAGATACCCACATTAGTTGAATGCCAATTAGAAGCATTTGCCAGTTAATCTTACTCCAGACCAAGAGGTCTGGCAATCAGTGTTTTCATGACTTCACAAAACATGAAATAGAACTGAGCAGCGGTTGCACTTAAGCTGTAGGAAATTCAAATATGTTCATATTTAACAAAATAGGCTTGCTTCATGTCCAATATTTATCAACATTAAGTTTTAGTATTGTTTTGCATTCATGGAAAAACAATGTTGTCATATATTTTTCATGAGCTTGTTCTTTTACAAAATTAGCACTGCCTCAAACCCACGAGCCCCCGTGGGATCAAACAGGGGATATGTGGCTGAGGCAGCGGGGTGCGGTGCATCTGTCTAGGCTGGCGTTCAGCTGTAGCTGGTGTGGGGCTACAGTCACAACCACAGGTAATTGGGTCATCAGTACTAATGTCTATTTATCTTTCCTGCAGTGAAGCTGGCGTGGTTCCCTGCTGGTGTCTTTGTGCACTGGCAGAATATCCTCTGGACTGTGTCATGGTCCACCACTCACACTTAGCCGCAATGTACAATATAAACAGGGCAGCATCGCTCTCCAGGTGTTCTAGGATATATTCTGGGCTGCATGCAAGTACAGTTTGACGGCCATCTGTCTTTCTTTTGAGTGCCTGCTTGCCTTAGCCCTCTATATTTGTTTGCCCGCTCTTCATTACCAATAATGCTGACCATGTGAAGAGCGGATCTACCCTGCCTCCTCAGTCTGCTGAGTATTACAATGTTCAAGAGGTTCATTCAGGTATTATACATTTCCAACTGAAATTAAATTTTGAGTTTTTTCTGCCTCAGCATACAGATCTTTATAAAAGACAGACCTTGTCCTTTTTTTTGTTTTGTTTACTTTTGATGGTGGTGTCCCCTGTCTGTGCATATGATATTGTATTTCTATCTACACAGAAAGACAACTTCTTTACAAATAGCAAATCAAATCATTTTATTGTAAAGTGCAGTTGCATAAAAGGTTGATGTCAATATTTCATTACTGGATGTCATTAACACCGGCAGCCAGACAACAGCCTGACACATACACATAAACTGTATATTTTAATACAACGCTTACTAGATAATGTCTCATTTGCATTTACAAGCATGGACATGTTTTGCAGCACCTTTGCTTACTAACTTAGTTGCTAACTAAATGTCCATCAGGGAAAATGGAACCGCTAATGTGAGTTAACGTGAGTTTGCAGGTTAATAAGCTTTCTACTTGGCTAACAAGCTTTAGAACAATAACTAGCATGTAAATGTGCTGCAGTTGTCGACACTGGTCAATGTGTGCAGCCCACTGCTCAAGCACATGGCTGTTCATCCCACCAGTCCTGCCAATACATTCTCGCTCTGCCAATACATTTAATGTTATGATGACAGTACACAATTTGACTTCTCTGGGTTTTTGGAAAGGTTTAAAAATTATTAAAAATTTGTAAAAGAAAGAGTAATAAATGACCTTCTTTGCAATTGGAGTTGTCCTATCAATAGTTTTACAGACGTCTCTTTTATAGTGATGGGGAAAGTACTTTTTGGGCTGCATTGCGATACCACAAGTGGCCACTGGGACAAATTGGCAGCAAGTCTGTAGGTTGGTGCCATATCTAGCTGTGTTTCATTGGCTTGTAATCACAAGGACACATTGCATTTGAAGGCTAAAGGAGAAAACTTGATGTATCCACAGACATTGTTTCCTTCCCTTTAAATAGTAAAATTAAGTTTGATAAATCCCCATTGACATGACTTTTGACAGAAAATGATTAATGATTTTCTCAAATTTAGTCTGGAGAAGTATCAAATCTTCTCACAAGAAAATATTCTCATTGTGCCTCAGTGTTTTCAGAGACATTGTGCAAGTTTACTTGCAAGCATACAGTAGTTCTGAGTTGCTGAACACTTCTTTTCTTTTTTCATTTTAAAGCTGCCAAATGGGAGTTCTAGTACAGTTATGTACTAACTGTTCTAGTGCAGTTATGTACAGCTTACATTACACTGTGATGCCAGTTTTTGTTACATGTTATATGTGTTATATGTGAATAATTCCACAGTACACACCCTGGTTAGGAAAGATACACAGAAAGTGCTCTGTAAAGGATAGTATTGAGTTCCATTTTGTTTTGCTCTGTTGAGAAGAGCAATAGTTAGATCAGTATGTCCACGTGTCCCAGGAGAGGACAGCTAGAAAGATGTCTTAAAGTTTTTCTCATTAGATTCAACATTTCCTCCTCACTGACAGGTGTGTGTGTGTGTGTGTATGAGAGAGAGAGAGAGAGAGAGCACTTACTTCTCCCTCGCTGGCAGCTATTGATTAAGTCTGTGGAGTTGAGAAAGAAGATATCACACAGCAACCAATCTGTGTTAGGATTATGTCATATCTCTCTCTCTAGCATTTCCCTCCACTACACCTCTACTCTGGACTCCCTTCACTCAGGTGGACAGATCTTAAAAGTAGAAAGAAACTCACCACACATCCCTCAATATCGAACTCCCTGAATCTCTGCAAATCATTTTTAGAGGCTGCCAGTTACAGAGAGGGGCTCTAAACCTAGATGACTTCAAGGACTTTTTAAAAGGTAAATTTAACTTTGGTCAAATGTTGACAGTTCTAGTGAACAAACCACTGTAACATGTTGTAAATCACCAACATCAGAATTGGCTGCTATGTGCATTCTTGTCCAAAAACTGCACTTTGTTCATTCTGAGTCCCTGACCACACATTTCAGTAAATAAATGTACCATTTAGCCTTTGGTTGCTCTGGCTCTAATAGAAGTCCACAAAAAGAAAAGTTGGCTGTACAACTTTTCTTTTACCAGCCACTGTCACCTACAAAAAGTAGTGTAGTTTGTTTTTTATATGCCTTTGACATTATTTGAGATATATGTGTGGACCTCATTATTTCATTTGAATGTAATTGAACAGGGTACCATGCTGGGCTGACTGAACTTCATTTGAACTTGTTTACGACCACAGGATAGACAAGGCACTTCCAGCACTGAGCAATTTGGATGTAAAGATGCAAATGGAAAAGCACCAGCTGTATTTTGGTATAAGCACATCATTGGACAAGCAACAACCATCCAACCATTAGACAAGCACTAACCATCCAACAGGCATTAATGAATGGTTGAGTAAAAGCCTGATATGCCAACCTGACCACCCACAACAGCAGTCTGCAGTTTCATACTCTGTACAGTACAACATAAATCGAGCCCTTTTCCCCTACATGCATTTAGCAGCAAGTCTCGAACAGCTTTCTTTTATATAAGTTACTTCCTGATTGAATTATCATGAAGTAAACTTTCTTTTTTTTCTTACTTTGATGTCATGTTTGAACAGATTTCAGTGAAATTAGGTGTAAAGCCTGGCCATGGGCAACAGAACAAGTGATTAGTTTGTGGTGCTAATCTGGAGATATACATTGAGAAATGTTTTTTGTAATATTCTAAGATTAGGCATTTATGAACTTTTTATAGATCAGCTGAACCCTACATCTGATTGTATGGGTAGAAAAAAGTGGAGCTTTTTTCCTTGTTGCTTCCTTGGAACTGGGGCCAAATTCAAGGTTATTTTTATGTAACTTTAGCTGCCATTATCAAGAGAACAGAGAAGGCAGACCATGGATGTATTAATCAGACAGTGAGTGGCTATTTCCACAAACACAGTTAGATACACATACAACCAACGTAGTTACACTTTGGAGGAGTAAAGATTACATATGCATCTTGGAGAGACAGATGCATGTATACCTTTTCAACATCTGGCTGGAATGCATCTCAAAATTCCTCCAGTGTTGGTGGCTTGAGCAATTTGATTTCAGTTCATCCCAGATGCTTCTTGGATGCATTTTCACTTAAAGTTACATTATATAAGTCCTGCAAATCAAGCTAATGCTAGCATGACACTCAAAAGCAAGTGACTGCAATCTTCACAACCCCTCCTTCTCCCTGCTCCATTACACTCCACCCAGCCCTTCAGCTTCATCTTAGTGGTGATCACTATCTTAGCTAATGCAGGAATAGAGAGCTTGGTAACCTGTGAGTCAGACACAGCCACATCTTCCAGCAGCTAATACTAGCCCGAAGCCTCGATGGGAGAGGAGTAGAGACCAGAAGTGCAATTGACGTATTGATTAAGTGACTGATTTCCCATCCCTGACTTTTGCCTTCTCCAACCTGTTAGAAGGATGAGTCTCACATAAAAAAATAAGAAAAAAAATGGAAAGGAATATCTCTGCACTGCTGCCAGGCTGTTCAATGAGTTTGGGTCACAGAAGCCTTTGAAGGCCCCTCTCCACATTAAGATACGTTTTGGAACATACTGCAACTAAAAATATTAGAAAAAAACACACTGTACTTACATATTGTAGCTTTAGCTTTCTTGAGATCAGATTTTAATATGTTATTTCAAAATACTGATAGGATGGAATGGGCTTGAGTGTCTTTCGGATTCTTATCACTTTAAGGTTATGACAGATTACTATAGAGTTAATGGAGTAATTTAAGAGTTGATGATCTACAATGAAATTATTAGTGAAGGTAATAATGTTGTTAGATATGTGTGTCACGAGTAAACGTGCATGCATAGCATGCTCTCTGTTGTAGTGGAAAAAGAAGAAGACTCGATTCAAGATATTTTATTCACACAAAAGACCTGAGTCTGATTCTGCAGAATAAAAAGACTGAGTATTGCATTGAATACACAGTGTCAAAAATTTTCACAACTCCACTGTCTGATACTCGCTTCCGGTGAAAAAGTCCTACCAATATGTTTTTTTTTTCTTCTGCTTCTGACATATTACAATGCTTCCTTTTTTCTGACCAATGGTGGTGTTATCCGTTTCTGACGCAGTTCATTTCAGCAGTGGCGCCTTAATTGCCTGGTAGACATGCTCTTATCATACTTTGACCTTTCTAAATCAGCGACACCTATTCTAAGGGGGTATCTTGGAGAGGCTTCCAACATTCCTTTAACACATAAGAGTTGCTTATTGTCCTTGTCCATTTATGCCCTGCAGTAACACATGTGATTCCCCAGTTCTATGACAATATAATAATTTAAGTGTGATTTAATATGCATATATATCGTAAGTTTCTACTATACTATAATGCTGTATGATGGAGTGACTCCTTTAAAGACACTATTTGAGAGAAATCTCTTAAGGTAACTGGACAATAGACACTTTAATACTTGTGCATATTTGATGTTTTGCCAGCGTTAAAGAAAATCTATGAGATCAATGGTAAGAGTAAAAAGGCTCACTGTTATTTAGTAGGCTATATGATGTAAATAACAATCCTAACTTGAAGAAAGATGTAATTTCATGAACAATTTAAACTGTATATAATATATAATATTCTGTTCTGTCCTTGCAGGGTTTTGTGCTCTACAAAGTGTAGCCATTTCACGTTTGCCTACTTCAGAGTTAGATGTTGAGTGAAATAACATGAAGCATATGAAATTACATGATGCAGTTATGTATCAAGTTGGATGTGTGATTTCATTACGTATTCGGTTTGTCTTTGTTGATCCTGACTTTCAGAATCATGAGTCCTGAGGGAAAAAGTAAAGAAAGAACAACTGAATTACTAGCAGTGTAATTTTAAAGAAGCCACTTTGCTTGCATGCCTCAGGTGAACAGGTATGATCTAATGACCTGAGAGAGACAACAAATAAAAAAGTAGTAATGAAAAAAGGGAGAAAGGCATCAGGAGTGAAAGTATCACAGTAGATTAAAAGGTGAGGGTGGAGTGTGAGGTGAGGCTTGGTAATATTGATATATCTCTTTTCTTCAAGGCTACCTCATCATTATGACAGCTCTCCCTCACTCTTTCACTCTGAAAGGAACCAAATATTTTTATTTAATCAAGATCTCTTCTCTGTTTTGAGCAGTGGAGGATTTTTCCTTTAATAAGATTTTCTTGAATATTAAAAGGAAAATGAAACTATGTTAATAATATAAGGGAGCTTCTTTCTGCCCATATGTGGCAATAATTAAGTCCCTTGAGTGGTGCTGGTTGAGTGTGTGTCTTTGGGTGTGTTCATTTGTGCGAGTGTGTGCATACTGTAAGCACATGTTTAATAAAGAAATGTCAGTTGTTAACTATTTTTAATGAGTTTTGCACAGAGCTCTTCATCTTCTTAAAATCCTGATTCAGCCTTCACTGTCTATTGCGCAGAGATACATTTCCTGATGTGGAATGTGTGTGTGTGTGTGTGTGTGTGTGTGTGTGTGTGTGTGTGTGTGTAGTACAGATTTTATATGCAACTCAGTTGCAGCAGCACCTGCAATTAATGGGAATCAATTATATGCCTGCACTGAGACTGCAATGGGAGGAAAGTTTTAAGTTAATTGCTGTCTCAGAAACAGAAAGTGTCCACTAGTCTTAAATGGGGATTGGGGGGAGGGGTAACCATAAATATGCAGACTGCACAAGTTATGCCAGCTCTGATGGCGAAAGCAGAAACAGGTACATGTTAGATTCAAGCCCAAATTAACTTGGGGCTGCTTATGGATATGCACTGCATTTCCAAAATGACAATAAAATTGGCCATGCAGCTTAGGTAATCCTAACTTAATTGGGGTTTGGCAGGAATTTAACATGGCACACATGGTAATGATCTATGGGCTTGATTATGCAGACGGGGTCCACTCACAGGAAGAAAAGGATTTTACAAACAATGTGCCTTTGTGATCTGGTGGACTGACTGTTGTGGATTCCATAAGCTCTGAATTTGGCCAAACAAATGATATTTTGACAGCAACAGGCAGAGGTAATATTTCCATTTTGGATTCTCCCCAAACCCTTGATTTCCAGACACCCTAACTGTGATAATAGACATGGAAAAACAAAACTTCCACAGATATTATGTACACTTTTGCTATGGCGGAGTCTTAAAAATAGTAATCCCTAAGAGTTGCATGAAGTCAGACCCTGTGTTTGATACCAGTTGTAATCAGTATTTTTTTCAGTGATAACCTTTCAATGTATTCACATTCTGTAATTAGTTTTCTGCAGAGTCCAGAATTCATACACAGGATTGAGATTGAGAGATTTCTGTAGCTGTGTTTGTCTTTGCTTTTCTCGCTGGTTTGAAGTGGAGGGGGTTTAACAGGAAATGGTGATGTTACATACTGTTCTGCACCAATCAAAATTCAGTAACATCTAAAGTGAACTCTCATGAAAGCCGTGAGATTATTTACTCATTTATTTTGTTCACATTATCTGATAAATCTAATCAACCCACATCAACACAGTGCTTATAAATACCATTACTTGAATATCTGACTGTAATTAATAGCAACTATGAAAAGTTTTTATTTAGTGAATTTTAACGTTGGCATTGGATTATTAATTTGTCGATATTTAATGTTGAGAAAAATGCTTAATATTTAAAACCAAGATCTGAGTGGCTAAAAAATCCTTAGAATGGTGAAAAAAACAATATTTTGTAATTGAATATTCCATTTGAATGCACAACATTACTGTGTGTTATGCCAGTTTGTTAAATTAAAAATTAATTAAAGAAATAGCTATGGTTAAATGAATGCTTCACCAGGAATCTGATTCGACCTGAGTGTGAAAACAAGAAACAGACACAAGAACGCTCTTGAGACTCTTGTGTGCTGATTACCATTTCACCTATGCAAAGGTAAAAAAGGATCTTAAACACTTCCCCTGAGGATGGTGCCACTTTGCATTCACTGCTTCTTACAGTACCACAAAGAGAACATCTGCGTTTTTTTAAAACAAAAATAATAATCACAAAAATTATCGTATTATGATAACATTTTGTTTTAAGAGGATGTGATGAGCAGAATAGTATATAGACTGGCCTTATATTGTGCATTTTAGTCTTACGGACTAAGAGTCTGATAAACACTTTACATAACCCACTCACAGCCATATCCGGGGCAACCTGAGGTTAGGTAAGATGCCCAAGGATACTTCATCATACAGACTGGACAAGCCAGGGATGGAACCACCAGCCTTCCGATTAGCGAATGACCCACTCTACCTTCTGAGCCACAGACTGCCCCTTAGAGAATGACAATAGTAGAATACTAATCAAAAAAGACAATGAGGCAAGACAAGAAAGAAAGTTAATAGGTGTCAAAGGTGCAGTGGTGAATGAGGTTTATTGTGGAGGCTTTGTTAGAAAAAACTTTCCTTTGCTTACCCGTTGAATAAAAATTTGGTCCTTCCACAAGGTCGCTTGGTCTTAATGAATAGATTTCTCTCTCCCCCTTTCTCTCTCTCTCTCTCTCTTTCTTTCACTTCCCTAATCTAACCTACCTGTTATGAAACTTATATGTGTTGTTTGATGTATTTTTACACATGATACTTAAAAACTGAAAAACAGTGATCAGACCCCCCTTGAACTAAGGATTAAATCAAACTACATATTATCTCTTTTACTAAAAAAGCATTCAGGTACTTTTACAAAAAAATGAATACATATTTGGTAAGATGATTAATATTTGTTATATAATAATATATAGTGTAATATTTTAACCCAAGCTTGGTTTTACAGACTGTCTAAAACTCATGAGAGCTAAAGTTGTGGAATTTTGACAAAAATAATTTATCTGTGCTAAAGCTGCACTGATCAGCATTTTATGTTGACATTGGAGCAAATGGTTACATGAAATGATAAAGAGGTATCTCGTAGTGACATATCCAAAGATCATTATCTCATCTCTGCAGCTCTGTCTGTTTTACAGAGCATTTTAATGTCTTTCAGTTTGTTGATTTGGTTTAACGGCACACAACTTTACTAGTTTTGTTGAATATCAGCACTCTTATCAGCACAGTTTACAGTGGCAGCAGAAAGCTGTTTTTTACCCAAAAAAGTCTGATAAACCCTCCTGCATATTGCCATTTGGATGAAGGACAAAATAAGGGACTAGCTGCTGAACATAGTGGAGCCACATCTCACTGCTAAAGATTCAGGTATTTCCCTTGGGATTAGGGAGCAACAGAGTTTGTGGGCATGTGGTGAATGTTGGATGTAGATTTGTCAGGTATTCAGAAACACATCTCTAAATAAATGTTAATGTTGCACTGTGTCTGTTGGATATATACATAAAGAAATATTTGCAAACACCATATCTTCTTTGTCAGGTGATAATACCACAATTTTATTACAGTTGCTTGAAATGGCAATATATATATTAATACATTAATAATTCATTAATCAGTACAAATTGTTCGCATTAGTTGTATCCTCTTTGGCTATTGTACATGAAGTTTGGTTTTCCTGTTACAAGTGCTGGTATAACATGAGCTAAGTGAGTACCCAGCCCTCCCCAACATGAGTATGCAGTCCTTCAAAGCAGTTCGAATCAAGAACCCAAGTGAAACTGGAATGATTAACAGCTCTTTTGAAAGTGGCTCAACTCCACAGCCAAGTGCATGACTTTTTGCTTTGCAATACACACTGAAATTATGAGTGTTACCAAGTCTTTTGGAGTCTCAGAATGTAGAAAATGAGATTTTCCAAACATATGAATAGAAGCGAAGCTTGGGCAGTAACACATCCAACAGTGTACTAACCTTCAGCTCAGTTTTCTTGCAGGTTTTAAAACATTTTGCTGATTTTTGAAGATGGAAGTATAGTGAATAGTTGCTCTGTGTATTGAATTCATCATATGTGTAGTGTGGAAGTTTAGATTCATTTCCGTTACTTTGAGGTCATATTGACAATGTATGTTTTTAAGATATGTTTCTCTGGAGTGAATATTTGCATGTCTCATGAACTCTTTTTACTCTATCAAAGCTTACAGCTCTTTCTTTTCTCCATGAGTCTTAATATCCCAGGGAGAGAAGGGCTATTTAATGCTAAGTGCCAATTACTAGCACTCCAAGGTTAGCAGGCCAAGCTAGACCACACGCTGTCTGCACTTTCTCTACAGCAGGAGACAAGTCTCCAGCCCTCTGACCATACATCCATTCTCTGTCGTCTCCTTTTCTCACACTCCTGTCCTCCCCCTTCCTTCCCTCGCCTCTTTCTCCTTCCACCCTGCTCATATGCTCAACCTTTTTCATGCTTTCAGCTGATAGCTATCATATCTTTCTCTCCCTAAAGTTAATCTCTCTCTCTCTTCCTCTTTTACTCTGCCAAAATGATGAGGATAGAGAGTGTTCATTTAAACGCACTGGAGCATTGCTGTAATATAATAGGTATAGGAACTTTGCTGAGTTCTTGCGCATGTGCACATATGTGTCTGTGTCTTTGTGTCTGCCTGGGTCTTTGTTGCTCTTTACGCATGCTGCCAATGTGTGTGCATTCAAGAGGATCTGACATATTGCAGGAATAGAAACTTTCTCTCCCCTCTGTGTGTGTGATACAGTGGTACAGGCCGTATGCTTCCCCTCAGCGATCAAATCAAATAGGCCTTCATATTCCAGTGAAGCTCATTCAAAAACAACAGCGATGATTGGCAGGTGCCGTGGGCACTGCATGCACACACACAAAACCACAACTCAGATTTATCTGTCACAATGAGGCAAAGCTACATGTGAGTTAGATCTTGACTTTGCATTCATTATGCATTCAAGCATGTGTACGCTCATGTGCGCTAAAGAGAGGAAGGCGACCAGCACTGCTTGGAAGGCATGACATCAGTGATTTGCAGCAGTGGGTTCCTAGTCTCATCCTGCCGAGAATGGCTTTTGTTTCCTGTTTCTCACTAGATAGGATATGACCTTGTTCAAGGGAAATTTGGAGCGTAGCCAGCCTGATAATAAAACAATATTGTCACTATGTAGGTAGGTATACATGCAGTTGCACTCCCAACTTCACACAGCAGCATTACCTAAAAAAAAGGCAACCGAGCCCGTATGAAAGTGCGTGGGAGGGACACAAAGAGACTGATAAATGCTCTGTGCTCTACTAAAAGAAGAGCAAGATTATATCTCTGGGTCCGCATAACCATCGGTGTGCATGCATTCTGGATATTGGAGGTCTTTAAACCTTAACAATGAAAATAACTTCACTCTCCAAGATGTCTACTTGTGTGTACACCAAGTAAACAAGACAATGGAAGGTGGAGTGGGTAGGGGTGTTCCAGAAAGGGGGCTAAAGGAAGCCAGGCTTATTGTGAAAAGCTTGACTTTGAGTTATTCAAAAAGTTGACTTATTTTTTTTTCTTAAAGTATTATTAATTTATTGTTTTGGCCCCTTTGACCTTTTAAATCAATATGGTGAAAATGTCAGCAAACAATTCCAGGAGGTATGGAGCGATGTTTTGAGGTCATTTTCAGGCTACTTATCTATTTTAGTCTCCAGCTACTTCTGAAAAGAACATCTGACTTGTTTGCTAGTAAATGCTCCCTTATGTTCACCATCTAGTTCTTAACTATGCCTGTCTCAGGTTTTGTGCGTGGCAGTTTGTTAGAAATGGTTTTGCTGGAACAACTGCCTGCTGCTTGTGGCAGGTTGATGAAAGGTGTGAGACTGAACCAAAACGTTAAGTGGTGGGATCTAAAACCAATAAGAACTTAATGCAAAAGAAGAGTGTAGCTGGGTATTTAGCTGCTGGAGGATCTGTTATGTTCAGCAGCTAGTTGCTGAGTTTGCGATTTGGTCCAAACAAATAGCGTCCAGTGGGTTTTTAGAGGTTTTTGGGTTTTTTTGTTTTTCTTTTTTACTGAAAACAGCTGACTACTGTTACTAGAAATAAGAGAATGAGAGTGAAACAAAATAGTAATGTTGCAGGCTTTAACATAAAGCAATTAGCTTAAAGGTGCAAAAAACACTCAGAGGGAAACCACAGAGTCAGGTGAAATAATAATTCAGAGGGGTTTTCATTAAGAGCAATGCCTTTCAAATCACAAATAGATATTTCACTGACTGTTAATTGATAAATTACTTGTTTTTGCAGCTTTACATTAGCCTCAATATGAAAGCTCTGAGTAGAGGTTGTGTACAGCCATAAAGAATCAATATATCTGCACATATGCAACTTCAAAACAGACCCAATATTCAGTTAAATCTTAGCAACATCGCAATGACGGAGATGGGAAACGATCCTAATCACTTGTTAAGATTAGGTTAATGTGGCTTACAAAGGGGTTCATTGTATGGCATTACTTGCCACAGTAACAGACACAGTTATGGATCAGGAGCTTTTCTATGAGCCCTGTTCCTGGAACAGAAAGTCCATGATTTTTCTGAATTTTGCCTAAATATATCTGTTAACGCACTAATCCTGTCTGGAGTATCGCCCTCACCGCAGCCCCCTGATTTGTCTCGCTTATCTTTTTCCATTTTCTCTTTCCATCTGCTAATGCAGAGACATTTGTGCATTTATGCGCAAATAAACAAATACAAACACACCAACACTGGTGGTGTTTTGCTGTAAGCCAACTTCTAATGCTGTGTTGTATATTTCTAATGACATAGCTGTGACAACAGAGAGAACAGAGCACAACCATACGGTTGACTCAACATGTGGTCAAGTAAACCTTGGAATTTAATGCATCAAGAGATTTATTACCCCAGCTGTGCCGTGTTTTTCACACAAAAACGTGTAAATCGCTAAAAATTAGAGGGAAAAAAAGAAGAAAAAACAACAACCTGTTGAAATATCCAAATTTTGAAGCTTTTTGATATGCATTACTGGTTTATTGTAAGAAAATTTGCAGAAGTTAGAATAGATTTAGACTGGCTACCTTCCCAGGCAAACTGATCATTTTCATCTTCAGCCCTTCTTGTTTAAATCTTTGTGCTATGTTCATTTCCAAAGCACAGCACTAAATCATCCCCTCAGATCTTTGCAGGGTGAGAGAAAATGTCTCATCTGACTCCCATTTATTCAAATACAGAAACATGCAAGGAGCATTGAGATGCACATAAAATTTGACTCAATATGCCACTGGTCTGCCTTTTAACTCTCCCACACTATGGTAGAATAACTCAGTCTCAGCCTACCAGCTGAGGCATTGATCTTACAACTAGAGGCTGAGAGAGAAAGAACAAATCAGTGTGTATAAGTGTGTGTGTGTGTGTGTGTGTGTGTGTGTGTGTGTGTGTGTGTGTGTGTGTGTGAAAAAAGGGGGAAAGAGAGACTGAAAGAGGAGAGTAAGAAAGGTAATTCTCTTTGGAGTAGGAATAGAAAAAAAACAGAATATAAAAGAGACACGAATGGACAGAGGCTAAATAAACCAGTGGACTCTAGATAAGTGAGGAATCTAAAACAGCAGGAATAGATACAGGCACTGAGGCAGTAAAGAAAAATTAAAAACAGTAGACACAGGAAATGCATTCTTTCAACACAGATCCCGATCCCACCATGGAGTTAAGATCACTGATAGAACATATTTCATTTAAGTCCCATCATCTTTGCAGACATTTACATATTTAGCAGTTTCTGACGCAAACAAATCAGAAGTTTTAAAGGTTGATAACAGCATGAATTATACATTTCTATGATCACAGGTAAAGTCCTCCGCAAGTCTGTAAAGGGCATGTAAGTATTTAGTCTCAACAATTCTCAATCTTCAATTATACAGGTGCTATAAGAGAGTACTGGTTGTTCCTGTGATCATATCATGCCATATGTTACTGTATGTTCACCTTCTACACAAGGATGGTCACATATGGCAAAATGTATCAAGCATGCATGGCTAAATATATTATATGGCCAAGTGCTTGCACTGTCAGGAGAGTATTTCATTTACTGATTGGGAGTTTGTATGGTTAACTGATAGGGATATAACCAGTGAGGCCATGTTGTTGGGCATGAACTGAGGGTAATTCATTGGTACTGAGCACTGGTTTCCTCTCCACAGAGGAATCTGCAAAGGTATAAAGAGAAGCATTAATGCAGAGAGTTTCTCCCCATGATGCCTTCACACATTCGAAATTCATCTCAGGGCAATGAAGACTTTCTAAGTCACTGCAGCTGTTCCACAGTTGACCTATAAGAGAGAGGCCAGGAAGCAAAAGCTCATTACTCAACAGTAAAACTCACTACTCACGAAAACTTCTTCCTCACCATTAAGGGGGGCAGGATACACTTTTTGGGGATGAACACCCATCCTAAAGAGTAGTAAGCCAAGAAATGTTCTCTTTGTCTTACAAACCTGCATGGAGTAATTTTTTTTTTTTTTTTCGCCAGCAGAGTGAGAAGGGAAAAATCCTGAAAAGGTGGAGAGTGGTCAGGTACAGAGGCCTCAGCATGCTTCAAACAAAGTGTTTGTTCGATCGTTTAACAGTGTTTAATCCCATTCAGGGAAAGCTGTGTCCAAAACTTTCCCAAATCAGATGACTGGACAATCATGCACACTTCATGCAGCTACTGGCCAAGTGTGGAGGAGTGAATGTACTTAGGAACTGAACCCCTGTCTCAAAATGTCTTTTTTATTCCTAACAAGACTAGCTTCCTTCAGTTTTCTCGGGTACATCAAATGAGTCAAATCACCATGCATGTATTGGGGAGGAAACTGTCGCAAAAGTATGTGCCATTATCATCATTTGTATAATTCATCGCATAGAAACTACCTAAAGAGATATACAGGGGTCACAGTGGTATTGGGACAACACATTGTACAACCTTGATCACTGGAGACAAAACATGACCTTAAAGAAGCTGCTGTAATACTGATCTGAATGTAAATAATTATTGCATTGCACTGATCGCAACTAATTGTCATTCCCGGCAGCAGTGAGTTCAGTGCCGGAGCACAGGCATAGAGAGCAAACATCCATGACAATGGAAACCCAGGAGTCGACAGGCAGAACCAAGCAAGTCAAAATACAGCAGTCATCCCCGACTGTGTTTCTGTAGTGAGCAGCGAAAGCAAAAATCCATTACCCATCGGCGATAATGTAAATTTGGTCTTTGTTCATTGGTGGTGTCCTTTATACCCAAGTAGATTCCTACCAATGGGTGTATACCAGTATATATTGCATCTAGACATCTGAAAATACAAAATTTGAATTTTTCAGTTTTTGATTATTGGTTTACACATTTTGGGCCAATAGGTGAAGCATGAAGCCACAGAATGTGTTGGTACTGAGTAGAGGTAGAGTAGTTTATGCCTAATACCTAATACCTAATATTTCAAACATCTTAATGTTACTTTGAAAATATTGTTAAAGGCTCCATCACTTTGCTAAGTCATAATCTTTCTTTTTATTTTTTATTTTATTTAATTTACTGTGATTATTGTGTTAGTCCTAAATGAACATTTTTTCCAGTAACTGCAGCACTAAGTTTTGGCAAATTAATACAGTACCCACTGATAGTGGTGCACGAACAAATCTGGCGACCCCCGAACCGGCTGGGCAATATCAGCGCTACACTTTGGCTTTCAGGTAGTAGGGAGGTTATGGAGGCAGGTATCATCAGTAACTGCTTCAAGTCACATCGAGTTGAGAATGCTAGTTTTCTCATTTGGACAGTCTTAATAACAAGCATTTACTGTGGCTGCCCTATTCCACATCACCAATCTTGTTTATGAAGCTTTGTCACACATTACTATATAAGGGCTTTCATTTTAACCTCCCCTCGCCTCCTCTCACTCCAGGTAGAGTATTATACTAAGATTTTTCTACTAGGCACATCTCGTCTCGCTAAGAACCAATGTACTGTCCCTAACCTTTCAACTTTACTTCCCACAGCTGTCTAGAGCTTGTTAAAACTCCATCAGAACAGTGTGATGTTCTATTTGTCATACTCTAGTAACCCCACTGTCTTTTTTTTGTAGATGGTTCCATCATGAAAAATCCCTCTATCGGTTTACTCTCTGTTTCATATCCTATATTTGCTGAGCATGACGTAGTTGAAAGCGCCAGATATCATGCTGACTTGTCTGCTCAGGGGTTCTCTTGCTCCAGCCCATTCTCTAGTTCTAGGGTCTGGATAAAACACCACAGTTTACACTGATTTTCTGTATGCCTCTAAAGTGTGTCACAACTTTCCTTCTCTATGGGAAAAAAAACATGGTTTCTTTACCTCCACAGGAGCTGATGCTTATGAAAAGGAACCGTGGCAATAGAGATTTTACTAAACTATCATCTGGAATCCCCTCGTACCCCAAAAATCTATCTTTCTCCTTTTTGGTAAAATTGAGTCATGGTCGTTTGTCAAAAGAGTGGATGCTGAATATTATAGACTATGGTATGCATCAAAGTTTTCAACCTTTGCTATATTGACAAAAAAACCTAAAGGCCCTTTTTAACACTTGATGACGGACTTGAATGACCTCACTCCATGTAAATGCTACAAATATTGCCCAGGTAGAGTTGATGTCTTCACAAAATGTGTCAAGTTTTTCCTATGTAGGCATACTACTATGGTTTCATTACCGGCAAGTCATTTTGTAATACATAGAAGCCATATGGTGGGAGGAAGCAAGAGTTTTCATCAATACCAGAGACAGACTAGTGAATTTGGCTTCTTTGTAATTTTTCACTAGTGTCATCCCCTTACGCACTGAACTCCACATAGACATGCATTTTTTTTCCTTTCTCTAAAATTCAAATAAGACATAGACTGTAATGTTATTTAAATGTAACCTTTACAGGCTACTTCACCTGATGTAATATTGGAAGAGAGCAACAGACTCATAGGATTCTTTGTTAACAAGAAAATCCATTCCCCATAGAAGTTAGAAAATACAAAAATTAAGTCTGTATGTTTGAGAAGTTTATTGTCCCTTCCCTAGATCCTCCTAGGTCACCTCATGAACCATATAAAGACCTTGACACATGCTGAGAACCAACAATGTTCTACTAAGGGTCAACCTTGGTGAGTAAACCCTTTTTCCACCACTGAATAGTCTATAGGGACAGAAAGGCCATAGATGATAGAGACTTTTGACTTTGACAATCCCATTACTGGATCATTGTCAGAGTATGACAAAGCAAAGCAAATATACACAGAGGGGCCGGAGGAGAGGGTTGGTGAGCGTGAGATTGGGTGGGAAGAGACAGAGAAAGAGAGGCACACAGAGGGGAATGGAGGGAAGCAGAGGCTTCCCCTGTCACCATCTGTAGTCTTATGGAGAGCATAAATCCTGCTATCTGTGTCATGCATACTGTAGTGCTGCTGCCACTGCATCAGAGATCATCAGCACACAAACACTCACACATCAGCACGCACACACTCACACGCACGCACGCATGCACACACACACACACACACACACACACACACACACACACACACACACACACACACACACACACACACACACACCGTCTCTCTCTTTTACACACACACACACATACACACACACATACACACACACACACACACACACACACACACACACACACACACACACACACACACACCGTCTCTCTCTTTTACACACACACACACACACACACACACACACACACACACACACACACACACCATCTCTCTCTTTCACACACACACACACACACACACACACACACACACACACACACGCACACACACACAATCTCTCTCTCTTTCACACACACACATACACACACACACACAGTGTCTCTTTCACACACACACACACACACACACACACACACACACCATCTCTCTCTTTCACACAAACAGCTAAACACACACTGACTGTCTCGCTCTTTCACACACAAACACACACACAGACACACACACAAACACACATACACACACACACACACACACACTCATGCAGACACACCACACTTAATGTCTTCCCTTCCACCCCTCTTAGCTCAATCTGTCGATGTCTGATTTTCTGCTCTTGCCTCTCATGCGCACATAAACACTGCTGTCAGTGTCACAGACACAAACAAACATGGAAACACACTCCAGCAACTGAGAATGTCGATGCATAGAAACACACACACACATTCACACACAAACATAACACACATAATTTTTTAGCCTGTACGGCATTCAGACAGAAAGTCTTTTTCCTTTTTTGTTATTTTTTTCTTTTTTTTCTTCTGTTTTCTCTCATTAATCTCACCCATTGTTTAATTTTTTCTCACCTTAGTCATCAGCATCATAATCAGCACTTTTAAGGCTTTTCATTGTTTTCTGTCTCTTTCATTTCTAAGCGTTCTCCTCATATCTTTCCATCAGTTCGGTCATCCTCCCTCAGTGTCTTCTCCATTCAACTAATAAAACCCTTGCTAAACGCTTACAGGGTGAGCCTGTTTTCCGTTTAACCTACCTTCTGTTGTATTGAAATGGCAAGCATGGCATAATCCTTCCCTTTCACTATACTTCTCTCCCTCCTTTTCTCATGTCTCTTTTGTGTTCTGTCTGATTTGTTGCTCGTTCCCATTCAGATCTTGTCTTACCTCTGCAGTTTCTTTTTATTCCTGCCTTCATTTATGCATTTTCTCCTTCACTTTCTTTGTTCTGATCATCCCTTTTCTTTTTAAAGACTTTCTTTACTCTTTCTTAGTGTCTCCCCCTCCTCTCCTTTCTTTCTTTTATCTCCAGCCGTTAATTTTTACCTTTCCCAAATTTCTCGTCTCCCCTCCTTCCTTCTTGTCCCGTCTTTAAATCCTACCCTCCTTTTTTTCTTTTCTTTTCCTCTCATCCTTTTTCTTTTTGTTTACATTCCCTCAGTCCCATCCATTCTCTCCGCTCTTCTCCCTCTCTCCCTTCACAACAGCAGATCAGGGAGATTTGCATTCAGCACCACAGACAGCTCCTCACACATAGAAAACAAAGAGTGGCAGTGCCACCTGTTGGCCAGCATCAGCACTACAACAGATTCATGATTCTGAGGGAGGAAAAAAGATTGTTTTACTCATAACACAGGACAGATAACTTCCACATGCTCATACATATGTGAATAAGGCTGGAATATAAGAGCGGAGTGCTGCTCATACGGCTGTACCCACAAAAGTCAACTTAGAGAGAACAAGCTTTTACTCTGAACACTACATAGAGGAGATTCTGCTGGGAGATCTATGAGAGAGGTTAAGCTCGCAGGCCTCGGGGTAATGGCAGCCATACATTACCCTCTGGTTTCATCCCACTACATGTCGGTGCTCATAGATGCAGTGCTACTGTGAGGCGGTTGAGCCAGAATGGGGATCTCAAGTCTCATTCTGTTCATGGCAGCCAAAGGGAGGAAACAATAGCATCTGCTCTCCTCGGAGACAAGGGATTTAATCACAAGCACAGCCAAGGTAAGATTTGAATGTAAAGTAGCAGAGTGATGTGTGCATGTGCACGTGTGTGTTTGTGTGTGAGAATATGTCTGTAAAAAGGAATAGAGATGTGTATGTGAGCAATTAAATTAATAGCAAATGTCAACAGGCGAGGTGGATGATACTAATTCTTATTGTGTGTAAGTGTCGGCACAGTGGAGGTTTGTGTGCTTGTGTGTGTGTGTGCCTGTGTGCACATAAGCTGTGACTGAAACCAAAAAGTTCAGCAAATGAACACTTACACACAGGGGCGCCTTATCACAACGGTCGACGGCAGGTCTACGATTGTTTTTTGGGCTCAATCCCCAGTAAGCCCATGCATTAGGCGCCTGTGCTCACACACACACATGCCTACACAAACACACACAGGGGCACTGATCCACTGTGGGGATTACCAGTGATCCATGACTGGGCTCACACTGGGATGATTCGGTGTGTGTCTTTGTCTCAGTGTCCCATCCTACTGGGACCCAAGTTTGTGTGCACACACAGTATGCATTATTGCAAAGTTTTATGTGTGTGTGTGTGTGTGTGTGTGTGTGTGTGTTTTGTTTTGTTTTTTTCTGTGGTGATTTTGAAAGAAGGACAAAATGGAAGAAGACATGAAAAAGAAAGAGAGGGAGAAATCAAAGCAGAGCAGTGGCAAAGACGAAAGAAGGGAGCGACATAGACAAGAAAATTTCCCATCTTTGTCTTTGTCTCTATCCCTCCCTCACTCGCCCACACACAGTAGTAAGTACAATGATCACAGAAAGGTGATGTCAAAGCTTAGCCAGTCAGAAGACAGTGAGCTGACAGAGGGCCACAAGAAAAAACACAGTGAGAAAGAGAAAGCTTTTGTTAAACATTCTCCAGTTTTGGATGTTTATAGAAATGAGCTGTTTTTAATGATTCACAAAAATTAAAACACAAATACAATGGATAAATGGACTCGCTTATGGTAGGCCTAATCACATATAATTGAGAATACTGTACAACCATTTCCTAATTTCTTTCACATTTTTGAATGCATTTTCCTTTTCCTCCAGGCAGCTATTTTGCTGTCATTGATTGCAGCAGCTGACTTTCAGTTCCAAGGCATCCAAGCTTCCCGCAAGTTCAGGAACACACAAGAAGAAGCAAATCAGTCCATGCTTGTAACTGTATGCACATGCAATTGATAATTTAACTTTGGAAAAAAATACAAGTAATCTAAACTCTTTGCATCCACTATCGTAAGCACATTTTAAGTGTCAAGTTGAGCTTCTTACAAAACCTTCATCAAAGCATTAGAGCAAATGCTGAACTGAGAGCTGTTATAATAAATACATGTGTGCGGGCACACGTACGGCCCCAGTACACACGCAGGAATATGGATGCACAGACAAGAATAAATTAATATAAATTCCACACCCCCCCACTTCCCATTTTATCACTCAGAAATATGCAGTAAGCAGTCTAGGGATCAGGACAAATACCGAGTCCTGTGCTTTTAGCATCAAAAGTCAAAAGAGAAGACTGCCAGAGTTCACTTGTGCTGTGAAACCTTATAGTGGGACACATCACATATGGCATGAATAAAGGAACTGTGCTTTCAGTCGATTCTTGTCACAATCTTTAAGTGTTCATTGCAAAAGCATATATTGATATATTCCTTTCTTCCAGAGAATATACCTTAAAAAAAAGGCGACCACCCAAGTTAGTTTCGAAGGGATGCTGAAATCACAGTACTTTCAAGGAAGTCTACTTAAAATCTGTCAGGAATTTCTTCCATTATATACATATTTTTGTGTATTTTTGTGTTTTATTTAATTATATGAAAAGAAAGAAGTAGAGTGCAAAATTGTGAAATAAAAAAAAAACTATGCAGGAGGTTTAACAAGTGGCTCAATCAGATGTGCAGGCCTTCAACGAATCAGAGCAGTTGGGCTGATTGCAAAGCAGCATATCAGAAGCAGACAATGATGAAGCATTAAATACAGACGATCAATCTCACATCAAGACTAAATGTTCATGAAAAGCGCTCCAGTACCTCACACCGTTGAAATAACCATCGCAATGTCTGCATGTGATGAATTTTGCATTTTCCTTCCATAAAACAACAGCAGTCAACAGTATAAAGATGGTCAGACTCTCCCATACAGTCACTTGAATATATAACTGATTATATGATAAAAAAAAAGAGAATCTGTGTAAGTTCGGCACTGTGTTTTTGTACTCAAAGATAGTGCACATTTAAACTACTAAAAATGTCATCACATTATCTAATATATATGAATGAATAATGTGAATAAAATGGATTAACTTAATTTTGTGATTAAATACAAGAAATACTGGCAGTCCCAGGAAAATTGTGATATATCCCTGGAAAGTATATATTTTAAAAACCTGTAATAAAAACATTCAGGGCTAATCAAGGCATTACTTACTATCCTGATCATCCAATCACAGAACTGTAGTTATATATGTTACTATCGTTCAAAATCAAATGATAATTTGAAGAGAAATACCATGCAACTCTCTGGGTTGCAGTTGCACAAGAGTGAATATGAAGTGAGCAATTACACATTTTCACTGTCATTACACAGCTGTATTAATTAATAAAGGAGGCGGAGCAAAGGTTGTACTATGGATTTGTGTGTGTTTACGTGCCGATATATGATAAAATAATTCATACAATAATGCTATTAAAATGTGAAGTTAGGTTTGATTCAGCCTTTTATACTGCGGCAGGTACAGAGCTCCAATGGTAGAGGCAGCAAGCAAATCAGCAGGAGAGAAGAAAAAGGGTCTGAAGATCCATTCAGTCACCTTAAAAAACAACTTACACTCACAGCTGTGCACAGTCAGACACACTCTGAGGGCAGAGGAACTCTGTGTTGGTCTGTCACAGAGTGTTGAACACAGTGGGGTTCACACACATACACAAACACTCACATATACGCACAGCTTGACCACCCATCACTGCCTTCTGATTACCACCAGCTTCCACAGTCACCCTCACTCTTTCTCTCCATCCCTCCTACACACTCCAGTGATTCTCCGTCTTTCTATGCTCCCCCACATTCATCCACTCCCCCCTCTCTCCATCCATCCATCCCTCCACCTCCATCCTCCTCCACCTTCCTTACACCTTTTGTCACCACTGCCTGCCCTCTCATTTCCTCTCACACCACATTCTTTGCTAGCTTTCCTCTCTTTCACAATAAGATACTGCATGAAATGCCGCTACTGCTTTCTAGGCTGAAGTGCTTGGTGACTTAATCAGTCAGACACATAGTCACTTAGCTGCTTATTCACTCACTTGATTAGTCAGCAGCTTGCTCACTTACTCATTTACCTGTTTACTCTCTGAGTCTGACTCATTAATCTAGTGGCTTGCTCAGCCACTCTCTTGCTCACTCACCTGCCTGTTCAGTTTATTAATTCAGTTGATTTGCCTCTGCCATGCAACTTTTAGCTAAACCTTCATGTTGACTGTTAGCTACACCCCTATCCCCCTATGACTGTACAATCATGTAACTAGGGAAAGCTGGCTTGTACATAAACGGCTTTAGGTTTTGTTTTTTGTTTTTGTTTTTGTTTTTTTTTTGGGGGGGGGTCATTTTTTTAAGCTTTTGCAAAACCAAAACAACAACTGCAGAAGCGACAGGAATAGATTAAATGGGGTTCGTTTTAGTGTGTATTGCCCTAATGTAAGTAGCAAATGTCGGCATGTCCACCTAACTAGATTACTATCTACAGTAGAAACGTAGCATTGCTTCCAAGGAGTGTGTCATTAATCAACTAGGTGACGTTTGTCGTTTGTAGCCTTACGTGTTATTTCACCCACTGTGGAGTGGAGGCCGATCCGATGCTGTCAGGGCATGAGTTAACGTAAGCTGCTCCGTCCTGCTCTTAGCAGCTCCAGCTAATGCTGCCATGAAGAGCATTACATTTGTCAAACACATCGGTTAGTTCTCATCCTAAAGGCCTTTTCTCTTCTAACACGAATGTGAGAAGATCCTGAGAATCAAAACAAGTATGTAGAGTTAGGTTAAATAACAGTCACGTCTTACATGTTGCTTTATCGTACTCATGATACTAGGGCTAGGATTATCTCAACACTGGACTACAAGATCAATGTTTGTTCATTATTTCCATGTCTTCTACATGGATTATCAATTGGTGAGGACATGCTAAGCATTTTCCTAATACAGGTAGCTTTAGTCTCCGTCTTTTAGCACATGAACACATATGTAACACTTAACAATATTCTGGCTTCAAAATGAGTCAGCTCATTTAAAAATATTTGGTTCTTTCTTACATCAGCTCTATTATCCAGTTATCTACACTTGATCAAATTTGCCAACTAGTCAATCAGCCAGGTAGAAATGAAAATCCTGCTTTTGTCTACCTGTCTGAAATGAATGAAAAAAAAAATACAGAGCATTTTGAGTGGTAAATCTGCTACTGCTATTGTAAACTGAATATATCTGCCATTCAAGAACGGGGAGGCTTGACAAGCATAGCAACAAGGACTGTGGTGTTGTGGGGCTTAGGAAACAGTCAGTTGTCGGCACAAGTTTACTTTAATGAAGAACTTGTGGCATACACACAGTCGCAGATGGACACCTATCTCCTGCAGTAACATAACGGTGTGCCTACAGTCAGTCATGGTTTTGTGAGTACACAAGCATGTGTGTATTTGTGTGTTTCCATGTGGGTAGCGAGACAAGCACTCTGGTGTGTGGCCTAGTGCGTTCATCGATACATAAACAGAGACACGCTCATGCTGAGATTTGAAAGGTTTTAGATCCCTAGTGTTCTCCTCAGGGTGCGTGTGTGGGGGTTTATACACACACGTGTGTGTGTTTCTGTGTGCGCATGTTATTTGTGCAATTTGCACTTTTCTCCTGTGAACACCACCCCTAATTGCCTGGCACTGATCTTACCCAAATTAACATTCACTTCTAAAAACTCCGACCAATGCGCCGTCACAGTGCATGAACATGAGCACCTAATATCTAACTATGATATCCAAGTGCACTTTATTTCTCAAATCTAACATGAAGCTGAGAACTTATTTTGCACATATTAATCAGATTTTCTTTAAACCAAATAACCTAAAAAAGCTCAGTAGATAAACAGACACTGCGGCCAACTTAACTTGCCTCTTTATGGACTGTGAGGAAGCACTCTCAAGAACAGGAAAACTCCAGGTAAGCTTCAGCGATTCTCTCTGAAGAGTAACTTTATGCCTGATTACAGAGCAGTGTTTCCCTCCTCGCTCTGGTTAAAAGTTTCAAGCCTGTTTCTCCTCCCCCTCGTGTTTCCATAACTGGACTTAGTGCAATTCTGCAATTTTTGAAACCAGCAATCCAATTCACGCAGTTATTTACCAAGTGTGCAGATATAAGAATGGCTCCAGGATTTGAACTCTGAGGACATGAACTCTCACTTTTTAATCTTCACACAACTATATCTATCATCTTTCATGTGTGCAACTGAGTGTGACACCGTTAATACCTAATATGAGAGACTGTTAAAAGTGTCTGCTGCTATGCCATTTTTATGAGTCACTGTCTATTTTCGGCTTCAATCCGCTTGGAACAGATATAAACACTTTTGCCTTTAGTCTTGTTTGGACGACACTTCTTTAAATCTACTGCGTTTGAAGCAGAATTAACCTTTAAAGCCGCTACATACCAATAGTCCACTCAGTGTTTCAAAGGTTTCAGTTATGGTTCCTGATGAGGCCTCCTCTAAAGCAGTAGTCACACCACAAAGTGACATTTGCCAAGCTAACCATTAATTTTGCAGCCTGCTGCTGAGTTAGAGCTACTCAGTCATAATGACTCAGGGAACTCCTATTTTCTTTCATCTGTTGTTTTAAGAGGGAGTCATAAGATGCAAAGTATTGGTACCATCAACTCGTGTTTTATGACTGTTTGCAAACCATTGCTCTTTTGGCAATAATTGTTGTTGTGAGGAGGTTAAATAAAAGTGAATGATGCATCACAACATGAAAGATTTGCATTTATTCATTTAGTCTCAGATGGAAACCTTACACTTTTATCAAGGTTATTAATACATAGGTACGTAATGTGGTGACATCATGTAATCTGGAACATAGCTCCACCCTAACTTCAACTGACAAGAGCTCCAATTAACCAGAGGAAGTGAAAAAACCTGTGTGAGTGAGCACGACCTCTAAGGCCTCTATTTAGTTCATTCTGAACAAGAATATACAATCATTATATATCATTTTTTAGGATATACAGCTAAAATAACAGATTTTCTGAGCTGTTTGGGAGACAATGCAATGCCTTACATTTGGTGTAATATGATCTGTTTTCTTTTATCTTGTGAAAAACAGTACAGCTGAAAAAATTTGGAGTTTTGGATCAGTTACAAACAAGCGATATGGGTATAAGAACAAGCAAACAGAGCATTACTGCTCTCGACAAGTAATGAAGCGCATACTAGTTTCTGCATCAACCTAAGCGATAAAGCACCACTATCCAATACTACTTATTTAGGTGATATAAAGTGGATCTGATGACACTGTCAACATGAAGTATGGAATTGCAGCTGAGGTCTGGGATGACCTTACATTTCTTTTACCTCATCGTTAAACATTAAGGACAAAGGGCCTTGTGATTTTTACCTGTGAGATTTAAGTTCAGGAATCATCAATCCTGTTTTATATCTATTGAGCAGTAAACTTTTTTTGCAGTCTCAAAATTGATGTCTCAGTGCAGTTAATGAAGATGTTCATTGGATCCAACTCTTGAGGTGAAAAGGCAAAGTAAACTATCACACCTCATTGCTTTTGTGCAGTCAAGCGGTGGATGGTATGGATGATATGGTATCTGCTTGTCCAGACTCTGTGCTGTATGAAAAATAAGGGTGATTTTTATTTGTTAAATGAGAAAAAAGGACTTACTGTTCTTCTCTTGTACTGCTGGATGCTCATATATGGCCACTTTCTGCCGCTTAGTCATTTACAAGAATTTTCTCTATGTTCCCCATGCTCTGAATATTAAGTGTTAGACATTTGTGACAGTGCTTACCTACAGTATCTCATAACATGCCTTTTTCCACAACTCATTATCACCAAAGACATTCTCCTTTACATGTGCTGAACTCTATAAACAAAGGTATACAAAGTAAGTATAACATCATATTGTCAAGACACCAGCAAATTATCAAAGTTAACTGAATCTTTGAATTAAGTCGTGGCAGCTGAAAATCTGTATGTAGAAACTTTATTACCTGACAACCGGGCAGACCTTGTTGACGGATCTGTGTGGGTGTGACATTTACACAACTAGGATGATAGCAATGTCAACAAGCAACACACTAAAAGAATGTCGGATCCTGCCTCACAATCTGAGAGGTGAGAGAAAGTGGCAGATACAAGGAATATGGTTGGGGGTGTATGAAAAGAATACAAAGAGTGACAGGGTGTGGGGGAAAGCGTAAAAGAGGCAGGGACAGCAAGACAAGAAAAGTGATGACAGCTGGTATTCAGACTGGTGTGTCAAACCTGACAACCTGAAGTCTGTGCGTGTGTGTGTGTGTGTGTCACTGTGGATGTTTCCATTTGAGTATGTGTGCGTGTGTGTGTGTGTGTGTGTGTGTGTGTGTGTGTGTGTGTGTGTGTGTGTGTGTGTGTGTGTTTGTGTGTGTGTGACTGAGCATACATGCATGTCAGGAGTGGACACAAAAATAATAAAACAGCTGTAGTTTTTTTACCTGCATACTACAGTCCTACAGTCAATGTCCTCCTTAGTGGAGAAGCCAAGGGGGCTCTGCACAGTGATCTCAGGCTGTACATTAACTCATAGAGGGTCAAGAGAACAGACATATAGCAATGTTTTGGCAGATATATATGTGAGGTCATAAGATATTAACAAAAACAGACAAACAGCTATTGTAGAGTTTGCAGTGGCCTTTTTAACTGACTTTTTCGTCTAAGCCTAATGATAAAGCTAGTTTGCTGACTCAAGACATAATGCATAGATCATTCTTGTTATTTCTAACTAGAAACAATTTAACAATGACCTAGCTTTTAATTCTTCCTAAGTTAAAAATAGAATAACACTTGTTTTCCAGTTTGATGTTCAAAATTGTTTATTCAAATCAAAAATCAATCTAGATCACTCAATTTTTGGTTTCAGGCCAACAGCTAACAAGATCACAGGGGTTTACTGATGAGTACAACTGGTTATAGCTCAGAGTACTGATATTAGAAGCAGAGACTTTGAATGATGACCAAGAATGGAGAAAAAAAGTAGCTCCAGAAGTAAATCTCACGGCACGCCATTTAACCAGTCTGTGTGATAAAGCAAAATAGCTCAAGTCATGAAAGGGACCAAGCAATATATTTGCTAAGTCAAATGCTGTTCTACAAATGACAACCCAGTGGATTAGAGTGTCAAGAAGGATGCCATGGTCAGTAGCTTGAATGCAGCTTTTAGGTCCAGCAGCACTAATGCAGTGCACTCACCAGCATTGGCATTCATCAAGAGGTCATTAGTGACCCAGAGAAGTATATGTACTGCTGATGAAAGCCAGACTGTGGCTGTTTAGCCTTGTTGCAAAAGCTGTCGACTGTCCACAGCAACAACTGAGATCTCAGCCAGGGCACAGAAAAGGAAGTGATTTAACGGGGGATCCTCTCACAACATTATGAAGAAGGTCTGAGAAATCCTGAAACATGCAATGCTCTGTCAAATGTGGTCTTATAGGCAAATATATTTTACATTAGGAGAACAGAAAATGACAAAAAACTCAATAGGTTTGGCAGAGGGTTAGTGGAAAATAGGCTGATTGAGCGATATAAGGAGATAAGCTTATTCCTTTTGGAAACATACACCTAAAATACATTATATTTTCATGAGAAGGAGATAACTTAGAAAAGGAAATCTTCCCAATTAGTCTTTTTAGGCAAGTTGGTTAGAAAAACTTACCAACATCAACATTAAACTGGAATTCTCTCAGCACATGGATATTATAAATAAAAGTATGTTGTCCATAATATTGTGTTCTGGTTTTTGAGATCATCAACTCTATGTTCATTTCAAAGTTGTTTATGCTGTTAATGTACCATTGATGGCTGTACATTGCTCTTGCTTGAAATGTGCCTTATATCAGTGCAATATTGCTGCAAAACAAGGCTCCATCTGAATTAAGAGTTTAGATCTTTTAGGAATTCAACATTTGAATAAAATAGAAGATAAGAATCAGAATCAAAAACAAGCAAGGAAAATTGCTGTGTACACAGCCACTGTTTATGGTGTGAGTACCATATACACAGAGCTGTTGCCAAGTAGGTGGTTTGGAACCTGTTTCAAAAGTTTCTAGTGTTTTGATTTTCCATCAGCCTTGTCATTCAGTCATATCCTTTTTTATTGACAGAATTCAATCTTGATAACATTTGCCAGCTTCCTGTTACACTAGGAGCCATTAAAATTAATATAAACAGTACAGTACAAGCTATATTACAGCAACATTGCTGTCAGAGCACAGACACCTCATAAAACTGTTATTTGAGTAGCCATGAATGGAGAAGACAACATTTTTAAAAGTGAAAAACATGAAGGTGAGCTGAGGTAAAAAAAAAAAAAAAGATATAATAGTAAGTAAATTTCCGGGTTTAAGCCCCTTTCAAAATTTGAAATGTTTTGGTTTTCATCCCCACCTGTAGCTCAATAACATTCTTTTAAATTTACAGTCATAGCTATCAGCTAATTTAGCCTTTTGTAAAAATATTAATTGGTTCAAGGTTTAGCTTGTGACTGTTAGTCTCTGTAAAAGTTAGAAAGTTTAATGCAGTACCACAGTGCCAAAAATCAAGTCAAACCTTGATTTAAAAAGTAGGGAGACATTAAATATGAACATCACCAGAAACGTATGAGAGCAACATCACAGACTCATACAACGGTGGCTGCTTCTAGGTTGGACAAGAGTAAAGCAGGGGAAAGTTCAAAAAATGAAAAAAAAAAAGGTGAAGGGAGGTAAGAAGTCAGATTTTCAGGGTTGAATCCACCCTTTCGGATTTATGGTGTTCTGATTCCTCATCATTCCTGTAGCTAAGCCATGTCTTTTTTTAATTTTCAGAAGTCATAGCTAGTGATGATTTAACCTTTTTCTAAGTTTTGTGATTGGATCAAGGGTAAAGCAAAGTTGCTTGCTCCTGTTGGCCTCTGTAACATTTACTAGCTATAATTTAGTGCTGCACTCCAAAAAGAAATGAAACCTTCGATTTAAAAATCAAAAATTTAAATCAGTAGAACAAGCTAGTCCAGTTGCTCTCAAGTAGCTAAATAAAACTTCTGGTCTAATATATGGTCCTTGGCCCAAGTCTGACCCATATACTTCCACATCTGGGCTGTTTCTGGCTGTTATTTTCCAGTAATGAATTACAGCCAGGAAGATTTTGTGTGAGCGCACCAGAATTGGTCCAGATGTGGAAGTAGCACCTGACAGTCATGCTGTATGTGGTCAGACTTGGGTCGAGGAGCCAGGCACATACTGAGCCAGCAGAAGAAGAACTTTTGCTACCTGGGCGGGTGGACAAGGGTAGAACAGAAAAAAGCAGTTTTAAAAATTAAAAACATAAAGAGGAAGTCAAGAAAAAAGGATGAGTCCTCGTTCAAAATGCATCTATTTTTGTGATTAAGCTACAATCATCCTTGTTTCTACAATCATCCACATGATTTTAATTGACAAAACATTATCTAGTTCTGCCTTTTTTTTTTTTTAAAGCTGTTTGAATTAAACGTCCGACTCATTAATTAGCCTGGGTAACAATACAACTCCCTCAAAACAAGGTTGCAAGTTTGGGTGAAGGTGAGTTAAGGTAAGAAGAAGTCAAAGAAAAGTGAAATGAAAAAAGCTCAGAAGATACTGTAGGTGGCACACCCACTGGTAATACAAGAGGGAATCAGAGAAAAAGAAACATAAGCTATTCCACTAGCCACTTAGCACTGCATTACAGACACAAGATTAGAGAGGGGCAAGGAGTTGAAATGTCAGGTTTGGGAAGAACGTGCTCAGATTGAGATTCAGCGCCATCCTTTTAATCACTGAGTCATGCAATGCTACGTGGAACACTGCCAAGTTATGTACGTACGAGTGCGAGTGTGTACTTGTGTGTATATCATTTAAGGAGAGAGATACCTTTAATGGAACGCCCAAATCCATCCCATCGTCGCTCCAAATTTAAATGAGACATTTTCCCTTCTTGCCTTTTAGCAATGAGGCATATTAATGAGCTGGGAAAAGATGCTGAAAGGTTAGGGAACTTTTTTCATACCGGGGAGAAATCGTGTGTATTGCCTAAAGTGCTAGGAGGCCTTAGGAGGAGGTGTGTGTATGTGTGAAGGTGAGGCAGCAGAGCATCACAGATTACACAGAGCTGTGTGGATCAAGGAGAGAAAGGTTGATCAAATACTAGTTAGAGGTCCATTTCAGTGATGACAGTTTCAGCAGACTACTTCTCCTCTAAGTATTTTTACATACTTGAAAGCAGTAAAAGACTGCTTGGTGTCCAACCGCACCCCCCCCCCATCTGTCTTTCAAACACCTACCTCCTCTCTTTTCGTTACTTTCTTTCTTCTCCTTCTTCCTGCTTTGTCTCTGTCCCTCTGCTTTCCTCAGACCTTATCAGAAGGTGACAGAATAGTTTCGCAGCACAGCTCAGAGTCTCTCTGCAAAAGATCTTGAGTGACTCATTCCCATTTTAGAGATCGCTTGTTATTCCTTAATCTCTTATAATTCTCTCAATCCCTCGTTTGCAGGTGGAAGCAGTGGCGTTGGAAGGTGGCAGAGTTCTCTGATGTTGCTGTCATTTTTACAACGGATCTTGTTATCACCTCGCCTCATTTCAAGGGTGCCTTTGGCAGTTTGTCACAGGCATGATTAAAGCTTGATTGTGAAGTGTGCTGCTCTTTGGTTATTTTTATAATGAAGAGGAGATGGATTCATGTATGTATAGATGTTTTTGTGTTTAAATCCATCCAATGCCAGATGGCCAATCAAGGAGGCCACATTTTAAGAAGCTCTTCACCAATCAGGCTGTTTCAGGGTAATACTGATCAGTTGTCAGACCACTGGAACAAGCTCTAACACAAGATTAACATATCACCTTATAAACCTGTTATGGCGAATGTGTTTTTAAACAGGTGCCTATATAAATCTAAAAAAATGAGCGTTTACTTAGAGTTGTGAATGCAATGCCGATATTCACTCCCCTTTTGCCTTCTGTCTTGGTCTCTACCTACTCCCCATTGAAATATCTGGCTTCTTAACAGCTCGATGTTTCCCTGTCTTATTCAGCTAGTTGCTAACTTTGCGTTTCCCTTGCCACAGAGCTCAGAGTAACTGCAGAGTCATGCGATAATTTTCTGTTGGTTCATCACTACAAGTGACACTTTCTACGTCACACATAGTCATTTAAACCACTGTTGATATAAAAATATTGATTGGTGCGGCTTTAAGAAACACTGCAAGAGTCACTCATTTCCTCTCACTACCTCAAATTATTGAATATTCCTCTGCACAGCTACTTCCATTTGCTCTTCTTCCACTATCTACATCTTTTGGAAATTTTTGGACAGGTCTCCTCCCCTACATGATTCCGAATAATCACACAGCAGCTGAAATGAACAAATAATAAAACAGCAATTTTTAGATCTTGTTCAGATGGTTTGTACAACTGTAAATCAGGATGATTAAATCATATTAATTCCACAGCCCCACACTTTCTCTATCGCCAAGGCCTACAGTGGTCTGGTGTTTTTGCTGGCACAAGGCTTATTAGAAATGTGTAGGAAAAAGAGGCTGCACAGAGGCTTACGTGTGGAACATAAAAAACTCTGATACTGTGCTTGAAACTTTCTTACATATTTTTGGATCTATTCGTCTGATCACCCATAAAGTCTTGATTGATCACATATGCTGTGGTGGCAGGACATGACAAAAAAACAAAAAAAGGTCCTCATTATCATTTTGTGCTCACAATAAATCGTGACTTTTGGTTTTGACTTATTTATAATAAAGTGAAGCATTAGTCTCTCCCTGTTTAGTTTCAGTGTTAGCTAATGCAGTTAGCTGACTAATGTTATCATTTTAGTGGTAAAGCATAGAAATGCTCCTCAAATTAGCATCAGTTATAAGCCTCTGTTACACTCCCTTGCAGATACCACATACACATGGTTGTTCTTGGAGTCTGTTCTGTGTGGACCATGTGTAGTTGGTGCCCCCTTAGTTTGTCGTTCTCGCAGTAAGCTCATGGACATCCACACATTGCCCCGCACACACCTGATGTCCTAGCAGACCCTCGTATACTCTCAGATGTGGAAAGCATGACACTGGCTTTAATTGTAGTATTCCCTCCTAAATCAGTGGAGCATGAACTCTCAACATGTCAACACATTGCCAAGCATTGTATGTGTTTACACATGATTAACACGAACAGATACTCTATGTGCATCTCACACGTGCGTGTTCATGTGTTTGACATTAATAAACATTATTAGGCTTTTTTGTCTGTGCCAGCTGAGAGGATATGAGAGCAGAAGCAATAGGAATCACTATAATTATGCGCCTTCCCCTTGGAGAGCAAGGTATCATCGGGGAAAAAGTGACAAGCTGTGAGGAAATTGGGAAGGAGAGGGGAAAGGAGCGAGTCAATAGAGAGAGAAAAAGGAATCAGAACATGCTGCTATGTGAAACGCCCTTTCAAGAGACTTCTGTGAAGTTTGTGAAGGATGCGCTTCCACTTCCACGCTTCCCCATTTATTTAAAAACTGATACATTTGAGAGCGATTTTTAAATCATTTATTCGCATGGCGTTATGAATCATTTTCTCTTTCTACATGATTTGACAGAATATTGAATCTAAACACAGTTCTGTGCTTGCCTTTTAAAGACAATCATAACTAAAATTGATTTTCTCAGTATGAGAATTCTTTTTCAAATCACAGGCGGTCTTTATTTAGGGCCTTAGCCCACCCCTTTATTCAGTACAGACAGAACTATCTAATCTGTACTCAAGGCTTTAGATCTTTCTTTCTTTCTTTCTTTTTTTTTTGACATGCACATACACACACATGCACAGCAGGCAGCTAGTTGACAGAGATAGCAGTGGCATGGGGTTTGGGTAGATTTGATGGGGCGTTGTGATAAAGCTTTGATGTGATCCTCAGGGAGTAATATGACCGAGATTCAGCCAATGACAACAAAGACAGAGAGCGTGTGAGAGAGAGGAAGTGAAATCAGGAAGAGAGAGGTTAAATGTATGTTGAGACTGATGATGTCAACTTGTAAGTCTTGAGCTAGAAAGACAAGAAAAGAGATGTGACTGTGTGTCGAGAGACTGACCCAGAGTGGGAAGGAAACTGTCAGGGAACCAAACTGTATGTGTTGAGAATGAAAGGTAAACTGACAAAGAGAGACTTATCTCAGTGAGGAGGATTTAATCACAGTCCCAGCAGTTAACCAATACCATCATCCTCCTTTTTCTCGCCTTCTGTCTCATTCCTTCCATCCAGCTCTGCGGTTTTCCCAGGACACAGACCCTTGATTCCAGGCAGCTTCCTCACCCTGACAGCTTCCCCCTTAATGGAAAACTAAAGGTGTTCCGGCTCATTCGACGTTCATCTGAGTCTAACGCAATAACTCTCCAAACAGCTTGTTATTCCATTATCACTGGCGTGTGTGTGTCTGTGTATGTGTGTACAATTCCCAAAGAAGTCCCAGGAGAGCTTTGTATTTGGGAACAGAGCCATCAGGTGTCACAGTGTGAGGTTTTTTTACCATCTGAGTCACAAAGGATGTGAGTCAGTCACGGCAGGAGAGCTGATTGGAAAGACACGTGTCAGACATCAGCACTCCTGACTCAGTCAGTCACTCGTACACAGCGTTTAGGACAACTCCCTAGTGCGCTGAAATAAACTTGATTACCTACCACTTCAGAGGACTGCTCAGAGTCACACTGAGGAATTGGTTAAAAACATTTCACCTTAGATACATATGCACAGAATGAACATTTAGAATAGACGTAAGTGACACTTGAGGTATTTATCAGTTTAAGAGTTAATTTGTCTTTCCCAATGCAGTTTCTTGAGCACTGTGTGTCATTATTATGTAACAACTCAGAATAAAGCAGCTGACTGAATAATAAGGATCAATGCTTTTCTTGAGAGTGGGATATTTTGCAGTTTGCGTGCAAAGAGCTACACAATTGGGATACAGTCAAACATGAAGCTTAATTGGAAGGAGGTAATGAGAGTGTAGGCATCTCACTGGTGGTTGATTGAAATTCACAAACATGCAGTGGACTGATTTTTTTTTAAGGATGAGTAGAGAGAATCTGTATGATATGTATGAGGTCATATATGTGAGAAAAAGGGTATCAAAGTACTACTCTTTTCCTCTTGTGGATTATTTAGAAATTCAAACAAGTCCAAATGGAGATAAACCGCATTATTTCTGTGAAGAGTACACTTATTCAGTGCAATCCAATCCACACTGTGTTATTATCCATAAACCTGTATGTGAATTGCTTACTTAACCTGTACATTGTGCATTCAGTTTAAAATTAAATGATACTCCTGGTATGCTTCCACCAGCAGCTCAGCTGGAAACTGTTGTCTCAGCATATTCACTGGTTAGTAATCTGTACCTGGCAAGCTGTGGTATATTAGTATGGGGTACGAAGGGTTTAGATTTAGCTGGGCATCAGCACTCTCTTTTTATGTGTTACCCTCTTCAGTTCTGAGCCCGTCCATTTATTTTCTCATTTTCACATTCAGGAGTTGACAATTCTTAATTGTAACAACCCCTTTCATTCTTTCTGTGGCTTATTATGCTAATGACAAAGAGCCCATGAATAATATGTTTAATGAGTATACTGGGAAATTCACAGCATTGGACAGACTGCTGCAGACATACCATACATGCATGCATTTGAGTTTGATGCTGTATGACATGCACTATCTCTACACTCTTTAACCAATTATTATTCCCAAACAGTTGAAAAATAGCTGAAAATACTGTATTTAAGTGATGCATTTGTACCACATTTTAATATAAATTCATATCTGGTAAGTATTCTTTTTTCTTTTTTTAAACATGAATTGGCATTATTATCACTCTGTTATTGATTTTTCTATTTTTAAATGATTGCTGCATACATTACATTTTAGAAATTAACCATGTGTTTTTAATTCACTGTGTTGTAGAGCCTTAGGCCTTCCTCATTACAATAAAACATTCAGCTGACTCTCACCAGACCCCTCCAAGTTCCAGACGGTAGATGTCATAATACACAGACACAATACACACCAAAATAAAACAATAGAGAGAGAAAATAAACACCCTGCATTATACTGTATATATATTTATACTTCAATATACACATGTGAATATCTATATCTATAGCTTTATCTGTATCTATATCTATCTATATATGCCTACATAATGCAGTTTGATATTTGTCACCTCATAATCATGTATGTGCATACATACAGTTACAAACATACAATATTTATACAAACAAAACAATGAAAATTACGCCAAATCAGAAATCAGAGCAGCTATTAATGTCAGATCTGACAATGATTCAAGGTGTATTTAAATGAGTCATTTTATACATGGATACAGTGCATCCTTCATATCAAAAATGTGTGTACAATTTCATATAAGGTAATTGGTCAGTTTCAGATTGGTAGTTGACATTGATTCACAGCTCTGTGCGCAGTAATAACTGGAACTACAGGCAGCAATAGGATTAGGTACGCATCAATGTAGCATGGTCATTCCAAAGACAATTGACAATTTGCATTTGTTGTGGCGTGGTGAAAGCAGAAACAGGACAGAATTAAGTATTAAATGTATAAAGTAGCCTTTCCAACAAGTTGTATTACATACAGTATTTGTTTTGTCTCCTAGTATGAATCCTACCTTAACTCATAATAAAGATAGAGCATCCTTACAATAAAAAGGTTATTCTCTTGCTGAGCATTTGCATTGTCTCTGCCTTTAAAACTACATGACAGTACAGCTCTATTCATCCACTAATCAGAAAACAGTCACAACACACATGTCCGTCCTAATTACTAAATAATTTCCATTCCCAGACTTCCTGTTTTGTTACTATAATATGTCACAAAATTAATGTATCAGTGCATTATAACTGCAAAATGGCCACGCTATAATTTGACTGTCATTTAAAAATATTCAAAATCAGAAACTTGAAAAAATCCCACTAACTATCTTCAAAACACCATTTTTTATTTTTTTTTTATAGTTTTTCTCTTTTTCTTTTCTGTTTATAAAGACAACTTTTGTACAGGAAACATGATTTTTTTTTTTTTTTTTTTTTTTTTTTTTTGGGTGGTTGGTGGATTTAAGGTCAAAGTATTAGCCTGAGGTGAATTTAACTCTTTAAAAGGTTTTTTGTTCACAGTAGTCCGTTGTGTGAGTGCTGGAATAAAGTCTTGATTTCTCCAACTCAGCATTACTATGCACCCAGAGTGTTTTGAGTAAAACAGTTCCTTTACTAGCCAGCCAAAACACATTGAATTATCTCCTCTTACAAGAGGGAGTTTATATAATATCCCCAATGCTTGGTGCAGTTGAATTTATGGACTAAGAGAAACTGTGTTCCTCTGTGCCCAGTTCCTCTATTCTTCTGTCTTCTTCCACAAGCAGGGTCTGTTTATCTGGAGGAAGATGAAAGGATGACTTTTGCTCATTGATATAAATAAATGGAGAGAGAGAAGGATGAGGCGAGGCCGTGTAGGAGGGGAGATATCCTCGGGGCAAAAGAAGGAGTAGGAGAGAGGGATGAGCCGACCACAGGGAGGAGAGGAGGTGGAGGGTGAGGGTGAGAGGGAGGTGGAGAATGAAGAGAGGAGAGAGAAGAAAGAAAAGGAGAGAGAGGGGAGCTAGTTAGATGCCGTGCTCAATGTTCAGCAAGATTATTATCTCAGCAAGGGTAGTGTGAGAGATGAGATTGAGGGGGATGACGTCTTAGACACCCACTGATGTATGAAGATGTATGAAGGGATACATGACGGCTTAGTGGAAAGAGTGGATAGATGAACAGATGAGTAAAAGGACAAAGTATGATGAATGGTGCGTTTTGTGTTCAGGGTTGTGATTGACTTTTTGGTGAACCTAAAAAAGTGGGCACTCTCTTCAGAGTCTTTTCTTTAGAAAGTACAGTTTTATGACAACATGACTAATTATCCATCTCATGAGCATTAGGGCATGTTTACTATAATGGCTGCAGCTCCAAAATGTGTCTGATATGTATAAAGATAGGCACAATGCTCTGTCAAGGCCAGAAGGGGTCTATTTTCTCCAAAAAATGAGGCATTAATCATTGTAGTCACCAGGTAGCTGATGAGGGTCATGAGACTGAAACATCATGTCTTAGTTTCTTAGAATTTTTTTTAATTTCCTTGAGACAGTGTTTTGAATATTTTTCATATGATTTACTCAAAACATTTCATGGCATGTGACAGCATTGCATAATGGACTTCTGGCAACTGTCAATTGAGAAATTGGTATCTTTACCTTTAGTATAAAGGACCTCATGCATTAAAAGAAATGTTGTCACGTGTTAGGTCTTTGGCAAAATGTCATGTAATTTATAGCTTTATAATTGGACTGATTTGCCATTTTGTTCCACTTAACTTGAATTTTCTTTTCTTTTCTTCTGCTCTTACCAAGCAAATTCCACCACCATCATTTTCGGTTGTTGGCAATGGCTGCGAGTTCCAATTAACTTGAATTTTACATACTCATGAAAATGTTACATTATTATAAATTCATCAAGCCATTAAAAAATATCTAGATTTCGGAGCTGTTATTTCTGTAAGTTGACTTACAACCACCTGTACAGTTGCAACAATTTCATTTAGGCTTGTCACCATTTATGTTTTTCATTTTTCTGTTTCTATTTTTGTTTGTCTATTTTTTTTTGTTTTGTTTTACTGATGAAGGCAAGTAGTTAGCTAGCTCTGCCATTTGATATACTGTGCCAGAGTTAGCCTAAAAGTGTTACGTGGAGGTATGTTACATTCTAGATAACAGCTGCTGTGGACTGTGGACGTCAGTGTGAGTTTCCAAAATGACTGACTTAGATGCTTTCAAGACATCTTTGTGTGTCTGAGAGCGATCAGAATGGGGCCGCGAGCAGGAAACAACACACGTCTCCTGGAGAGGCATGAGGTGCTGAAACTTAGTTCAACAGTAGCACAAGCAGATGAGAATCATGTGGTCAGAAAACTGATGCAAAAAATGTCAGTAACACAGCTACTGTATCATATCGGTCCTACCAGAGCAAGTAAGGCTGTGGTCTACCAGCCTAATGCCTGGGTGCGTTAGACTGAGCGGGGTTTGTGTTTTTTGCTTATGAATTTGCCCTTTAACTTGTAAGAGGGACAGTTTGGTATTTCTTTTTCTAAAAGTTACTTCATCTAACTTTAGAATAGGCTTATCTTATGGTGGTTGTAAACTTTTAGGATAAATGTAAAGTCATGCACATGAAAAGACTAACATCAATAAGAAGAGCAGGAAAGGGCATGTAAGGCCATTAACTACAGCGTAATTAACAACTGGCAGGTTGCTTGTTCAGCCTAGCTGTTGGGAGGGGCCTACCTATCAAGCTAATTTGATCGACAGGCTTTGGATGGAATTTGGTCCACTGAGAGTTGGCCGCTCACCAGTCCAGTCAGTCACCTTCATAGAGTCTGACACCAGACTGCTTTCCTCTAATTCAAACTTCACATCCAATCACTTTTCATTTTCTCATAAATCCTGTTAGAGCCCGCCTCCCTCCCTGTACTCCTATTAGGTGATTGTGTTTTAATTTGGAGCAGCGAATGAGCTATTAGCTGTCGCTGACACGTTACCCATGTAATGCCAGAAAGGAGCAGAGCAGCTGTGACAGTTTATCCTCATTCACTCGCTCACTCACTCACGTGCGCACACACTTGCTAATAAAATTAAAATCACCTACGTTCGGAAATGAGATTAGCCAAGCTCCCCGAGTCTGACTCGACACAGACAGAAACAGCAAGAGAAAAAAAACATAGATTAGATGAGAAGAAACTTGCTTCTCCTGTTTCTGTGCTGTTAGGTTTAAGAGTTAGAAGACATGTGCTAACACTCTGATCACATATTCACAAGGTGGCTCAGACTGAAAGGAAAAGGACTGGAGAAAATGCAGACAGAAATGATTTCTTTTCCTTTTTTTCTGAAAGGAGACAGAACTTTAGTTAATTGCGGTTGCAGGAGATGTCAGAGCATTATCAGCGTCTGCTTGGCATCGGAGTTGACTGGCAGCTAGATAGAAACCTTATCAGCAAGATAAAAAGTGAGAAGGGGGTGCGGAAACAGGAAGAAGTGAGACAGAGCTCAAGTGATGAAAGTCAAGAAGAAGGGAGGGAGAAGAAGAGGGGGGAAGAGATGGCGCAAGAAAAAAAGGACCAAGAAGAGGGAAAAATAAAAGATATTCTAATTTTGTCTTATCGGTAAAAATGGAGAGGCTTTATCTTCTTCAGTCATCACGACGCAGCTTATAATCACCAGAGCAGTTTGACTTATTGCCAGGCAGCAACCATCAGCAATGATGAAAAAAAAAATAATAACAATAAAATAGAAATAAAACCTGTCTATTGGCCCCTTTTCTATCCATTTAGTTCCCCCTTGAAAACTTCCCCTCATCTGCACAACCCATCGGAAACCCAGTTTTGACTTAGCATTTATGTTATTTTCTCTCTTCTCTACTTGTTCTCTCTAAACTTGCCCTCTATTTCTCTCCTGTGCACTTTCTTTGTCTTAGATGAGTTTTTTTGTTGCTTTCATCTGTTTCCCATTTTTTTCCCTCTCTGTGCTGTTTATGCTTTTTTTCCCTCTATCCCCTTTCAACTCTCTTACTTTGTATTATTCTGTACCACCTCTTTATATGTCCTCTCTCCCTTTCCTGCACTGTGCTTGTACTACTCCAATCAAATTCTGATCACATCTTTATATCAAAGATGCCAACCCTTCAGGAGGCACTACTTTCATGTGATGAAACTTGCTTATAATCCTTTCAAAGCTGTAAAGCCAAAGCTGAATATTAACATTCCACTTTATCGAACTTCTACTCACACAACGCTGCTTTGCCAGTTTTCTGACTTAGAGAGTACTTAGTGTTCTTTGTGTACCAGCTACATGCTACAATGCAGAAAACACTAAATTTAACACCACGAGGTCAACCTTGGATGTTAGAGTGAAAAGGACACGGTGTTAACATGGTAATGTTCAGAGTTTGGTTTATTTAATATATTGTATCATATACTACAGTATCAACAGGTACTTAGTCGTTTTTGTAACTGTCAGTGTTGCAGTGTGTTACTGTGTGACTTTCATGAAGTCATTCAGAGTAACTGGAGAGTCTCGGTCTTGAAGAGATGTCTTCTTTTACGGTTCACTGTCGCTATTTCCCTTTTATCTCAGAAATCCAAGGCTTAACATTATTCCTTGTCCAAATTGTGGATGTGGGCTTGTTAAAAGAGCAGGGTCTATTATGTCAGTTGTGCTGTCTTAAGTCGGCCCAGGAGACTAAAAAGCTGTCAATGTGTCCAGCATGCCACTAGCATAGTGTATTTAATAAGAAGTGGGGGAGCACTTTCCTTGCACTCCGCCCGTACAAATGTACAATAAACCTTCTGGTATAAATTGCATTTGGACCCATCTGTTCTGTCACTTTATGCCCCTGATTCGGTCAAGGGATGGCTTCTGCATTCATGAACTTCCATGGACCCACCACCTTCATACCATTTCACAGACATAAAGGCCATGTCACACCAGTAAGTGCCACTGGTAAATTCCTCCATGCGTCTTCAAGAATACAGAGTTCCAGAAGCTTGGTGTCGCCGTGGCTAATCACAGCGCTACTGTAGCTCCGGTAACTGTGATGAAGTAAGGGAAGTGGAGAAGATAGGTTGGGGAAAAGAAGATAAACCACAGGAAGATAAGAAGGAAAACACTGAACATTACATCACATTTTATAGCATCCTTTCACTTTTACTCTGCACTGTATCCAGGCCTGCCTATTTCAGTTTTAGACTTCACTGCTCTCCACTCCATTACCTACTGTATGTTCTCCCCCGATGCTGCAGCACTACTTAGCTCACTAGCATGTGAAAGTTCAGCTATATATAAAGTATGACCAGTTAGTATCTTACTACTCTGCTATTTTGTTTTGGAAAAGAGTTGTTTCTTTTCACAATTAGTGACTGTTCATGGGGGAGAGTAAGCAAAATATGGTGGTTTCCCTGTAACAAGGGGCAATTAGGGCATCTTACAGATGTTTTCACTTAGAAATGCAGTCTGTTGCACTGATTGATCTGCTTAATAATAGTGGCTGAATTAACTGAGTCAGTGGAGAGAAAGGACTGTGCACTGATCATCCAGTAATTTTTGAGATGGCAGGCAGTGGTTACTCAGGCCTAAGCTATTTAGTCTTACCTGTTCCTCAGGCCTCAGCCAGTTAAATCAATATCAGTTTAATTATTTAACACAATTAACATTGGGGTACTTTGTAAAAGCAACGATGAGAAGAAATCTGGATCGCATCAAAACGTCTAGTTGGGTGTCTAGTTCAAATTTGTACATCTGAAGGCAACAAAAATCCTGTTAATATGTACATTTTGAACATCCCAAGGTGTTTGGATTTTCCTTGCAATTAGTTGGCATCAACATACCCACCCCTTTCTGACGTAGGAGCTGTGTTGTACTGTTTGTACAACGATGTTGTGGTCTTGCTCTTGCTAGTAGGCTTGTTAGGGCTACATACCTATTGCATCTCTATTACAACCATGACGTACCGATCACATGTCTGTCAACTGTGATTTACGCATTGGGTATTAATTTATGTGGGTAATTTCAATTTCTGGTGGCTGAGGAGAGCAGAGAATCACCCCTTGAGACTGTAAACAACTGTGGTCATACATTTGCAGAATGTACACAACTGCTCCTTCAGCCGATGAGAAAAGCCAAAAATGACTAACTATTCAGTTACATTAATTAAGGGGAGAAAGTTGTGCACTTCGACCTCTACTAAGCGGTTGAGTCAGTAATACCTGCACATTTCAGACAGATATGCATTTAGGTTTTAATGATTTATGTTGTATATTAATGATGAATGCACTTCTCCTCATTAAAGATTGATTTTGAATTGAAAAAATATTATGGTCAACCTCACCAGAGCAAGTGAGCCACAAAGCTGTGCTCTCTGCTTCATTGCTCCCCCTTCTTACCTTCATTTTATTCTGCTCTATTACTGTTCCCTGCTCCAAATTATCTCCATTTTCCTGCTAATCAGCCAAAAAAAGTATAGGGTTTTGAATTAAATTATTTCAATGATGTAGCTCATGCTATTTATTAACAAATAGAAAAGATGATAGAATAAACAAATATTAAACTAAGCAATATATTTAACAAAGGGATTTTTATCTACATTTTATGGAAAGTCTTTTTTTTAGAGTCAGATAACAAGGTATATATCAAAAATACTTAAATGTGTTTGTATTACACATTTAAAGAAAATTGTGTTATAGCATTATTATATGGACAATTACTGAATGAAAACATCAGGTTAGCACCCCTGTGTACTTAGGACATGGGAGAGGAGGGATTCGTGGCAACAGTGAAACGTTGCAGATTAATAGCCTGCTTTAATTAATAAAATCACAAGAGTTGGTCAAAGTGGAGATTCAAACATTTAATACCAAAGACTAACAAGTATGCCAGACATACATGTATCTAGCTATCTGGCCAAGGGTGCTGCTTAGTCAATGCAACACCGTGAGTGGCCATGCCATGTTCATTTCCAATTTGAGTGAGCTTTGGCAGGTTTGAGTGATATCTTTTCAACTTCAGATATCTGTTTTTTTATTGTATATGTCAGCAGTTCAAGTGCACGCTTTGCTCAGGTTAAATGAATGGGGCTGCTCCATTCCACCTTTGCTCACATGCTCTTATAGCCACTGTCCTCATTAAAGATTGATTTTGAATTGAAAAAATATTATGGTCAACCTCACCAGAGCAAGTGAGCCACAAAGCTGTGCTCTCTGCTTCATTGCTCCCCCTTCTTACCTTCATTTTATTCTGCTCTATTACTGTTCCCTGCTCCAAATTATCTCCATTTTCCTGCTAATCAGCCAAAAAAAGTTTAGGGTTTTGAATTAAATTATTTCAATGATGTAGCTCATGCTATTTATTAACAAATAGAAAAGATGATAGAATAAACAAATGTTACACTAAACAATATATTTAACAAAGGGATTTTTATCTACATTTTATGGAAAGTCTTTTTTTAGAGTCAGATAACAAGGTATATATCAAAAATACTTAAATGTGTTTGTATTACACGTTTAAAGAAAACTGTGTTATAGCATAATTATATGGACAATTACTGAATGAAAACACCAGGTTATCACCCCTGTGTCCTTAGGACATGGGAGAGGAGGGATTCATGGCAACAGTGAAACGTTGCAGATTAATAGCCTGCTTTAATTAATAAAATCACAAGAGTTGGTCAAAGTGGAGATTCAAACATTTAATACCAAAGACTAACAAGTATGCCAGACATACATGTATCTAGCTATCTGGCCAAGGGTGCTGCTTAGTCAATGCAACACCGTGAGTGGCCATGCCATGTTCATTTCCAATTTGAGTGAGCTTTGGCAGGTTTGAGTGATATCTTTTCAACTTCAGATATCTGTTCTTTTACTGTATATGTCAGCAGTTCAAGTGCACACTTTGCTCAGGTTAAATGAATGGGGCTGCTCCATTCCACCTTTGCTCACATGCTCTTATAGCCACTGTGCTCTACATTCTCTACAGGTTCACATTTCTATCCAGAAGGTGAACAACAGACCATATGTGTGTTTTCATCCAGCCTCAGTTAAATAAGAATTTTTTTCTAAACCTAAATTCTGTGTTTTAAACAGGAAAACTTTTAATTACTAATCATCAGTCTTTTTTTTCCAAAAGACTAACAATGTAAAATATTACTAATGCTACCATTATATGAAAAAAATATTCATTATTAGAGCTTAATATTCACCAGTGTACATTGAACTCATTGGCTTGAAGAACAACCAATTCTTTTTTTTCCCAGTCTACTCAAAATTCTGTAGTTTGCCATTTCATCTATAATACTGTCGTGTAGCCTGCACTTAGGCAAAACACCATATGAAATGATTGTCAAGTATGATTCTGTATACAAGCAACCTTTTTTCTCAATAACTAACCAGTAACTGAAAAAATGCAGTTGTTAACAACATAAATGATCGTAAATCAATATTATTTCTTAATGTCAATACATACAAGGTAGGTTGAGTGGGGAATTGTTTTTGCTCTTGTAATAATAGTAGGCCTATGTAGGGTTCCACCGCAGAAACAGATGAAATGGTAGTGTCCAGTTTTAAATGCCTTGAAATATACAGAAGGGTCCCACTGACAGGGTATTTTCTATCATCTTACGACATGTTAATGTTGACATTGATAAGATGATAGGGTCCAATTCACAGGACATATACAGTGGGAATTTCCATATGTCACAGTAGGAAGAGCACAGGTGTGAATATTAAAGTTATGGACGGCTGAATTCCATTTAGATGCATCAGTTTCAAAGTCCTGGTGTTGTTCATCCTGGCTAACTGTCACACTGTGATGTAGTCATCACTAATGTTATCACTAACACCTGTGCTCTTTCTACTAAATATGACAAGTCTGAATGCGTCTATGAAAAAGGCCTATGGTCAACCACAAGTCTTACAAGAAGGACCTATAAAATGTTTGTATGATATTCAAATATATGTTTTTTATTTCATTTAGGTTTTTTTTCCAAAAGACTAACAATGTAAAATATTACTAATGCTACCATTATATGAAAAAAATATTCATTATTAGAGCTTAATATTCACCAGTGTACATTGAACTCATTGGCTTGAAGAACAACCAATTCTTTTTTTTCCCAGTCTACTCAAAATTCTGTAGTTTGCCATTTCATCTATAATACTGTCGTGTAGCCTGCACTTAGGCAAAACACCATATGAAATGATTGTCAAGTATGATTCTGTATACAAGCAACCTTTTTTCTCAATAACTAACCAGTAACTGAAAAAATGCAGTTGTTAACAACATAAATGATCGTAAATCAATATTATTTCTTAATGTCAATACATACAAGGTAGGTTGAGTGGGGAATTGTTTTTGCTCTTGTAATAATAGTAGGCCTATGTAGGGTTCCACCGCAGAAACAGATGAAATGGTAGTGTCCAGTTTTAAATGCCTTGAAATATACAGAAGGGTCCCACTGACAGGGTATTTTCTATCATCTTACGACATGTTAATGTTGACATTGATAAGATGATAGGGTCCAATTCACAGGACATATACAGTGGGAATTTCCATATGTCACAGTAGGAAGAGCACAGGTGTGAATATTAAAGTTATGGACGGCTGAATTCCATTTAGATGCATCAGTTTCAAAGTCCTGGTGTTGTTCATCCTGGCTAACTGTCACACTGTGATGTAGTCATCACTAATGTTATCACTAACACCTGTGCTCTTTCTACTAAATATGACAAGTCTGAATGCGTCTATGAAAAAGGCCTATGGTCAACCACAAGTCTTACAAGAAGGACCTATAAAATGTTTGTATGATATTCAAATATATGTTTTTTATTTCATTTAGGGTTTTTTTTTCCAAAACTGAGAATGCGAAGGTTGACCCAAAATGAAACGCTTCCATAAAAAGTTTACTGGCACTAATATATATTTGGAATAAGCTCTTCTCTGTTGGAAAGTGTGTGTCTAAAGTAGGAGAACTCTGGACCTCAGTTAAATAACTGGTAGCTGAGACCAAATCCTCACAATCCTATGCAACCTCTATGTGTGACACTTATACACCCCAAAAAGGAGTGTATAAGTGTCTTCTATGAGACATGTGACCCTGCAAAAGCACATTGTTTTCTGCCAAAGTAAAACAAGTTTTGGATATTTCATTGGATAGATTTATGTTTTTCTTTTTTTCTTTGTACTCTTTGTACATTTGAATCAGAACCTGATAACAGTTGGTGGGCTGTTTAGTCACTGTAAATTAAATCTGATGAAAATAACACCTACACAGTCCTTATAAAGGAAATACACCAAGTTTCGAAGTGTTAGACTCCTAAAAATGATGCCTGAAGATGATTTTTTAAACTTGGATTGTTTCACATTTAGTCATGAATATTTAATGTTAGGGAGAAACACAGTTTTCAGGGGCTTTTATTCCAGAGCAAAATACATTCTTAGAAATTTCACGCACTTAGGATTAAAATTTTTCTTTGAGCAGCTCTTCAGCCCCAGTCCATTTTCTAAAGAGAATAAATTCTATTTTCATTTAGGTTGATTTCCTGTTATCTTATACTATTGTCCATATTGATCTACTGTATTTTCATAGCGAAATGGAATCCTCTATAACCAACATAAGGCCTCAACAGTTTACATTATTCATTCGAAGAAATTAATTTAAATCATATACTCTTTCCTGTAAAAAATGAGGTGCAAGTGGAGAATTAATGGAATGCATGGAAGGAAATTTCAGCCCTTTATCTGTTCATAATGCAGCATAGGCAGTCATGACACCTAACCCAGATAAATACTATAATTATCAGTTCTGCCTCTCACAGATCACCCGTCTGCCGATCATCTGTCATATCCATCATGTCTACACAAATACACACACACACACACAGACACACACACACACACACACACACACACACACACTGTTTTGATGTGCCAGATCTGTATCCATCATCACAAGTCAAAGTGAGATTTAGTGCAGTGCCCTGGCAGGGTAACCGCACTGTGGGCGAGTCCATATTAAATTGTCTACTGAAGTGGGCCAGATTGTGTTAGGCCAGTCTATCCATTCATCTACACTAATACCCCTTCAGTCTCCATCCATTTAAAGAACTGAAGGGGACTGGAGAGAAGAGAACAGGGCCCAGGAGAAGAGCAGAGAGGGACGGGAAAAGAAGTGAAAGGGAAAGTGAGAAAGGAAAAGTTCTTAAAAGTAGAAGGTAAAAGGGGCTAAAGAATAATGGAAAAGGAGATGAAGGAGAGGAATTACAAATCTGGACTAAATGGAGGAAATACATTGGTAGACTGTAACACATAGTGATGTAATAATTCTTTTGGTTCACTATATGCAATTAATGACACTGTTATTTCAACATTTGTCATGGTTTTAAGTGTGCAAGCTTGCAGCTCCTTCTAAAATATGGACGAAACAAGACCTAATGGAATGAAACGGCACGCTATGTACACTACATAGCAGCAGCTATACTAGAAAGGCTCTTTGCTAATGAGCTTGAGGTTGTGAAAACACACATGCTTGAGTGGACACGTATGCGTGCACTTTCACGTGCGCGCACACAAACACACATACACGCACACGCGCGCGCACACACACACACACACATACACGCACGAATACACACATACACACACCACCAATGGGCTGAGGCACTATCGGCATGCCTTCATTTTGGCATTACCACTTCTCAGTATTTGTTGCTATGGCAACGTCATGATTTATTTCCCAATTAAGAGTTAGTGAACTTGCTTACTTACAGCTAGTAATATCAAGCTGCATATAAATTACCTTCAAGCATAATATGGTCTATTTACTACTGAAAACAAACAAAATATCACCTTGTATCTTCCCAAACAAGTAAACTTCTGTAACAAGAGTTTGCCTCTTGGTGAGTTTTTTTTTTTTTGTACAAGAACAAATGTTCTCTAATAATAGTGTGCTACAGCTAAGTGGCAATTAATGTGCTTGAAAAAAACGCCAAAATTCAGTTGGCTTCACATCCAATAACGACCTTTTCCATCCATCTAGCTTAAAATGAAGATAAACAATACACGGATGGATGAGAGAGTCAGCAGGCAGGTGGAAATGTAATGGAATCAATTAGGCAAATACTCATGATTTATATTCTGTGTTGATAACAAAGAAAGCTTAATTTACTTTTGCTTTCCCCTAATACTGATATCATTTATTTCTAATGTTTATGCAATGATAACATATGAATTCCAATCCCTCTTGTGACAAATTCCAGCAGTGCCTGTCTTTAGGTTTCCCTGTGTGTATGCACGTGGGCATGTGCATGTTTATTGTGTATGTTAGCATATAAAGCAGAAGTAACTGTTAAATATTAACTCTGACCATAAAATGTCAATGCATATATTAACGCTGATTTATAAATATGTATGGTCTATCTATCTGTATGTATCTGGAGTAGATTATACTTAATGTTTGCATCTGTTTGTCCGTGTTTAATTTCTCTTCATGTTGTTATGAAAAATGTTTGCATATCTATGGGCATGTGGATGTTCAAAAAAGACCCCTGCTTGCCTAAGTTTGCAAATGGTTGTCTAACATTCCTCTGTAATGAAACCTCTCTGTTCCTCTTTCTTTTTTCTGTTCCCCTCATTCTCTCCCTCTCTCTTCTCTTGCTCACTGCAGTGTTATTGAGAAGTAGAACTCATCTGGCCCTCATTAATGTCCCTGGCATTCGCTTGGCTCTCTCTTCTCCTCTCCCCAGCCTCTTACAGCTTCATCCCACATTCTACCCATGCCATCCTCGTATGCACAACACTAGCAGGCTTCAACTGCAATTAGCACCTGCCCCATTAAGCATTCACACACACACACACACACACACACACACACACACACACACACACACACACACACACACACACACACACACACACACACACACACAAACACACCCTACAGAGGTATTTAGGTCCAGATCTTTTTTGTGCCCAGCACTACTTTTCCCGTCCCTCACCTCTTCAGCCCTCTCAGTAATGATGGACTTGTTGGACAATAATTAGACAGAGTTAATAATCATTCAGTTGGTTCAGGGAGACATTGGGATGCCATTTTCATTTCCATTACTTCTTTATTATAGGCCTGGCTACTTTAACCTTAGACTGACAGAATGCAGCATCAGTGTTGTAGTATTTGAATCTATGACTTGTTTAGCCTTGTTTGTTATAGGAAACAGGTTGGATATAAAGTTTGGCAGTTTAGGCCTAAATGACAGTTTGGTGATTAGGTAAATGAAGTCTCACATGAACACTGATCAAAGTTTGCTTTTGTTGTTGTGATGTGGTGTGTTGGAAGCCAACCATGCCAAGGATTGTATACTGCAGTGTGTTGATAACTTCTGTGGCTCTGTTCAATCTGATACTGTTTTTGGCGCTAGCCTGAAAAGGCTAAGAATTGTCCCACTATCTTATTAGCTCCAGTATGAATCTTTCATTTGGGCCTCTATTGCAGAAGCCGTAAAACTAGGCAAAGTCATTACCGTTTTCACTTTTTCAATCTCTCGCTCTTTTCATGTTCCGAGATCACTCCTTTATCCCTCGCGTTCTATTTTTCATCACAACTTTATCCTCATTCATACCCTCAAACACTCTTTATACTTGAAGAAATGAGACCCATGTCTTTTGGAAAAAAACCTAGGAACTAGGTCTGGGGTGATCACCAGAAAGTTTCTGACATGCAGAATCACCCTTAAGCTGGTGTTGAATGTTTTAGAGCAGGCTGGTCTCTTTTTCTGAGGGGGATAAGACAGCTCTTGTGTCTGCTTGTCTGCTGGGGCTTTGGAGGTAGAGGAGGGGCAGCTACCTGCTCTGCTCTCCCCTCTCATCTCTTCACACTAATTAGAGAGAACTGGGTTTAAGTCTTAGCAGGGACACACATCCTCTGCCTGCACAAAGGTGGGTGTGTGTAGTTATGTATTAATCAAAGAATTTTCTTAAGATCCTACGTTTGTCTAAATGCATCCAGAAACATATTTTTAGGTCAACAATTTGTTAATAAGAGACATGATGATGGAATACAATGTGCCAGACACACAATGTGTTTCTGTGTGTGCATGTGAATAGTGCGCATTGCGGTGGCAAGGCACCGCAGGCGATGATAAGGAGGGGGCTTAAGCAGTGGGCTCTCTAGGCCTAATCACTGCACGCATTTCAAAGGCAAGCACGCCAATTAAAACTGATAGGGCTCAATACGGGCTTTTGGGCTGCCACAACGAAGAGCAACACATCCAACATGAAAATCAATCGGCCCCCTGTGTGCTGGTCAGGAGAAGCGGTTTGCCAGCCAGTGATCCAAGAGGAACCTCTGATTAATACACAGGCTGTACAAGGGGATGGAGCAGGGGCAAGGGGGAGAGACTTGTGGGGTCACTGAGAGAAGACAGAGACTTTTGAGTCCCCAATCATCATTTGTGTGTGTGTGGGTATGTCGAGGATCAGAGGGCCTGTAATCTCAGCCTCTCTCGAGTAGGTGGAAAAAAAAGTGAGAGGGAGTTTGATATCCTCCATGACATGATTGCATCACATAATTTCTGCAGATTTGTCAGCTGCACATTCATGCTGCCAATCTCCCCTTCTGCTACATCCTACAGTTTTTCTACTGAATCTGGTGACTAGGGAGGCAACTGAAGTCCACTGAGCTCACTGTCATGTTCTCAAAAACCAGTTTGAGACAACTTTTGCTTTGAGGAATGGTGCATTATAATGCTGGAAGTAGCCATCAGAATATTGTTTGAATTATAGCCCTAACAGGATGCACATGGTCAGCGGCGATACTCAGATAGGTCCTGGCACTCAAATCATGATTGAGTGGTATTAAGGGGCCAAGAAAACATTCCCAACACCATTACCCTACCACCAGCAGCTTGACTGTTGACACAAGGCAGGTTGGGTCCAAGGATTCATGCTGTTGTTGCCATATTCTGACCCGACCATCTGCGTGCCTCAGCAGAAATCCCGATTCATCAGACCTGGCTACGTTTTCCAGTCTTCACCTGTCCACTTTTGGTGACCCTGTGTCCACTTCTGTCTCAGGTTTCTGTTCTTTGCTGACAGGACAGGAGCCTCACGTGGTCCCCTGCTGTTGTAGCCCATCCTCCTCAAGGTTTGATGTATTGTTCATTCATTTTCTGCTCAGCACAGTTGCAAAGAGTGTTTACCTAAATTACTGTAGCTTTTCTATCAGCTCCAAACAGTCTGGCCATTCTCCTGACCTGTATCTGCAGGATTTAATGCACTTAGTGTCTGTCACACAATTGGCTGATTGGATAATTGCATGAATGAACAGGTGTATAACTGTTCCTAGTAAAGTGCTCAGCTAGTGCATATATGAGGGGGATGAACTGCGAATCATTCATTGTTCTAAGCAGCTTTCAAGCTACAATACAATATTTCGTTTATTAAAATGAATCCGTAAACTACAATCATTTAACATAATGAGAGGACATCCGGTATATTCCACATCAGTCAAGTTAAAGGAATAGTTTGATAATTTGGAACACGTGCCTAATTGCTTTCTTGCCAAGAGTTAGATGAGAAGACTGATGTCAATCTCACATTTGTAAGCCAACCAAACAACTAAAGCCTGAACTTGGTTAAATAAGCTTAGCACAAAGACTTGAAATGGGTCCACATACACCTGACTCAGTCCATATACACCATTCATGTACCAGTAACTCTATAAGCCCACTAATTAATACAGTACATTTTCTTGCTCATTACATACTAAAACCTAAAGGGTAAAAACAAAGGACTAGTTGTGGTTTTATGCTTTGCAATGTGTTAGGCCATTTCTTGGCAGGGTGTGGTCACTTCCCGGAGTCTTGTCACCGTGAGGTTGCCAGGCAATCACAAGAGACTTCACATTACACAAATGAGATTTAAAGTAAACATTAGTGAGCTTTTAGAGGGGTTGGGTTTTGTTACAAATGCTCAGGCTCAGGCTAGTTCTTTCCCCCTACCTCCAGTCATTATGCTGACATAAGCTAAGCTAGGTCATGTACCAAGGGGGAGTTCTTTTTTAAACTTCTCAGATGGTTTCATTGAATTGACCAATCAAGATCAAAATAGGTTAAATTATCAATGATTCAGACACAAAAAAAACGGAGGTTCAATCAAAGTCCAAAAAATGAATAAAATTTGTCCAAAGAACTTTCTGCTCCCATTGATCATCCCATGCACCCTCAGGTTTATCTTATGACCATTTAGGGGCCTCTGAACCCTATTTTGGGAACCCATAAACTCACTCTGCCTCAACATACAGCAAAATGCTATAATAACAATTCAATTATCTCTTATTTAGTAATATATCAGCCACAGGGGCTTTATTCCCACTCATTTTCTGATCATGCTTCTGGAGGAGTTTGAATGCAGGACATTTTACTTTTATTTTTTTAAATTTTTGTACTGGTACTTTTACTAGGAAAATTATCTGACTACTTTTTCCACCACTGCAACCTCTTATCAAACTCTCGACAAGAATGCCAATACAGAATATTTCCAAAATATGACAAAATATGACTTTAATGGATAAACATAGCACTGAAGCATGATCACAGTTCAGAAATGCAATTAGAGTGACATTTGTTAAACAATCACAGAGAAATCAAAAAAGGACAACACAATTCACCAGTAAGTAGTTAACAATTTGTAAACATGTTTAATTGTAAAAGGAAATCAAAAAAGTAGTGGAATGATTGCAAATCAATTTAACTAAAGTATAGCTGTAGTTCAAAATCTCTAGCATGTGTCTGGGGAACAGATTTTTTACTTTAATTGGTGTGTGTGTCTCCTTACAGGGCAAAGCATCACAAGAACCTGCTGTGCTTACGCCACTGTAGTGAAACACACAGGCTACATGGGAGCTGAAGGTCAAAGTGAGCATTCCTCGCCACCACTCATAGTTTAAACAGTGCAGGTCACACTCTGCTGAGGCAATAGAATGTGACGTCCGACAGCTTGTGATGTGTGTGTCTGCGTTCTCGCATGAATATGCGTGAAGGCTAATACGCTCTGACAAGCTGCTAACATATTTCTCGTCATATCATTTGACATCATTAACTAATAAAGATTGATTGCCCTTTGTTCCCCGGCAATGAGTGTTTGTACTTGTCCTGCCATTGTGGTGTGTGCCTGTGTGTGCAAAAGAGAGAGACAAAGAGAAAGTGGAAAAAGGGGATGTTTTTGAAAAGCTCATGCTTTTCCTTTCCATAGATCAGACTCTGGCTGGATCCAGCCTTCTCCCATGATGCTTTGCAGGTGGAAACTTTGGAAATACTCCAGGCGGTGGCTGAGAGACAGAAATAGAATTTTATATAGGACGTATAAAACCCACAAATGCACACATATATAAACTTTGCAACTCATTTTCTGAGTGTAAATTACTACCTAGTTGTTGGCTACTAGTTCACAATCCTAAAAAATTGCAGGTTATTGAAAGTATGGTCTGTAGGGTCTGTAGATACTTTGACATCCAAACTAGTAAAATTAAAGGGACACAGATTTTACACATGAAGATCAGTTTACTAATCACAAGAAGTAAACGTCAGCCTGAAAAAAAACTCCTGTAACCTCTTCTATGGCTCTGGAGCGAGCTCTCTACAGTTTAGAAGAGAAAATAATCCCGATGATGTCATCAAAATAAACCTGATGATGTCATCGGGGTTATCTTGGTTTGGGGCTGGAACTTGGGGATTTGCAGCAAAAAGCCTGTTACAAACTGTGTGGAGTTTGAAAGAGACGGGCAAGTAAGGGGAGATATAATGAAATAGTTGATCCATTCTAGGGACAAAAAATCAAGATCTCAACCTCTGCTGTTTTGACTTCCACTAGTCTTTTCTACGTCCGTCTCTCACAAGTTCCCCACGTTCATGAGCACAGTACACTGTAAAAGCTGCAACTTGTGCTCTTGGACATATATAACAATCAGAGGCTGTTTGGCTTTAGAAACTAAAATTATCAGCATCTAAAGTAAAAATCGATATTGTGCTAATAAATGAAACTATTATTTCATTTCAACAAAAGTGAGGAAGTCCTGACAACTCAGAGTCCTAACATGTGATTCATTATCATTTTCAAAACTAATAATCAGTAGTTCAGCTGCAAAATGTGCAATTGTTTACACAACCTGTTGACTTATTTATAAGCTCTAGTGCAGTGCATATTATCGCCCAATATCTTATTCAGGTATCTAATCATCATCTAATTTCCACATCATTACTGTGTTCCCTGTGATACCTGATCAGAAAAGACTTAGACTACTACTAATACTATGCTTACTATACTAATATCACAAATTTGAAAGGATTGTGGTGACACATACACTCACTTGCGATTCCAAATATGTTCCTTGCTGATGCAAAAGCAAATATAGTGATTTTCTTATCTGCATAATACTCCAGTGATGCAATTAATCCATTTTATACTGATTATAAGTTTTAAGTCAAGTTCTTCAATAAAAATACTGACTCTCCAGTTCAGGGAGAGTGTTGCTTTGACAAATAGTGACTGAATTAATCTACAGTCTCGCTAATTTATTAGCTACACCTCGATAAAACTAATGCAGTATATTACAAAAGCCCTGCTATAAATCCCCCCTTAATGAGGATTGTAATGTTCAGTTTTTATTGAATCTGTTGGAAAGAGGTGTTAATTTATTTTAATGGTCATTTTAGGAAGCCGTAATTTGTGATGCTACTAAACTCTGCTAGGTGATACTGATGGGCATTCCTAATATTCGTTAGATGACGCATGGTGTAATGTTACCATAACAGCAGTGGTGCATAAATTATTTGTTCCACCCATTAATAATGCCAATAAATCCTGCTTGGATGGGGATAAAAAAGTAAACTAAACAGTGCTGTGTTGCTGTCCCTGCGTCTTAAACAAAGCGCTCTAGGATGTTTTTCTTTCAAGTGACCATTAATAGCAATTGTACTGCCGTGATAAGCCATTTGCAATTTGCAGAGTTTGAGTCTCCGTCTAAAATAGTCCTACACTTTAAATGATCATGTGCGAGGCTTTTTAGCTTCAGTGCTTTTGTATTATGTGCAATCGCATCCAAGTTTTGACGAGGCACAGCCATCTGTATGATACGCCATTGTCTAATTCAGTGATGTCGCTTGTGTGGATGAGTCACCAAAGCCCTAACCCACTGATGTTAATGTATGTCTTTTTATGTACCTCAAGAACTGCGCATCCAAAAAACTTCACAGTTGACACTGCACTTCCTTGGATCATGAGCGATATACACGCCAAGTTTGAAGTATATTGGATAAACAGTTGTCAAAAAAATTGAAATGCTGACCAACCTCCATTTATAGTTATACTGTTAGATTATTTGCGTATTTCCATAGGTTGTTCTCTGTCTTTTTACACATGTCTCCGAGGTGTAAGATGGTCTCATCTCTCATCAAATTTAGGGTATTAAGGGTATTAAGATCCTTCCCTTCAAAACAAAACAATGTTTTGCTGTGAATAATGTCTGTGCAAATGACCAACATAGCCACAAAACAATTGTCCACAAACGAGTAAACATACTCACAAGTTGGGTTTTTGGCCTTCAACTATTTCCGCCTTGGGAATGGGGTAGAGAGCCTCATATGTACGCTTCTCTCCTGAGCCATGGATGGCATAAGAGTTCATCTTGTTAACATTAGGTGGGAAGTACGACCAAGGGAGGAGAGCCTCACCCATCCACCTGTTTCCTGTGATCGTTGCATTAAATACCATGGGCAGTTGTTGCTGGAGAAAGAAATAAGGAGAAAAGTAAAAAATACCTATCATTTTACACAAAAAAAGCCCTTCAATAACTCCCTTGATATCTGTGTACCTGGAATGCTTGGCCGACTCCTGACAGCAATAATATCAGGTGTTGTCCATGTCTACAATAAAACCATGGAGACGTCTCATTGTTTTATTGTGACTATTTATATAAACATATGGTCACAGATATGGAAAGTACAACAACTCAGCTCTGTACTTACGGACAAAGCTCAACCTCCAGGTAATTTTCTGTTGTACTGTCAAGGAAGAAGGACTCAACAACTGAGGAGATGAAGAAAAAATAAAGTAAATACCTTTAATCTTACATTATTGCTTAAAAAGTGTTATTAACTTCTTCAGCACGTATTCCAGTAAACAAAACAATAATTAAATCATTTGAGTCATTTAGTTAAAGTTCAGTATCATACAAAAGTAAGAGATACATACACTTTCAAATAAGATATTAGGACCAGCACAACTGCAGCCCTGGCCGTATGCTCATTATCTACCTAGATTATAATGTGCTTTGTTTCCAATCTAATAACTAACATTAATGAAGCCAAATATGTGGGGCTCATTAACCAGAAATCGAACTTACTTAAGGTCAATTAGAGAGGATTGTTAATACTCAACCTCATTACAAGGCTTAATTGCTGTGTCACCATAATAATGATAATGCGATTAGTATTATAGCTTCATAAACCAGTCTCCAGTCTCTCAAACCTCTCTGCTTTTAGAGCATCCTATAATTGCATCATATGGACTAAATCATTGAATAAACATATAATATCTGAACTATTGAGGGGTGTGGGAACCATAACAGTTACAGCTGTATGATATTATGTAATCTATTACAACAGACCATAAATGTGACCTTTGTGGAGTATATAAAGTTCAGTGTGAAAAAGCAATATGGAGTCTGGGGTGTATCACTGGAATAATTCTACACTTTTTATTGGATAATTATAATCGATGAAAAGAATAGTTTCAAATTTTGTGAAATACAGTGCTTCACTTTCTTTCTAAGAATTAGCATATGCTGAGCAGATTGATACCAGGGCTCACATCTATTGTTTAGTATGAAGCATGAGCCTGGAGATGGTTAGCTGAGTATAAAGACTGAGAATCAGGGGGAAACTGCAGGTTGTCATTCAGATACGTCAACTTTTGTACAACTCAATCAAACAAAAGCGTATTAATTTGTGAGCTTTAGAGGTGCTGTTAAGTGGATTTTTTTTCTACCTTTGGACACAGCTAGACAGGCTGTGTCCTCTTGTTTCCAGTCTTTTCCGGGCAAACTGAACTTAATGGACAGATGTTAATGTGATGTTGATCTTCTCGTCTAACACTGTAAAAGAAGGTCCATCAGCATATTTCACAAAATCCTGAACTATTCCCTTAATTTACCAAGAAATAACAAGTTTGCAAAGTGCCAGATTTCATTTACATTTAAGTAATATTGTTAACAACTTTTGGTAAAAAAAAAAAGTTATTAAATGCACATTCTCTGTGTCAATTAGTCTTCAAATTACATTTAACATATGAATTTGTAAACGCTTTTTAAAAAGGTAATCTTAGGAATTCCGTATGCTCGTGTGACTTCATGTCACATCCCATTAAAACATGACTTATACCATACATCCAGCATGTCTAGGCCTAGACTCCTACACCTTCTTATCCACCTTCATAGTCCCATAGTCCAGGGAAGGGCTGACTAGGGGGCCCTTCAGGAGCTGCTGGGTCATCGAAGAAAGGACCGAACACCTCCATCTTCAGCCCTCCTTGTCCAGGAGAGAAAATGATCCTGATGGGCTCATGATTCACAGGATTGCTATCCCAGGTATGCTGGATAGCAAACTCCATTAGTGTATGAGGACTGAAAGAGAAATTCATTTAAAATGAGAATTTTGCTGTTTGACCGTAGCGACACAGCGCAACAATAAATTACAAACTTACAGAGATGCACAGCACAGCAGGATGTGGAAAAGTGTCATCGACTGTAGACCAGGAGCTACCCCCATGTTGTCAAAGGTCCCTCAAGACTCACCGGCTGAAATACTGTGCCCCAGCTAGTCATATCCTGATATGCACATTATTTGTCTCTCTAAGCAGTTCGTTATCAAACTAGGTTAATGCCAAATACAGTTCTGTTACTCAATAACTGACAGACAGCTCCACTTCCTGACAGAAGAAACCTGGATCTATCAAAGTGAACTTACCTGATCTGCTGCTGTTGTTTCAGATTAGATCCGATCAGAGTTATAGACAAATAAGCAAACTACCGAGATGATATTTGGCAGGAAACGTTATGACAACGTCCTCATCACCAAAATCTAACTTTGCTGGCAAAGTACATCACCACCTGACCAAGAGCTATCCAGCGAATCTTGTGCAGATACGTTCGTTACTTTCTGTCTAAACGTGATGAACAAGTAAAAGTCTTCCCACTTTCCAAAACGTCATATATGATAAAGTTACTGACACGGAAACTAAAATTACACTGAAACTGAGATATGCTCCAGTTAATCGGACGGAACGTTACTCACCCCAAGCGGAACGGAACAAATTCAGGGGAGCACAGCTTCATTGTCATTGGTTCTTATTTGTTCACTTTAAAACGGACGGCGGAACCGGGGTGTACATATAGAAAAAAACAACAACAACACTGATCATGTTGTATTTTAAACTACCGGCAGGCAGATAATTCATTTATATAATCCATAAGCGCTGGAAATGTTGTTTTTCTGTTGCAAGTCAACCGTTATTTTGATATATGAAAAGATTTAGTTAGCTAAGCTTAGCTGAGATTGATTAGCTGGACCAGCTAACGCTAGCTGCACCAGATAACCAATGGCAACACACGCTAATAAATGTTTTTAGCGGCTTTATAATGTCATTAGCTCGGGCTGTGTATTGTTGATAGACTGTTTCTAGACGCCCGAACTGAAACGTAATCTGAAAAAAACAAAACACTGACATAATTAGCCAAAACAATGTATTTCATTTTATTGTAACGTTGATGTTTACTTTGCGAGTTAGTGCTGATCGTTTTCAACTTGCCAACGCAAACTGTTCCGCCTGTGCTCGGTCCACACCCTCGGCATGGATGCAGAAGTCGAGTTTTTGCGTGATCAAGGTAAGGAAAGACCAGGGAGGAGAGCGTCGGTACGTCGCCATGTTCACCTGGTACCTGGCCAACTTAACATGACCAGTGTTCAGTTGTGAGGAGCAGAACACATAAGTTGCATGTGCTTTTATTAACTGATTGCACAAATTACAATCCAACACCCTTAACACACAAAATGAACAATTGCTGATACAGAGGTACTGATTTGATGCTATATAGCTATTTGTGAAAGTGGCAAATTCAAACAAGCTATCGAAGCTTCCTGAAAAATTTGATCAACATGTTTTTATGCCTGCCTTAAAAATAGAACTAGAAAATCACACTCAAGTTTGTGAGTTGGTAACAGCTGATTTCCTACTCTGAAGGCTTGATAAATATTGGCCGAGGTCTGTCATAATTTCATTACTTTGTGTTTCTGTTCTCCTTTAACTGCCTTTCTGCTTGCTTCTCACATGCATCTCTTTCTGTTTCAGCATCTGTCTTGTTTGCTTCCTTCTTCCTTACTTAGCATTGCTATAACTCATGTATGCCCTCAGTGTAATTCTTTCTCCCCTTTTAAAAGTTCTAAATGAGACTAATTTTTAACCTAGATTTTTTTAGCTGCTTTGGCAAAGAATCCACGTGACCAAGATGTTTCCAAGATATTTGTAATTGCCTTTTTCTGCTTTAACTGTTTTTTTTTTATAAAATTGTACTGCAAATGCTTACCTGTATATCTTTTGTTTTTGTTTTTGTTTTTTCTACCAGTCCACAGGTTAAATTCTGCTCTAAGCCAGTATCAGTATGGGCATCACAATCAATCCATTTCTTCTCAGGTAAAAAGGAATTATCATTAACCTCTATAAACTTTCAACAATTTAGCTTAACTAAAATGTTTATGCTCATTATTTGGTATGCTCAGTAAAAAATTTGTGTTTTGTACTTTTTTTTGTCTGGGTATACTTCAACAAGATATGTAGAAATATGGGAATTTTGATTAATGAAAGCTCCGTTCTCTGTAAACTTTCCATCTGTATTTTATTTGTCAGGAAGGAAACGTAAGTATTTAGTATAATTAACTACCAGTGGACACCCCATTATGTTAAACCTCTCTCCCTGTTTCTTGTGTCCGTCAGGTTGAGGAGGCAAGGCAGGCCGAGTCTCCTGCTGCCTGGATCTCGGACAGAAGGTCAGGCACAACAAAAGTTTCTCTTGTTTGATGGTTAACATATTCTTGTTGCAAGTTTAAGGTACAGGGAAAAACCCTTCTGTTGATGTGAATGCACTTGAGAGCAAATACTTTTTGTGGCAGAGGTGACATCATTGTTCTGTGTTACAGTGTAATGGCTCCTCTGATAGCAGAGTATGATCGGCACATGGATGAACTGACCGAGCAGCTGAAGAGATACCAGGTAAAAAAACACTCTAACAGCGGGGCACGCATATTAATTTCTGACAGTGATATGAAACTTAGCCTAAAGTCACAAAAATATAATAGCTTAACTTCATCTACTGAAGTATTATTAGTATATTGTAGAAGTGACGGGATTGTATAAATCTTAGTTCTTCAAAAATGCTAAATTGAGTAGTAGAAAGCCCAAGACTAAAAGACAGAGCTGTGCGATGATCTCTTCATCTTTATATCTCTTAATCTTTTTCTCAAGAACACTGATTCCTCCTATATTATTATTCATGTGTTTATTTTCAGGTGTGCAAACCTGGGCTTAAATTTTATTGCAGTTGCCCTAAAATGCATCATGATGTCTCAACTAATTAATAATGCACAGTGTTCTTCCGCTTGTCAAACTCAACAGGCACAGATGACAGATGTCAAAGTGAAGTTGGAGAGGGTTGTCAAGGAGAACGAAAGGTAGAGAATTTCTACTTGTGTTATCATAAGAAGAGTGGTTACGAATTATGAGACTATCATGAAGATTTACTGTATCACATCAGTCCACATCAACCAAGCTTTTCCTTTTAAAAGAGATTTCATTAGAGAATATTAGGTATTACATAATGTTCTAACTTGAAATTATATACATTGGGTTACTGCAATTGTAAATTTATACCCCAGTGTTCTTTGTTGGTTATTAAGACACAGAGATCATGTACATTACAGCCAAATTAAGTGCTCAGTAGACATTAATGAAGGTTGTGTTGTTTTATCTAAAATCACAAACTTTCTGCAATTTTAAATAACTTCTATATATTACCACTTAATATCAGATTCAGTTTCGGAAAATGTAATTTATCCTAGAAGGGCAATTCAATTTTTGCAATCTACCTGGACAGTATACAAACTCATAGACAAGCAGAACTTAACAGTATGTCAGAAAGAGTAAGATAAATTAATCTGAACAATAGAATAGTAAATAAATAAATAACAGTACATGGGCAAGAGATGCACACTGGCTCCCTCGTGTGGCCCCCTGCTCGCTGATTCATATGAGAACCAGGTAAAGAATAAAAATTTACATAGGTAAAGAGGATGCATTATTAAATCTCAACCCACATTATCAACCCTGATCCTGACCAGGCTGCATGTGGAGCTGAGAGAGTCCGTTGAGAAGCAACTGCATGTTCTTCCACTTGCTTCAGGAAGTGAGGGCGGCACACTGGAGGAGGAAGCAGTCATCAAAAACCTCCAAGAACAGGTCCAGCTGTCTGAACAGGTCTGCATACGTCCACATGTGATGTCTAAACCTTTGTAGATAGTCCACTATTACAATTATGTGGCTATAATGTGCATATTATTTGTCATAGTGCTTAATAAAATAATGTGGGAAATATGGTTGTTTGCTGTCTTATGGCCATTGTACACACCATCTGGCTGCATTGCATTCTGGTTCCCCACAGCCATTGGAGATGATCCCTTGCCATACTAACCTGGGTTTGGCCACCAGAGCTGCATTCACAATATAGTTGATTTCATTTATATATTTTTCTGTTGCTGTTATCAGTTGTGCAAGAATGAAATTTTATCATGGCTCATAAGTAATATATTTAGAGTTGCAGCAATTAATTGATTAATTGATTAGCTGACCAGTAGAAAAATAATTACTGAATTACTAAGTATTTTTTTTTTCACAAGCATGGCAACCATTCTCTGGCTAAAGCTTTTCATTGTGAGAAGTTGATGGTTTTCTTTGTCATACATGATGGTAAACTGGAAGTTAGATTAGAAGATCAATATAATTTTGTTCCATGGGCATTCATTAGTAAGAGGGGAAACAGTCACTATAGCCTTGTCAAATGTGCTTTTAAGCTGTTATATTTAGAGACTGTATCTTGTAAGTTTTACACATCTAGCAACAATAAACAAGACATTATGGTCGCAGTGGAGCTACTAGTTGACTACAGAAAGAACAACAGCTGGTCCTAGTTGTTCTGCACAGCACTGCCCTTATAACAGAGATGCCGTTTTTAACCCACTCTCATAACTGAATGAAACACAGATGATTTTTATTTTAGGGTAGACTTGCTCACTTTCAAGACAAGATACAACCTGAAAATAAGACAATTTTGGAACTGGTTAGAGGGCATTATTTCTTTTTTTACTGAGTCCGGCTGTTTTCTGTGCTCCCACTGTCTGTCTTTACTGAATGTACAAAGGTGATTGGTGGTGTTCTTCTCATCTGACTCCTTGGAAGAAAATCAACTTCTTTAGGATGCATAAATGCCTTTGAGTGTGTGTAAGTGTGTGTGTTATATCTAGGAGCGGGTGCAGGCCATGGAATTGTGGCAGACAGCAGCCCAGGAGCTGGACCGCCTCCAGCAGGTCTACCAGAAAACCATCTCTGATGGACGGATCCATGATACTCACAGACAGCAGCTAAAGGTCTAGTATTCCCATGGAAACATGCAGAGCCAGCAGATTTTTAGAACATCAGAATAGTGCCACTAGATGGAGCCATTATTATAAAGATGAGGTTAATTAGAGTGGTTTAGGCACAGTAAAAGCTTGATGTAAGCATGAGGTAATTACAAGCAGTTAAGTTTTATTATTATTATTTATTTTTTCTATCACAGGACCAGCTTTCTCAGTTCCAGCAACACTCACAGCAACTCCAAGTGGCCAAGCAGAAACTGGAATTAGTAAGTGATGGTTAATTAAAAGTGTGTCAAATTATTGCCTCCCAATTAACTATGGGATAGAAGGGGTGTACACTTCTACGAAATGAACCTTGCTCTAATAGTTAATCTTCTAACTAAGTGAATCGCTTTCTAAATCGTTTTGGTAGTCTGCCAGAACTGCCGTGGTTGTATAATGGACTGTCAGCTTGCTTGATAATCCTCTAACTACCTTAGCTTTTTCTTTTTTGAGCACATACGGTTGTACACTGGTGCCAAACAGTTTAGACTCTATTTAGAGAGAAAGTTAACCTGTCTGAGGCTCAACCTGACTTGGAGATTAAGGTGCAAAACAAATTGTGGAACCTACGACCACACAAACACTCCTGGTGCCTACTTTGGTCACAACACAGAGTGTGAGGAGAGAGTAATACTATATCCCCCTGATGCATTTTTAATGAGAGGGCAAGGCTTTTGCTTCCCCCTCTCTGACTTCTCACACAAGCAGCCTTTTTCAGCCACTAAATGTGGGAACATTTGATTTTGTTGCAGTTAATGTTCCAGAGTTTGTTCTAAAAGGACACACAAAGATTGGAGTGGGAGGTTTTAGGTGAAAAGTTGGTGTGTATTTGGAGTAATGCCACACAAAAGGCAGTCTTGTCTTTCTTGCCACACACAGACTAACCAACAGTTCCTGAAGACTGTGACAGAGCAGAGCATGGAAATGGAGGAGCTTCACAGCCAGCTCAGGTAACCTTCGCTGGACAAGTAAGATGAATTCAACCATGAATTCAAAATGGCAGCTACTATTCTATGTTATTATATGCATGAACTAGTGTTTTCTCTCTCTCTTCCTGCTGTAGGCAAGCCAAGGCTGAACTGAGGACAGCCACAGCCAAAGTAGATGAGATGACCAAATTGCTACAGAATTTCCAGAACCAGATGCAGAGACGGGTGAGAGAAGAAAAAAAAATGTGTATAATAAAAAAAGATATTGAATAAAGAAAATGGGTTGGCCATCTAATGGGAGAAGGGAAGGTAGTGGAGAACTCGGTCAGGGCTCTTAATACTGAGCACACACTAAGGTAGTGCTTTATTACTTTACGTTTTTGTCAATCTAGATGAAATCATGTTTAGGTTTTGGTTATTTCCGCTGTCATGCTATCACAGCCACCTTTTGCCATTATTTTGGATATTTTTAAAACAAACTTTGAATCCAATTAATTAATCTGCACTGAAAATCCTGGTTTCTGGTTTCAACCCTGCTTTGACAGCCAAATGTGTCTATGTATTTAGGAGGAGGAGGTGGCAGAGGCTCAAGGCCGAGAGGACGCGGCAGACAGACGGCTCCAACAGCTCCAGACAGCCTTGAGCCAGCTAGAGGCACGGTGAGCAGATGTTAAACTGCTGGTGCACCTTTTAACACTTTTACACTTTCTTCTGTCTCTTTCAAGTATTTTGATCATTTATGCAGCTTACGCAGTTGTATAGAACTCGTCATAGAAATTCATCATAGTGAAATCATACCACATTTTGTTTTCGCAAAGTGACTTAGAATATATAGCAGCAGCCCAACAACATTAACAGTAGTTGAGCTTATGGAGCAGGTCTATATTTGATTCTTTGGGAAAGTCATAATATTATACATCAGAGTTTTGGATTTCTGTTCCCTGTGCTTTACCCTTTACTTGTCCTCAATCTTTTTCTCCATTGCCAGGCTAAAGGCTACATCTCAGGAGGCAGAGTCCGTTCGCAGAGAGCAAACTATGTGGGAGAGAAAGTTGGGGGAACTCCAGGCACGTTGCACCACCCTAGAAGAGGAGAAGTATGAGGCCCTGGCTAAAGTCAGAGAGAGTGTACAGGTGGCTGAGGAGGCTACATTGCAGAAAGACCAGGTGACCGCAGTTGCTCTGTCTTTGTCTCTTCCTTTATTATTCTATTCCTTCCCCATTCTTCTTGGCAGGCCAAGCATTCCCCTCAGTCTTTTAAGCTCTATTATTTTCTGACAAGTGTCCACATCCCTTCAGCACTCTAGAACTATAGAACTGCCCACTGAAATGTGTATCTGTGTCTGTCTCTAATCTCTCCCTTCAGGCCTTGTTAAGAGAGAAACAGAGGATGGAAGAGCTTGAGAAGACAAAGGAGGCCATCAAACAGCTGATCCAGGACGCTGCAGTCCGCACCAGAAAAGAGGTGGGGAGTTTTGCACAGCTCTCTGAGCAAGAACTGGTGGGCTGCAGAAGTTATCACAGCTTATCCTACAAATTGCCCTCCATGCTATTTGTGTGCAGCTAAAATCTGCTCTTAATCTTCCAAATGTACCTCATTTCAACATAAAAATATTAAAATTATATTTTTGTTTACCAGAACATACCAACACAACCAAATGGCAAAACCATCCTCTGCAACACTGAGACAAGATGGAGAAATAGAAAGAAAAGAAGAAAAAAATGTTTTCCAGCGCAACAAATAACTTATCTAGTCTAAACAACAGCCTTGCTTTTATAATCTGTATCACATCATTTCTTAAAAGCTCTGGATGACATTGAGATATTCAGTGCCAGGTCTATATACTTAATCAAAGAAATACAGTAAATATTAATAAAAATGAAAGAAACCACAGAATTTCAGATTTAAATTAGCCTCACATGGAAGCGCAACCTCCAGCTGTACCAGCTCCTCAGCCCTAGTATTTTTTTTATTACACGACCTACTAAGCCAAAAGCAAAGCACTGCTCTTTCCTCCTGCCTAATCTCAGTCAGAGACATGGTGATTAATGCTCTATTAATGGGTCTTCTTCATCAAGCCTTTCAACTGTTTAATCCTGTTAATGAAGCCTGGTACGACTGCGGGGCTGGCTGTCATCTTAGTCTCTGGCTGGCCTTCAACAGGAGATGATATTTTAGTGATTAACTGTTGATGCGTAAGACTTCCTTTAAATTACACTTTACCTGTCTTTGTTTTTTTTGCTTTCCAGGTAATTTTGTCACAGAGTTGGAGGTTAAGGTTAACATTACAGCCAATGTGAGGCAGTTTTTCACCTTAATCTCCTCCCTCATCTTCATTTAAAGTAATTCAGTGTTGAGATAATCATGTTTAATGAAGAATTAATCTCCAAATTTCTTACACTGGTAATCAGACCTCATGCTTACCTGAGGTCTTAAGTACCACTCAGTAATGCATGAGGGATGGATTTCTGAAAAAGAGATGCTGAATTAAAAGTTTCCTGTGGAGTTTTGACCACTAGTAGCATGATGTAACTGTTTTTAAGAGTGGACCCCATTTTTGATGAATCTTGTAAAAACCCATACATGAACGCACATGAACTCAGGTAATATGGTACAGTCCTGACCTTCGTTTCTCACTATTTCACGAACAGATCGTTGGTGGTGGTAGTTTTTTTTTCGGTTGCTTAAGGATAATTACTTAATGTGGATTTTAAAAGTAAGCCATACTTGATCTGTATAATTTCAAGTAGATGTTTAATTTCTTTGCACCTATCTTGTGTTAAATACAGTAACATAAAAATAGTAATATCACCTTTGAGTATCACTTGTTTTTCTGGGGGGTGTTTTCCCCTTATTTTGATATTGGACAGTAGAGTGGTGACAGGAATTCAGGGGAGAGAGAGAAGATGCAACAAAGGTACATGGGCCAGGCCTGAAGCGGCAACACTGAGATTACATGATCAGAATCTTAAAATCCAAGGCCACTGGAAAGACCCAAGATAGCATCACTTTACATATACTACACAAGGAATTCAGTTTGTTAAATAAATCATTTAGAAACAAAATGTTGTAAACGAGCCAGTTTAATGAGGTAGTCTGAGGGAATCAGTACATAGTGGCTCATGTTAACTGATTTGTCTGCAGGGTGTTTTCTTATGTCTTAAGTTGTCTTGCATTAATTGAACTATAAGGTCAGTATAGTAAATTCCAGCAATACTAAGACTATACAGATTGCAGACAATTAAAAATATTACAGACATTTCTTTATCACATTGGTACAGGAATATTTGTTTATTTTAAGACCTTTATCCTTCTATTTTGAAAATAAAAATTAAAGTCATTAGCTATGATAATTCAAGTCAGTAAATAGATTACAAAGTTGCTGCTAAATGTGTATTTGCATCTTGACCTTTATTTTTTCAAATTTCCCATGCATTTCTGCTTTTTTAAATCTTATTGCCATTTCCTCTATCACTCTGCTTTCTCTGTCTCCCAGAATCTTCAATATTAAAGGCAAATGCTTGCTTGGCACATTGAATTACCTCATTCCTAAAAACATATTGCACAGATGAAAATCCTCACAGCCATGAATGTGTGGACTGGTAATTTTTAGGTGACTTAAGAAGTCTGAATGTGCTTTCCAGTCAAAGCAAAAGTCTGGGTGCAGATAACTTTCCTCCCATATGTTTCAACTCAGCATTTGAATTTAAGCTGCTGAGTTAAGCCTCAAACTCAAGCACCTTCTTTTTTGTTTAATAAAAGTTACTGTCTATCTAACTGAGAGAAAAATGAAAAGCAATTACTCTCCTCACATCCCTGTAGTCATTGCCCATATATCAGCTGTGCGACCTTATCTTTAACAGGTGGAGAATGTGCGCAAGCAGTGCAATGTTCAAATCCACCGTATGTCTGAGGAGCTGTCTGCACTGCAGCTGGTAAGAACCTGTTCACCAAGGACAAATTCTCTTCTGATCACACAAAATCCTTTTTACTCTCGACCTGTGTACTCTTCTTATGTCTCCAACCCTCCCTTTCACCAATTCCTTGTTCTCGTTCTCTATTTCTGCCTCTCTCTAGGAGTGCGCAGATAAAGAGTCTCAGATTGAGAGGTCCACGCGTGAGAGAAAAGCTGCAGAGGAGGAACTAGAGAGGGTACATATGAAAATATCAGTGAAACCACACCTACTAAAGCTAGATCCAGAGTTCAGTATTTGATTAAACTCCTTTATGAATGGGCTCCAGCAATAATACTGATTGTTTTAATGTTGCCTCTGGTGTTTTTGTTCTAGGTGTATAAAGAGGGAAGGGCAGAGCCAGAGTTCAGGAAGATTGATGCCCTCCATCAGAGGTGTCTGAATGCAGAGAGGATGAAGGAAGAGATGAGCCTCACATTACAAAGCACCCAAAACAAACTGAAAAAGATGGACATGGAGTAAGTGGAATAGTTAATACAAGGATTATAGGCAGGCAGTTAAGCTCTCCACCTTTATTCCACTCTTTCTCACATCCCGGAGCACCCCGGCACAGGGCTGTTGTCCATGGGGCTCTGTCTGCTGCCAATAATAATGCTGATTTTAAAATTACATTTTGTCCTCATCCGTCTATTTTCTCCTCTTTCTCCGTTGTCTGTCCATCTGCAGCTATAGTGAGGAGCTGTCTCGGTGCCAGGAGGAAGTGCGGCGACTACAGGGCTCTCTGGCTGAAGCCCGGGACAACTGTGTTAGTGTCAGTGAGGAGCGGCTCCATCTGCAGCAGGAGAACTTGCAGCTCCGCAAGGAGATGGATGGGCTAAGCAAAACCACCCTGCTGGTCCAAAAGAAGGCCAAACAACAGGTAAGCTGCTGATAGATAGAAACAGAAGGGAGTGAAGGAATAGGTGCTCTCTACAAGAACAGCTGGAGGATAAGTTTAAATAAGAGTGAAGTTGAGGGGTTTGGTAGTAAACGAAGAAAGGGAAGAAAGTGACATTGGGGTACGGTGAAACTATACAAGGCCAAAGTCCTGGTGTGCTGGAGTGATGAACAAGAAGAATGGAAGGGGAGGGAAGGCTGTGGAATAGAACTGACGGGGACTCGAGGATGGACAGTCCCCTAAAGGGGTATTCTAGCGATTTAGTAATGCGCATCCATAAAGTTGGGGGACTTGCGAGAAACAGAATAAAACAAGGATCAAGAGTCTGCAAAAAAACAGCAGCAAGAACTCTGATCTGGAGTGTTTGTCAGAGGACTATTTTACGTAACAGCTGGAAAGCCTATACTGAAAGAAATACTTGCGTAAAAGGTGGTGGGAAAGTTGGCAAAAGTTAAAAAACAGAGAATGATGGACAATAAAGTACATGGTTCACACACAAGTTTGCTTATGCTTGTATAAAGTAATGTTACTTTTAGTTCACACAAGGTTGGATTTGTGAGTCTTCTTTATCTATTGAAATGAATCTTGGAGCAGCAGGGAGACCTTATGTCCACAAGCTTCCTCACTTTGCTGCCCTCTTCCAGGTGTCACAGATGGAGCAGGAGTACAGCCTGAAGGAGCAGGGACTCGACGCACGAGTGAGGGAGCTGGAGGAGTGCAGCCGAAGCTCCAGTGCTGAACTAACGCGCCTCCTTACAGCACAGCAGAAAAGCAATCAGCGCTGGAAGGAAGAGGCCAAGAAGCTGGTCCAAGCCTTTGAGACTAAAATCACAGGCCTCAAGTAAGAACCAGAGAAAGTAGATATAACATTTCCTTAGAAATAATGAAGTAGAAAAAACACGAGCTGAGAATCTTAAAATAGACAGGGGACATAAATGAAAACATTTTCCTAATCTAGCAACAATTTTCAGTTCAATGTGGATTTACTGAGGATTTTCCTTCTGTAGATAAGTGTGAAGCAGTGTTATTCTCAAAAAGAGCAAGCAGGCTTGGCAAACACTTTCTGGTTAAATAAACCCTGCAAATTGAAGCGTACAATGAGAACCAGTAAAATTGGAAACTAGTGAGTATCTGACAGACTGCTGTTAAGACAACAGAAATTCTGATTCCCAATATGAGACTATTTTGAATAAGATATATATGTATATGTGTATGTATGTGTATATATATCCTTCTGATACCTCAGTGCCAAAGGACAGTTTCTTATTGTGAGTTTAATCACTAAACACTGGATCAAAGATTAAGCCAACACTTGAGGTGGAGCACTTAAGATTTTTACAACAGTTGAAACAAAAATTGACTTACCTCTTGAAGTGTTTTTGCCCTCAGCAACAGCTGTACTACACTCAGATGTATTGAAAATATTGAACATGCTGAAACTCTTTAAAATAAAGCTTTATAAATGTTTATTTTTTTCTAACTTGAATCATATCTTTTTTTTTATTATTATTTATTTAATATTTATTTCAGGGCAGAGGTAAATCGGCAGAAGCAGCGCACACACGAGCTAGAGATGCAGCTTGAAACTGACCATAATACCATTGCTGAGGTATGTGTAACAGATACAGGCCATTTTAATTCTAGTACATGAGAATTTAGTAAGATGAGTGAGTGTGGCATGCCTATGAACTTTGGTCTTAAAAGGGGAAGCGTAAGTTGTAGGACACCATCCTCTACCTGATGAGAGGAGCTGCCCTTTGCTGTTCCAGTCTGTTCAGCTCATGTTACCCTCTGCAAATGTCAGGCCTCCTTTGTAATTGTGTCAGATAAGCAGCTACAAAAAGACAAAAAGCGGGAGGCATTTTACCTGAAACCTGCAACAGTAGCATTAGGTGCTATCAGGCATCAAGCCACGTGACAAAGAGAGCTTGGAAAAGTTTAACTTTTTGGAGTCCATGCTATGCAAATACATACTATATGTATATAAGAAATAATATATATTTAGTGCAAAAAGGAGTGAAATAAGGGTGATGACTGTGATTCTTGGGCTAATTCAAAGGTTCAGGGGATATGCTGTGAGCGGAAACGAGTTCACAAGCAAAGGAATGATTATAATTGATAGAATTAAGATTCACGGACAGCTTTATGCATCAAGGATTGACAGCCACAAAAGCATGCCTACGATAATGTATTGTGATAATCGCACCATGTGTTTCTACCTCTGTGACTTTTGCGTGCTTGACATCATGTAACTAACTGGTATGTGTGTGTCTGTGCAGTTTGAAAGGCAGCTTACAGAGTATCAAGAGAAGACAAGTCGTCTCCAGAGACGTCTGACACAAGCTGAACAAAGGGCAACTACTGCTACACAACAGGTATGATTAACTTCATATGGGCCCTGTATAGAGGTGTAGTAACAGGGTGCAACTCTTACATGGAGAGATATGTATGATTTTTTTTCCTTTGTTACCTGATTGAAAATTGAAGTTATTTATCTCCTGTATTTTTTTAACAGTTGACTTTACTGGCATCGCAAAGAAGGAAAGCAGCGACCGTTGTTCAAGAGGCTGTATAATGGTTTCTTTTCACTGTGCTTTAGGAAAAATAATGTAGCAATGTGCACTTTTTTGTCAATATGATATCAATATTTTGGCCAAAGGCGCAAGACAGCGATGCTGTTTTCAGTACTCTTGGGATTGAATGGCAGCATCCTGTCTCAGGTTTTCACTGTAATGTTTTGTTCCAAATATTTTCCGGTGCATTTTCTTTGTAAGGATGGAGAGAGAGATATTTAGTATGTAAAATTGACTTTTTTATTATTACAAAATAAAAAAAAAACTTTCAAAAACACCGTGGCCTTCATCGTATGAACTTGTTTATATGTGTCCAGCTGCTTGGGTGTAAAAAACAAACAAACAACCAACAGCCTCGTACGTTTGGTTGCGTTGCACACGAGGGAGGGGACGTTTGTTGCTAGGAGACCGTAAACTTCGGCTCTAGCCCACCGGAGATCGACTTGTGAAGCTGTAAAGTTGTAAAAACTCGTTTCGGAGCTGGATATTTGAGACGGTGAGCATCTACGGAAATCTTTCGAAGACTATGCTTACTCAATAAAACATTGTTTAGAGATAATAACCAATCTGGGGGGAAAAAAAGCCTGCTAGACATTTGAAAAACGCTAACCAGCGCAAACGTTGATGTGCCCTAGTTCAGTTAAGTAGCTTAACTTAGCTAGCTAGTCTCAACCTCTTCCACATTTTTAACCACAGAGATGTTCGTATGTATTGATTGCATTTAACACTATGTTCGGATAAATTTAGATTATGTCACGGTGTCACAAATGGGGCGTTAGAATCTCAAAGTCTGACATAAGCTGCTGATGAGGTGAACTGCGTAGCTAAATGATAATTTCCTGAGTTTTCTACTTTGCCAGAACACAGTGGCGTTACCCCTAGCTAGCGTTACCACTTTACTATACTACTATACTACCACCCCTCCTCTGGCCCCTCTGTCCCTTCAGGGGCCCAGAGCCTGAGAAGATACAGGCCATGGCCTCTACATCTCCGAGGACCTCGCTGCCGAGCATCCCCGACAAAAGCAGGGAAAAAGGGTCCAAAGGTAGGACCATCTGATATAGAGCCCCTCAAGTCTCAAGTGTCACATACTGTATAACCAATGAGCACTGGTTAGTAACTTAATTAAATAGAAGTAATAAACTTAAATCCCACTTGCCATGCAGTTCCAAAGCGGCTTCAAATGCTCCCTGAGCTACAGAGCTCCTTAGTCCCACCAAGGCCTCCAGTCCATATCAAAGACCCACAGGTAAGGACCAAACTGAGGCAATATGAAATTTAGTACTTTCCATAATGTTAATATATCTTTACTAGCCTTCGCTTAGGCTTAAAGTAATTAAGGTATGCAGATGTGTTTGTAGATGTCAGTTTCTTCCCCTTAATGTAGGCTGTGCTGAAGAGATGTGTAATGTGGAAACAACCTAGTCTCAACCACTTAAGAGCCCGCGAGCGGATGGTTTTTCCAGGCTGGTACACTCAATCACCCTCATCTCAACAAACAGAGCAGCTACACAGGCACCGTGAACAAGTGCCTGTCTATCTGCCTCCTCTGCAATCCACTACCAAGGTCAGTGACAGACATGTATGAGAAGAAAAGAAGCATGTCTATAGTGCAAATTGGATAGGTTTCCAGTAATCTATCTGTGCTATCTGTGCTGTGAAGTTATTTCATAAATCTAAGATTAAGGCAATGCTAAAATCCAAGACTAACACTAGAACTGTGGCAACTTTGTCAATCTTCGAGGCTAAATCAAGCTCTTCATGCAAACAGCTGACAAAGCTCTTGTTAAAGCCAAAATTTCATCGTTCGATTTCTCTTCAATGAACAACTTGGAGGAGAAAATTCACCTTTGCTTGTGTTTCTGAACTGCTCCTCCACTCCTCAGTTGTCCCAGAATGTGGAATCAACCCAAAGTCTCCCCAGACGACCCTTCTCCATTAAGAGTGTTGGACAGCTGGATACTCCCTCCAAAGTTCAAATTTATGAGTACAGTAAGAATGACTTTTTGATGATCAGCCATGAAGGTGTGGTATCTGTATGTGAAGACGAGCTTGACTTTGTAACCATCGAGCGCTGGGAAGAGGAGTACAAGTACCATTACAAGATGATGCGCATCCCTTTCTTTGCCCTCTTCAAAAAGTGGAAACCCTTTTATGTCTGGCGCACCAAAGTTCGTACCAAGAAGATTCATTTGGCCAGGGAGTCCCTCAAAAAACGTTTGTTCATAGTCAGTCAGGTATGTTGCTATATGTCTCAGTCTGTCCTAATGGTCTTGAGTTAGGAATACCATACACTGTAAATACTGTATGCTCACTGAGAGAATCTATATTTAAGGCGTACAACTTGTGATTAAAATCGATAGTATGGTATGATGTTGTTATTAACATATGTAAATGTCATACAGTCTCTAAGTCCTGCACTGATTGATATCAGGAGGATGTGTTATCAAATCAGTGACACAGGCTTGTGTCGATTGGAGAAAAAAAAAATTTACACACTGCAGGAGTTCCAGGATGCCCAGTTCAAACAACAACAAAAGGTACAACTGTACATTCATACAAATATTGTTTCAGATGTTTGACGTGTATATTCATGAATTTGTATGCCTTTGTGTGCATCCTCATGAACTCATAGCCCTTATTTATTATTGTCAGATTTTGAATAACTTGAAGATATTTCAAGACCTAGTAAAGGACGTGACAATTTGTGCCTGTCGCAACTATTTGTGGGATCCTCAGTCTGAAAACCCAAGTTCGTACATACAGTGTATATGAAAATACTTAATATTTACATAGACCACAGTGTTAAATGGTTGATACTACTCTCTGTTTAACACAGATGATCAAAAGGAAAAGAAAATGATTTTGGAGATCAACAAGACTTTTCTGTCTAGACGCCTTGTCTGGTGGGTAATTGTATTGAAATTGCCCCCTTTTTATACTCTTTGCTGTCCTTCTCTATTTGTTTACCAGCCCTACCCCCACCCTGTTTTTAAGTAATGAAAGACATTTTGACATGTTATAGTTGGAAAATACAGGTGTAAATAATGAAATTAATGACGACTGAATTGCACTTAGTTTCTGTTGCAGATTGGGGCATTTTATAGCACAGAGCTACCGTTTATGTTATTAGTAACATCTGTGCTTTTCCTGCAATGATATATCTGGATTTCATTAATTAGACACATTTAACCTGAACCTAGTACAACCCTCATGTCTCACTACCCAGCTTCATCCGACTTGTTGACTATTTGGTTGTCAACACCTTGCACATCTTGGTGGTGAATGCAGTGGCTGAACTACTGGCTGTACTCCAGGAACAGGTGTGCCATACACCCAGCCATGCTGTCATTCAGAGCTGGAGCCAGCCCTCTGAGGCTGTCAATGACCGTGCTGATCAAAAGATGGATGGGAAGGTACGGCTTTGTTTGAATATTTTTGCCACTTAAACTCCCATAATTACCAAATCTGCGAAATTCCATCAATTAAAGCAAACCCAGACCAGTATTCAGTTTGGTTTTGGTTGATGTTTGTGTCTTTATTAGTCTGCCGAGTCAGAAACTCCCCGTGTCCAACCAATGTTCATCTCTGAGCTGATGCTTGACAAAAATGCTTTGACCTACAAACCCTCTGAGGAAAACTTTCAGGTTTGTTTCCCAAACTTTTATGAACTGTTACACATTAAGTAATTTATTTACCATTTGATTCTTGTCTACATATACATATACGTATACACCTATAAAGAATGTCTATGTGTTTATCTTTGTATCTGTTCTTTCACAGGAGGCTATTGCAGAGGTTATTTGGGGTTTTGAGAAAACAGTGATGTCAGTTAATTCACTTACAGCAGATCCTGATTTTGATTCACTGACACAGCGTGGAGAGTTTGAGGTAGCAAAAAACTGTAAAATAATGTTAATATTTTTGTAATTTAGTTGTTTAGTCATTTTTAATGTTGATATGCCAAAAAAATTAAGTAATGAGATTTTACACTTTTTTAAAAAATTCGTTTTTATGGGGTTTTTTTGTTTGTTTGTTTTTTTTTTTTTTTTTTTACTTTCAGATACTGGAAAATAAAGATGAAGATGGCCCCAGTTTGGAATCCATCATGGAGAATGATGGCCACCTTCAAAGCATCATCCAAAACATCAAGGTCAGTTTTTGCTTTAACTTGTTTTCTGTCACTGGAGATTGTACTCTATACAGTACTTTATATGTTTGGGCCTGATTTGTTTTCCCCCTTAGGAATCACTGCAATTTGCCTTTGATGTAGCAAAAGAGTACTCAGACACGTTTGAGCGGTTTCGACGGTTTTATAAAGAGAACAAGAGTCTGGATCTGGATGTGATGCAGCAACAAGACCATGGTGATGTACAGTGCATCAACATAGACATTATTTTTATATCACATCTCCCACTCACAACACAAAGAGCAGGTCAGATGAGAATAGTGCTGTGTTTTTTTGTGTTTGTTTTTGATATGAAAGATGCCTTTGCTACCAATTTTACTGGTATTGGAAGAATATTTTGGACACTGAAAAATACCTGACAAGTTATGAAAAAAAAATAGCTTAAACCAGGTCTGTGCCTTTGGTGAATCATCGGCCAAAAAAGGACGTTTTTTTTCACAGTTGAGGATTTTTCCAGCTTATAGTAAAGTCTTCTTTCTGTCAGAGGTTTGATAAACTTGCATTGTTACATTGTAATGCAATTGAGAGCAGCCTATTTTAGGAAGATTTCCTTTTTGGCACATTAAACACTTGTGGGAAGCTCCACCATCTGAGATATGAGACCAAATTGCTTGGTTTGCATTCACAAGCAGCAGTCAGAAAATCATACCCTATGTTATCACTTGAACACAGTTAAATTCATTTCAATTGGGGACCACTAATTACATCTGAAATCAAATTATAGGTGTACGTATATGTGTGTATGTGTACTAATCTATATGGAATCATATGACCCTGCTGATGAAAAATATTTTGTATTTCTTACTGTATATTTTCCACTCACCTTGCTTAACCTTCACCAAGATTATTATGTAATAACTGTTTTATTAGTGCACTTGTTGACAACTGGGAAACATATTGGGAGACAAAGAAGGGAAAGGAATAATGGCAGATAATGTGGATGGGATGAGGGCAGTCTATGAATGTGAATTCACCTGTATCGCATTTATGTCCATTATTCCCTCTATCTTCAGCAATTGTAGCCATAAAATTCCATGTCACAAAATTCTGGCCCCAAAACACTTAAAAACTGAAAGCCAACAATAAGCAAATATACCAGAGTTGTAGTTAATGAGTAGAGATGCAAATGCAAAAAATGAAAAGTAACATATATGGTTGTTTTGGACTTATGACAACTGACTTCAATTTTACAGATTTGTCCTTCTTTGAAAAAGCACTGGAGTTGTACCACAGTAAGCATAAAGAGGTCTTAGCCATCCCACAGAAGAGACATCTTGGTTTACTGCTAGTGGATAAAACAAAGCTCAAAGAGAAGCTTGTGTCTTCCCCCCTATGCTGTCTGGAGGTGAGGATAAGCATGTGTGTGCACAGATGCTGCACAAGGAGACATATTCTGTTGAAACTTGAAATAATTTTAGGGGTTTTAATTCTGACAAACAAGTGATCCAAACAACACAACAATGCAACCTTTCTGTGTTAATTAAACCTCACTGAAATGGAAATAAGCAAAGTTCAGTGCACTTCTCTCCAGTATAACAAAATACTCAATGAACACTACAGCAAAAATGTTGAAGGGATGTAGGAATCATAGCCTTGCTTTGATTCTCTGCTCCAGGTCATCAACGAGGTGCTCACTCAGCTGGCTAAGAGAAAGCTAGATGCCATCATTGCCGAGGCTTGTGAAGCCCAGTTCAAGCTAGAGTTCAGTCCTTCAACTACATCTGAGTTAGCCAACTCACTCGTATTCCTGGATGAGATACAGGAGAGGGTAAGATGTAAACTTCACAATAATAGCAATTTTTTTTTTGCAATAAAAGGTGTTTTTAACAAAACCAAGAAAACAAAGTTAGTTTTACAGTATATAGTCCTCATCCCAGCCTCTCTGCTTCTCTTATGTCCTCATCCCGAACTCCATCACCTTTTCTATTTGACCCCGTCGTACATACACTCCCCTTTCCTTTTCTCCATTTGCCAGATAACGGTGCTAGAGGAGGAGCAGGAGACAGTGTGTCAGATGTACAATCTGATAAACATGTACTCAATTCCCACGCCACCTGAGGATCTGGTTGTTTTTGCCACCATGCAACCCTCTATTAACTCACTGCACAGCATCATTGATGAGGCAGCAGCAGAAAGAGACTCCAGCATGAACAAGTTTTGTGTTTCCCTACGCAAGGACATAAAGGAACTGAACCGTGAGATCATGAAAGTCAAACTTAAGTCACAGGTACATTCGAAACTTTTATTACCTTTTTACCAACCTAAGAATACATAGTTTGGGACTCTACAGTGACTCATTTTCATGCTGAGCCTTATTGCTCAAGTTGTTTCTACATGATTGTCATTTCACTTGTTTGCATTGTGGTTTTTCATTTGAAGGATCCACAAATCTTAGACATCACTACAGATCCCTCCCAAGTGCGTCTGCTGCTGGGGGAGATCCAGATTTCTATAGATGAGATGCAGGCCCAGGCTTCTGCGTACATTTCCTACCAGAAGAAATTCAAGGTGCTGCAATACTTCAGATTCTATATGTAATTATAAAATTATTCTCCCATTAAACCTAGAAAGTCATAGCATTTAGTGCTGGGAAAAAAGATTATCTTATAGTATCAACAAAAAACAAGCCCTCTATCCAAAACCTAACTAGTTTTCCCTCTCTACATAAAGGCGAAGGTGACAAAATTTGAACCCCTGGAGGAGTTAACTGCAGAGTTTAGGCTAAAGCAGCTGCTCTGGGACTCTCTAGAGGAATGGGACTCTCTCCAGAATGGATGGCAGCAGGTGAGGTGCACTTAATATGACTGCATTGTGTGTTGTGTTTGTTTAAGTCAAAACACATATACACTATAATATACAGACCCATGTAAGCAGCTCTTCCTGTCTTCTAATCTGAACTGTGTTCCTCCATGTTTTCTCCTTCCCAGAGCACACTTGAGCAACTGGACATGGAGCAGTTCAGCTCACAGGTGACGAAATACAGCAAATACGTCAACCAGCTGGAGAAAGGCCTGCCACGTAACAATGCAGTGCCAAGTCTGAAGGATAAGGTGGAAGTAATGAAGCAAAGGGTGGGTAGGCAAAAGTGTTTTAGGTGTTTAGTTTGTGGCATAAATATTAAAATTAAAAATGATTAAATTATTACAAATCTCTTTGAAATAATGACAATATAAACTGCTGGTTCTAGACAGCTGCTTTGTGGATCTTCACGTCACTGTTTTATTTCCTTTAGCTGCCCGTCATCACTGATCTGCGTAATCCATGTATGAAGACAGAACATTTGAAGACCCTGGAATCTATTGTGGGGACCTCCCTGAATGTCCAGGAGCTTACTATGGCTGTTCTGGATGAGCTCAACATATTCTCCTATAGCATGGCAATACAAGAGGTAGCATATAAACATAGATACAATATACCATATACTGCTATTTCAATTCAATTCAGTTTTATTTATATGACCCAAAATCATAACAAATGTTATCTCAGGGCACTTTTCATATAAAGCAGGATTGGACCGTACTTTTTATAGTTATTATTTACAATGACCCAACATTCTCCATGCATTTGGCAATAGCTGCAACGAAAAACTCGCTTTGAACAGGTAGTAAACAGGAGGGAGGATAGAGAGCATAGAACAATACAGGTAGCACATAAAGATGTATAATATTAACGAGACCAATAATAAAATGAATAGTTATAGTAATAGGGATAATAATAATGATACTAATAAGACTAAATATAATAAAAATAATGCTAAGCATAATAATTGAAGCAGTGGGTGTTGAGCAGGATCACGGGGGCAGTAGGTGGATCTGCAATTGTAGATTCAGACTCTGCAGCATCAGAGGCACATAAACCTGCAGAAAGCGACAGGAGGCGAGAGGAGGGAGATGAAAAAATACAAAAGCTTTGCTTTTACTTAATCCTACTACCTTGTGCTAAACTAATCCTTTTATTGTATTTTGATGTCAGGGTGAGGTCAAGAATAGGAGCACAAAAGTAAACTCAAATACACAAGCTGATTATACCTAATATCTTTTAAGTTTGACCTGGTTAAACAGAACGGACATAACCTGTGACTTTCAGGTGTCAGGACAGGCTTCAGGAGAGGCATCAGCGGAGACCATTATTACAAAGGTGCGTGAACTACCTCTGAATATACATACCAATATTATATGTCCATATTTATCTACTAAAGACACAGCAGTAGAACTTAACTCTACCATTCTGTCTTTTGAATATGAGCTGATTTTAATCCTGCTCTTTGTATTTACCCCAGCAAATACAGAGATTTCTGTATATGGCGCCTACCTTTTGTTTTGGAAACAATAGCTACCATAACGTTTTATTTACTCAAATTAACATGACTTTGTGATTCGATTTTAATTGTCCAATCAGATCCAGGTGTAAAGTCGGTGTCAGTAAAAATTTGCACTTGTAACACAGTGTGGGACCTTTCACAAAGCACTTTTTATAATGCAAATCTTCTCTGCACATGCACACTGAATTTTTCATGCAGATTTATTTTACAGGTTTAAAAAAATAACTTTAAAATTTTGGAATTATTTGTTAGATGTGTCTGGAGTCCAGACTTTTCCCTTGTCCCACATCCACTCTAGCTATGGGTCCAGTGTCAGTGGGTCACTATTGAAACACACCTACAAAAAGGTAATAGTGGAATACAGTATAGGGAGCTCATGTTGTTTATTCTTGGCCCTCTCAATGAGTCATGCAGGTGGAGGACATATGGAAGACCACAGAGTTTACTGTTCTGCCTCACAGAGACTCCAAAGAAGTGTTCATCTTGGGAGGCACAGATGATATCCAGGTAGCAACGTGCAGCACACACGTTCTCACACAGTCTTTTGTACTACACACTAATAATGTTTCAGTACATCTAATTGTGTTTGTTTACTTGCTGTGTAGGTACTCCTAGATGACAGCATTATGAATGTGGGCACGGTGGCATCTTCTCGCTACATAGCACCCATCAAGCTCAGAGTGGAAAAATTGCTCAGACAGCTGACCCTCTTCAACCAAACACTGGTAAAGGCTTAAAACTTAGAATAGATACTGTACCATTTGCAGTGATCAGCTACAACTTTTAAAACCACTTACTGGTTTAAATGGTTTGACTGAATGGTGTGTGTGTGTGCATGTATATGTGTGTGTGTGTGTGTGTGTGTACGTGTGTACAAGGCAGTAATTGCTTTTAATAATATGGCTGCTTTGTAGTGATGCCACCAATACCATCACGAATTGGTCTTTCATTTGGCTGCAAGCGATTGTTGATGCTTGTCTGCCTTGTCTAAATGCAGCTTTTGACTTGGATTTGGCCTCAAATGTAACACATCAGCTCTCCCTACTGGCTGAAAAAGAAGTTATGCTTTCTTTATGTTTACTGATTCATATATTTCAGTTCCTTTAAGGAAAACTGAACAGTAAGACATTCAAGACTACAGTTTAATAACATAAAAAATTTTCTCTACCTCTTTAATTCTCCCTCTGCTCACATTGTCCCTTCTGCCCCTTTTCACACTTCCTTTACAGGATGAGTGGCTTACATGCCAAAGGAACTGGCTATACCTAGAGAGTATTTTCCTAGCTCCAGACATCAAAAGGCAGCTGCCTGTGGAGTCTAAGATGTTTCTTAAGGTTGACAAGTCCTGGAAGGAGATCATGGCGAGGTTGAATAAGATGCCCAATGCACTTAAAGCAGCCACACAGCCTGGTAGGTGATCTTAAAGCATGGGTAAATAGACAAAAATGATATGGAGACATAAAAACTTTTTGTTTCCTTTTCCTTTTGTCCTACACAGATCTGTTGGAGACTTTTCAGCACAACAATACTCTTTTAGATGAGATACAGAAGTGTCTAGAAGCCTACCTTGAGTCCAAAAGAGTAATCTTCCCCAGGTACACATGTTTTGTTTGTTACATAGGAGAAAGCAGACATTTTCATCATACGTCATTTTTTTTTTAAAAACCTTTCTAAACTTTATTCTTTATATTTACTTCCTTTCTTGGTTAGTAGTTTTCCCTGTGCACACACTAAATTTCAAATTTAAGTGTATAATGTAATAGAAAGTATGTTGCTTTGCAGTTTCCCTCGACAAGTTGCCATTCATTACTCCAAATATCTTGTCCTAGCGAGCAATAGTTATCTTCACTATGGCGGATGCGTAGTGTTGGCTACTTTGATATTCATCCTTCATCTGTTCCCTGCAGGTTCTACTTCTTATCCAACGATGAGCTCCTGAAGATCTTGGCCCAGACGAGAAACCCCCAGGCTGTGCAGCCCCACCTTAGAAAGTGTTTTGATGCCATTACCCGCCTAGAGTTTGCTTTGCTGCCTAAACAGCCTTCTGGTGCTACAGGAATGGTCCTGGATGCTGGAGAACAGGAAACCATACACAGCAAAGACATCCTATATATGGTGTCTCCTGAGGGAGAGAAGGTCAGGTTTGAATAACTTTAACACTTTTGGTCATCATGCTATCTGGGTATGCTCGTCCCCTGTTTTTCTGCTTGGACAAGTGAGAAGGAAAAAAATACACTCTTAATTTATCCTTCTCAAACTAGTTAACCTTGTCAGCCATATAAAGTTGGCATCACTTTCCTCCTACTAACAATGCTAATGATGTTTCTGTCACAAACACAAAAAAAACTGTATAACTGTATAACTAATTCTCTTGTCTCTCACTGCAGGAATTTTGTGGCTGCTTCCTGTTTGTGCTCTGGGTTTAGACACCAGTCTCTCTTTAGTTGTAAATTAGAACCACAGCAACCATTGTCATATAATTGTGTTTGAAATCTTGATATCTGCAACAAGCATGATGAAACATTCACTGAGTGAACAGGCAATTTTGCTTGTACTGATTACTTAGTCACCCACTGTATGAGACATTAGGCTATCAGTTATGACCTCAAGGGGATATTAGTTATCACCCTTGCAGTCCTTTGAACACAAAGGGTAAATAAAGCATGTGGGAACTGGTTCCCAATAATAAATCATATGTAATCATTTCCTTAACTGTAACTGATCTTGTCCATCTGTGTGTAACTGTAGGTGGGTTTGACCAAAGGTCTAAAGGCACAAGGTAATGTTGAAGATTGGCTTTGCAAGGTGGAGGAGGCCATGTTCTCCTCACTGCAACGTCTCAGCAAGGCTGCCATTGCAGACTACCAGATGAGGTCTAGAGAGGAATGGGTGGTGGCTGGACATCCATCACAGGTACACACATACACACACACATAACACACAAATAACACATACATACACACACTCAAACAAACATATAAACTAGAAACTAAAGTAATGGAAGTGTGCTGCTGAGAAACAGATGTATAGTATATATAGAATATATTCCCTTATATTCAGAAATATTATAATGCTATGATTGCTCAAGGGGCTAACCAAACCTTAAAGAATTATTCCCATCACCTTAAGCTGGGATGGATTTATATGATTATATATTTTAATTCCAGTTGATGCTTTTTGTTCAAGTCTTAATTTTTTAGTGAAGAAATTTAACATCAGTTTGTGTGTATGTCCACCAGGTGGTGCTGACCACCTCACAGATAATGTGGTGCAGGGACATGGATGCCTGCCTGGAGGGAGACCACAACCACTTTGCTGCCCTGCAAGAATTTGAGCTCACCAACTTTGATGTAATCCTGACTAATTCCTCTACTGTTTTCATTTGTCCTCACTATCTGGGTAAAAATTAATATTGACAAAATAAATCTACACTTTGTATATGTCTAGGTATTTTCAACTTTCACTTCAAGATTTTTCTGTGGTTGTTGTGTTTGTGTCTGTTTTAGAGGCTAAATGCCCTAGCAGCACTGGTACGAGGACAGCTCCCTACTTTACACCGTAACATCATCACTGCCCTCATCACCATTGATGTCCATGCCAGAGACATTGTCACAGATCTGGTCCGGCAGAAGGTACAGTGGTCCAGTGTCAGTGCAGTCGTGCAAATGCACACAAATATCACAAGGCAGCTTATACCTTTGTTTGTTCTTGCTGTGGTATGATATGTGCAGGAATTGACTGCGGATTTTAATGCGAGATTTTTAGCAACTCACCACCTTAAAGTAACTTTAGCCTTCTTTTTTTTCAGGTGGATAACCGATGGAACTTTGAATGGCAGAGACAGCTACGATACTACTGGGACTTGGACTTGGACAACTGCATAGCCACAATGGCTCTGTCCACTTATATTTATGGCTATGAATACCTGGGAGCCTGTCCGCGGCTGGTCATCACACCACTCACGGTAGAACAAAATATATCATTAACACAATGCAGGCTTCCACCGTGGCACATTTTCATAAACACAATATTAGTTCAGTTAGATTGTGCATAAAGCCACAAACATGTCCCATAGTGAAAGTATAGAACAGAAACACAGAATGCCATGTGCCTATCTGTTATCTTGTTCAGTTTTTCAGTTTTGTTAAGTCACAACCCAAATCATCCCCCCTCTTCTGCACCTCTCACCCTGCTCTAATGTACAGGACCGTTGCTACCTGTGTCTGATGGGAGCTCTCCAGTTGGACTTGGGAGGTGCGCCAGCTGGGCCAGCAGGGACAGGCAAAACAGAGACTACCAAGGACCTGGCCAAGGCCCTGGCTATACAGTGTGTGGTCTTCAACTGCTCTGATGGGCTTGACTATAAAGTAAGCCATGACAAACTGTATTCATCTAAAATCTACATACGAAAGTTTATATGCTCCTTTAATTATTTGCTCTTTTATTATAATTTATTCCGTCATCTCTTCATCTTCATCTTCAGCATTCTTTTTTTCCCCACTAACGTTCTGGCACTGCCTGTATTTGTTCCATTTAAATTTTCCGTGGAAGGCTCAAAGTCTCACTCTGGCTGTACCTACAAAGTAATATCTTTAGATGGCACTATTACAAAAGCAGTCAGTTAAAATTCCGATACCCTATACGGATCCTTGGTTGTGTCCTGTTTAATTAAAATTCCAAATTCACAACAAAGGATTTGATCCTGCTATCACCTGAATCTTTTGATACATTAGTTATATAGTGTTTCCGTTTTTGTACATTATTCACTTACTATAAGTTATGATCAGCTGAAAAACACAATAACGCATACAAAATACATTTAATCCATAAACAATAACTTGCAATTGAATATCAAAATATAGCTACATTTTATAACTCCCCAAACCTCAGATTGAGCCTTTGACCTTGAAATGTACTGTGCATTCCAATTTAATGTTAAACAGTGCTGTGTCTTGCAGTGCAGCAAGGTTGGAGTCAGTACAGGTGAAAGCACATAGTGACATGACAGCTTGAAAGGTATTCTCTCTGT